>JAXGFM010000012.1:23342500-24050000 GCA_039880935.1 Streptanthus diversifolius
CAATATATCACATATGCTTTTATATATGTTCTCATGAGTTTCTTTTATAGTTTTTTAAAGTCAAACATAATCTGACTTTAGTTTACCTTATTAAGAAGAAAAAAAACTGATATCTATTAATTTCCATTGACTGGCCACTTTTAAATTTTTTGCCATTTTTAGAGATAAATGTGTTATCTCTTGTAACTTTTAATATATTTTTTACTATAAATCTAACTTGTGTTAATTAATTCTCATTAACTGACATTTTTCAAAATTTAATAGCTACTTACATTGACAAAAAAAAAAAACAGCTACTTACATTGTAGAGATCTTTTTTGTCAACAAACAATAACATATATTGATTAAGATAATCAAATATGAGGTACATAATCTAAATGAATAGATTAAAATGGGAGAATGCGCATATTTTGTGCTAACTTTTTTGTCTTTGTACTGTATGCGTGTGGAATAAAGTTTGATAGGAAACATGTTGAATACTGATGACGCCTTCTTCTCCAGAATTTTTAAAGATGGATCAAAAAACTAGTCATTCAGCTGGCGTATACACTATTTTACCAAATCTGAGCAGTCTGTCACAAAAATGACAGTTTAGTTTCTGTAGAATAACCATTTAATATATGGTTCAAATTAAAGTTTCAAACTCAGTATGCAATGGTGAAAGTTTTCTTCATATTTCTAGCGTCCATCATTTTACCTTCCATACCAGCCTGACTATAAACTCAATCATGTCTTAAAAACGTACCAGTCTATTTTCATTTACCATCTATGTGGCATCAAAATCCTCAATGAACTGTTAAAACCAGGTTTGAGAGAATCCTATTAGGTTGAACAATAGACCTATCATTATTGCTCTCAATCAATTGTGATTCGTCCGATAACAATGATTTTGTTTCCACGATCCTAATATTCTTTTTGTTATTCCTATTTTTCAAAGATTTCATATTATCAAAAGAAAGTGCATATTAAAATTATTAAAAAACAGTCTCCAAAACAAACAATCCAATTTTAAAAAATTTGACGAGATAGGAAAAACAACAGGATGGGATGGCATCTGTGATAGGATATAATATATTGATTCCTCTCCCAATCCATAACAACCAGAAATTGTATCACAATTAATTCTTCTTGCTTTCAAATTTTTATGAACCGATACACACCTACAAATGTATAACTTTTGGAGGATACTTGAGCTTCCACACAAATTCATGTAACATTTGGACCTATGAATAGGTTATTGTATTTGATTCAGAATAAATCTGTTATATGTTGTACTTAACAATATATTTTCTGGACATAGTAAAATGCCATTCGTAATGATTGGATTTTAGGATCCAACAAGTTTGGAATTTTGATATAATATCTACATCTTTAGACACAATAATGTCTTGAATCAACTGGCTATTTCACGTTTGTGTCAATGGGTTAACCAATTGATTAAACGTAAAAAAAGGTTAATAGTTATAATCTTTATAAATTAATGATCTTAGACGAGAGGTTGAAATCCATATAACATTTCATACTACTTCTAGTCCAACTCTTTTGAGAATTAATCCATACTACTTCTAGTCCAACCCTTTTGAGAATTTCTTCAATGCTGCATTTTCTCATGTTGATTTCCGAACCAAGGTTAGTCTCTAATTTCAAAAGGTTATCTAGTTATCTTCGATTTTGATATCGAATCAAGTTTGAATATATTAGGTCAAGGGCTTTTTGAAATTATATAACAAAATGCTTAGAGAAACTATCATCCGATTCAATGTTTTCAAATATGCTTCAAAAAATGATATGATCTTAATCGCTCTGTCCAACATAATTTTAGGACAAGAGTTGCTTCAATTATAGAGAATGATTCGCTTTTTGGATTGCCATATAATTTTCTGATAGTTAGCTTTATATTGGTGCGATTTGAAACGAGTAAACAATGTGTATGGAGGTGAATTCATGGGCTTCACATCACACCAATGATCTCATCAAATAATTCAGAAGATAAAACAGGAACCATTTTGTTCGTTTGATCCTTTTAAAACTTCTTTCGCTTAGGACCAGATTTGACTGCATTACCGTTTGCTATTATTTTCAGTTTTTGTTCGTTGGTCAAATCTTTAATCCTTTTAAAACTTCTTCCGCTTATGACTGGATTACAAGTTCCTATTATTTTTAGTTTTTGTTTAGGTGAAATTGCAACTTTGCTATATTATAGGCCAGTTGGTTTGTGGCTGTTGATTTAGATGTTGCACTATAAAAAGATTGAAAGCATGATATCGTGATTATTGTTTTTTAACACTGATTTATTATTTTATAATAAATTCTGAGAATTCATACATCGCCGACTTCTTACAACAAATATTTTTTGTTGAATTTGGCAATACTCTGTTTTATGATCAAAGCTTTTTATTACTCGGATGATTAAACTTGATACAAATGCTTCTCTTAAATAGAGAAGCTTGACAAACAAAACGCTAAACAACTTTCCTATGATCACACTTACTAGACGTTGGTTTTATTCGAACGTTACATAATGCTAACTTAAACCCACAAGACTCGGTTTTCTCCACTGCACGTGCACACATGCTCAATTTGATCTCTTCCCCCTTAAGTCATGGAACTTCCTGCTCTGCATCACTTTTTTCTTCTTCCTCAAGTTTCGACTGCGTCTTCTTTGCAACATTCCTTCCCCCAAGCTCAAATGTCTTCAACATTGAAGCTTTTTTGACTTCTTGAACTCCAAGTCGCAATCTCATGTTCCGAAATGATTCCAAACTTAAAGGCTTTTTCATCACATCGGCTAACTGTTCTTCAGTGTCACAATGTACCATCTTCAGTTCTTCTTCCCGCACCAAATCACGCAAGAAATGGAATCTTACCTTAATATGCTTTGTTCTTCCGTGGAATACAGGGTTCTTGGACAATTTGATTGATATGCTATTGTCACAATAAATTGTCATACAGTCCATCTCCGATTGGCTCACGCTTCCATATATATTCTTCATCCACAAGCACTGAGTTACACAAACCGAGGCTGCAACATACTCAGCTTCTGTTGTTGATAAAGTAAAAACATGTTGTTTCTTTGAGCTCCAAGCTACTGCAGCATTACTCATCGTAAAAACATAACCTGACGTACTTCTGCCGCTGTCATTATCTCCAGAAAAATCACTATCTGTGAATGCCTTTAGCTTGCCTTCCCCGCCTCCGTTGTACCACAAACCCATTTTAACCGTGCCTTTAATATATCTTAAGACTCGCTTGACAGCTACTAGATGTGCTTCCTTAGGTTCCGCCATAAATCTGCTTAACAAACTTACTGCAAACATGATATCAGGCCTTGTAGTTGGAGGTACATTAGGCTGCCAATTAGTTGTTTGTATAATAAAGCATCTGCAGGCTCTCCCTCCATATCTTTAAACAGCTTTGTTCCCGGGACCATTGGATTGTTTACAGGATTACAATCTCTCATCCCAAAACGCAGAATCATCTCAAAAGCATATTTCTTCTGACAGATGAATATTCCTTCTGCATTCTGCTCCACTTCAACACCAAGGAAGTAGCGCATCTTTCCCATGTCAGTCATCTCAAACTCCTTCTTCATTGAGGTCTTGAACTTTTCACACATGATGCAATCATTCCCCATGAAGATCAAATCATATACATACACACTTACTATTAGACGTTTTGCTCCATCTTTTGTTTTGACAAACAAAGTGTGCTCATACTTGCTTTTAACAAAACCCTCTCTCATGAAGTACTCCTTCAATCTGCTGTACCACGCTCTTGGTGCTTTCTTAAGCCCATAGAGTGCCTTTTCTAACTTATATACCTTACCTTCCTCCCCTTTCTTCTGATATCCTTCTGGTTGTTCGACAAAAATAGTTTCCTTTAGAACACCATGAAGGAAAGCGCTCTTAACATCTAGCTGATACACTTCCCACTTTTGTTTTGCCGCTTCAGCTAGCAGTATTTTGATGGTGTCCCAACGTGCTACAGGTGCAAAGACTTCCTCATAGTCTACTCCATACCTCTGTGAGTACCCCTTAGCCACTAATCTGACTTTAAATTTATCTACTTTTCCCTTTTCATTCATTTTGGTCTTGAAAACCCATTTCACACCAATCATTTTCGCGCCTTCTGGTAGCTCCACTAATCTCCAAGTCTTATTCTTCTTAACAGACTCTAGCTCTGCTTCCATCGCCTCTCTCCACTTTCTTTCTCTAGCCGCTTCCAAATAGGTGAGAGGATCCTCTTGTACATCGCTTAGAACCAAACACTGCATCTCTTCTTCGTTATATTCCTCATCTCCTCTTACATAATCTTGTAGGTAACGAGGTGGTGCTCTTTGACGTGTTAAACGCTGGTGCTCTGTTTCTCTCTGCTCTTCATTTGTCACCATCTCCTCAGGCTCATTTTTCTGTGCCTTCCCCTTCTTCTACTTCCTCGTCAATTATTATCTCTCCTCTTATTTCTTCATTTTGATTACTTTCCCAATCCCATCTTTGTTTCTCGTCGAAAACCACGTCTCTAGACACAATCAGCTGATCTCACTCTGGATCATACATTTTATATGCTTTAGATCCTCCGCTTAGTCCTAAAAAGATGCATTTTTTCCCTCTGACTTGGAACGTGAGCAAAACCTATACATCCGAATACCCTTAGGTGCTTCACGTTCGGCTTTTCTCCACTCCAACATTCTTGAGGAGTTATCTCCGTCACTGCAAACGAAGGGCACCTGTTGAGAATGTGGTTGGTCCACATAACCTCCTCTCCCCAAAAATGTTTTGGCATCTTCTTCTCCATTAGCAAACAACGAACCATATTCATGATGGTTCTGTTTTTTCTTTCGGCTACCCCATTCTGTTGTGGGGTGAAGGCAACCGTGGTTTGTCTTCTGTATCCATGAGATGCACAGAATTCATTGAACTCAGTAGAAGTGAATTCTCCTCCTCGATCACTTCTTAAGCCTCTTATTTTCGCACCAGTTTCTGTTTCAATCATTAGTTTTAAAACTCATGAATGAATTGAAAGCTTCAGCCTTGGTTGTCAAGAGGTAAATCCAAGTCTTACGTGTGAAATCATCAGTGAAGGTGAGGATGTACTTCTTCCCTCCTGAGGTGTTTGGCGTGATTGGTCCACATAAGTATGTGTGCAGCAGCTGTAACTTCTCCGTAGCTCTCCAGTTTGCATGCTTTGGAAATATGTCTCTTTGTTGTTTTCCTTTTGCACAGACGTCACAAACTCCTTCTAACTTCTCAATCTCAGGAAATCCTTCTACCATCTTCTTCTTAGATAGATTCTGCAGACTCTGGAAATTTAAGTGTCCAAACCGCTTTTGCCAAAGGTTAGAATCATTCTCAACCATTTGCAGACACGACTCAGATGGTTGATCTGCTGTAATGACAAACATTCGGTTTGTTGTCATTGTTGAATGAATGATTAGCCCCCAATCATCATGAAAGATTCTGCAGCTCGAGTCTTTTATTAGAGTAGCTAATATTTTTTCTTGCAACTGTCCAAGACTTAGAAGATTCTTCTTTAGATCAGGAACGTAATACACATTTGGGATGACGTGACTACGTTTATTCAATGTAAGTCTGATGCACCCTTGACCCTCGACTCTCATCTTAGTGTTGTTTCCCAACTTCACCAGGTGCATTGTTTTCTTTTCCAAGTTTGGGAATCATCTGCGATCACCTGTCATGTGATAAGAGCATCCTGAGTCTAAGAACCAGACCCTATCTCTTTGTGATCCTTGCTCTTCAAAAAATGCCATTAGAAACAGCTCATCTTTCTCGTCTAATGTGGCATAGTTTGCTTTAGTGTCCCAAGCAGTGCATTCAGATTGGTAATGGCCTAGATTGTGACACTTGAAGCATTCTACCATGGCTCGGCTGCTTCTTCCACGACCACATCCCCCTCTGTAGCTTCCTCTTCCAAAGGTTCTTCCTCTGTTCTCATAAGATACCTTCAGTACCTGTTCTTCCTCAGCATCCCCTTTCATTATTTGTTCTTGAACAAGAAGACTACTTTGTAGCTCATCTAGCGTCATGGTTTCCAGATTATTCGACTCCTCAATCGAACATACAACATAGTTAAACTTTTTTGTTAGTGATTTTAGAATCTTTTCTAATATGGTATTCTCTTTCAGTGTTTCTCCACACAATTTCATCTTCTTGGCGATTGTCAATGTTCTTGCGAAGAAACCATTAACTGTTTCTCCTTCCTTCATCTGCAACAATTCGTACTCCTTTCTCAGCGCCTGCAATTGTGCTCTTTTCACCTTCGAGGACCCTTCAAACTTCTGTCTCTACTCTCCCAAATCTGCTTGCTTGTTTCTGTGTTGAGGATTGTATCCAGTATCTCTCGGTCAATTGCTTGGTAGAGGAAATTTTTAAGTTTCTTGTGCCTTAGTGTTTGTTCGTCGATGATCTTCTGTTGCTCCACGGTAGCACCTTCACTGCTGCCTATCTTATTTTCTATAAGATCCCAGTATTCTTTTGATCTTATAAATTTTTCCATTAGTCGATCCCAATGGTCATAATATCCCTCAAAATGTGGTATCGCCGAAGCAACGAAACCTCTCGCATTGTTCTCTCCCATTTTGATTGTCCTCTCTCTCTTTCTTTGATTGTTTAGTGATTCAGCTCTGATACCAAATGTTGAATTTGGCAATACTCTGTTTTATGATCAAAGCTTTTTATTACTTGGATGATTAAACTTGATACAAATGCTTCTCTTAAATAGAGAAGCTTGACAAACAAAACGCTAAACAACTTTTCTATGATCACACTTACTAGACGTTGGTTTTATTCGAACGTTACATAATGCTAACTTAAACCCACAAGACTCGGTCTTCTCCACTGCACGTGCACACATGCTCATTTTGATATATTCCCCCTTAATTCACGGAACTTCCTACTCTGCATCATTGTCTTCTTCTTCCTCATGTTGCGGCTGCGTCTTCTCTGCAACAATTTTACCGTTTGGTGAAGATCCACATTTAATGGTTCCTCCTAAACCTACCTTATATTTTATTTTATTTAATCAACAAAAATATCAATAAATCATACTTTAAGGGGATTTGAACCCCAAACCTTATTTTTAAAAAGTATCAACTAACTCTTAATCAAACCATTGGATTAAGAAGGCTTCCAGTTGTAAAAAAAAAAGGCTTCCACGATGTGATTTTTTAAAAAAAATTTTAATTAAATTTTGTTTTCAGAATTTTTAATAAGGAGTTTTGAAGAGAGTAACTTGGCAGTCAAGGAAGTATACAAACTTGTGGGACAAGCAATTATAACTGATTTATATGCTTGGGTAAAATCAATTTGCTGTATATTAGTTTTCAACGGTAAAACAATAAAAACTAAATTTACATATATATGAAACAGTAAATATGTATATTATCCGACGTCAATCAACGCCGTGCTCACGATGATGGCTACCATCAAAGGCCCCGGCTCCGACGAGCTTAACGCAGTCTACAGCGAGACCGCTACAGTCGTCTTGGCTGAACGATGGCCCCAAAATCTCGGCCATTAACGGTGTTTTGGTCGAGCAATCTGTCCCGTTTAATGATTCGTTCAAAGATCTCTTGGAGAATGTCTTCAAGGCTATTTTCAGTCAAGTTGATTTCAGATTCAAGGTACCGTTCCTTATTTTTATAACTATAAAATTTAAAGAATTATTACAAGGGTGATATTCTAAATAGTTTGTACGTGTTTGAATACAAACTGTAAAAATCTAAAAATCCTTAAAAAAAAACTTAAAACTATATAAGGATCATCGTCTACTTTGACAAACACTTTTTTAATCCTTTCTAAAAGAAAACTAAATCTCTGCCTCTGTCAAGCTTATTTATTTTTATAGAAACTATTCATTAACCTCTAAACATATAAATTAATCATTTCCCAAAAAAACATATAAAGTTTCGTGATTTCCTGGAATAAGAGAAGATTAGTAGTACTAGTTCTATGCAAATTTATAGAACATATCTAGTGTTACAGCACAAATATCTAATTCATGTTTCTCGAGAAAAAGAAATCTGGAATAGTGGAATCTATATGCAATTAACTGAAATTTACTGACTTGTTTTATTACTGTGAAGGCTAAACAAGTGCGTAGAGAGCTGAATAAATGGGCTTTAGATTACACCAATGGTCTCATCAGAGACCTTCTTCCTCGTGGATCCATTACTAGCCAGAGCGTTAAGGTTTGTGGAAACGCATTGTACTTTAAAGTAGCCTGTGAAAAGAAATTCGACAAGTCCTTGACAAAAGACAGCGAGTTTCACCTTCTCGTTGGTAAACCAGTACCGTGTGCCTTTCATGAACAGTCATAAGATGGACTGAATAATCTTCTGAAGGAAATGACATCAACTCCTGGATTCTTGGATAGTCATATTCCGAAATGCAGAGTTAAAGTTGGCGATTTCGGAATTCCAAAGTTTAATTTCTCTTTCATGTTTGAGGCTTCTAGGGTTTTCAAGGGACAGGTTTCGATGTCCATGTAGCATAAAGCTTGTGTCGAGATCGATGAAGAAGGCGCTGAAGCTGCGGCTGTCACTTATGTGGGAGAGAAGGTAGGCATGTGTCGTAATTGGAAGCCTACTCCTCCCAAGAGGATAGATTTTGTGGCTGATCATCCATTTATTTTGTTGATTAGAGAAAACAAAACCGGAACCGTTTTGTTCGAGATCAGATCAGGTTTTAATCGGATTCCGGTTCGATGGAATGAGGTTTTAGTTAATTGTTTTGGATTTTGGTTCAGGTTCTAATTTATTTACAAAATTATGTTTTGAGTTAAAACGTCTGAGCGTTGGTTTGAGTCTTAGTGGCTTTGGATTAAATTATGTTCTGGTTAGTTCGGTTAGAAAAATGTTCATTGAATTGATATCTAAGAAGGTTTGGTTCAGACCAGATTATTTTGATTTGTTCTGTTGGGTTTGATGTTTTTCTGTTATGAATTTCTCTGATCGATATCATATCTATATTTCTAGTGGTTCACAAAGGTTATATGGTTTTGGTAAATGTCTTTCGAATGTCGGGATTATCTAATTAAAACTGGTAAGGCAAAACGAACTTGACCAATTTTTTTTGTTTTTATCAAAAAATAAAACAATGAAGATAATCAAATCCGTTGTACAGAGTCTATATAAACAAAATATGATAGTTACACTAAAGCATTTTATATTAGTTTAATTGTTATTGTATTATTTGCGAGTGAAATAATTGAGATAGTGAAGGTGTTCAAAAACTTATTGTATCTTTCAAAATCTTATAACTTAATTGGAAAATCAGGCCATTTCAATGGTTCATACATCATCATCATCCATTCCGAACATTATTATTTGATTTTCAATTATGCATTCCATAATCTAAATTAACGCTTCAAATTAAGTAGACAATGGTGAGAGATTACGTCTTATATTCATTGTCCCCATCCAACTATTTTTCCCCTTTTTTTTATATGCCATTCTTATCCTGAAACATTCTTACTAAATAGTTTATTATTCATATTCTTCTATTATCTAATGAAATTGTTGATTTAAATTATCAAGTGGAAACCTCCAGTAAAGATAATCCATATTTGAGAATATCAAAAACATGGAATACACTACCGTACTAAATGGAATTTGTGAAAGAGTCTATGTTTATAAGTATCTTGGATTAAAAAATAACTATTTCGTATACTTAAGATAATTGCCACATCCTCCGGTTCAATAATCATTTGTACCGATTGAGTGTTTATGTCTTTGTTCTTGTGTTAATCAAATAATTAACTTTATAGAAAAAAGTAATAATTATACGTTTTACAAATTGATATTTTTCTTTAACAAATAAGCTGGTTATATACATCTGAGCACACAACAAATGTGATGAGATTATATAAAGAGCATTCAAACAGAGGATAAATTGCACATTCCAAAGATGCAAAGGCATGTAACATTAAGATTTTATTCCAATTATTGATGCATAATACACTGAACAATGAGCAATGAATGCAAATACATAAAAGAATTAAATGGAGAAATACTAGGAAACGCAAAGATGTAAGCAATGTTTAACGTCATAAGAATTTGCTTAAATATTTGTCGAGTAATTTATCAACTATAATTTGATAAGCTCTTTCAGTTGGATGATAGCAATCCCAAAATATATAGGCCGAAGAATTAGAGCATGTGAATGGATTCAATGAGTTGCACAAATAAGAAATCTCGAGAGAACCAGTACCACAACACCCTTTATCAGCTACCTCGAAATCTGAAATATAATGAGATCATCTACTTATAGATTAGTTCACGTTATATATACCAATATATATATATAAATTTGTAAGATAAACTAACCATATTTTTTAGGGTTTTGGATCATGTCAAAAAGAGTATCATAGACATCAATGTAGAGGATAATACCATCCAATTCTTTATCTAAAAATTCCAAAGCTGGATAAAGTCTAGCGTTGAATTGTTTTGCCATACTGTTCAAAGGTTTAACACATTCTCTTGTTAATACACCTCCACGCATTGTTCTTTGAAGTGGTACACATCCAACAGGAACTGCGCTAAACACTGCAATTTTCCGAGCTCCAAGCTTATGTAATTTCTATATATTATAAAATTAACTAAGTGATGTTAGATATAACTTTATTATTATTATATGATTTATATATTTAAATGAATTTAAACTTCTTACTCTTACGAATTTAACTGCTGAGTCAACTAAAAAATTAACATACGAGGTAGGGTTATATTTATAAGATTGGGTTATATAAGTATGAGCAAGGTCATTGCTACTAGAAACCACGAGAAAAATACTCTGCTCCAGAATATTTTGAGCTCTTTCTTCTCCAAAATGTTGTTGGATCTTTGATATATACTCTTTGAAAAATATTAATTGATCCCACACCGATATCACTGACTAAAAAAAGATCAAAATTTTAGAAATTGTATCACTCGTACAATAAAGCTAACAAACGTTGATAACGAGAAATATATTATAACATACCATAATCTTAGCCGTTAATGGATCATAACCAGTTCCTCCAGATGCAAATGTTATACCTTTCAGAAGATCTTCAGGCTTCAAATTTGGACTAAAATATGGTGGTAATGTCTTAGCCAACCCCAACTTTTCCGCTGAAATATTTTTGAATACAAAAAATTATCACGATAAAAAGAAAAGCTATAGGTTTTTTATATAATCAAATATTAAAATAATAACAATTACCAATTAGGTCAGAAGGAACTCTTCCATCAGAAAATCTTCCACTGGCAACTCCACCGGCAAAGTCCTTCCCGTAAGGAGGGAAGTTGCACTTTAGAAGAGTAGAGAGATTGTTGTTATTACCTGTATCCATTATTGAATCTCCGAAAACTATCAGTGCAGGGATTGTTATCGTTGCGTTAGTTTGGACGGCTATTAATACCAAAGAGAGACTTAAGATTTGAAGCTTCATTTATCTAACTTGTTTGGTTTGTTTACTTTTCTGTCGAGATTTGGTTGTGTTTTACAATTTTGAAGACATGCATGCATACATATTTATATCTCATTATATCGTTAACTATTTATTATCCATAAAATGGTAATTAAAAGGATATTAAAGTTATTAAAATAAATTGATAAAAATAACTTTCAAATTAAATAAATAACTTTTAGAATACCATAAATGTAATCGTAATTTGTTATAATCACTTAATAATAATCATAAGCTTATGATATCATATAGTGCGTTTATATTACTATATACGAAAATATTCAAATTATGCTAAATCGTCGCAAATTAAAATTGGTGTTAGTAAAAATGTTACCAAATATAGTAGAAATTAATTGGTTTTTGGTGACTTCCCCGGTCATGAAACTGTTATTCCCCATCATTACTTTGGTTGTTGCACCTTCCATTATAGTGGCAAAATTGTTCAACCCAATCTAATCTAACTTGACCTAAAAATTCCAAATTTATTTAGGTATAAGTTTATTCTCAAATCCATTAAGATCTAATAATTTTTGTGAATTTGAGTTTGTGATTTTTTACTTGTTTTGATTGATCTTATAACTAAAAATACCTAAATAAAAAAATATGTAAATTATATTAGTAAGATGTGAAATTACATAATTTTATTAGTAACTAGATTTACAACTTTATTTATTTAATTTGAATAACTCATTTAATTTATTAAGTTGATATTAAAAAATATTTAGACTATGTTTAGAACCCACTTAATAGGCGGGTTAAAACAAAATACTTGAAATTTATAATTAATAATTTTTATGTTATAATTTATATATTTAAATTGTATATGATAATTCAGGTAAAGTAATAAAGATATTATTTTATAAATCATAATTAAAAAATTTGAAAAATCCATAAAACCAATATTTTTTTTTGAAACTGGACTTAGATTACCTAAAAATTCTTAAAAGTAAAGCATCTAAATTAATAAAAAAGAACTTCAAATTTTTTAAAAAAATATCATTGAAACTAAATATAGTTTAGGAATCAAGCTCTGGAGATAACGTGAATTAGGACCGACATGATACATGGATGAACTAATATTTAAAATCTAAAAAGATAACCCACGAAATTAAGATTTATATATTTAGATTTTAGATTAAATTTTATATGAAGTTATTAAAAATTATATTTTATATTTTAAAATTGAAAAACTCTATGAACTCATAAAAATAATTAAGAAAATTCTATATTAATATATTTTAAAATTTCTGAAAGTAACATCCTTAACTAAATAAAAATGTTTAATATATTTTATTATTATATTATTTAAAATATATATAAGTAATTAGTTAAGATAAATATCTTAATGAATCCTGTGAAAAATTTAGATGACTAAATTTCAAAATTAAGAAAACTATTACAATAAAATACAAATCTACTAACACATAGTCTCACACACAGTAAAAAATATTATAAAATAATTAATAACAACATAGTAAAATCAACTACATTATTACGTTAATAATCATTAAAAATCAACAAAAAGAATATCTTAATTTTGTATAATCACATATAGGAAAAATATGTAGGTAAATATTATTATTCCTTTATATATTTATACATAGATAAATTTTATGGTGTGAGAGAGAAATAAAAAAAATTGTTTTATTAAGATCACTAATTTATTATATAATTACTAATTTATCATATAACTAACATTATTAGTATATTTGTTAACCTTAATAATAGTAATAGTGAAAAATTATTTAGATGATATTAAAAGAATGAGGAAGCACACCTAATATTTTTCTTGGTTGTGTTATTATGTTTAATGAAAAATTGTGAGAGAATTAATTTATGTATATAAATGTGAGTGTTTTTACAATTGCGACAACTGATTTGTAACTTGTCATGGTCTCAGTTTCTTGGAATAGCTATAAATTGCGTCGTGTCTATATATATCTACAACATTTTCCATGGATAATAGCAGTATTTATTAGCGAATTATAGCCATATATCTTCAATAACTACAAAATAAAGTTTGTGGCTATATAGCCACACAAGCTGGCTAAAACGTGACTGTTAACAGTTTTCGTTGTAGTGTATCTCTACTGTCTCAAATATTCTTAGATCAATTACTGCTTACAATCATCTCTTAATTACTTATGGGTTGGAGTTTGCATAATTGTTAGATATTGAACGTACTTTACTAGTTTTTTTTTTCTGGACGCAATGATCTCTTCGTCTCTCATTATGATTTTGGAGAGAACGTGTTAATAATCCTTATAGGCCAGTATGGGTCTCCTACTTATTAGTTATTTCTCATCATGGATATGTAATGGCTGACAAAACAAACATAATATTGGGGGATTGCTACACTTTTAAAACTTTTATATTTTTATAAAATTAAAGTTTTAAAATCATATTTATCCAATCAGATTCTTTTGATTAAAAGTTTTAAAAATCTTTCAAAAACATTCACCGTCATTTTATTTGTAATTATTAGAAAAAGATAAAAATCAATACCGAAGTCAGTCATAATTTTTACTCAGGTCAACTGAATTCGTAGTAAAAAAGGGAAAATTGTGAAAATAGGATACATTGAAAATTAAATTTTCTCATTATACCTTTAATATCTTTAGCCCAATTATTATTATATTATCCTTATTTAAATCTGAAAATGTAAAATACATATATATATATATAAACTCAAAAATATAAAAAGGAAAAATATAGTTATATAAATATTTATGTGGTTAATTTTTCAAAACAATCGATATTTCTTTTTTTAAAAAATATTTTCTGTTCTTCCTAAGCTAGAAAGCATATTCTATATAATATTTTGATTAGAATATGTATTCTATTTTATTTTCTTTGTTCTACCTTGTTTTTTATAATGTATTTTACTTTCGGGTCAATGTTCTATAAATGGCTAAAATAAATTTAGTTATATTCTAGCATGTCCTCTACGTTCTAGATCGTGCTAAATTATGTATTCTATCTTTTATATTATGTTCTATTCTGGTTAGAATACGTTTAAAGCTATTCTAACTGTCGATTTATGTTCTAGGTTTGGTTAAATCACATATTCTAACTTTTTTTCTACATTCTACGGTTGCCCGAAATTGATATACTATTTGTTTGTCTTTGTTCTACCCAATACATATTCTAGTTTTTCTGTTACAAAATTTCAAAAAATATTCTTTTAAATCTATTGTACCTATATTTTATCTCTACTCATTTTCTCTTATATGACAATTTTCAGCATACATAATTAACACTAAATTCATCGTTTTTACTTCTTTTTCTCTTCTCCCTCTCTTTCATCGTGTTTTACTCCCTTTTTCTTCTCTCTTCCATCGTTTTTACTCTTTTTCCTGTCTTTTGTTCTTCTTCTAACCATTTTCTCAAAACATCATTTTCTCTTAGTCGTTGCTAATATCCATATATATGTATCATCTGGTGTGTGGAGATTTTGAGTCCAAAACTGGTGGATATTCATTGTTGATGAACAAAGCTGGGGCAGATTGGTTTATTTGGAACCTACTACTACTTATGATGAGCTGCAAGAGATGGTTGCAGAGGATTATGGAGAGAGTAATGTTGATTATGAGTTTAGTTATATACCAAATGACTTTATCAATAAATTAGAAGTTCCCCCAGTTGTTATCATGTATAGTATGCAACTAACGAATTTTCTTGCCTATGCAAAGAAGTCTTTGTCTGTTATGTGTGAGATATATTCCACTTCAGTTGACAATAGAATAAGAGTCAATATTGACCCGAATAAGGAACCACCATTTGAAGAATTTATTAATTCGGCTAAGGAGAATCAAGAAGTCAAATTTGTCCACATTGAGAGTGATTGTGGTGATGGTGGCTTAAAGTCGGATACCAAAGATTACAGTGATAAGAAACCGTTGGTTGAATTTTTAAAACATGGTCAAATTTTTAGAAGCAAAAATGTTTTAAAGGCGACTCTGAAGATTTGTGCAATGTAGTATAACTTTAACTATAAAATTGAAAAATATGATCCAACAAAATGGTATGTACACTGCAAAAATAAAATATGCAGTGTAGAGCCTGTTGGAACAATATATTAATAAGTATGTGGACTTATAATATATAGTTAAAATGTGAACGAGAAATTGCTTAGGGGATGTCAAAGATTTTTTGTAACTTACAAATTTTGGTATTAAAAATCAAATAAATTTGGCCATTAAATCTACTTGACCACCAAGCTATTCCTCTCCTATAAATATCAAGCTACATAGAAGGAAAATATCATCCCTTCATTCTAAAGCAAAGAAAACACCATTAGACACATTTTAGATATTCTTTGAGAAGTTTCTATGTGTTGAAGCTCTTTTGAAATATCTTCTTGGTTGTTGGTGTTAGGTGCTAGTAGCTAAAGAATTCACAAGGTTTAACAGGTTCTAACTTTCTCCCTATTCTACTTTTCTCTTTCAAAAGTAGATTTTGTGTTCTTAAGTATATGGTAGAATATTAGCTCGTAGATTCTAACATGAATGAAGCATGTTAGTCTTATATGTTTGGTTGTATCATGGGATTCAAATAATGCATATAAACCGTCTCATTGCAGATATTTTATTGAGTTAAAGAAAGGGATCATCCCGCCTCCAAATAGTTTTTATGATTTTATAAAATATGTTTTTGTTTAAATTTTAGTTTCACATAAATTGTTGTTTTAATTCATGTTCATCTTATTCTTTATTTAAGTTATCAATATTAAAATGATGGTCATGAATTTATGCATTGTTTTTGGTGGAGAGAGATGAATTACCTAGCGAATTATTGTAGTAAACCTCACCACTCAAATTTCCTTCGCTGTTGTAGCAACTGTAGGATCTATTAAACTTGACACGCAGCTCGCCGTTGTGAGAAGTGTTGATGACTTCAATGTTACTGCCAAAGAATAGCTTCTCTCTCTCTCTCGTTGCAGGTGAGATTGAAACTAGGATCTTCAGCATAGTAACAATCTGGAGAAGTGCCAAAAGGGTAATCAATTGTGACGTTGCCACAACTAGTTTGGCAATCCTTGCGAGGTTGCCCCTTGACCAGCTGCATATAAGCAAGAGAGAGAATGGCCAGCAAGAATTAGACCACGTGCATTGTTTTCACTCTATGACATAAGAATCTCAAATTTTTTTAAAGCTCGGAAAATTTTGAGTTTTGCAGGCCTAGTGTAACGACGAACGACCACAATCCTCAATACATTTGTAAACACAAATCATGATCATGGATCCACTCTTATCAACCCTAAGCCTATGCTCTCGTTTACCAACAAGATGGTGGAGATTGTCTTCCTTTGATGGCTCTAAAACCTACTTTTGCGGTTAAGTTTTCATCCAGGGGAATATTAGCAGACTTGACATCACGGTGGATGATTGGAATAGAAGCAGAGGAGTGAAGATTTGCAAGAGTTCCAGCAATTTCTACGGCTATCCTCAGGCGGTGTTCCCATGTAAGAGAAGAATCAAACATGGAACCGTGAAAGTGATCGAAAAGGGTGACACTGTTAATGAACTCATAGGCCAATAAGGGAATTTCAGTCTCTAGACAGCAGTGTAAGAGCTTGACCACGTTCCTATGGTTGACTAGTGAAAAAGCACAAGCACTTCGTTGAAGAACTGCTGTCTCCAATCCGAGATTTGTTTATAGCACTATCTAAGCATGTTGGTCAAAAAACCATTTGCATATGTTATATGTTATCTGTACATTGGATTAGAGTTGTCAAATTTGTAGTTAAAGTTATACTTCATTGAACAAATTTCTAGAGTTACCTTTAAAATGTTTTTGCTTCTAAATACAAAATCAACCAACGATTTTTTTTATCACTATAATCCTTGATATTCGACTTTAATCCACCATCACCACAATCATTCTCAACCACAATCATTCTCAACCTTTGACTTCATGATTCCTTTTAGTTAAATTAACAAAATCTTCATATGGTGGCTTTTTGTTCAGATCAATATTGACTCTTCTATTATCAACTCAAGTGGTAAATGTCACACACAAAACAGACAAAGACTTCTTTGCATAGACAAGAAAATTGATTAGTTGTCTATTATTTTTGATAATAATTAGAGGAACTTTTAAGTTATTAATCAAGTTACTTGGTAGGTAATTCAACTTAAGATTAACATTACTCTCTTTATAGTCCTATGTAACCATATCGTGCAGTTCATCAAAAATAATAGTAGATTTTAAAAAAACTAATCTCCCCAGTTTTTTCATCAACAATGAATGTCTATTGGTTTTGGACAGAAGATCTTTGCACACCATATGATACATAGATATGCATCTTACCAGCTATTAAGAGAAAATGATGTTTTGAGAAAAGGGTTAGAAGAAAGATAACGACATCAAAAAGGAAGTAAATAAAAAGATAGAGAAATAAAGAAAAAGAAAAAGAATAAGAAGAAAGTATTTACACAAAATATTAGTGTCAAGATGAAAGGGAAGGAGAAGAGAAAAGATGATTTTTACAGATTTTATAATAGAAAAAATCAGAACATATATTCTGTTGAACAAAGATAAACTTATAGAAGATCAATTCTAGGCAATTTTAGAATATTGAACAAAAGTTAAAATATCTAATTTAACCAAACTTAAAACATAGATGAAAGATATTAATAAAACTAAATGTAACTCAAGTATAACATAGAATATACGTTAGAAAACATAATTTAACTAGATCTAAAACATAAAACAAATGTTTAATAAAAGTTAAAAAAACGTAATTTAACTAGACCTAGAACATAGAATAAATATTATAATATAATTAAATACAATATAGCCAATGGAACAATATGTTTTATAAACTAGGTAGAATAAAAAACAAAGATAGATTAAGGTGCTGTTCGTTTGGTGAACCAGTTACTGTAACTAGATGCATATGAGTATTGTTGTTCGTTTAGTATCTATTAATAATGTAAACCAGATACTGCATCTGGACACATTTTTAAAATCTATAAAAAAAACCAAAAATTTTGGATGAGTTTATTTGGAGAGTTCAGATACGCTAAACTCATCCAAAAAATAAAAAGTCTAAAATAACCTTATCTAACTTAAATATTTACATTCTTTTACCTTTTATCTTTCTTAAATTTTTTATTTTTCCCAATTTCTCTCGTGCCCTAAACATCTCCTCCGCTTATCTCCGTCACTTAAATCTTCTCCGGCGACGGCAAGGCCAATGACATCACGATTCTTCCTGGGTTGAGTCCGATTTCATTTCTGGAATCTTGTGTTTTCATCTTCATTATCAAGGGTAAGCATCACCTACTCTATCTAATTTCAGTTTCTGGGTTGAGTCCGACTTGGTTGACGATTCCATTGTTTGATCCCAGACTTGGGTTATAGATAAGGCCTTAGGTTATCCTAGTTAATAAGTTAGATTTTACCAATATCAAAACGGCTTGTTTGGCCATGTTTCATGAGTGTGTAGTGATAATATTTGTATGTGGTTTACATTACATCGTCCTCCACTCTTTTTCACATCCAGTGTCTTCGAAATTTTTTACCTTTGTCATGATTTTCCTCAGTCTCTTTCTTTCTTGACCTTTTGTTTTGCTTACGTACAGAAAGAAGAAGAGTTTCTGATTTCCAGCAAAACAAACCATTGGTTCTAAACCCAAAGTTCGTGCAAGGTCTCGGCAGCGTGCTTCCTGACTCAAGCTTGGACAAGGTATGGTTCTACATTCCCTTATGGTCCACGTAGTCAAAAAAGTAAGCGTAGCATAGGATAGGACTTTGTATCTTACATTAGTGAGGGACCCGTATCTTACATTCTTTGATTGGCACAACATATTGGCTCATCCATGCTTGTGTTATCTTTGTATGTATTTATGTGTAGCCTTTCAAATCTATTATAAAGGCAACATATCTTCTGTCCACATTTGTATGTATTCTCTGTGTTTATGTGTGCATATGTACATATTATAAATATATAGATATACGTATAAGCTCGTGATGGAACTATACATCTGCTTTCTTACAATATACTACCCAGACTCTACTTTAGCTATGGATATGGCTCAAACTTCCATCATCAATATATATTGGTATGGATCTGATATTGATTTGTATGTCACAATTATATTTCTCCTGCCTGGTTGTATATATACACTTTTGAATTGATATAGAGCTGTTTTAGAATAAGTTCATAGATTATATATATGTATATAGAAGTCTACTTGAATACATTTAGATTACGTGATTATATCCTTTAATTCGATAAACTTACACAAAACACTTATATATTCTTCAAGTAATTGTGATTGTGAAGATTGTAAGCCTTAGAAGATGCTTGTCGAATTTTCCTGCAGAAAAAAAAGAAAAGATGATTGTGAAGATTGTAAGCCTTACTGGCTGTTCTTCACCCAGTAACAAAATTAGAAAAGAAAAGGTTTTACTGTAACATGTTGCTCCAGGGTCTAGGCTGCTGACATCAATTAATATAAAATGATGTGTGTTATTGCAGAAGCAGAAGAAGTAGTGCTTAACTCATTTTTACGACATGTTATCGCCTCATTCTACTTGTGCTTAAATTCTTAAGTCTTTCCCCTGTGACATTTGCTCATTGAAATGTCATTTTTGGGCTTTGATTGTATTGAGACATCATAATGTCTAGCGTACATAGTCATCAGCTTCTTTTTTCTTTGTTACAGCTTCTGCAATAAGATAATGACGTCTGTACCTGGCAGTGATGTACGTATATTTCACTCTATTTATATTATAATAAATGCTTTTAATTTAAGTAGTTGTTAATATTTTTTTGGAACATTAGACTCTAGTATGGAGTGACGAACAAACAAGATTTTATCTTCATTTACGAATTGAAGAAAAACTTAAAGGTAATGTAAGAAATCAGTTGGTGAATGATGCTGGGAGACAGACAATTATTACCAAGTTCTATGATGCATTTGGGGAGAAGCATACATGGATAAAATTTAGGAACAAGTTTAATACTTGCAAGAAGCAGTACACATCTTTTAAGAAGTTGACTCACAATAGGACTGGACTTGGTTATCATCCAAATGGGTTCATTGATATGAGTGATGATTGGTGGGAAGAGCGTTGTAAGGTTAGAATTTACTGCTTTATATGTTACATTTGCTGCTTTCTTTGTGTTATATGTTATGTAATAGTTTCTATGTTACTTTGTAAGTTTAATGCTTTCTTTGTGTTATATGTAGGAATGGCCTGGAGCCAGAAAGATAAAAGATAAGCCAGTTGCGAACATAGATTTAATGGAACAATTATTTGGATCGGTTCATATAAGTGGAGCTGAAGGTTGGAGTGCTCAGCAGGGTGAAAATCATTTACACACCACACTGCAAGAGGATGATGATGCTGCATCTGATGCTCCTAATCGCAATATTGAGGCTCCCTCAGCCTCCAATGTTCCATCAGCCTCCAATGTTCCGTCTGGCTCTAATGTCCCAAGTGGCTGTAATGTCCCAAGGCCTAATCGAAAAAGACGTGCAGGACAAGCAGTAGCTGAAGTGATTAGGGACAGCATTATATCACGTGATGAGATACTTTCTCACAAGAATCAACTAATAGAGAACCACCCAGATTATAGTTGTAGTCAGCTTAAGGCGATGAGGGTTTTACATTCATTGGCTGGTATCAGAATGTGGTCTCCATTGTACAAGGCAGCAATTAAACATCTCAAGGAAGATCCTACAAATCTCAAGGAATTTGAGACTGGTGAAAGCAGAGATGCTTGAGGGAAAAAACGAATCTAGATGCATGTCTTTATGTTATTTATGTTGTCTTTATGTTGAAACCTATGAATCTAGATGCGTGAATCTGTTTCTTTGAACTTTTATGTAACATATTTTTCATCTATGAATTTTTTTGAATTTTTTGTTGCTTAAAATTTTTATCTATTTATTGGTTGTGCAGGATACATTCAGATTACTAACTGAGGATGATGACATGGATTTAATATTAGATGAAGAAGAAACCATGTATGCTGCTGTGCAAGAACTATATGGAGTTAATACTACTAGAGAGATGCAAAGGACAAATCGGGGTGGAGGTTGGCGCCGTGTCCAAAGGTTTATGTTTGAATCGGAGAAACAGTGTTTTGATATCCTACGTATGAATCAAGGTACATTTATGAGTTTGTGTCAGAAGTTATCACAACAATATAAACTTGAAGAATCATGTCATGTCTACCTTGAAGAGAGTGTGGCGATGTTTGTAGAGATGGTTGCACAAGATCTAACAGTCCGGGTCTTAGCTGAACGGTATCAACACTCTTTGGATACAGTGAAAAGAAAGTTAGATGATGTTTTAAGTGTTCTGTTGAAGCTTGCAGCTGATATCATAAAGCCTTCAAGAGGTGAGTCCTAGTCCTGTTCTAGTAAATGATGATCAATATTATCCATTTTTTGAAGATTGCATTGGTGCTTTGGATGGCACTCATATACCTTTTCGTCCTCCATCTAAGAATGTAGAACCGTTCAGAGGTAGAAAAGCTGAAGCGACAATGAATGTTCTTGCGATATGTAATTTCAGTATGAAATTCATATATGCATTTGTTGGAGTTCCTGGAAGAGCACATGACACAAAGGTGTTAACACATTGTGCTACACAAGAACCATTTTTCCCTCATCCACCAAATGGTAAGTATTATCTAGTTGACTCAGGTTATCCAACTAGAACAGGTTATCTAGGCCCTTATCGTAGAACTAGGTATCATCTTGATCAGTTTGTGAGGGGAGGACCACCAACTAGCACTAGAGAATTATTTAACCGCAGACATTCTAGTTTGCGTTCGTTGATAGAGAGAACATTTGGTGTATGGAAAGCGAAATGGAGGATTTTAGATAGGAAACATCCTAAGTATAAGCTGAGAAAATGGGTGAAGATTGTGACAGCAACTATGGCCCTTCACAATTTTATTCGAGATTCACATTATGAAGATCGTGATTTTGCTTATTGGGAAGCTGTAGATGAGTATGAACATCATGGTGATCAAGCTGTAGAACATGGTGAAGAAGATAACATTGAGCATACTCCATATGTTCCAGTTGGTGATAGAGCAATGGAAACTTTACGTGATGTTATGACTGAAAATATGGGGAGAGGACATCAACTTCCCTATTAGATCACTGAAATGGGTGAGTTTGCAATCTTTTTTGATTATTGTTTCATTTCGATATTGGTGTGTTTGCAATGAAGATGTTGTTTATGGCTATTTGATTTGTTGTAATTTCTTTTGGTTTGAAACAAGTGTAATCGTTTCAACAATGGTGTTGTCAAATGCTAGGATTTTTGGTAATTTGATAATAGCAAAATTTGCATTTCAACAATGTTATTGTCATATGAAACATCTTTGTAATTTGATAATAGCAAAAATTATATTATCAAAAAATTTCGAGGCCATTTGGTATATAATAAAAATTTTGAGTAAATTTTCAAATTGCAAAAATTTGTAAATATTTTTGATATGTTTATAGTTTTGAAGATAATTTAATTTAATTATATATTTTGATATAAAATGTATCATCAGAAAAAGTTAAATTTAGTTATATTTTTGATATAAAATGTATTGTCATATAACTTTCAAATAACTTTTTGATATAATTCAAATAGCAAAAACTTGGAAATTAATTATTGTGTTATGTTTAAATATAACATTTTAAAAATCAAAATATTTTTGATATAGTTTTGAAAATAATTTAATTTAATTATATTTTTTGACAAAATTTATTACAATTTTTTCTAAAATTTATTTGGTAATTATTTAAACAAAAATTAAAAAATAGTATTTATGTAAAACATGGGGTTTTTGGTCCTTTTATACTAAACGCGTCTAGATACATATACAAATAAATAAACGAACGTAACTGTATCTAGACGCAGCATCTAGATACATAAACCAAAATCGCAAACGAACATCATCTAGATACTGCGTTCAGATACTGCATCTAGATACTGTATTCAGATGCTGCGTCCAGATACCAAAACGAACAACACCTAAGTATTATATTCAAAATATTATCTAGAATATGCTTTCTAGTTTATGAAGTAGCTTATGAAGAACAAAAAATAATTTTTTAAAAATCGTTTATTTCCAAAATTTAACCAAAATAAATATTTATATAACTATGTTTTTAAGTTTTTAAATATATTAAAAAAGTATTTTACATTTTCCAGAACACTAAAAGTTAATGAGATAATTTACTTTTCAATATATTCTATTTCCACAATTCTCTAAAGAATTTTTTTTTTGACTAAACTAGTCTGATTTTAATAAAGATATCAAGAACCAAATGGTTTAGCCCGAACCGGAAAGATTCCATGAGAACCAAATCGAAGAAGATTTGTTGTCGTCTTCTTCAACTTGTTCTTTGTCTCGTCTCACTCTCTGTCACTCTCGCATTTTGGAGTTCCTTACTTCTTGGTTCTAATATTCATGTCTCTATCCAAATCAATCACGTAACAAAACTCAATCCCCTTCTTCTATTCACCAATTTCACAATCCCAAATCTCTCTCTCTTTTCGATGGACACTCTTCGATTGAGAGAGACAGTTTCGATTTCACCTCAGCGAAGAAGGAAATGGCTGATTCTGTTAGCGGTTTTCGGAGTTTCTAGCTATGGAGTTTACAAGCTTTACAATTCTCCATACATCTCGAGGAAGAGGAAGCGTCTCATGAAGCTCTTCGAAGGAATCGTTTCCTTCGCCGAATTAGTCACCGACTCTGCAGAGACGATAAGTATCGTTTCAAGAGACTTGAAGGAGTTTCTTGATTCAGATTCAGACGAAATCCCTAACAGCTTGAAGCAGATGGCGAAAATCACTAAATCGAAAGAGTTCACTGATTCTCTATCTAGGGTTTCTGAAGCCGTAGCGATTGGGGTCTTCCGTGGGTATAGCTTCAATCAAGAATCTAAAAACGTTGAAGTAGAATCGAATTCAAGTGTAGTTGACAGAGTCTTTCTCTCAGAAGCAGGAACTGGTTTCGTTTCAGTTCTTGTCGGTAGCTTTGCCAAGAATCTTGTTCTTGGATTTTACTCTGATGAGATTGTGAATGTTGTTGAAACAAAACCTAGATGGATGAGTTTGATCTGTGATGAAAAGTGTAGAGAGCTTTTAGCAGATTGTATTGAGAGGTTCACTAGCTCAGCAGTATCAGTCTACATCGAGAAATCGTCAGGGATCAACACTTACGATCAGATAATCTCTGGTTTGACGAATCCTAAACATCGAGATAGTGCTAGAGACGTTCTTGTTTCGGTTTGTAATGGAGCTCTTGAGACATTCATGAGAACATCTCACGAAGTCTTCACATCTTCGGATTCAGAAACAAGCAAAGAAACGGAGAGGAAGTCTTCTTCTTCAGTTAATGGATGGGCAGAGACTACATTAGCAGTACCGAGCAATAGGAAGTTCATGTTTGATGTTACGGGAAGAGTGACGCTTGAGACGATGAAATCGATCGTTGAGTTTGTGATCTTGAAGACATCACAAAGCTTTAAGAGGAGTTTCGATGTGATTCATGAAGAAGTTACAGATAGAGGTCGTCAAGTTGTTGGTTATCTTGGTGCTAAATCTTCAGTGATTATCACTGTTTGTCTTGCGGTTTACCTTCATGTCGTAAACCGCTTTTTCCGAGGTTCTCCGGTTTGCTTAAACCAGCAATTTTAATCCATCTTTAGCTCGTTAGAGAGTATGTTAGGAACATAATGAGAGTAGCTTTTTTTTGAATAATGTAGATTTTTTTCTAGCTGACCACATATTGATTGTTAATTGATAAAAGATCCACGGATTGATTCTTATTGATAAAAAAGTTTCATGAGCTCATCTTTGCATATTTGAAAATACAAATCATATAAAATTACGCCCAAAAATCATAAGTTTGTCAGAAAACGACATTTATACTGGGGAAAAAACAATATTAGCGTGATAATTACCAATTTTAGCACATTGTGTACAAAAGATACCATTAATTCTATATTAGTAAATAGGAAATATATTTTTACTGAAGAAAAATTGACGCAACAGAGTAAAACTTTGCTAACGATAAATCAAATCAGATCGACGTTTTGTGTTTTTTTTTTCCTTTCTTCTCCCTCTCGCATCGAATTTAGAAACGAACAGAGAGAAAGAGATTTTAGCAGAAGACCTTATTCGATCACGAGATCGTCGCGACGTTTTTCTCGTAATCTAAAACCGCGAAGAATTGAGCAGAATCGGATTACAAGCCGCAAGGGTAAAAAAATGCTCAACCATGGAGAAGAGATTCTTACTAGGTAAAAAAAAAATCGGAATCATTCCACTTATGCTTGATCGTGCTTAGTTCCAGTAGTTTTCGGTGTGAATTATCGTATTTGCAGAGTGTATTTTCTGAACAATTTCTAGTAAAATTGCTGAAATCGAATTGAGATAGTTGTCGGTTTACTTTCGGTTTGATGGATTTTGTTCGTCCACCATGAAATGCTTAAAAAACTCTTGAGGATTTTATGTAAGAATGTTCTGTTGTATGATTGGTTGAGAATCTGGCAAATGTTTTTTTTTCTAGAGTGTTGCTTTTTAGTTGATCATGTTGTATGATAAATGTTTTGCGCAGGCATGAGATTCTGAGTATGGTGAAAAAGCACTCAAAGTCGTTAGGAAAGACGTCTGTTGATGAGCCAGAAGCGTCAGATGTGGAAATGGACTCAAATTTCTGGCATGGTGTGTTTGATGTGTACTTCGTTCGTTGCATGGAGTCAAGGAGGAGGCAAGACGATGATCTATTGTTTTTTGTAAGGAAATTGGTATGTAGCTTGGACCTTTTCTTCTGAACCGAAAACTTAGAACATTCTCTTATCCCTGCTTGTTCTAACGTTGATGAGTGTTCTGTTACTTTTTCAGAGCTGTAAATCATATGGTTTGACTGAAAATGAGGAAGCACCAGCTCCTTACTTTGTGCGCAGGTGGGCACCTAAGGTAATAACTATTGGAAACAATACATATCTCTGGTTAAGTCTAATCACATGAGGTCTGGTTTTCTCAATATAGCATTTCAATTGTGAGCAAGAAGTTGTGACTACAAGATAGTAGCTTGTAATTTCTCAGATGTAACGGAAAAATTGATCTACATCTTTCTTCTTTTTTCGGGTGAGGGAGTGTCTAAGTTAACGCGATGTCCTTTACTGGTCTAAATGCCAAACCTCTTATTTATCTAGGAATTAGACCCCTTGACAGTTCAAAGTATGCACTTCTTTGTAGTGTTGCACTTTATATGAATTGTCTCTACATGGTAATAGATTTCTTCTCCCTTTTGAAGCAGTTGGATGAGCTGCTTGGTGAAAGTCTGGTTGAAGTTGACTGGAGGAAATCATTTTATTTGAACATGATTGCCCACACATCATTCACTGTTACAGTAGCGATTTGCAGGTAACCGTTTTACTTTCAGATTGTGATTTAGCGACGTCATGTCCTAATTTCATTTCACGCCGGTCTAATTTACATTAACAAATATTGCCTGTCATGTACTGGTATAGTAGAATTACCATCCTCTTTTCCTGGTTTTTTGGTTTGGTTCCAAACTCATGTGATTGCATCAAGCATTACTTAGTCTAACTTTTTTCTAGGTTGGAATCTCAGATGCCCTCTTCTTCGTTTCAGTGATTATGCCTTGACTCATTTTAATAACCTGTTACTTCGGTGATCCATATTCTGTTTATCATATGGCTTTTCGTCTTTCCATTTTACTTCATCATGGTAAAATTGAACTCCTCATGTTTTTAGTAATGAGGCCCTTAAGAAGTACCAAGGAAGTAAAGACACAACACTCTCTCCTATCTACAAGGTTAGAGATCCTATGAATGTCCTGTCTTGTTGGATGAAATTTCTTTCTGAGCCTCCAGTTGGTTTCATATTCTGTAATCAAATTATTATCTGACACACATATCATGCAGGTTGTAAAAACTGTATATGCATCACCTAGTCGCGTTAATTTTCATCTGGACTCAAAGAAGGCAAGTATAGTCGTTTTTCTGGTAGCAATATTTATCCACTTGGAATCTGTATTTGATGCTTCTTGTGTACCTAGGAAGTGGAGACAACACCTGCCTACCCAGAAATTTGTTTTGCTGTAGATGATTTCGATTCAACCTTTGATGCCGTGGTAACATATTTCTTTTCCCTTTCTTTGTATTGTCCTTCCAATTACTATGTTTTGGAGTCCTTTTGTTCGAAAAAAAATCTAGACATGAGTGGATTCTAAGGAAATCCGCTCTGGGTGGATACTTTTAGTCCGAGGGGAATTCTGCATGAATTCTCCTTTTCTGAATCTAGTGCTTGCATGTCACTTATTTCTTCAGATGATTGGACAGCCTTCATCTTTAGTATTTTTTCAGGGGCACATAGGAGTTTGGCTTTGTAATTTACTCAAGTCGTATGGTTAGGTTCATGCATGGAAATTTTTCATCGGCTTTATCATTGATGTTTGCAGGTTCTGACAGAAAAAGATCATTGCTATTGCGTACTTCTTAATTCTCATGATGGAGCAGCTTTTCCAAATGCAGATGTAAAAGTTGATAAAGATTCTAGTGATTCTAAGACAAATACTGACCCCAGAAGGGTGAAAGATCCTAAGGTCTAGTGTTTTAAATATATGTTTTGCTATTTAAAGTGGTTTCTACCAAGCATCTACCAATTTTTCCTTTGCTACCTTCGATGAGTTTTGATCTCGTATATATGCATAACAAATTCAAGCCATATGGTTTGTAAAGCATTTGGGTACATGGTAGTAACTTGCAAAAGAGAATAGGAGAAAATTAACATGCTGGTGCTTTTGGTTGCAGGTTACTCTGTTTTCTGGGTTTGTCAGCTATCAAATGGTTCGAGAAGCCTATGAAGGTCAGTCTGCAGTTTCTTTTCTTTTTTTTATCCGTCTATAGAATTTAGTTCAATTATCTAGCAAAGTTTGTAGTCATCGTCCTGATGCTCCGTTTTGCTGGTTATTTGTATTAGTCTTCTCAGTGCTTAGAAGTTAGAACTATCATTCTTGTTCTCGGTCTTTAATATTTCTCCCAAATTATTAGATGGAAAGAATATTAAGGGTCCTCGATACTATAAAACCTGTTCTCGAGCTTGCCTCCACTATTGCACACAGAATCTATTAGTGATTGTTGATGTCATTGAACCTGTTAAGACTATCCTGTCAGGAACATGAAGTATTTATCTTCATGCTTTAGTCATTTGGTGGAATCAGTTACTGACCCAAAAGCGAACTCGGAAATTTTGGAAGCGATATGGTTTTCTTAGAGGTCAAGGAGGTGTAGTATGAAATGGTACCCAACCTCAAGATGGTTGGAATACACAATTAACTTTTGTAGACATGAAATTTTGCGATATTAACAGCCAAAAGACCCAAAGAATAAATAGGCTGATATCGCTTTTGGACCAATTGATTATTCACACTTTTTCCTTCAAATTTATCTGCCGTCTTTTTCTTTTATTACAGGGGGGAGGAACCGGTTTGGAAGTCTTCTATCACTGGGTCATCACACAGGAAAAGCAGACAGACTTTATATGAAAGGTCCAGGAGGACGTGGAGAAGTTGAAGTAGCTGTGTCTGGCGTTATAGGTACTGTTTCTTTCTTATTCTTGAATGACTGCACAGAATCAGGCTCTTAATTTTCCGAGTCTCGGGTTTTACAGCGCAGTTAGTCATATTGCATGGAAGATTAAAAAAAAAGAAAAACATTTTGAATGCCCTAGCAAACACTACCTTAGGTCATCAAATGCTTCAGAACTATTTATTGTTTCGGACATTTTAGGAGGATAAAAGTAATTGAAGAAACGTTTGATGAAGTATAATTGCCTAAAGTCAAAGTAGCTGATACGGTGAAATGTATATGTAAGACGTAGTATGCTTTAAGAGATGATCGTATAGAAATTGCTTTTCTCAGATCAGAGCCAAGTAGTTTTAGGTCCTGTTTCACCAATGTCTTCGAAGAAGAGCATCGATCTCGGCTCCATTTTCCGTAAAGCAGCATCTGTTGCATCTGTGGCAGCTAAACATGCAATAGCAGCTGCTACGGCCTCATATGATGAAGACGAGATGTTCCCTCTTAAATGCTGTTTAATGTCCATCTCATTGCCATGGGATACTATTGCTCATGATCTCTTATTCAAGGTAAACAAATGATTTCTCTTCTGTACACCGATCATCAATAATTTGAACATTAGAGAATCTTTAAATTAGATTTATCCGTTGCGCTGACTGATTCCATATAACGTGTTGATTCAGGGATCTCCACCAGTAAACATGGATTAGACAATTGCACACTTCAATTAGTAAAACAAAGTCCTGGAAACAGGAGTGTTGTGTTTTGTCCAAATGATGTTCTTTTTATTAAATTATCCCTTTGTTGCTGTGACTTGACCTTGGTTTACTACATAACAGTTTAATAAATGATAGTGAAGTTGTGAATTTGGAATCAACACGTCTATAAGATAAAGTTACTCTTCACGTTTCAGGTCTAAGACGGTCTACGTATAACCCTTTTCTTGGTCTGCCTCGTTTCATCGCGAAATTACTGAGTAAGATCTACCAATAGAACCTGTTTTAGGATATTAAATTTGTGAAAAGAAACAGCTTTTTGCTTTTCTTTTGGACTATACTTGAGAATGTGGAATGCTAAAGAATAATAAATAAAGAAATAAAAAAAAATAAAAAAAATTGAGGTCGGCAAATGGGGAAGAAGCACATGAATCCAACTCTTGGTGGTAGACATTTCCTTATTAGATGACAAAACTCTGTGTTTGAGGTTGAACTATTGTTTCTACTTTTCTAACGAAAAGAATTGTGTTAAAATATAGATTGGTGCTACACATTTGAGGTTAAACAAATGTTTCTAGTTTTATAACCAAAAAAAAAAAAAGGAATGGTACTAAAATATACATTCGGTTAATAGAAGTTGTGAAATGTGGGTGCATGTTTGAGTCCACTAACAAAAGCCACAAAAGTCACAAACAGTAAACTTTGGATTTTCTTGAAACGTGATTACAAAAAGTCATATATGAAAATATTATCTTCTTTTACATCCTCTGAACTACAAAATAAATTGTAAGTTAATTTTTATATAAATTATTGAAATCATGATTTTATCTATCTAAAAAATTCTTGAACCCTGTTATCTAAAACTTTTTCCGTTTGTTTAATGAAAAATACTTTAAACAGTATTTTCAGTTTATTTGTTTCCGTTTCTTTCATGCTATTTTCGTCTCGATTCTTGAAATAAACAGGCATGCAAATAATTGTTGTCAAATAAATAAATTCTGGCCAGAATATTATTTGACAAACAGAAAACATCATTACGATATAGTTATCTATTACATGTGCTACTGTACTATTTCTTTCATATACTTGTGAATTCTGCTCGTATCATCTGTGAAGGATAATTATTTTGCTCTGTTGTTTCTATTAAGAAAAATCATTTTAAAATTATGTTTATATCTTTTGTATGAATGGATAAAATTCAAGAAAATAAATAAATATTTCTGGGTTGTCAAGTTGATTGACTACTACGATTTCAAAACAAAAACTATATATATATATATATATATATATATTTAGTTCTCTCAGTGTGATTTCAATAATGATTGTCCATTACGTATAATTGAATATATGGATATTATTTATATTAAGAATATCTAGTTTTCTTAGACCATCTCCAATTAGAAATTTTTAGTGGATTTTTAATCTATTAAAAATAATAAAAAAAAGTAAGAGAAAATCGTTTCTTCTTTGAGAGATTTTGAGAAACTCATCAGAAACGGTATCTATATCTACCCTGTTATAATTGGTTTAAAAATATTTAAATATCAAAATATAATCATATAGTTAAAATCCTACAAAAATATTATTAATTTATGACTCTCCACTGTTAAAGATGGTCTTACGAACTCTAAAGATCAGTAGGAATTTAGATTCAACATCTTTTCTGTTATAAAAATATTATTAGTTATAGTACATGAATAATTTTACTATTTAATTATATTATTTACATTCAAGAATTTTATTTTAGACTACATCAAACATAACTAACTAAAAAAATATTCTTGATATTAAATTAAGAGAGTTACCCATGGCTGATATTGTAATTATATAACCAAAATATTTGACCCATTTTTCTTTTAACGGAATTTTTTTATTCGAAGTTAAATAAAGAGAATGCAGCTGTAGTTTCACTTGTATTCTTTACTTTATCTTATCAAAAAAGATAAGAAAATCCAAACACATTAAAAAGAAGTTGGACCTGATATGCTTTTTATTAGATTCTTCGTCATTAAGCTAAGCCCTCATCTTCGTCTTTGTGAAGACCAACCCCCACACCATTTTCTTCCCTTAAGCCTCTTCTCTTGATTAAAAGCTGAATACAATCTCCAAATATGACCGACAGAATAAATAAAACTTACTGTACGTCGTAGATTAATAAATAACTAGATAGTAACCTGCGGATGAAATAATTTTATTAAATGATAACATAAATCATAAAAAAATTAGCAATTTTTCTAATATCTAAAGTTTTTATACGATATTTAAAACACAATTATATAGTAGGCATTATTTAGATTTGATGTATTTGTCAGCAAAATTAATAAATTAGTTAAAAATAATATAAAGAGCTTAATAAAAATATCTTAATTTAAATTCAATTTAATTATAATATAATTTAATTTGAATTAATTTTTGATATTACTATTTAAAAAATATGTAAATTTATTTTATTATAATTCAATTAAATGATGATTTCATTATATATAATGTTGCATTGTATTTTCATATATGATTAATTTTAATATGAATTATAATTTAAAAGTAAATTAATATGTTTTCTAAATAAAAAAAACAAATATTATTCTGCAAAATAAAAAATAAAATAAATAAAATAAGTAAATGATTTCAGGGATATCATATATGTTTTTTGTGGTGAAAAAAAAATAAAAATTCTTATAAATGATTCATTTAAATAACTAAATAAAAAATAAAAAGATATATAATAGCTAATAGAAAATTAAATGTGTAAGTTTAAGTCTAATAGATTAATTTAAATTTCATTACAATGTATTTGTAGTTATATAATGAAGACTAAAAGACCATGAAATATATTTTAATAAAAAATAGATAAATAATGTGAGTGATAATATAATATTTTTTATTTTTTGTAGTGAATGAAAAAATATTATAAATATTTAAACTCTAATTTTTTGTACAAAAATTTATAATATTGATAGAATAATTGAATGTGTGATTTTGGTTTGAATTGTTAGTTTATATTTTATTATAATGAACTCATGAAGATCTATTATAAATAATATAATAACAGCATATATTGTAATTATCTTAGTATGAGAAACCCTTTCAATATGTAAATGGTATGTTATTTCTTACCAATATTTCTCACATAATTTATAATAGATAAATAAATATAGTGATGACATGTAATGTAAATTATATAGTAAAATAACTCCTTTTAGATTTGAAAAGTCATTTGGTGATGATATCTCAGCATGGCATAAATATAATAAACACATGAAGAGAAAACTAGTGTTTTAAAATGTTTCTCAAATAATATGTAAGAAATTATTTAATTTTGTGTTATGTATTTCAGATATTATTGATCGACGGGAAGTCAATTATTTGTATTTTTTATTTTATATAGTTATGATATGTGTTGTTCTTATAGGCATTCTAAAACATTGTGATATCCTTAACATCCAGTGCTGATGAAAACTGCGATTTATTAATCGAAAGTACAAATTAAAGACACAGTAATCTTGCAATGACAATGTGACACTAATACACTATCCAAATAGTTAATAAAAGTAGTGATAAGCAGCTAAGAGATTAGAAGATTAAAGTTTAAAAAAGCAATATCTAAACATAAAAGTATAAAAGAATAAATAAAAATAAATAAAATAGTAATAACTATATCAAGAGCGCAAATGGACAAACATTGCAATTAATCTCTTAGATTCACTCTGACTGTGACATTTAAATTTTTTAAATACTTGTCATTTCATTAGTGGACAATAATAACCCTAACTGGGTCCCACGTGCTCTTACTATAAATACCCACACATGGATCATTCAAATCTTCCCCTTCCCCTTCCCCTCGTGCTCTCATTTACATACTTACATAACAATCATACGAATAACCGGTTCAATATTAAACCGGATTTTGTTTCTTCCACTAACAACAATGTTTTCAACCAATTTAGAGCCGGTACATATCTGCTTTGATGATGCTTCCATAACCGGAGATGAAATCACAGAAATTTTGGCGTTTCTTCAGTCAGGCCAATCGGACAATCCAAGCGGTTCAAACGAGTTGGTAGAACCGGTCGATGAGAAGAAGAGAAGACGAACGATGTCAAACCGGGAATCAGCGAAGAGATCAAGGTTAAGAAAGAAGAGACGTTTTGAAGACTTAACGGAAGAGGTAAACCGGCTAAAACTAAAGAACAAAGAGCTGAAAAACCGGCTGGCCAATGTGTTGAGCTGTGGTATTGGCATAACAAGTGAGAATAACCGGTTGAAAACCGAATCGATTTGTCTTGAAATCAGGCTTCTAGAGTTGTACCGGTATTTAGTGGCCATGCAATCGCCAATCTCAACAAGGTTAAATTACATCACAAACTACAAAGCTCAGGATTTACGTTACAAATAAAATGAAAACTAAAACGCACCAAGCGAGATTGAGCATTTTTGTAAAGGTTTAAAGATTTTAATTAAAAATGTTTACACTTTGGTGAAAAAGATAACGTGTATAATTTTTTTTTGTGCAAACTACATGTGTATAAATATAATGTGTAATCTATATGTGAAACTTGTTTTATCATTATACATATACAAGTATGGTTATAGTATAATGTAAAATTTGATTCCTCTACATAAATACACACTAATTTTAATCCAAAACGTAACAATGCCGGTTTAACTTCAAACCGAATTACAATTTTTCAAGTTCAAAATAGCAAACAACTTGTTTGATTTCATCATTTGAATTCGACCTCCTCTCACACCACTCGCCAATTAAGCATCCTCTCCTCGTTAGTTAAAATTAGTATATCACGTCACATTCAACACTTGTTATAATCTCCGGGCCTTGAGACCTTCTTGGCAGCTATCTCATTCCGTTTTAGTCTTGGGCATTACACTCAAGCGTCTTAACAAGACATATGGTGTAATAATGCGATGTGCACAAAGATTAAACCGTTAGAAGATAACAAGACATGCTCACTTATTTTCTTAACTATACCTCTCTATCTAAGGAGATTTTCCTATGTCCAAACTCAGAAATCATTCGATCAAAATTCCATACTGGCTAGCTTGATGAAAATGTTGTTTACATATATCTTAGAAGCTGGAGATTCTCAATTTCTCGTTGGGACCCAAAAACTTTGCCAAGTACCCATTCATATTCATAAACCAAAATATTAACCAGCCGCTTAACTATACAATTAATGTAAGACTTGTGTAATTATCTTGTGATAGAATTATTTGAGTTTGGCAATAATCACAAGTACTTTTTGGTAGTGTGCTATATATATATATATGTCGGGGTTTGAATAAAAATCTTGGACTAAAGCACACAAAAGAAAATGTGGGGCTTTGATTTGTAAGGCTAATTAAGTATACAATCATATACATCTAAACGAGATGCATGCATGCTTATACTCCTGGTTTTCAATGTCACAACAACACAATACATCAAATTCAAAGTATCCCTCATTTAATTTAGGGCTAAAAAGCAGTTTTTTTTGTTTTTTTATATTTTATGTAAATATTATTATCTTAAACTTTAGAACTTGAAACAGAATTATAGTACGTAGGTAGCAAAAGAAATATTTAACGAGAGATTTTCAAATTCACACACACAATATATATATATATATTATGTAAAGAAAAAAACCATAAAAAAATCTTGGTGAATCAAAACAAAAATTGTATTGCAGCTACCAACGTTAAAGAACAACAAAAATAAGGTAGTGTGTGACTGTATATGAAGACAGTAAAAGAGAGTTCTGTCATGTGATGGGATCTTCTCGGTGGATATCATATAAAGCTCTTCATCAATTGAACTCAAATCTATTTTTGTCGCTTTTATACGGCCGACATATCTTCGCATAAGTTCTACAGACATTTTTATCTTTTGTTAACCCTAAACAAGTATATTTCCTAGATATTTAACATGTCGGCCCTATAAAGATAAATTTCTCTAACAGAAAAGAAGATATATCCAATGGATAATTGGGTTTTGTCGATTCATTGCGCGTTGATTCGTAACCTGAATATGCATCTTTTAAAACACTCAAATTACCCGTCATATATCTCTATTTCACAAAAGATGAGACAAGTAATTTATATTTTAAGGGGTATGGGGTATATAGTTTAGAGTATCGATATGTCGGAGCTTGCACTTTATGCAGTAACTTTGACTTAATTATTTCTCTATACAATAAACCTTCAGGATAATAACCATTGCATTTTACGTTTTCCTGTCTAGATGGTTTTGAAGATCATTCTGTTTTTTTCTGAACAGAAAAACATACCAAATATAACTCCAGCTGCAAATTCTTCTACCAAACTCATAGTTTGAAAGTTTATTACCAAGCTGGACGTTTGAGATCAACTAATTAAACCAACGCGAATCAATAATGTAATAAAAACCAAATTGAAAGTCATAAACCAAAATAAGGTGTTGTTTTATTTCCTTAGATAATATCCAAGTATTTCGAAACATTTTTCAATTTAGTATGTGTTCATCAAACAACATTAGTTAACAGGTATAAAACCAACTTTCACACTATTAAAATTATACATATTCCACGGATTGATAATATGATGGCACAAAAATTAACGTACGATGTAACAAAATCTTATTCTTTTATGAATCACATAGCACGTTTTCTCTGAACTGGTTAATTAGTTTATAATATTTTTATGATCTAAGAAAATATTGTAAAAAAAGATATGTAACTAATTTTTACGAGAATTATAAGGAATAATATTTATTTTCAAAATAAAATGGAAAAAAATTAAAATGGTTAGAAAAATATGATTTTCTCGATTCATTTGTTTTAGTTAAACAGATTTATACAGTTTGGTCCGAACTTTCAAAATTGTGATCAACTTTAAATAGTTATTGATATTGGCGGGAATTGCCATGCATCAACTTGCATACTTGATAAATTTTTAGTTTGTAACTGAGTTAGTTTATGTTGGAGCTGTATTAAACACTAAATTCGGTCTATTCAGAGTCCATGCATGTTTTAACCAGCATTAAGCTTCAAACGAAGCTTGTCATCCCTAACTAAAAACCCCATCAAGCGAACGGGGTAATGCAATAAGTCGCAAGCTGCCAACAATTCAAACAAGGATGACGAGATGTGGATTAAAAAAATACACAACTACAAAAAGTGTTACATATAAAAGTAACCAAAACATTAAAATATTTTTTTACGTGTTTGAGAAATCTACACTAATGCTAATAAAAAAATATGCAAAATATTATGTCGCATGGTAACTTGGTCACTTGCATTTATGATATATTTCTCAACACACACGAATTCTATATCTTATTTTTTTATATGTAATTCAATTATTGTAACTGAGTCTGAGTAGCAGGATATCTTGGATTACAATCACAAAAGTTTTTTTTTGTTAAGTTAACTTCAACATAAAGTTCAAGACCTGACCATTCCTAGACAATCAATGCAATCGATTTTGACCTTTTTAACAATAAATATAAAAAATGTACATCTTCGGCCTAAAAGTATCACAAAAATTTAATAAGACATCTTCCGAAGTATGTTACTCTTAATGTACCATAATAAATGGTATTTAAGATTTTTGCACAAAAATAAGAAATAATTAGAATCATATGACACAATAGTGGTCACATCTGAAATTCATGACATTTGTTTGAAGTTCGGACCCAGCACCCGACAATATTTAAAGGGATATTAAAATAACTAGACTAAATTGACAAACAAAAAATCTAAACACAATTTAGCTCATGAAAAAAATTATTTGTAAAATAAAAATGGTCAGAAAAACTCAATGAAATGTACATTAAAAGTTTAAAATAGCATCTAATTTGATATAAGTTTTTCTTCCTACAACATCACTTAATAGAAGACAGATAAGAGTATTATTTTGGTATATCAACTTATTAATGTGTTACTTATGTAGTACCTTTACTTTGGATATTCTAAAACCATCAAACTTAACCAAAACTAAAATGAACATAAATTCTCAGCTCCTTTGACTTGTCTTGAATCAAATAGTTTTTGTCTATTTTATTTATTTTTGACTCTTTTCATACGTGCACATTTGTGTTTAGGAGAAAAGGGAAAAACGATTCAGATCCCCATGAATTATAAAACATCGTATCAGATGCAACCCATTTAAATTTCTCATATTTGTATCCACCAGTCGAAATTTGAAGATCTAATTTCACAGAAATTAATTCATTTCATTCTAATTCTCTCTAATTTCAGGTTTGTTTGGTTTTATAGTCAAACCCAATAACAAACAAAATAAAACCGGTTTTAAATAAAAATCAACATTATTTTTTCAAACCAAAATATCAATGAACAAACCAAAAATCTAGCACACCAAAAATCTAATCTAACAGACCGAAAGTCTCTCTCTCTCCTTTCACCTCTTACTCCCGCTACTCTGCGCCTAGAACGCCGGAGGATCCGTCACCGTTGCTGGAATCTCTGTCGCTCTCCTCCGCCATGTCATGGGCGTCATTGGTGGGTTGGAGTTATTTGATCTTGAAATTGTTTGCTTAAGAATCTGCTATTTTTGTTTGAATTAATAATCTTAGGTTAAGTTAAAGAAAATTGAAATCCTTTACTTCAAACTGAAGCTCTGCATTTTTATGAAATTAGGGTTGAGTTATCTTATAATCAATCAATCAATCATTTACAATTCATGGATTAAATCACTAAACTTTAGTTTTCTTGCTTATTCTTCACGGATTTATTCGATCTAAAATCTGGGGAATAGCAATGGAATTTATGTTAACCGTTGCGAAACTTGGCCTCTCCTTGATGCTGATCGTCGTCTATGGATTTATCTTCGTGTAGTCTTCGTTAGCGGAAGATGCAATGCTTACCATTTCTGGCTGGGATTAAAAAGAAGAAGAGCCATTGAGAGAGTCAAACAGCGCTGTTTTGCGAGAGGAATATGAGGCGTCATACAATATGAGAGGCTGTGTGTTCATCTTCTGAGGTGCCGGCGCACCGTGGAACTCTTGAGTAGGGTCATCCAACGGTACAACAGACAAAATAGGAGAACGAACAGACTGATGAGGATTTTACGTTGGTAAAGTTTCTCGTTGAAAGACTCGAGTCGGATTTGTAATCGGATATGGGCTGGGTAGATTCGCTAAGAGTTTTAGGGTTTATGTTTTGGAAGACAAAAGTAAGGAGAGATGTGAAAGATTGGTTGTTGGGTATGTTGACAGAGGTGGAGCTTCGTCTACCTGAAGCCATTACCAGGATTCAGAGAAAGCTGTCGATGGAGAAGAGAGATGATGAGAGGATGAGAGGATTGAGACTAAATCAATTTTTGAGTTTTTAATTGAGATTTTTGGATTAGTTAGTATAATTACAGTTTATTATTTTGTAATTTAAAATTTTTGGTTTAATTAGTGCGTTTAATGTTTTGTAATTTAAGTTACAAAATTTTAAATTGTCATTAACCAAAATTATAGAAAATTAAGTCTAAAATTTTGATTTAGTTGATAAAAGTCATAACTTAAATTAGATCTTTAACTTTGGATTGATAGATATAGATGTGAGAAGTTTAGATGAGCCGCATCTAATACAATGTTTCATTTTTTTTGTGGAGATCTGAGTCGTTTTTCCAAAAAAAAACTATTTTAAAGGCTCTTGGCCCAATGGTGTCAGATCTATGGTGGTTCCATGACAAGGTCGGTTAAATCTGTGACCTTCCACCACTAAGGTTTTGCGATAATAAAAAATATATATATATATTTTAAGGTTGTGGGTAAAGAGTGTCTGATCTCCAGTATTGACAAGAGAATAGCTACACATGAAAGGAAAGCAAGATATTTTCTTTTTAACCGAAGGAAAGAGCAGCGAGCCTATACCATAACATCACTATTACATCGCATGAAAATCAGCTTAATAAAACCATACCTATTAGTAGACCCAACTCATTAAAATACTGGATCCCTGATTGCACGCGGTACACATTCGACTCACTTTCCAGTTTAAGAAATTTGATTCAATATTAGATATTTTAATATGAAAATTAGATTCTAACATGGCCTAAACCTTAGTCAATAATTTTCTATATTGAACTTTTTTAAGTATATTTAGGTTTTTTAGAAATTAATTTTTTTTATAAGACTAATATAAAAGGTCTATTTTATTATAAAGAGAAATTTGATTATTATTTTTAATAAGATTAATGAAAATTCTGGGCTTTAGGTCAATTGAAATTTTTTATTTAAAGTATAACATTATGTACCAAATAAAATTTTAACCTGAAATACAAAAGAATTTTTCCATTGTACTACTACTAGACTACCAAATTTTTGGTAAAAAGTTGATTATGTATTGCTACTTAGTAATTAGTACTTACCATTTGTTTCATTTGAGCCTTTTAGGTTTAATCGACTTACTAGAAACTAAAACAATTATTCAACGTAGTTAGATTATTCGGTTTGTTTTTTTTTTTAAAAAAAAACACTTTAAAACGTAAATAAATAATAATCTAAAAGTATATAGTTCTTTTTTTGTCTTAATCTAAAGTCTGAAGTATACTTTAAGATATAAAATTCGAAAGTAGAAAATCGGTTTGGTTTTGCTTGTTTACACTAAAAGTAGATTTTGATTCAATTTCGGTACTAAAATATTTTACTAATTTATTTATAATAATTTTGGTTCGGTTTCGATTTAATATTTTGATTTGGTTTGGGTTAGATACTGAGTATGATAGATATCTATATGAATGTCAATTTAGCATGAGCCCGGTTCTCTGAATTTTACTCGGTATGTCTAAATTAATTTTGAGTATCAAAGAAACAAATAAAATAAGATATTGTTGCCAAAAAAGAGATAGGATATTATTGTAATTTGACTGTAATTCAAATGCTCAGGGATCTTTGTTTTTGGGGGGATAAAGATTCCAATTTTATTATATGATTTGAGATTCAAATTCAAACGGCACTTTCAGATTAGGGAAGAAGATGGAGAAGATCTGTGTAGCAGTCCGAGTGAGGCCGCCGACGCCGGACTTATCATCGGAAAACGGATCTTCTCTCTGGAAAGTTGAAGACAATCGGATCTCTCTTTACAAGTCACTCGACACCCCAATCTCAACCGCTTCTTACGCTTTCGGTACCAAATCTTGGCAATTATTATGGGTTTCGACATCTATGGATCTGGGTAACTTCAAAATCTCGTCTTTATTATCTTTGTTGGTGTTTGTCTTTTTTTTGCAGATCATGTGTTCGACGAAAGGTCTACGAATGCCTGTGTCTACAAGCTTCTTACAAAGGATATTATTCATGCCGCCGTCGAGGGTTTCAATGGTAATCTGATCCGCCAAATCTAAATAATTTGGTGTTGATTTCACAGTTTTGATGTATTGTGATTTTGTTGACCAGGTACTGCGTTTGCTTATGGGCAAACTAGTAGTGGAAAGACGTTTACTATGACGGGATCTGAAACAGATCCAGGGATTATTCGAAGATCTGTCAGAGATGTGTTCGAAAGAATACAAATGGTAGGAGTCAGATCTATCCAAAATGATCCGTGAAGTTTTTACAAAAAGAGTACAACTTTTAATTTGTGTGTTTCATGTTCTTCGTTTCTAGATATCGGACCGTGAGTTTCTCATACGGGTTTCTTACATGGAGATTTACAACGAAGAAATTAATGATCTTTTAGCTGTTGAAAACCAGAGATTGCAAATTCATGAACATTTGGAGGTTGGTTTGATGGAACATTTTCACAAGTGTTGTTTCATCTTTTAGTTTTGTTTAAGAGTGATTAAACCCACTTGCTTTTTTAATGTACAGCGTGGTGTGTTTGTTGCTGGTCTTACCGAAGAAATTGTTAGTGATGCTGAACAGATTCTAAAGCTTTTAGATTCTGGAGAAGGTTTTTAAGCCAAAGCTAAACTTAGAAGCTTTTCTTTCCTGCATTTTGATTATATGACATAATAATGTGTGTTGACATGATCTTCTTTAATTAACAGTTAATAGACACTTTGGCGAGACTAACATGAACGTTCACAGTAGCAGATCTCACACCATCTTCAGAATGGTAAGCTATGAACAAAAACTTCTACTTTGTTGAAGTAATTATCCTGATCTCATCTCTCTGGTGGGATAGGTGATCGAAAGCAGGGGAAAAGAAAAGGCTTCTACGGATGCTATCCGCGTCTCAGTCTTGGTGAGTGATAATTTTCACTATGGCTAACATCTTTCAAAAGTTATTTTTAAAATTTACATTATGTACAAGCTGTTAATTCTCTTACTGGTGTTCTTTTGATGGAATCTAGAATTTGGTTGATTTGGCTGGATCTGAGAGAATTGCTAAAACTGGTGCTGGTGGAGTACGCTTGACAGAAGGGAAGTACATTAATAAGAGCTTAATGATTCTTGGTAATGTCATCAATAAACTAAGTGAGAGTGCAAAGATAAGGTATTTTGTTACCCTTGATTTCGGATTACAAGGAACATTATTACAGCTCAGCTTATTTCTTACACTTTGATTATAGGGCACATATTCCATACCGAGATAGTAAGCTGACTCGAATTCTTCAGCCTGCGCTTGGTGGTAATGCGAAGACTTGCATTATATGCACTATTGCACCAGAAGAGGTAAAAGAAGTAATTTTGTGGTTAGGTTCTTGCATTTTCCTGGCTTTTGTCAATCATCCGAAGCGAAAGATTACTCATTTGGCTTATCAAAGTTGCATGATCACGTGTGTAGCATCATATTGAGGAATCAAAAGGAACTCTCCAATTTGCAAGCAGAGCCAAACGCATCACCAACTGTGCTCAAGTCAATGAGGTCAGCATGTAAATGAGCGCAAGATTCTTTGGAGAGATTTAACTCACTTTTTCGATGTTTTTCTTCTCTTTGGAAAAGATCATCAGCTATGTGTCCTGTTGACTGTTTTTCTTCTTCTTTATCGAAGATCTGACCGTGTTTTAATGCTTCAGATCTTGACTGATGCTGCTTTGTTGAAACGCCAAAAATTGGAGATAGAAGAGCTACGTATGAAGCTTCAGGTATAATAATTTTTTTATTTCAAATACATCTAGGAATGGGGACAATACTAACATAGCTAACTTTTGTAGGGATCCCATGCTGAAGTGTTGGAACAAGAGATATCAAAGTTAAGCAATCAGATGCTTAAGGTAGCTTTTTGCGCTTTTCTCTTGTGTATGTATTCAATAAAACATTGAGCAGACACAGTAAACTAAACAGCTACCCTTTTGTTTAATTTCCAGTATGAGTTAGAATGTGAGAGGCTAAAAACACAACTGGAAGAAGAGAGAAGAAAACAGAAGGAGCAGGAGCAATGTATCAAGGAGCAACAGTTGAAAATTGAGAACTTAAACAATCTTGTCGCTAATTCAGACATGAAGAGGAACCAATCAGAGGTACAGATGCATTCATTGGCTTAGGCGATGTCCTAATTTTCTTGGATAGTTCTTTAAGAGACAAAGGCTTAAACAGATTTAGTTACTTCTCTATGATGTTCCTCAACCATCACGCAGGCATTTTTCAGAAGTAAACACAAGCTCGAAAATAACTAATAGGCTTTAGTTGAAATTAAAGTGAAAATTCGATTTCTATGGTTGATGTAGAATGAACAAAGATAGCAAACTCCTAACATCTCATTTTTTTGGGAGGTTATTATTGCGTTTAAGCTAATGTGGTGGACTCATGTTCTTGGTTATGTGAAGGTTTTGTTAATGTATCATCTGTATTGGCAGGACTTTATCAGCTTAAGAAAGACTCCAGATGGGCGATGCAATGTCAATGATAGCAGCGATGTTCCTGGGACTCCTTGCTTTAAATCAGCTGAACGTTCCTTTGTGGTTGCTCGGTCAAATTATAGTGGACTGTCTGATTTTAGTCCGATGGTTGATTCATTGGGAGACGTGGCCGATGAAGACACTTGGACGAAACTAAACAAGGGTTTTGTTGCAGACCTTGATAAACTCCAGTTTACACCTGCAATTAAATGTCAACCCACTCCATTAATTGCTGCAACCACGGTGAGTACATACACATACTTTACTCATGTCATTTTCCAATAGTAACAGAATCACATTGAATAGAGACTTCTGTATGCATATGGTCAAACCGACGCTCATTCCTCTTTTCTTTGTGGTTCTAGTCTCTTTATTCGCTTACCTTTTCATATCAGCTTGCATTCAAACATTCTGGTTTATTAGAACTGGCTGGTATCTAGCTCATGTATGCTGAGAATTACTAAATTTTGAAACTTCATACAGATGAATACCCTGATATTATCCAAATTTTATGCTGCTCGTATGGTTTTCAACAACACCGTGGTGATGATTTCAGCACTTAATATATGTCCCCTAAGCTGGCCATAATATTTCGTTAAATCTTCTTTTAGGAATGCTCGCGTGAAAATCACAAAGAGGTGGACAAACTCAAAAGTCAGATTGAGTTGCTGACTAATGAGAAGGACAGTCTGCAGGTTAGTCTTTATTGGTTGTTCAAGTGAATATGCTCTTTCGATATTAGTTTGAGAGTTCTGGCAGGTATCACTGACCACAAATTGAACTTTTTATCAAATTAAATGAAAGATATCAGTATTTTCACTTCGACCTCCTTCCTCTGCTATCTTCTTGATTTACTTTTAGCTCTTATTTTAAAAACTGCAGTTGATATGCTAGAGTCCAATTGATTTGGAGTGCTAACGATTATTTATGCATCAACTATGTATTCTCAGGTAAAATTCAACGAACAAGTAGTTCTGAACAACAAACTGATGGAAGAGATGTCTGAGCTCAAAGACGAAATGCTTCCCATGATAGAATTTCCAAAAAGGTTATCCGAGTCTGTTGCTAGTTGCAGGGACATCTATAAGGATGTTATAGTCACAATGAAGGTGAACAGCTTATGTTTTCTTGTGTGGTTTTGATTTTTTGATAATCAATAAAGGACATTTGAATTGAAAGTGTTTTCTCTTGCATTTTGTTAGAGCCTAATCGCTGAGACGGAGTCTCCAACAGCAAAGGTTCTCTTTGGTGCAACTGAAATCACAACGAGCCTTCTTTCAACTCTAGAATCACAATTTTCAATGATTATGGATGGTCAGAAAGCGGGTAGCGTCGTAGATCATCCTTTATCTGATCAATGGGAAACACTTCGTGTTAGTCTGAAGAACACAACCACATCGTTGGTGTCAGACGCACAAGCAAAAGATGAAAATCTTAAATGCCACAACAAGGTAGCTTCCTTGCCACCATCATCAAGATTCGGATCAATCTTACTTATCTTTTCTATAGTTTTGCTAGGATACTTTGTCTCTCTCGTTAGGACTTTAGTCCAGTGAAACCTCTGCATATGTTGAAGCGCAAATAAATCTACAAAATAGCATTCTTGTTACGGTTTTTTTTCTGGTAATTTACAAATAAATAGCAAAAACAGTTTGTTGCATACCAAGACAAAGCTCTCAGTTTGGATCATAACTTATAATAGTTTGCGTTTCCTATACGTGTATACCATTGGAACTTCGCTTTAATCTCTGTATACCAATGTTTCAAGGAAAAAGCAGGAACTGATACTTGTTTGGTTAAATTAGATCGTGTGGTCAGACAACTCTTTCTAAGACAGGTTTTGAATGTGATTTTAAGGGACAAGAAACAGCTGCTTTGGAGGAGAAGATGGAGTCTGAGCTCAGCATCATCAAGGAAAGATATAACGAGCTGGAGAAAGAGTTGAGTTTTAACAAACAGCTTCTAGAAGCTTCAAGAGAGAGCCATGAGAAGCTGGAAAAGGAAGTACAGTTCCTGAAGGAAGAAAGAGATTCATTAGATGTAGCAATCTCTCAATCAACTCAAAGATTGAGAGTGATTGCATCTGATAAAGAGAATGCTTTGAAAGATCTCAATGTGGAAGTGAAGAGAAGGAAAGAGATGGAGGAAGAGATTAAGCAAATCAGCTTTGCTTTCGCTACCAGGCAGAAATCTCTAATGTCTTTTCACAATGAAATAAAATCCAAAATGCAGAAACTAACGACGCAAAATCCAAAATCTCAGTAGCAGAAACAGATGTTTATGTTGCATCTTAAGCCATTGTTACAATTAGTTGATGTATTTCATTGACAACAATGGATAATGGTTATGTAACTTATGTACAACAACTCCATGTTCAATCAAGACAAACCAATTTCCAAACCGAACCGAACCAAAATAATCGAAAACAAATCTCGGACAGTAATTTCTAAATGGTAATAAACGAGAAAGTAGAGAGTCAACGGTCAGAGTTGACTAAATCTCTCATCAGCCAAATCTCTCTCTCTGTTTCTCTACCCGATTTTCACCGGCGATCGTCCCTTCTTCCTCACCGACGAATCTGATTCGTCTCCAACTCTCACTGGGTAAGCTCTCTTCAAATTCAGATCGTTCCACTTCAATCTCAACACCGATCAAGATTCATTTTTTTTTTAGTTCCTTTCATTTGTAAATGGTAATTCGAGTGATCTGAAACATTAACTTCTTTAGTTCACCATTAAAAGACAATTTTCGAGCTTAGAGAATCTCTTAGATCAAAGAGGGATCAGATTTTGATCTTCCCTTCACATTTTTTACATAAACAATGTAATTCTTGAATCTTTGTTAAGACATAGCTCAAAAATGTGTTCTTGATTAGTCATTTTCAGTTTTCTATGAATGTTGTTACATCGGTTTACTGAATGTGAAATTTCGAAAAACAAAAGTTTTGATTATGTTGTCCATTTTTGTTGTTAAGAGAAGGAAGAAAAATGGCGACTCCGGTTGATCCACCAAATGGAGTTAGGAATCAAGGGAAGCAATACTTCTCAATGTGGCAAACACTCTTTGAGATCGATACCAAATACGTACAAATCAAACCGATAGGCCGAGGCGCGTACGGTGTAGTCTGCTCTTCGGTTAACAGAGAGACTAACGAGAGAGTGGCGATCAAGAAGATCAAAATGTGTTTGAGAACAGGATTGATGCGTTGAGGACACTTAGAGAACTCAAGCTACTACGTCATCTTCGACATGACAATGTGATTGCTCTTAAAGATGTTATGATGGCTAATCATAAGAGAGCTTTTAAAGATGTGTATCTTGTTTATGAGCTCATGGACACTGATCTTCACCAGATTATTAAGTCTTCTCAATTGTTAAGTAATGACCATTGCCAATACTTCTTGTTCCAGGTATGAGATTTTTGCGTGTGTTCACTTTGCATTTATTTTCGTGTTGTTTTGTCTTATTGCTTTGTTTCGTTTGTGTGTAGTTGCTGCGAGGGCTTAAGTATATTCATTCAGCCAACATTCTCCATCGAGATCTAAAACCTGGTAACCTCCTTGTGAACGCAAACTGCGATTTAAAGATACGTGACTTTGGTCTAGCTCGGACAAGCAACACCAAAGGTCAGTCCATGACTGAGTATGTTGTGACACGATGGTACCGAGCACCAGAACTTCTCCTCTGTTGCGACAACTACGGAACCTCCATTGATGTCTGGTCCGTTGGTTGTATATTCGCTGAGCTTCTTGGAAGAAAACCGATATTCCCGGGAACAGAATGTCTTAACCAGATTAAACTCATCATTAACATTTTGGGGAGCCAGAGAGAGGAAGATCTTGAGTTTATAGATAATCCTAAAGCCAAAAGATACATAGAATCGCTCCCTTACTCACCGGGAATATCATTTTCTCGTCTTTACCCGAATGCGCATGTTTTAGCCATTGATCTGCTTCAGAAGATGCTCGTTCTTGACCCTTCCTAAGAGGATTAGTGTCACGGAAGCGCTTCAGGATCCTTACATGGCGCCTTTATATGACCCTAATGCAAATCCTCCTGCTCAAGTTCCTATTGATCTTGATGTAGATGAAGACGATGTGGAAGGAAATGGTTCATTATCATCCAGAAACTGCTACCATGAACAACACTGAGCTCTGACCTCAAGTATTATGAAGGTAATTTTCAGAGAGATCTTTTCAACTACTTTTAGAAAACTTGTTTCATGTTCGCGACTTTTAATGTTGTTAATAATAGTGTGTGGAAGAAGAGGAACAAAAACTTTTAATTACGCGGTTTATTTGTGTCATGGAAGCTCTGTGTTTGTTTTTCTTGTTATAAGCTAAAGTGTCTGTAACATTTATACATAAGACTTCTGTTTTCTTTATTTTGTTTTTGTCTTCAAAACTTCATAAGGTATTTCATGATCTTTGGCTCTGCTCTTATCTTCATCATTTATTACAAAAATAGCATTAATGTGATGTCACTATAAACAATTTGTCCACGTTTTACCATTCAATTAAATGTTACAAAACAAAACACGTAATTATTCCAAAACAGTTTAGTTGAGGTAAATTGTCCGAAAATTGTTTGTCGTCTCCTCATTTTGCTATTTTTTGTCATTTTAACTACTTAACTCTATTATTAATGCTTTCTATACAAAGGCTATAAATATAATTGACTTGAGATTATATATTTTCCAAATTTGAAGATTTCGAATGTTCAAACCATTTAAATTTTAACTGCTAAAAATATATTTGTAAGACATAACAACACTGAGTGATAAATTTAACTATTTTAGTAAATAAAACACATTTTTCCTAAAAAAAAGTAAATAAAATATATCCAGTTGAATTTCCGATTCGAGTGTATCAAAATCAGTTCATTTTTCTAATAATTTTCAACGGTGCATGGAATGTTCCAATTTATTGTAGATTAAATAAATTATTTTTGACTTTCAAAACTATTCATAAATTCAAACTAACCCTGTAAGCTGCGTTCAAATTGGATTCATGGGTTGTGATTTTCTAATAAGTACCTAATCAATTGTATAAATTTGTTTTTCACGAAATCGATTGTATTTTTAATACATTTATAGGAGAACAAATCGGTGGAAAATTGCATTATTACGGTTGTATTATTTATTTACCTTTTAATAATTTAGCAATTTCATTATTTTTTCCTTATAGTATTTTGTAATGTACCTACAAACATTAAATTCTTAAGTTTTATGTCAAACCTACAAATGCATTAACTGATATATCTACATGTTGATATGTTCATTAAGTAGTTCAATCCAATATTGTGCAGGGTTACCCATTCATTTCTTTTTATCTAATAATATAAATTGACGGGCAGTAATTGGTAATATCATGTTTAAAAAAATTGACCTGTTTTTCAATATCAGATTTCAAAAATATCAATGTTTTTTGTTCATTTTCTATAATACTACTTTTCTATGTATACATAAGATCATTTCCTAAAATTCAAATTTATAAGCCTTCATAATTTTTTAATAAAAATTCTTATGAAAATTTATTAAGTTCTGTGAGAAATATTGTAAAATGTTTATAAGGTTTTTAAAATTTTATAACATAATTATACGGTAGTAATAAAAATGGAAAAAAGTTACCAACTTTCATAAACAATTTATAAATTTCAAAAACCAATTTATAAAACTAATATTTTTGAAAAAAAAAAATATAATGGTATTTTTGGAGAAAAAGTGATATTTCTCAAAAAATTTCATTGTGTGGGTTTTATGATTGGTATTATTCTATTGGTATGATGTTATCAGGGGAAATAACTCCATGGCCATGAACAGTGTATGAATAAGAATCTTTTACTTATGTAAATGAATAGGAGTGCACAAATGAAGTTAAACAAATCAATGAGATCAGAACTGAAAAAAAAAAAACAATCTAGAGCCAAAGAGATAAAGATTCTAGAAGACCAGGTCAAGTCTTGAAATCGCAAGTCATGGAACCCTTATCATCGCGTCTAACTTGATTCATGCATTACATGTAATTTGGTCGTCTCTATACTATTCAAATCTTATTTTGTCAAGTCATCTTACCATTTATGCTAATTGCGGTTGGAGTATTTACTAATAACCATATACTATAATGATTAAGCAGTTTGCTTGTAATAAGATCCTCTCATTTATGTTGGTCTGTCATGTCATTATCAAGAAACATTTGATCCAAAAAAACTGTTAACGAAATTTTGTATACACTACTTTAGGTGATAGGAAAGTATAACTTAATTTTATTATATATTCTTCTTACTTCAATTACTTTATATTTCCTACAAATATAAACATTCATAATTAATGCCTCAAATACTGATAGTATGTGAAACTATGTGAAATTAATAATCGAGCAAATTAATAATCGAGCAATTAATAATCGAGCAAATTAATAAAGCCATGGAAATCATGTGAAACTATAATACTAATAGTATATCAAGATTTCGAGCTAAGTATCTGAGCTAACTCTTTTAAATAATAATAGTAATATCTTTATCATCAAAATTTTGGAATGCTTTAACAAACATTAAATTTGCAAAACATTATGGTTATAACATTCTTTACCAGAATTCCCGATTGCTAAATTATATATACTCTTAAGTTTTAAACCCTACCTTTAATTACATATACATCAAATTATAAATACTTTGGAAACAACTTCCCAATAAATTTTGGATTAGATTTTGCTTTTCACGAAGCCAAAATATAATAACGATGGACAAATAATTATTATTTTAGTGGAAACTTATGAAAGAAAACGACTTTTTTGTTTAATTTCTGCCGCAAGAAAGTCAATGAATAAGACCAACTGACTATAGCTTAATACACATACGCGATGATGTAACCTTTCGTTCCTCGAAACTTATTATTTTCATTTAATATTTAAAGAAAATACAAAATTCTGAGACCCTGAGATTTGACCAAGTTATAAACGCTTCATCAGATCCGGTCAAATTATTAAAACCAGTTTTTAAATATTTACAAATTATTTTCATATTATCGGTTTTGTCAAATAAATATTCTTGTCGCGTTAATCCCTTTAAAATTTAATACAAATCCCGTATATTAATACTAAGGTCGTCTCTCTCTTTTGTCTGTAAAGCAAATCTTCCATAACCAAAAACAAAGCAGACAAAAGAAAAACCTTGAAACTTTCCTAATCTCACAAGAAGAACACAAATTTAAAGAAACCAAAGGATCATCGATTAAAATAAAATATGGTGAGCCCATTTAGATCTCCATGTTCTTCGCCAAGAAAATCAAGAAAAGCGAGCAAGAACCCTTATTCAAATCGTGGACTTGACAAATTCTCTGAGCTTCTCTCAAAGCTCGATGAGAAGAGGCAGAGCATATATTCGAAGAAGCTCAATTCCGGCGGCCCGCCTCTTGTCCGATTCGTGTTCACAAGCTCCGGTGAGTGTGTCCCTGTCGTGATAAAATCATCTTACCTTCAAAAACAGAAGAAGACCAAAGATGTCGCTGCTGCTAAAGTCAAAACAGTAGTCAACGAATCGAAAACAGAGGAAACAGAGCCTGAAACAGAGGAGAAACAGACCTGTGTTTTGAACGAGAATCTGAAGAAGATCACGAGACCGAACCATTTCTTGCCCATGACAGTGATCTTGGTTCTTGTTTTATTGGTTTTCTTTGGAAGATCTGTTGCGATTATGTGTACTTGTATTGCTTGGTACGTGGTTCCAACGATCAAGGAACAGAGCGGAAACAGAGGATCTTCCTCATATGCGATGAAGAAGAAAGATTTCGCTAGGAAATTGAGTATTGAAAACAGAGCATCATTTAATCCTAGAACTGTTCGTGATCATTCTCCGCGCAAGTAGAGTTCTCGTTATCTGGCTGCACGTGAAGAAACCACGTAACCGAGCAAAAACGTTTTTTTTAATATAATTTCAATTCTTTTGTGAAAGTTCTTTGGTATATTCAAAGGTGTAAATATGCAACTGGAAGATGTTCTTGGTTACAGATGATGTACTGACTGTTGCAGACATAGCTTGAACACCTTTATAAAACTAATAATATAAGAATTCATCGGACAGATGATAAGAAAAATCTTAATTATTTACCTTCGATTTAAGTTTCTTGATTGGTGTGTTGGAGAGTAGGGATTATCTACTGCAAAGGTGTTTTTATAGGCGATTTTCTTTAATGGAGTTTAGAATTCTAAATAGATCAAGTTGTAAGATATACAGGTTGAATTATCATTTACGTGCACGAAAATTATCCATCGTCAGTTTCTACAATAAATTAAATCATTAATTACGTGCATATTTAATAAGATGCGTCACACTAATAGAAAACCATTTATAAATTAAAGACTGAACAATTTCTTTTTAATCTTATCTTTTTATTTTTCTCCAACTAAATGTATAAATAAGGATTTTTTCATAATTTCTTATTCTAAAAATTTCAGAGAAAACCATAAAACTTTTTTCTCTAAACTGTATGTTTTGTTTTTCTTTCTTCGAATGGATCCTAATCCTGTGGATATGACCTAGAACATGATTTGTTTGAGGAAATGTATGGATGTATATTCGTTGCTTGATCTTTGAGAACAATAAACCTAGTAGCTACAATACAAAGTCTGATTAGATACTCTCTTAGCAAGCAGCTTTTCTATTTGCTTCTCTTTTGATAAGCTTAAACGAGTGATAGATAGCCATCTAAAGCTGGCTAGTTTTAAAACAGATTTATGAAAGACCCATGTTGAAAATGCATCTAGCTGTTCATACTATGGCTGCAGCTTCTGCATGAAAAGGTGATGAAAGCTGCCGGTAAACCTTTCATCTTGCTCTGTATAACCTAATTCCACCATGATCATTCTTAAAAATCTAACTAATACCTACTCCCATTGAACCTAGTCTTCAAAAGCCGTCTATATTACAAATGGTGGTACCTGATTGTTGCCTTGTGATAGTCTGATTTGTAACCTGTTGATGATTGTCTCCAAAAACATAACTGTCAACTTCTTATTAAATTTTTCTTTTTCCAATAAAAAATGAGATGAGTCATTGGTTTTGTAAATTTTTATATTAATTTATATGGAGTTTTTTGTTTAATTTTGAAGTGACTCAATGTTTTTCAAATAAATTTTAGTGGGTTTGTGCTGAAGTATGATGAGTAGTAATGATTTTCTATGAATTTTGTGATATATAAGCCAAACTAATCGTATATATTATGCAATTTCAATGAAGACTATGTTTTACAAATACATTACAATAGAAAAATTATCACTCATAGAGGTGGCGATGTTACTTGTAGTGGTGAAGTGAATGAGCTTCAAACACAAGCTCATACATTGTTTGGCAGATTGAATAGCGATATCCCCATCTATTTGTATGGTCAGAGGATATAGTATAAGATGCCCTATAAGAATTTAAAGATACTGAAAGTATTATGTAATGGTGGTGACAACTTTGAGAAGATGAGTGAGGATGCATATTGGACAAAGTATGTTGATATGTATATGAAACATGAAGATATCGATCAAGTTAGTAAAGGAATTAACAGTAATGGTGCTACAGAGAGAGATCAGAGTAACAATGCTACAAAGGGAGGTCAGTGTAACTATGCTACAGAGGGATGTTAATGTAACGATGCTACAAAGGAAGGTGCCAATGTACCTGAAAATGGAGAGAATAAATTTGAGGATGAGGGTCATATTGAAGCCGTTGTAGGTGCGTTTTGTGATGACAAAGAGATGAAAGTTATAAAGATACTCCTCTTTGTTTACTACGAAGAAGGAAAAATCCACAGCCTTATGATAGATGGAAGAAAGACAGTGGTGAGTTACATATAAGTCTTTGATAGTTTGAAAGAGTTTAAAATAAACTATGTTGGAATATACTTTAAAAGGCGGATAGAATATTCATATTCACTAAATGGATATGTGTAAAATATGAGGCTAAATGTGGAATTGACTAAGGTGAAATCCAGTGTTTTTGGAGGATATATTATTGGTATGAAGAATAGTGGCACAATGGATGGTAAAGACATTTAAAGATGTTAATAGTTGTTTTAAAGATGGGTGTTGCAAGGGTTTCTCATATTGCTAGGATGTTTTTGAACGAAGTGAGGGATGATTTGGAAATGAAGCCAAAAGTAATTCAAGAACAGATTCAATTGTGCTATGAATTGAATGCAACTCATGACCATTGTCGAAAGCCAAAAAAAGAAAGCATTGTATCTCATTCAATGATGAACAATACAGAATGATAACTGACTATGAAATAGAAATTCATTGGTAAACTATTTTTTTATGAAATAGAAATGTATCAATATCAATATGTATATTTACTGCTTATGTTCTAGCTTTTGTAATTGATTGTCTACATGACTAATCAAAGGTCATGAACAGATCTCAGAAGTGTAACTGGAGCAGGTGAGTTTAAAGTTTTTGATCGATTTTACATGTGTTTTGCTATCTTATGAGATGCATGGCATGCCTATCGACCAATCATTTGGGATAGACAGATGTTTCTTCAAATCCACAACGATTGGTCAACTACTAGTTGTAGTTGGACGAGATATAAATAACCAAATTTACTCTCTTGTTTGGGCAGTTGTTTCATGTAGATAACACAAAGACGTCCAAAAGCTGAAAAGAGATTTGAATATTGAATATTGTGCAGTTGTTCATGTAAATAATACAAACTCATCTCCCACCACATTATGCTCATATTTCTTAGCTAATTTTCATCCTTTTTATATTCTAACCCTAAGTTGCTTTTCTATGTGCTTATTAGCCATTTGATCATTTGTTCCCTAAAGAAAAACCCAATCCTACTCAAAATATGATGATTTAAGGATTGAATGGTTAGGAAGAAAGATGTCACAACTAACTGGTTTTGCACTTGTGCGGTTGTGCCAGTGAATTGGAGTAAATTGATATATCATTGATTTTTCTGGGTTTTTACCATTATATGTCTTGTATATAGTCTTTTTGGTATTTTCATTTTTTTAAAGAAATTTTTCAAGTGTAGATAAGTCCGGAACTTATTTGGAGATTAAAGAGCATTTTGGAGTCAAACAAGAAGTGTTGCTGAAAAAGAATAAGTTGTAGAGCATCTTTGAACTTGGTGTCAGTCGACATCAACTAGGCATACATACTCCACAGTTTTTGAAGATTTTTTAAAAACTAAGAAACTAGCCCAAAAATTTATATTTATTTGCAAATCACCCCGTTTGGGTTTTTATGATATAAGTAAAATAATTTTAAAATCATTATTTATACTTATGTTTTATTTTATTCAGACATGAGAGATTTGGTAGCAGAACTTTTGGAGAGACAAATCATGACTCTTTGAGAGAAGATTTTGAACTCCTTTGTTTCTTTTATTGACATCTTTTATGCAATCTTATTTATTCGTGATGTTTGTTGCAATCACCATGTATGAGTAGTTTACCTATTAGGATTATGGTTATTTATGGGAAAAAGATGAACTGTTATATTGAATTAAATTGTTAGGAGAAATTCATAGAGTTATTCATCTAGATTATGTTTAATGTTTATTCTAGTTTCATGACTTAGAATTTGATCTTAGATTAATTGGTAGACACAAAAGTATGATTAATTGCCTAAATTATCTTAGATGAGCAAAATAACTATCTGCAAAAAAAATTGATTTAGAGTTTTTTGAACAATCAAACATGTATATTAATGCTTGTCTGAACTGATTGAATTTGCAAAGAAATTTGAGATTCTATGATTTATACATAGATATTTTTGCAGCAAAAATTGGTTTATGTCTTGAGTTCAAGAACAGTATTTCATTAAAGTCCTAACAATCTATTTGATATGCAATCCAAATTTACCTAATAATCTCTATAAACCTAATTTTGTTTCCATCGAATTTATAACTTATCTTACTGTATTGCTATTTCATTACATTTATATGCAGCTTAAATCGAAACTTCCATTTATTATATGATTTTGAATTTCTGCACATCATAGGTAAGAAAGATTGGAAGAAAAGTGGTACACACAGGTTAAAACGCAGTAAGGTAATAAGCAACCATGCAACTAGACATTCCGAATATTTTGCATCGAACTTATTCAAATATATTCTCATGTTTATTACAAATATTTTATCAATATATACTTTATGTCTGCATGTGATAGATGAAAATGATAACTCATTGAACAGAAAAATATAAAATGTATGGAGATGCCCAAACCATTCTTAATACGTTGCTTCCGGTTCCTATTGTGTAAACGATCAGAGGCACGAGTTAGTATGTTTTTTTTTTTTTAATTTCAGCTTCGGAAAATATATTAGAGTGTTTTCCCAAACTTGACGTCGTTATTCATTTTGTAAGATATGTTCCTAGAAAATGAAAAATTCCCAAAACTATTTCCTATGTTTTTTCTCAATTTTTTAGTTAATTTTTATTTTACCAAAGTTTATAGCTTACTTTATACTTTAATCCATGTTTTTAAAGTTAACAAAATCACAAAATTAAAATCTGAATTCGATGATATGCTCAACACCTTTTTAGTACCTACTCAATGTTACCCATTTGTTGTATTTTAATTCGAATGTGTTTAGTCGATGAGAATTTTTTTGCTTAGATGAATGATAACATAAATCTTTCTCTTAAGTTACTTATTACGTTTTTCAACAAAAACGAGAAAAATTTACTTATTATGCATTCACATTTGTGTAAAATGTTCAGTTTAATGTTGAAATTTGAAATCTTTGTTAATTAAATTATTTACGTGTTTCGGTGTTATATGACTCTTCTTCGCTCATTCTCTCCCCGACGACACACAAACATATCTTAGCTTAGCACCGTCGCGACCGAATTCGAATTTTCGGTAATCTCCATCGCCGGAAAATTCCACCTCCCGTGTGGCTATCGATACCGATCCTTCTCGGATCTAGTGTCTCCCTTTCTTCGTCCAGATCTCGTACTATTGAATCCGATATCTCGACCTTTGATTCACGATGGAGGCGATCGATGAGTTGTCTCAGCTTTCGGATTCCATGAGACAAGCGGCGGCAGTGCTCGCTGACGAAGATCCCGAGGATAGCTCTTCTTCTAGACGACCGGCTACTTCTCTTAATGTCGTTGCCCTAGGGAATGTGGTTGGTTTCCTCTTGCTCCTTTTTCCTTCTCTTCGATTTGGTTTGTATTTGGGGTTTCTTGTTAGTTTTTGTGCTGTGATTGAGTGTAGGTTTTGGATGCCGTATTATGGATCTTGTGGATCTAGATGAGATTTGTTGAAATGTTCCCGTAACGTAGGAGTTTGATAGGATGCATTTTTCGTTCGTCGCTTGTTTTGTTGTGTTTCTCTACATCAGCAATTGTTTGATTCCATAATATTAACACCTGGAAGGAAGAAGGTTGATTCCATGATATTTGTAACTATAAGAAATTCACTTCCAGAAGGTTTACTTGAAGAAGAAAAGCTTATGAGCTTTGCTAGTTAGATCGAGTTTTTCCTAACCAGTGTGATTTGTTTTTCAATCGAACTCTCTGTTATGTAAAACACTTGTCTATCGGAAGATGGAAGAATATATTGCTGTGTTTGTGATTGGAACTTATTAGGGTTGGAACGAATGTATCTTATGTTTAGACTTTAAGTTTTCTCGCTTTGCTTGCTGGAACAGGGAGCTGGGAAGTCTGCAGTTCTGAATAGCTTAATTGGACATCCAGTTCTGGTAAGTTGTTTATTGAGTGTGTGGGAAGTTTGTTTACTGATTTATTTTTATCAAACATAACAACTTTCTATTGGTTCTGTCTGCAACAAATTCCTATGGACAGCCGACGGGTGAGAATGGTGCTACACGGGCTCCTATAATAATTGACCTCAGCAGGGAGGAATCGCTTAGCAGCAAGGCAATAATCTTGCAAATTGACAATAAATCTCAACAAGTTTCTGCAAGTAAGGCTCCCTATGTGCAAAGTTGGAAATGATTTATGAAGCTTTTTCTACATGGAAGATACAATGCATTAGATTATTATATATGTAATGTTTTTTCCGTTTGTTTTGTATGGGTGTATTATAGGTGCCCTAAGACATTCTCTACAGGATAGGCTTAGCAAAGGAGCCACAGGGAGGGGGCGTGATGAAATATACCTAAAACTTCGTACAAGCACTGGTAAGTCTTTTCTTATTTGCAACCGCATTTATTGGTCAATGTAACATCCATATTATTAAAGCTCAGTGGGGTATGTGAATATGACCCTTTCATCAGTGAATGGCTCAGCTGCATTGTGTTGCCACCACTAACTAAGTCTAATGCACATTAGCAGCTTCACTTTTTGATTTGGTTAGAGTCTGAAGCTAAGTTGCGGATATTGGATTTTATACCTAACTGTAGCACTAACTTAATATGCATCTCTTTGGAACCTGAATAACATATCAATTTTTTTTATTACTGTTTTTTGTAATCGTCATGACATATTTGTGCCCTTTAAATTTCAGCTCCCCCACTTAAATTGATTGATTTGCCTGGACTGGACCAGAGAATTGTGGACGATTCAATGGTAAGATTACGAACTGCATAATGCCTTCATCATGCTCCTAATCCACCTGTCAACCATATATCTTTTCAACATTATTTATTCGACATTCTGGCTGAAAGGGCTACACAGATTCATTTTCAAATTTTCCTTGTCGTCTTGTAATTTTTTTCTTTACTCTCTTGGCAAGATTGGTGAACATGCACAGCACAATGATGCCATACTACTGGTTATTGTGCCTGCTAGCCAGGCGTCTGAAATTTCTTCCTCTCGAGCCCTGAAGACCGCAAAGGAATATGATCCAGACAGTGAGTATTGATACCCTTCATTATATTTTCAAGTACTTTGGTTGCTTTCGTATATTTGGAATGAATATTGACATCTTTCTTTCCCTGTTTATAGGTACTAGGACCGTAGGAATTATCAGCAAAATTGACCAGGCAGCAGAGAATCCAAAAGCTCTTGCAGCAGTTCAGGCTCTTCTATCAAACCAGGGGCCTCCAAAAACAACTGATATTCCATGGGTTGCACTAATCGGTCAGTCTGTCTCAATCGCATCATCGCAGTCTGGAGGCAGTGAAAACTCTTTAGAAACTGCTTGGCGTGCTGAGAGTGAAAGCCTCAAATCCATTTTGACTGGTGCTCCACAAAGCAAACTTGGTAGAATAGCCCTGGTGGACACCCTTGCTAGCCAGATTCGTAGCAGAATGAAACTCAGGCTACCAAATATCTTATCTGGGTATTTCCTCTCTCCATATGTTTGCTTTTAATATGCCATATTTACAAATGAAAATGGATTGTTTGTTTTGCATATTTTCTGCACTGGTAGTTTAGGAAAGACTTGTATTTTGTTTCATGAAAGTCAACTTGTTTGTTTTCGTTGAAGTGGAAGTCAATCTTTAGGCTTAGTTAACTGGACTTGCGAGCTCCCATCCTCATTACCGCACTCCTCATGATATTTACTAGACAGCTTTGTCCCAAAATGTGATAACTGGTCGATGCTCATCCTCTGTGAAGCTCATATGTTTCTTTCATCTCCCAATATATGTGATTACTGTCTTTTGTTTTAGTTTTCTGGATGGTTATTCAGGGACATGTTTTTGGTTCCTATGAAAACTCTGAAATCTCAAATTCGTTTTTTACATGCACAGACTCCAGGGTAAGTCTCAAATAGTGCAGGACGAATTAGCAAGGCTTGGTGAACAACTGGTTAGCAGTGCTGAAGGTACAAGAGCAATAGCTTTGGAGCTTTGCCGTGAGTTTGAGGACAAATTTCTTCTCCACTTGGCTGGTGGTGAAGTGAGTATTTTCCTACATAAGCTGAACAATACTTTTACGTATGGAAATAAAAGCAAATTACCCTCATTGCCTAGTAATGATCAGCCTTTTTGTTGGTCTACTTGTAACGGCAAAGTGTGGTGCTGTTTTATGTAGAGGATAAAAAGAAATCAGGAAGATTGCCTTATATCATCTGGACTTTAATGAATCTAATATTGGATGTGTATGCTCTATGTTTCAGTGAACAAGTTTTTGAATTGCATGTCTTGTGGTTGTGCCTTTCATGTGCTGAAGCTACTTTTGGAGCTCGGTAATTATTTTTTCTAACAAAATTTTGGTTCAGGGAAGTGGTTGGAAAGTTGTGGCAAGTTTTGAAGGCAATTTCCCCAACCGTATCAAGCAGCTTCCACTGGATAGATATTTTGACTTGAATAATGTTAAAAGAGTGGGTTTCTACTTTTTTGTTTTGCCTCAAATTTTATGAACAAGTAAAAATTTAGATGGGAGTTTAACAGATTGATTTTCTAACCGTTTCAGATTGTGCTAGAGGCAGATGGTTATCAACCTTATCTTATATCTCCGGAGAAAGGGTTGAGATCGTTGATAAAGGTTGTTCTTGAGTTGGCGAAAGACCCAGCACGACTATGTGTTGATGAGGTGTGTCCATGTTAGTGTTTATAGTTTATCTAGTGTTGTTTTCCTCTAACTTGAGCTGCATAGGATTGAAACACTAAAAAATAAATTGTCAAACATTGGCCATGGCTTGTTACACAGGTTCGGTTCAACTCATTTCACTATGATATTTTAATGGTCACGATCTAAATTTTTTGGAGTCCTACTCAATCTTATTGTAAATACTGTTAGGTTTTCATTTTTATTCCAAAGAATTTCTCATAACTGGTTGCCTTACCATCTGAACTTTTGATTAGGTTCACCGAGTGCTTGTTGACATAGTTTCAGCTTCCGCAAATGCCACACCTGGTCTTGGGAGATATCCTCCTTTCAAGAGAGAGGTACATTTCTTTTCACAACTCCTAAAGTAGCATTTTTCATTTTCATAATGTGTTCCTTTTTAAAATAATCATCCACCAGGTTGTAGCTATAGCAAGTGCCGCACTTGATGGATTCAAGAATGAAGCTAAGAAGATGGTAGTTGCACTAGTTGATATGGAGCGTGCGTTTGTACCACCTCAGCATTTCATCCGCCTCGTTCAAAGAAGGTAATATCAGATTGCCTGTCTTTGCTTTTCGTCTTTGTCATTTCGAGTGGCTTTATCATATCAACCTTAATGATCATTATCTTAATTACTTTGTTTTGATGTGTGACGGTTTTAAAAATGTCAAATGGATCTATTTTTGTGGGTGTCCTGCCTTTTCTTTTTCTTTTTTAATGTTTGCCTGTTAATTGAACCTCTATGTTGTTAATTGAACCTCTATGTTTTTCCTTACTTTCATTACAAGTTACAAATTCACCTTTCTTAGTAGTCCCATAGCTGCAGCATTTGTCGCATAAGTCCTGATATCTACAATAGAAATATTAACACAAGCTGCATTGTTTTCTTTTATGATGCATATCTCACTATGGTTACGCCCTTTGGCCGTATGGTTTACTATTTTTATCAGGATGGAAAGGCAGCGTCGTGAGGACGAGCTTAAAGGTCGTTCCTCGAAGAAGGGACAAGATGCAGAGCAGTCTCTCTTAAACAGGGTTTGCCTTTATTTCAAAATCGATATGGATTCACTTACTGGATAGTGCTTTCTAGTTTTTTATATGAAAGTACATAATGTAATAATTCTCGTTTTGCTTGTAAATCAGGCATCTAGTCCTCAGCCAGATGGGTCATCGAGTGGTGGTAGCTTGAAATCATTGAGAGACAAATTTATTCCACAAGATAAAGATAAAGATAAAGAAAAAGAAACGCCGGAGGTCTCTGGTCTGAAGACTGCTGGACCTGAGGGGGAGATAACAGCAGGTCCTTATTCTAATATACAGTGTTTGTCTAACGATATTCTGTTTGTTATCCTTGCATTGCATGCTTTACTGCTGCTAAGCTCATCAGTTCAATTGTGTGGGATCAGCTTTTCTTGGAATTCGTGTTGATAAAAAAACCAAATTCCAAGCTTTTCTTTTTCTTCAATTTGGCGATTCCTTTTTTTTTCTTTTTCTTCTCTGCCACTTCAGCGTTGAACTAGTGTAGGATGAACTTTCATGCTGTTAGATTGTTATATAAAAACCAACTTCCATGGTCTTGAAACTTAAAATTTGTACTCTGTCTCGCAGGGTACTTAACGAAGAAAAGTGCAAAGACAAATGGGTGGAGTAGGCGATGGTTTGTTCTGAATGAAAAAACTGGAAAGGTTAGCGTTTATCACAAATATCCTTCAGGAGTTAGTTTACACCACAAAACGTAGTATTACTGTTAGTGATGATGAGAAAATCTGGATGTTCCATAAATAACATTATGTTTTCTTTTTTCTAGAATATTTTTGTTATGATTGTTGCTGAAGTGATCTGCCTTTGCATTTACCTTTTTTTAGCTTGGCTATACGAAAAAGCAAGAAGAAAGGAACTTCCGCGGCACTGTAACTTTGGAGGTATCATTCTCTTGCAATACTTTTCATTGGCCGAAGATGTATCTGCAATTAAAAGAGTAATAATAGGGTTTCAAATTTACATTGCTCTTCCACCTCAAATTAGAAGAGTAATTGTGAAGCCTACTCTGCAAAATGTTTTATTAGCACGACTGCTGATGAGAAAACCTGGATGCTTCATAAATAACGTTTAGCTTTTTGCAGTTTTACTTAGAGGTAGACTATACTCAATTCTTTGTCTCATGAAACTTTGTTAATCTGGTCAGGAATGCAGCATCGAAGAAATTTCTGATGATGAAGGAGAAAAATCAAAGAGCTCGAAAGATAAGAAATCAAATGGACCTGATTCGAAAGGACCAGGTCTTGTATTTAAGATAACCTGCAGGGTTCCATATAAGACTGTACTCAAAGGTATGTCAAGCGATTATCTGAATTAGCTGCTTGACCCTCTTAACTTTTTGCTGTTTGATATGAGCAACTTCTTAAATGTTACAGCTCACAATGCGCTAGTTCTTAAGGCCGAGAGCATGGTCGATAAGAATGAATGGATTAATAAGCTGCAAAAGGTTATCCAGGCCCGAGGAGGCCAAGTGGGTAGCACTTCCATGAGACAAAGTCTTTCAGAAGGTTCACTTGTAAGTCACACAAAACTATCCTGCTTGTTCAGGGAATTTTCTCATCCCTTTCCCGTAGAAGTTAAAATCTTTACTAAATCATGATGAGAACGTCTTTATTAGAAATTTCCTATATGGATTAAAACGCCCATTGTTGAATGAGTTCATGAATGAGGGCTAACCATTTTACCGGTAGAGATTTAGTGTAAATTACGGTCCTGCTTTGGTTATCTGCTTTTCTTTTCTTATTCAGGATAAGATGGTCAGAAAACCGGTTGACCCGGAAGAGGAATTGCGATGGATGTCACAAGAAGTACGTGGTTACGTTGAAGCTGTTCTCAACAGCCTTGCTGCAAATGTTCCAAAGGTGTGATTAATTAGTATTCTTGTGAAATCTGTAACTTCCCATGTCCATCTCGCTTTTCATTACTCGATCACGTTATTTAACTTCCCATGTCCATCTCGGCTTCAACAGGCCGTTGTTCTTTGTCAAGTGGAGAGATCAAAGGAAGACATGCTGAATCAGCTCTACAGCTCTATTAGGTTTCCTATATTTTATCCCAATATTGTATTGTAACTCAATACGGCTGTGATGTGGTGCTTATTTGTCTCTCTCTCTCTCTCTTACATTAATCTGCAGCGCGATAGGTAATGAGAGGATTGAATCTTTGATTCAAGAGGATCAGAACGTCAAAAGACGAAGAGACCGTTACCAGAAGCAGTCCTCTCTTCTTTCTAAGCTCACAAGACAGCTTAGCATTCACGACAACAGAGCAGCTGCTGCTTCAAGCTGGTCTGACAATAGTGGCACCGGTATATATATACACATCTCCCCTTTCGATATTGTAACCACAAAATGAGTGGGATTGATTTTGGTTTCTTGGTTCGTTGTCTTTGTGTGTTGTATTAATTTTCAGAAAGCAGCCCGAGAACCAATGGAGGGTCTACGGGGGAGGATTGGATGAATGCGTTTAACGCTGCTGCTAGTGGACCAGACTCGTTGAAGAGGTATGGATCTGGTGGTCATAGCCGACGGTACAGTGATCCAGCTCAGAATGGTGAGGATGATTCTTCTGGGTCTGGTGGCAGCAACCGTCGCACCACACCAAACAGACTCCCACCGGCACCCCCACAGTCTGGATCATCTTACAGGTATTAGTAGAACCTGTTTGGTCTTTACAGGTTTGTTATTGGAGAACCAACCTCAAAACACATTCTTTTCTTTTTCTTTTTCCTTTTTTGGGATTGGTCCCCATTTCTGGGACTAGCTTTTTCTTTTCTTATTAAAAAATAATGATTATGATATTATGATTAATGATGATGTACTTTGCGTGTGATTGTAGATAAAGATATTGTTAGAGGTACACATATCATATGTTTTTTTTTTCTTCAAAGAAATTGCTTCGTTTCTTTTCTTTTTTAGCATCTTAACTTTGGAAAAGCCAAGTGTGTGTGTATTTCCCCATAGAGCATATTATTGGATTAATTATGTGTTCACATCTATCTTTCTCTCTAGAGAATGATACACATGCATCTTCTAGTCAAATCACCTAACAAACATTGAAAACCATTTTCAAGATAATAAGAATTTTAAAACTCTTGACACTGATATTCTGAAGTTCAACAAAATTTAAGCAACATAAAATTTTTCAATTCATTAATAAATGTCTGCCTCCCGCCAAGAATGGAAATACGAACAGATAAGAAAGTGGTGAAAGTGGTTCTAGAGTTTACAAGTATCTGTGACAAATATAGAATGGCTAATTATTGAGAACAACATATGTTTGTTTTTCCTTCATTCCACAATAAATCATACACACTAATACATATTTAGGAATCTTACACACTGCTTCCTTTTGTTTTGCTTATTTATATTTTAATATTGTCCATGTATTTGTACAAAGTTTTTTTTTTTTACTTAAATCCCACAAAATTATATATACTCATTCGGTAGATTTTGCACAAAAAAAAAAAACAAATTATATGAACTATGAACTACTCAGGAGATCTGTGGATTTTGTATCTCAAAAATCTTCATGTCTCTGTACAAAGATTTGTGAATTGAATCCCACAGAATATTATATGAATTATGAACTCATCTGGTAATTATTTACTATTTACCCTCACGGTTGAGCAGGAGATTTATGGCTGAGACACTTTTGTCATTTGGAGTCGAGAAGCTTTGGAACCTCCTTGTCAGAGAATCTGAGAGATTTCAGGGAGTTTTAGAGCAATTTGATGGATTAAAAAGTGATCTGAATATGTTAAAGTCTTTTCTGGAAGATGCAGTTGCCAAGAAACATACAAGTGACTTGGTGAGAAACACTGTAGAAGAGATCAGAGAAATTGTTTTCGACACAGAAGATATAATCGAAACCTTTCTTCTTAAGGAAGAACTCAGGAAAACAAGTGGCATCAGGAAGCGTGTGGGAAGATTTTCTTGCATCATTTTGGAGCGCAGGGGACTTAATTTTGATATGGAAGCCATAAGTAAGAGGATCGCTAAGGTGATCCGCGATATTATGACTCTTGGCGTACAACAAGTCATTGCCAAGGAAGGGGATACACAGTTTCTACATAAAAAGACAAAGGAAAATTCGACAAAAGTTTTCTAACGACAAAGAAACCGTTCTTGTGGGTTTGGAGAAAAAACGTTAAGAAATTGATTGGCTATTTGGTGAAGGAAGTTAGCACTAGTGAAGTGGTTTCTATAACCAGGATGGGCGGTATTGGTAAAACCACCCTGGAAAGACAAGTTTTCAATCATGAGACAGTAAAATGTCATTTTTCAGGACTCGCATGGATGTGTGTTTCACAAGAATTTACAAGGAAGTATATATGTCTGGGAGACGATCTTGCGGAAACTCAGGCCAGAATGTATGGTACTAAAGATGAGAACTTCAAGAGACACTCTTTCAAGTTGTTGAAACACAAAAGGCTTTGGTTGTCCTTGATGATATATAGAGAAAAGAAGGTTCGAACATGATAATAAAACCAATAATTCCAAGGGAAAAAAAGTAAAATTTTATATGTTCTCTCTTAAATATTTACAGTTTGGGTAAAAAGCAAAGAGAACGATGCACACGTATTCATAAAGCGTTATGTTCATAAAGCGTTATTTTCGTATAGGTGGGAAGATACTACTTACTTCTCGCAGTGAGGGCCTAACATCTGAGGCAGTTTAATTAATCTTTGTTTTCCATATTAATCAAAGACTTTTACAGAGGATTATCACAATCCGATTTCATTAGTAATATAATTCGCCAAAAAAGTCTTATCCTTACGAACATTCACGTAATATCACCATATTTTTGATGATGTTGTGTAGAAAATAAGGTTGATGAAGCAATGGAAGAGATGCGTAAGCAGATGATAAAACATTGTGGAGGTCTACTGTTGTCTGTAAAAGTGTTAGGAGGATTGTTAGCTGCACAATACACATAGCGTGAGTGGACAAGACTCAAAAGCGTTATCGCCCTCTAAAAAAAAATATGCATCATGAAAGGACCAAGAACATTAAATGTATAATGTCACTACATCTGGGAGATCATAGTTGATGGAGTAGTGCACAGTGTTTAAGATTTCATCGGAGAATAATCTAGCAGATATCTTCACAAAAGTATTGGATATAAGAAAGTTTAAATCCTCATTGGACTTGCTACAAATCAAGGATGAGTAATATCACTCTGAGTCAGGTAATCCACTAAAACTAGATTCAAGGTACTATCTATCATAATCAGTGTAGGCTATATGGGGCTTTCTTGTCAAGTTAACAGGTGGAGATTTGTGGAGCTTGTTAACTTGTCACCAAAGCAAAGTTCAAATTTACCAACCATAAACTCAAGTCTAACCAAGAGTAAATGTACCACTACAAAGCATCCAGCTAATAAGGCAATAATGATGAAGTTAGTTCTGCTTTAAGGTGTAGAAAGGGATTGTCTGTTTGCTACTGTTGAAACTAACTTAGGTAAATCTTATATCTTTCTTTCTTTTAGTTCTATTTCTTTTGCTTTCTTCATAACAATAAGACGTGTCTATATTCACATCCATGATCCATGAGAGACAGATTTATATATATGTATGCCTTCCTTCTCTGGCTTTCAGGTCTTCTCTTAGTTGTAGTAAAGACGATGTTTGTTGTTCTTTATGAGGATGCTCTTTCGAAACCAACTGATCCTATCTGCATATGCAACCACTCTGGTGATGCTCCTCTACTGTATTCCCTTCTACTCTGCGACCCAAACTGCATCTTCTGATTCTCAAACGCTTGCTGACCAAACTGATCAGTTTTACCAAAAGTAACAAAGGTAAATCACAAGAGAGGTTACCAAAACCATAATGTAGAAGATTGTGTTGGTTGGTCATACCTCTTTTGGTGGAAAAACCTCTATGCCAGGGTTCATTCTTGAGTTGACTGCTTCGAGCTTCATCGATAAGAACTGAAAATCGCAAGCAAGTCTTATGAGACACACATGTACGTCGAGTAAACAAGAGAGAGGAGAGTAGGTTTTACCTCAACTTGACGCTGCAATGATTGTATATAGTTAATAATCTCATCTAAAACTAGTGCTTTTCCAATAACCTTGCAAGAAAACAAAAATATAAAAGTTCAAAACATTATGCAAAGAGATGAGAAATACAGAACAGAGTTTTATGATTATGATACCTTGTTACATCCTGGCACAAGATCTTGCAAGATTTTCATCCGCTCGCTTATTTTTTCTCTTCTCGCCTTCCAAAACCAAAGAAAAATTTGTCTTATACTCCAAATCAAGTTTTACTCATTCAACCAAAGAAAGAGAGAGTTATATATTATTATTATATATATATATATCAATCGTTACTCTTTCAGCTAGACTGTGACTATCAGTAGCTTGACCTCTTCTTGCTCGAACATGAAAATAATCTTTCATTGAATCAGTTTGCTGCTTCTTTTGATCCATGTTCGTCTTCGGCGATCCCTCTTCAGCTTTATTACCACACACTTCATCTATCTTCTGTCTTTTCTTTTCACATTCGTCCTGATCAAAGCCAACAATCTTTGAGTTGCCAATAAATGAAGTATTTGAGAAGAAAAATCACAATCAATCTACAGTCTTTATTGTTGTATTTTCCAGAGTTTTAAATTAGAAATTCCATCATCCATCAATGTAATTTAAATTTATGTGATTACAGAATTTAGGATTAAATATTAAAAAAAAACTGTTAACAATTCAACTGAAAAACAAAAAAAAAAAAAATTACACAGTAGAAAAACTAATCAAACTGTTTCACAGAATCATCAAACGAATCAAATATTATAACAAAGAAAAAAAAATATTATCCGTACCGCGCCGTTACAGTTGCTAGTGGAAACGACCTTTGCTGACTCGGACTCGTCGCCGAGCCGCTTCCATGCGGCGGAGATACCTTCAATCACCGCATGCGATAGCGCGTGTTTCATACGTGCCTGACCGGTAACAGAAAGGGTGAGATTCGAGTCCGTGAACGTCCTCCCCGAAGAATCTCCGGTGGAAACTCCGTTCATCGGAAACTGCCAGATCTCCGAAAGGTTAAACGGTGTTCCTTCTTTCATCATCCCGGTCGGATCCATCAGAATTCACTTTTGACACATACGGAAACTTAAAACAGTAACCTCCACCGAGTTTGACTCAGTTACTGGCGATTCCAACTCGTAGAGAGAGAGATGATGTTGCCTTGGTGAGTATTACAGAACTCCTTGAACTGAGGAGTCTAGTTGTGTTACTGTGTTCCTTCCTCTTTCCGTATGTTCTATTTTTATATTAAAATTTATATTTTAAATAAAATAAGTTTTATCTTTTGTTATCTTTCCACCTCGAAAGCTACGGTGTTTTAATCCATGGCGAGGTTTTCTCAGACCATCGTAGATTCTTTATCTTCTGCGACGCCGGGTGTATTCTACGCTCCTCATAATTGATTACTGTTCGATCATCTGCGATTAAATCTAACGGTGCGTAAGAGAACCACGTATATAGTTTGCCTTCGCGATTGGGGAATTTCTTAACGATTTTTATCGAGTTTTAGCTCTATGTACCATATATTGTAATGATAACACAAAAACTTGAGTTGTTTTTTGGGTGAAAAGGCTTCAATACATGGGTGATTTACAAAGAAAAAACTATTCTTTTTCCCTTTTATATTTTATCATTTTCAATCAAACTGTTCCTAATTTTTCTTTTTATTCATGAAATGCCATTGTTGATTTTTATTTTGTAATTATGCAAAAGACACAAAACCTATCTTAAAATTTTTTATTTCGGAAAAGAACATCGTCTTCAATATTGTTAACTATCATTAACAATCAAAAACAAAGTTTTTAATGTTTTTCAATCATTTTTTGTAGTCCTGGGCATTCGGTTTGTTTGGTTTATTCCGGTCGGTTTCCTCGGATTGCTTCAAATTCGGGTTGATAAAAATGTTGCCAAATTACACCAAAATTCATTTCAGTTCGGGTCGGTTTTTTTTTGGTTTTTTTTGTTCGGCAACCATGTATATATGTTGATCCGAATATCACCGAATTTAAGCTTAATCGGGTTGAATAACCCGAATAACAGAGAAATCAAATGCAAAATAACAGGGAAATCAAATGCAAAAACTGAAACATATGTAGTTAAGTTGCTTCACATCACATACATATTACCTAAGCTAGCAACTAAACTAAGCAAGTAAGTTCTACATATGACAAACTAAACTAAACAACTATGCAACTAAGCAACTAAGAAGATCACCAACTTCACGTTCTACCAACTACACTAAGAAACTCTCCAACTCAGCAACTAAGAAACTAAGACAAACAACAATCAAACAAAAAAAGAAGAAGAAAAGCGAGTAAACTTACTTGTATCACGAAGAATATGACATGCAAGAAGAACAAAAGAACAAGTGTTTCCTCCCTTTCTGTATCTAATGAACCAGACAGTAGAAGAATAGAAAAGCAAATAAAAAAAAGAAAAACTAGTAATATTCTTACCACAAACACTCGAACAGTTGAATCGAAATAGAAAAAGAAATTTTAGGGAATTAGAGTTAAAATCTCGGCGCTTCGTCGGAGTCGAAAATTCTGTTTCTCGCCAAATCGCGAATACAAAAATCGAGAGAAGAGGCGGAGAGAAAAGAGAGTTAGGATTAAACACGATTTGACGATTTGGGATTTTGAGAAATAAATTAGGTTAAAGGTTATATTTCGGTTTAAGTCGGAAACCAAGAACCAAACCAACCCGAACCGATAACCGATCCCACAAATTAAATTTGCCGTTCGGTTCAACCCTTCACATAATCTCGGTTTGGCTCAACAAAATTTGCGGGTTCTCCGGTTTGGTTTACTCAGTTTGGGCCAAACGCCCAGGACAAATTTTTTGTGTATCTAATAACTAAAAGAACTTAGAAAGTTTTTATCTCTCCATTCATTCTCCAATTATTATCTAATTCATCCAAACAACTATTTTTGTTTTCAAAATCGCACACAATTGATCTTTAAATCCTTATCGTTTCTTGTATGAACAACACATAGGCTTCATTTGAATCTGTGAAATTTGGTGTTATGGACCGTTGAAACAAAACTATAAACGACTCTGGTAATAGCATGATTTTCGTGAATTCACGATATTGGTGGTGTTTTCAGCCTTCTTTTAAAGTTTCCTTCTAGAAATAAATTCTTTTAGTCAACAAAAAAGTTTTGTTTTTCAGTTGACTGAATAAAAGAGATTTTATTTTCATTCTATGCAGTTTCGTTTAATGATTTAAAAAAATTATGTAGACTTCGTTTGAAGTCTTCCAACCAAGCAAGATTGTTTTTACAATTAACCAAAAATTTAACTTTAGGAAAGAGATATGAAGTCTCCTAAGAACGAGATTCTTGGGCAATCTGAAATTGTTATTACTATAGTTGACCAAAATTTTGACTTTTGAAGAGACTTTCATTTTGGATTAGTTTAGTGTTCGACCAAAATTGTCAAATATTGACCAGAAAATATATAAATAGGTGACTTCATTTAAAAAATTTAAATCTTTTTTTTCTCAAAAATTCAAAAAATATTTTGAAAACTAAGGAGATTGTCAAGAGGAACTAACTCCTTAACCCATACATTTGTTCAATGGGCTTTCTGGCACTTCCACCCACCCTCACCACACATTGAGTTAACAATGTTTTCAATTTTTTCATCCTCCTCTACATCATCATCCTATAACGGAAATATTTCATCAAAATCCATCACGACAAAGTTGTTTACACGGACATACAGAGCATAAGATAGCAATATGTTAGACAAATAAAATAAAATATAAATAGAGAGAAATCTCCTAAGTCTCCAGAAAAGTTTTCCCTCCCGGAGAAGTCTCATAAACATCAAGATGACTATTAAAGAAGTCTCCCAAAGTATGTCTCCCAAAAAATGGTACAATATAAAAAATTTACCTCTTTTAGCATAACCTCTTGACATACAAACCTTTTGAACCTTTGTAAGCCAAAAGTAGTGGATTTGGTGCAAATGGACTCTCCATAGGTAGCTACAAACTTTGGTAGTGCCATCAATGTTATAGGTCTTCGTGAGATCTTTCTCTTTCACAAACTTAATAAGGGTCTTAAAAGTCACTATACCCTACAAATAGTTCTCAAAAGCACCTAAATCCATCACCAGCCTAGCCAGCCTACACCATGTCACAATGATCTTCCCGAGACCATTGTTCGCTTCTCTTACACGCGACTATTAGCTCATCAATACTTGGGCCTACATCGATGGTCACTCCCAAATTCTCCCATAAAGTTTTCATCTCATATATGACCTCAATTTTCGAATATTCCAAGTTCTGAACATACTTGCAGTTGAGTACTGTGATATGTTCAAACTCATGTAATGAAAATCGCATTGGGTGTATCTAATGAGATTCCATATGTCGAACTTCTTCTTGCATTATAGTTGGAAAATGAGCATATAATGCACCAATCTCGATGTCCATCCAAAATCCAGCTGGTAGAACTTCAAAACACCCCAGCCTTTAATTTAAAAGCTCATCCCATTCATCTTGTGTATAAGTTGCGGCTAATGTAAGAAAGAGCTTTGAATCATCATTGTGATAGCCTTTACTTTTAATCGGTTGGGGCTCCTCTCCCTTTGTGAATAACCGTTTTGGAAATTTTTTCATGTAACTGGAGCAAAGTTAGGATACTCAGTTAGAAGCCTCAAACAACGATAAAAATTACAAAACATGATAAAAGTCTACACGAGAAGTTTCCCAACACAATGAGAAGTCTTCTGACACAACGAGAAGTCTTTTAACACAAAGAAAAGTCTTCTGACACAACAAGAAGTCTCCTAACACAACGAGAAGTCTGAAACATAAAACGAATTCTATGCGCGAAGACTGAAAACACATACATATATTGTTTACCAAACCTTAATAGGAGAATTCTGAAAAGGATACTAAACCCTAAAACAAGAAGTCTGAAAACAAACAAACCCTAACACGAAATGTCTGAAAAGGATACCAAACCCTAACATGGGAAGTCTGAAAATGATACTAAACCCTAAAATGAGAAGCCTCAAAGCGAATAAACCGAGTCATAGTACTTTACCGGTGAAAAGCTGTAAGTACGAGGGCAAGTAGCGAACTTGATGGTGACTGTAACATATAGAAGATGGTTTTGTTAATTGTAAGTTGAAAATACAAACTGAAATGCGACCACCAAAGAAGGAGGAAGAGGGACTACCTGAGACACTAAAGACCAATGACCGAACAGATCTGAAAAATATTAGTTTGTTAAATTGCGACGGCACCATAGAAAAGAGGGTACATAAGAAGAGGATTTAATCTATGCAGATTCAGTGGTGACTAAGTAATAGATCCGGCTGTGACTAAGCGATGAGAAAATTGAACGGAGACAAAATCGGTCAAGAGAGAATCGTTAATAGAATTTGAATTTTTTTTTCTTTTTTACCAAATCAATTACATTTATTTATATGTCGAGTAATTATGTTTATATTACTGGATAGGTTTAACAGCTTCCGATATGGGAGACTTCTACTAAATCTCCTTCACATATCTCATAGGAGATTTATGATGAAATCTCTCAAAGAGATTTTTATCAAATTTTCAGGCTTATCGAAAATACAATTATCACTGGGATATGGGCTTTTTTGTAGTCATGAGTCAGATGTTTGTCATTTTACCACCCAATTACTTTTGTATTTAATTCAAATAAAATACCTAGTTTTGTATTCAAAGTCAATTTGTGATTTATTTTTAGTAATTTGCTTTTAATATATTGAATTTTTCTTTTTGCTTTTTTTTAAATATACAAAACAGTTTTTAAAAGGAAAATAAACCCGAAAATTAAAAAAAAAATCTAAAATAGATCTCGATATAAGCTCGATTTGAAAGATAATCTAAAAAGTTCTGGTCAATTTCATTGGAACCAATACCAACCATGTCGACTAAAAATTTGGCTCGCTAACACCTTATGGACTAAAGTTGAGTTGGTTTAAATGACAAGATCATGAGTATCAATTTTTTTACAAGTATTAGAGATTAGCTTACAATTCGATCCATAATTCTCTGATATTATAACAAAAATATATTCACTTTTTATTTGTTGAAATTATTAAACCCTTAAATGATTAAAACCAAATTTAAACTTTTAAATGTTAAGTTATTATATGCATATCTTAAAACAGAATTAAATTTGTTGCTTGATTTAATATGAATATCTCCAAAATGGCATTCGAATCTGTTGCTTGTATAATATTTGTAGTTTACAGCTTTAATGTTGAGAAAAGGGAATAGTAGTTTGTGTGCCAAACTCTTTGCTTGTGACCATTTCATATGTTTAAGATTCGTTAGGTCTCACTTTCACCTAAAAAGCTCTATGTTTCTCCTTCCTACTTCTATTCCGTAACGTAGTACCGCCCATGTTTCTGGCCTATGAATATTCGACACGTGTCGTTGATGATTCCCGACATGTACGTTAGTAAGTCAACATCACGCAATCATCGCCGTACCATGTTCCGCCCTAACTAAACTCTTTTTCAGATGGATAAAGTGTGACGGAACAACATTTAATTATATGAATACGAATATACCTTATCTTTGCTTTTGCTACGAAAATTATCATCTTCTTCTTTTTTTCTTTTTCAAATTTGTTATTGCGAAATTTTCATGTATTCATTTGTGGTTTGACAAATTCTTTAACTCGTATAAAGAAACTAGGCATGTGGAAAATAGATAGCTTGTTGTTAAAACGAGCCGTTTACATCTCGAAATGAACGAAGTCAACACTCCACGTGATTAATTTTCTCTAAAAGGTAAAGTTTTCATTCCCTTCATCTGGAACACGTTGGAAATTGTTTGGACATGCTTCAGGGTCATCCTTTTTATAATTTTATTTTATCGGTTTTTTTTTATAAAAAAAAAATAAAAAATCATCAAGCTTCTAATGAGCGATCTCTTTGAAAAACAATTGAGGTATCTCTTCTGCTGCAAGCTATCAAGGGCAGTCCTAAAATTTTGGTCCCCAAGATAAAATCCATTATAATTTTGATTTATTTTAAAGTTTCAATTTTCTTTTATTTTTTAATTATCTAGTAAACAAATCAAAACTTAAACATTACCAAAAAAGTTTAACTATACTTTCTCAACTATTTTCATTTTTTTTATTATTACTATTTTCATTATATATTTTACTATTATTGCTTTTTATTCATTTTCTTACTTTGCATTTACTCTTCTGCATCGTTGGTTATCTAGCTTAGCTTTCTCTAATTCTCTTTCCTTCTTGCTCTGATTCTCCATTTGAAAGCTTAAAACAACCTCCTACAAACTTTATCTCCTCCAATTAAAACAACTTCCACTGTCAAATCCACTCCATAGTCTTTTGTCTTCTTCGATATTGGACTCCAAAACCCGGTCCGTCCTTCCTTCGGCTCCTTTGACTCTCATGCTCAAGCCGCATCCAGATTCCAACGCCCATTTTTCATGACCTCTGACTCTGAGTCTCTGACTCCATATTAGCATTAATACAAATATTTTAATATATATTTCATAACTTAACATCATAATATAATTATTACATAAAATTTGTTACTAAAATTTCATAACTTAACATTATGTAATTACTGTTGTTATTGTTTCATTCTATTTCATTTGTTACTAAAATTTATATCGTGTTAAATTCATTATTATAATTGTTGATTAGTCAATATAAACTATTAAGTTATATAAACAATAGACGATATATTTAATATTTTAGCATGTTAATATACATATTTTTATATACTTTGTAATTTAGCACGTTTGAAGTACATATAACATATAATATTTAAGTTAGAAAAATTTTAGTACATTGTTGGAGACCAGATTACTCATAATTTTTTTGAGAATGTAAACAGACATACTAGTTAAGACTTAAATTTCGAGGATGAATTCTTTATTAGTAAAGGATAATTATAACGGCCCAAGTTCTAACCTAAATTCGTTGGGCCAGCAAAACCCAATATGAGAAACCTAGCAAAACTCAATTCCTTTAGGCAAAACCTTAAATATTTACCTATAAATACCCAATCTCCTCTATAAATACCCAATCTCATTTTTTCAGTTTAAAGACTTGATTATAGGGAGACACACACTTGGAATATACCCTTATTGAATGCTACAACTATCCCAAGGTTAAAATTATACAGTTATTAACAATTAGTTGTTTCCAACCACTAGACATTAATGGATAATATTATAGAAAAAATGGTAAATATTTGGTGAAATCAGAGTATATGATTGAAACACTTTACCCAAATAAATGTACAAAAAGATATTACTTATAATCCCACAATCACTGTATTGCATGCATATGTGAAAGTTGAAATGTACACCAAAAATAAAATATTTTATTTGGCAAACTATATCAGGTTGTCTCTGTAATAGCTAATGTAAACTCATGAGGTATTAGTTGTGACACCATTTGTGAAAGTTGTGGATCAGATACCAAAACCATTAATCATGTCATTTTTTAATGTCTTCTAGTCATTCAAACTTGTGCATTATCTAAAATTTTCTCACATCCCAGATATTTTTCCAGCGACATCAATTTTTACGAATTTACATTATTAATTTCATAATCTAAAGAAAGATGATCCTGAAGTTTTTTTCCTTGGATTATTTGGTATTTGTGGAGTATAAGGAATATCAAAGTTTATAGGAACTATGAAAGAAGCCCGCATGATATTATACTACTAGCAAAAACATAAAGAAAAATATAAGAAGATGCTCAAGAATTACACAAGAAAAATGTTAAACACATAGGACCTCATATGGAGCAATATTAGCTAAATCTATGGAGGTGTCAAAATTGATGGTTATTGGAAGGAATTGGAAAAGTTTTCGGGTCAAAGATGGGTATCCACAAAAAAACATATAGATGACATAATGATCGGAACCAGGAATACTCGATGTAGTCAATCACTCATCCACGCGGAACTGGATGCGCTTATTTGAGCAATGAAGTGTATATATGCATTGCATATAAATGATGTATTGTTTGAAACCAACTGTCAAGAAATGGTGAGAATGGTGTTCTCACCGGAGGAGTAGCCAGATTATGGAGTCAATCTCGAAGAATTTAGCAGATGCAAGAGTAATTTCGACAGCATAAAGATCTTATACATTCCTCGGACAAAAAATTTCAGAGCAAACAATCTAGCAAGAAACGCACACATCCTTCCATCAAAAATGGTGTACATCGATTCGTACCCTCCACTCTGGCTAGCAAACATTTTTAATTTGTTTTGTTTTAATATATTGACAAAATAAATCTCAAAAACCCCTAAACACTATATGTAGAAATCTTGTTGAATTTGGCCATTGTCCCTGCCGCGACCACCACCACCACCTCCTGATCATCGCGCCACTGTGCCAAGCCAAGGGTAAGCTGGAATATGGACTTTTGATTTTCTTTTTAGCCGTTTAGTAAACTTAGATTTCATCCTAACAGTTTGGAATTTTGGAAAACTAATCATCGGATTCTTGACAACGAACGAAGCCAGAGTTCTGAGATCCTCCGCTGCTGCACGCACTGCCAGAAGCAAGGAACGTGGGCTTCACGCACCACCAGAAGCTCTGCACATGGCTGTATGCCCTGATGTCGCTGCCATCTGCCACTGCTCTTCAACGGAGCCAACACGACCGTTTGCCGTCTCTCTGCCGCCGAGAAGCCACCACCACGTCGTCGCCGCCAGTGACATTTTTGGTAAGCCACCGTCGCCACTTTTTTTTACCAGCGACTGATGCTAGTAACTCGGTTAACCGGTCTGGTTTGTGTTGACTGGTTTAGTTTAGGTCAATTTGATTTTGGTTAGGTTTAATTTGGTTTACTTTAGTCAATTGGGTTTGGTTTAGTCAATTGAGTTCAGTTTAGTCAATTGGGTTTATTTTAGTCAATTGGACCTGGTTTGACTATTGACTTTTCAATTGATTTTGACTAGTTGATTGGTTATCTATTTTTTTTTGTTCGAAAGTTGTTCTCACTTGATTTTTCACTCTGATTTTTCAGATATAGAGTCCATTCGAGCAGCTGAAGTTTAAAAACCACATTCATCTGATTGCTAAGGTGAAGGCTATTCCGCAAATTTCTGAACTTAGTCTAGGACTTTCTTTACGAATAGTTTAGTACATGAATGTGATATGTTTATGTGATCGAGTCTAGTTAGCTTACTAGCTTAAATTGAAATAGGGATATAGAGTATTCAATTCATTTCTTGATTTGCATGTTATTAAATGTAAATATTTACCATTTTTACATTACTATTATATGTTTTAGTATGTGATGAGATTGCGGAAAATATAGACGAACTTTTGTACTAGCGACGCCTTGTGTAAGGAGGCACGTGCAACCTAGGTTGATCTTTTTTATGGTGTCTTAAGATCGATAAAGCATCCTAGGAATGGTGTTTTTGGACACTTTTCCATTCGATAAGCCTCTCCAGGGGTGTAGGTGATCGCTTAATTCACCAACTAAGACAATTGTATGTATGCTTGAGCGCTATAAAAGTTGTAATTGTTTCATGTTTAGGCTAGAATTCTGTATTTTGGAGTGCTATGTTTGAGTCAGTGCTATGTTCGAGATGGATGTTATGACTTTGTTTCTCAAGAAGCTAATGAGATAGAGTGATACTCCAATTTAGTTAACGAATGAGACAATATATTGTTTTTTTTCTTCAAATAAATGGTGAATTATCGAGTATTCAAAAGATTGGTGAATTATCGAATATAATTTCCTCCGTTCTAGTGAATTTTTCAGTCTAAGTTTGATCCTTGAGACATAACTCTCTACACCATAGTGTTAGTCTGGATCCCGAAGCTTCGATTCAGATTCATGGAAAAACTTCCATGTCATCTCTATGTCAGTAGTGGAAAGAGTCAACGATCAATAATCACTCAACTAGAACGAACTGAAAAACTTGTGGAGCGATGGAAACAAGATAGTCGAACTCAAAGAAGTGCATGGAACGAGCCGAAGGATATATCGAACTAAAGAAGAACTCAGGGAGCGGATTTGCAAACAGTTCAAGATAATCAAACAAAGATGTTATATCATTTATTACCAAATCAAAACATAAATATTAATTATTTTTATCTACCAATTGAATGTAACTATGGGTAGAAATAAAAAAATCCTTAATCAAGGCTAAAAAAATAAATTTAAAAAAATATATATATATATATCAATATGAATTCTTACTTCTAAATTCAATCTTGTATTTTTTTACTTTACATTTTTAGCTTATAATTTAGATATTAAAAAGCAAGAGACTAAAAACTTTTTTAAATAAAATATTATAATATGGATATCCAGCGTTTACACATATATAAATTTTGTATAATCAATTTCTCACTATTCTTTATTTTCTGCAATTGTAGAATGTTGAATCAATTTCGTGTGAACTGAAAATCAGAGAGATTCGATCATTCTCTGATTCGATCATTCAGCATAGTAATAAGTTGTGTCAACATTGAACTGTATTTTAGAATGAAACCTAGAAAACATATAAGTTATCAATTAAAAAAGATTCCATTTTGCAAGAAAATATTCTCAATGATTGGATAGTTGAAAAGTAACATATATATATTTTTTCTTTCAACAAAGTAGGTTCTGACCAAAACCATCATAATTAGTTTTTTTAATCTTCAAAATCGAGTAAATTTAGATTATTAAAAAAATTGTGCCAATTATATCCAATTGACAGTATTAAAAATCAATAAAAACCATTAAGCAGCACCATTTCCTTCATCTAATAATTTCATTTCGTTTTGAAATTAAGCCACTTAAAATTTTCAGGAGAATTGTCACATTTTTTTTTGTGAAAGTAGGAGAGTTGTTACATACGGGACTGAGTTCGTTTGTTACAATAATATAAGAGTACAAGTAGAACGAAACAAAACTTGATATTGTATTCTTTTTTACGCATGTTTCCTTCGTTTATGTTTCGTACTGTTAGATGATAATCAATCCTACCAAGACGTATTTGTAACTACATATATATTTTTATTAATTTAGAATGATATTATAAAACTAATTTTTAGTTTTATGTTATATTACACAAAATATTACTAAATATCAATAATTTATTTAGAAATTTATTAAGGTTAATTTTAAAAATAATATTGTCACTACTAAACATGTTTGCAAACAATTTATTTTTTTTAATAATATTTAATTAATTAAAAATAATAAGACTCATTTCTTTAATTAATTAAAAATGAAAATAAAAACAAAATGTATTAAATTATTAAAACAAGTGATAATTGTATTAAAATAACTTAGTACATTTATTATCCTATAAATCATAAATCATGGTTAACCTATACACAAAGTAACATAATAAATATCATTTTGAAAATATTTTAACTAACAAAAAAATATGAATAAAAGAAAATTTAAAATTAATATTAATAATTTATAAGTTTTAATATGTCAAAATATTAAATATTAAGTTAATATATTATTAAATTGATAAAATTAGGATTGATATTCTATGATTTGTAATTTTCATGGGTTATTCTGTCAAAACATGGAAGATATTAGAAATTATAAGATAGATAATTCCACTATGATATTAATTATTTAAAAAATAATGTCGACCAATAAAAACGAAGATGAGATAGCCCATTAAAATTATAAAATATTAAAAAATTGACAAATCAAATGAACGAATTATCTTTTTGACTATCATTTATCATTATTATATATATATATAAGTATAATTTTGATTTTGAAAATACTAAAAATGGAAATTATTCAATATATAACATATAATCTTTTATATCACATCATTTTATAATAATTATTTTATTAAAATTAAATTATCATAAAATTATTTTGAAATATGATATCATACCACATATTAGATCTCAAACCAAAAAAATATCGGAATGAAGTTAAATCATTGTCTCACATTCAATAAAGTGACGACATAGTTCTGTCCAGTAGGACAAACTAACTGTCAATATTAGAATGAATTGACGACTAATTCAAATAAGATTGAATCTATTGAGATAAAAGTAATTAAATGCAGAATTTAGCAGAGTAAAAAGAGAGATTACACATGATTTCAAACTATTAAATCATGAAGAAATGTAGAAGAAAGTGGGGGATAGAAACTCAAATCGTTTTACACATATATTCAAAAAAAAAAAATTCCACTTTTGTAATTTGGCTCTTGTAAACGACACCTAAAATCATCAATATTAAACATCTTTTACTCCCAAATATCATTGTTCTTAAATTCTACTCCGCTCTTCACTAATATTGTAATATCATTTGAATATTTGTCTTACAAATCATTATTTTTCTGTGTGTCCCCGGACGAATCCGGTCATCCAGTTATTTATGTTTACAAAATTCAACGATTGTAGTTTATGCTACAACATATCTGCAGTAAAATTATATTGGGTCTAATGGTTTTGAATTGCAAAAAATATATACCTTTAAATGATTTTAAAAAAGTGAATTTAGTTTTTTAATTAAACACTACAATTATTTTGCTAATTAAACCATATTATAATCATATCGTAATGATGTGGCATAATGATAGCCACCTCTAAAATTTATGACACAGATCTAGTGTTTGAACCTAACACACCTCAATGTTATGAGGAATATTATAAATCACTAGACTATGTTAACAAAAAAAAAATATATATATTATAATCATATAAAGTCCGAAAGCCAAATCCACCATTATTTTTGTCCAACATAGTTTGTCCCAAAAGATTCAATGCATACTTTTTGGGTTTTCACCTGAATTCCACCAGAATCAAATTATCACATTAGAGAGTTTGGTAGTTACCAACTTAGATAAACAAAAGGTTGATATTATATGATTGGGTAACTCAGTTGTTACCGATTTAACTAAAACCTTATTTCTTTTTTTTTCTTAATAAAAGTTTTGATATCTATCTATTCATTCGATTATAAAATTATTTTTAGAAAAAAAGAAATATATTTTTTTGCTTTTTCAAAATTTATCAAACCCTCAAATAAACGTTCATATCACCTAGAATAAAAATACCTAATTGACTTCATTTTCCCCTTACTTACCTTATATCTAAACTATATGGATAATTTGGAGAACTTAATCAATTGTTCAGATACCATTCATAATCGTTAAGTATTTATAAAATAATCTGATATTCCTTTTTGATGGTTTTACAATTTTTCATTTTAACAATTTCTTCCATTCTGTTTTCCGTATATAATTTTAACATAATACTACGATGTGTTTTTTTTTTAACAGAATGTAGACATGTGAGTTGACATAAATTTTTTTGGGTCAATTCCTTCTTCAGAATGGTAGCACAATAACGCACAAATAAGAATTTTATTCAAAGTCAGCAACAAAGGAACCAAAACTAAACCAAGCCGTGAATAAAATTGCAAACAAGTTATTTCTTTTAGTACTTTGTTCTTTCTAAATATAAAAAAAAGTACTGTATTGGTAGGATACGCAATCTCCAGTTTCCAAAATTCTGAAGACATAAACTTGAAAAAAGAAAACAAAGCTCTAAACCATTAAAAAAAAAAAAAACTAAATTCGATAAGTTGGAACCACAATATGGGATAAATCTACCAAATTCACATAAGCAAACTACTATAAGGGTTGGAAATCAAGTGAATCTCTAGAAAATGGAAAATTCTGAAAAAGGTAGTAGACGTTACACTATAGAGCTCATCTGTCTCAGCCAACAGAATCTAATTCGTAAAAGAAAATTTAGGAATTTGCATCCGCAAAAAAGATTAACCTTATAATAAAGATCATGAACTAAACAAAAAAAGTTATTATTCATCTATACCAAAAACGGTAGAAAAAGACTATTTTTCAAAGATTCAACAAACATAAATAAAAATTTAATCAAAGACTTTCCTAAACCAAACAAATACGATGATTAACATAAGAAGATAAGCAGTAAACATATCATATAAGATTCAACGAGCATAATAAAAACTTAAATTGAAATCTATTCTTTTAATACTTAATAATGCCAATGTCTCTCCAAATTTACCAAATTAATCTAGCATTTGGTAACGGCGAATAAGCCATCAAACTATTGCACTTAGTAATGGAATCATTTTATGTTCAAAAAAGTAATGGAATCATTTGGAAAAAGAAAAATTAGATAGATTTGTGAAAGATTTCTGTTTTTCTTTCTCTCAATAAATTACGTTGGTATATACAGTTAACTTGTACCAAATAAACTACAGTCGAAAATTAACTAAGCTAAACCAATAATGTGACTAAACCAACTAATTATAATTAAACTTTTTCCTTTTTCAAAATGGACGACGTTTTAGAGAATTTTTGATATTTCACAATTTAAGATGTTTTGACATTTTTATTTAATTCTAATTTTATTAAAAACTACGTGATCAAATATATTTTATATATTTTTTATGATTGGTTGAGTTATTTTTAATTATATATTTAATGATATTTTTTGGAAAAATGTATATCTAAATTTTTATACTTTTAGCCAAAACATCATACATTTTAAAACAGAGGAGTAGGTCTCAAACTTTATTTAAAGCGGTCCTCCAGACTTTGCCTACATACACTATGTCCTGCTTCCTCTTGCCTAAGAGAACGAGAACATCTATCACGAGGGCCATTTCTTAATTCTGGTGGAAGAATCAAACAACATTTAAAGGAATTCACCGGATAGAGTGGAATCGGCTTTATACACCAAAAACTTTGGGAGGATTGGGATTCAAAGACCTGAAGGGTTTCAATTTAGCATTATTGGGTAAGCAGATATGGAGAATATCTCAGAATCCCACTTTTCTCCTTGCTAGAGTTTTAAAAGGCCGTTATTTCAAAAGGAACTCAGCCCTTACAGCCAAGATTGGCACTAGACCATCTTACGCATGGCTAAGCATTTTTCAGGCTCAGAGTCTAATGAGTTTAGAGATGCATAAGCAATTCGGTAATGGCAGTGAATTAAAGATTTTCGAGGATCCGTGGATTGTAGATTTTCAGCCCAGACCTCCCGTAGCCAGGCAAGGTCTTGACGTTAGCTGGATCTCCATCAATCATCTTAGAGAGGAAGGATCAGATGAATGGAACAAAAGGACTCTCCAGGAGTTATTCCCATAGTCAGAATGCAAGCTTATCCAAGCTGTTAGGATCAATAACAACCCTCCTATGAGACCTTTTATGTGGACTTACCAGCAGGATGGATTATATAATGTTAAATCTGGTTACCGTGTTTGGCATGAGAAGATTAAAGGAGTATCTAAAGGAGAAGCAGTTCTCAATCCAAACCTCAACCCTCTTTATACTGGAATTTGGAAGCTACAAGCTCCATCAAAGATCAAACACTTCATATGGCGTATCATCTCCAGCTCTCTTCCCATTGGTGATTCTCTTGTTCGGAGATCTATAACAAAAAATGCAGATTATCCACGTTGTGGAACAGAGACAGAAGACACCAATCACGTTTTCTTCAAGTGAAACTTTGCGAGAGCAGTGTGGGCTAGCTCTTCAGCCTGGTTTCTCTTCTCTCCCTCAGCGCATGACTCAATCTTTGCTAATATTGCACGATGTCTTTGGCCCACTACTCTAGCTTCTGACTCATTCCATTGGCCATGGACATTATGGAGAATATGGAAGAGCAGGAATGATCTTATTTACTCTGGTACCAGCCACCCTCCGAATGAGATCAGCAATAAAGCTCATGATGATGCGGAAGAATGGAAGAAGGTTTCAGCTAAAAGAGTTATCCCTCCTACAGCAGCCAGTAATCAGCAACTTCTTCCTCACCCGAGGCCATCTAGGCAGCAGTCACATAAATGGAAGAAACCTAATCCATGTACTTTCATCTGTAACACTGATGTGTCTTGGCATGCTGATTCTCATACTTCAGGGGTGGGATGAATAATTAGGAACACAGAAGGTGGGGTTAGATTGTTTGGTTACAGAACTTTTCCAAGGCTTGTCTCAGCTCTTCATGCTGAGGCAGAGGCAATGTCTTGGGCAATGAAATGTTTATCCAACATGGGGTGCAAAGACATGATCTTGGAAACAGACTGTGCAAATTTATACTCTGCAATTCACAATCCTGAAGCTTGAATTAGTCTAGATGGATATCTTCAAGATATTAAGCTTATTTTAACTTTGAATAAATCATTTTCGGTTCAGCTTATAAGTAGGCAAGCGAACACTGTCGCAAATGGTATAGCTCGCTATGCTACTTCTTGTCGAATTTATACAGCTTCTATCCAACATATATTACCTAGATGGTTAAAACCATTGATAAATAGTGATACTACTATGTATTTTTAAGTTGAATGAAAGTTGTCTTTGTGTTAAAAAAAAAAGACAGGATTTTTACCAACTTTTTTTCTTCTTCTATTAACTGATTTATTGTTTGGGAAGTAAAGAAAAAAAAAGAACCAAAAAAAAAAAACTCGTTCTTCATCTTCCTCACCAAATTGTTTGTCTAGTTGTCTGTGTCTCCTTCTCCTCTCTCTCTCTCCTCGTGAAAAAGGAACCACATTTTCTCTAAAACTTTCTGGGTTTTTCGTAATTAGTGGATTTGTGGATCGTGTCTGGCAGATTATATCTGATTTTTGATCAGAGAGGAGAGAGAGAGCGAGAGAGAAAACAAAGAAAACAGCTTTCTCTCTCTCAAAGTTCTGGGTTTTGACACGCTTGAAGAGAGATTTATTTGGGGATCTCTTCTTATGTGCTGATTTTGTGATCAGCTGAGAGAGAGAGAGGGATGGGAGGTTGCGTGTCAACGCCTAAGAGCTGTGTTGGAGGGAAAGTAAGGTCAAGCAAGAGGAGAAAGAATCGGACAAGACGAAAAATTCAGAAGAAAAGAGTTGTGTCTTCTTCTCGCTTATCTGACGGATCTTTCGACAACCACGATCGTTCCTTCTCCAATCCCACTTTCCGAGGTCTCTTATCTCTCTTCTTGCTTTTCTTAGCTTCTTTTTTCTTCTTTCTCTCTGCATTTTCTTGAATTTGCTTGATCTTGGTCTTCATTTTACGTTTTATGATCGATTTGGTTTCGTGGGCTCTCTCTCTCTCTCTCTCTCTCAGGTATCTCAAAGGTTTGATTTTTAGCTTTTGATGGTTTGGATTGCTGTGTTGGTGTTTTGGTTTTGGATGTGCAATTTGGATATTTGGGAATTATATTCTAATGAGAGTATTAGATTAGCTAACAATTTGTGTTCTCTTTTGACAAATTTGATCAAAAAGTGAATCTTTCTATAAATGGTCTGTCTTGTGAGCATCAATTATACTTATGTTACTTTGCCTGTTTTATCAAACAGCAAGCGTTGATGAAGCATGGTTTGATTCCAACCTCGCCTTTGAAACAGATTGCGATGATGATTTTCACAGTGTCGAAGGTAGAAGCAGAAGTTCCTTTAAACATCCTTTTGATTCGTCATAGGATCAATATATCATCGCTTACGTGTTTTTGTTTTCAGATATGTTGTCAGTAAACGGAGCTGAACGTGTCTCAGTATCGAGTATGTCATCTGTTAAAGACTCTAATTTTGGAGGTTCCGCTCGGAATTCTCTAAGCGTAGATGAAGGCATCTCACAATCAAAATCAGAGAGTGCTTTGACTGACACTAAACAGCCTGTTTATATCGACGAGATATCTTCAAATGTTGGTGATAGCTCAAGAAAAGATGAAGGATTGTTGGAAAGCTGTGGGATTCATCCGAGCAATTGTTTGCCTTGTCTTCATTCTACTGTACCTTCTATCGAAAGGAGAAGGTCCTTAAGCTCTAGCCCTCCGAGTACAAGGAAAAAAGCTGCGCTTAAACTGTCTTTCAAGTGGAGAGAAGGACACGCTACAGGTCCTTTATGTAAGTTATCACTTTTGTGGCTCTATTACATTTGTTCTGAAATAGATTTCAGATCAAGAAACTCACTTTCTTTCTCTACAATGTTTCAGTTTCCACAAAAATGCAGTTGCAGAGACCTATTGCAGGTACTCAGGTTCCTTTTTGTCCGCTTGAAAAGAAAATGTTGGATTGTTGGTCAATCATTGATCCAAGTAGTTTTCGGGTTCGTGGCAAAACTTACTTCAGGTAAAACATATTAAGAGAGCTTGTTGTTTCGAGTACTTGATTGTTAGTAACTCAAAACTGATAGATTTGTTTATCTTGGTAGAGAAAAGAAGAAAGAGTTTGCACCAAACTATGCTGCATATAATCCATTTGGTGTTGATGTATTCTTATCCCAACGTAAAGTAAACCATATAGCGCAATACGTGGAGCTTCCTGTTATTAATACTACCTCGACCAAGCTCCCATCTATACTCGTTGTAAATGTTCAGGTATATTGTCTAATTCCGTGGTTGAATCGTTCTTCTTTTACATTGCTCTTGATCTTTTGGTTTTAAAGTTGGTGTTGGTATTGGATTCCTCAGATTCCTTTATATCCAGCTGCAATCTTTCAAGGTGAAACTGATGGAGAAGGAATGAATTTTGTTTTATACTTTAAACTTTCGGATAGTTATTTAAAAGAGCTTCCACCTCATTTTCAAGAAAGCATTCAGGTAGTTTAATCTTCCACTTCTTGATTCTGTTTTTTTTGCTCTTGCCTTTGGATATACGTTTTAGGATCTCTTGTATATTTGCAGAGATTAATAGATGATGAGGTTGAGAAAGTTAGAGGCTTTGCTATGGATGCAAATGTGCCATTTAGAGAACGGTTAAAGATATTGGGTCGTGTTGCAAATGTAGACGATCTCCAATTGAATGGTGCAGAGAAAAAACTCATGAATGCTTATAATGAAAAACCTGTGCTTTCGCGCCCACAGCATGAGTTTTATTCGGTATGTCACTACAAAGTATCATATAATAAATGCAAGCAAATCTTATAAAATGGTCTTTTTTAACTAACTTTGAAATTTTGATCTTTGTAGGGTGAAAATTACTTTGAGATTGATATCGACATGCATAGATTCAGTTATATATCGCGAAAAGGGTTTGAAGCATTTTTAGATAGACTCAAGCACTGTGTTCTTGATGTTGGACTCACAATTCAGGTAATGAATTGCAATTTCTGCTTTCTTTAAGGAAAGTTTGGCAATTTCTAATGGTTATTAGCTATAATATCTCATTTTCAGGGGAACAAACCGGAGGAGTTACCGGAGCAGATTCTGTGTTGTGTCCGGTTAAACGGAATTGATTACATGAATTATCATCAGTTAGCTCTTAGTCAAGAATTTCTATGATTAAAGGAAAAAACTTGATTTTCTTTTTCATTGTTTTTTGGTTCATCAAGAACACAAAATCTATGATAATGAAAGGATGATGATGATAATCTGGTCAGTATAATACATCACTCCAAAAAATGATCGTACCTTTGACGATTACCTACGAGGCTACGACTCTGTACAGAGAGTCAGTGACTCAATGACCAATATCGTCTTAACGCAATTCTTTCAAAATGTGATCCTTGTTATAAAGAAAATTTTATGAAAATTATAAATACTGCAATAAAATAATTTACAAACTAACCAACTCCCTTTATACATTACAGTGATTTGTAAATATGAATTAATAAGAGATCGTAATTGTTTTGCAACACATAAAAAATGAACTTCAAGATAATTATTTAAGAGATTATTTTGAGTGAAATACAATCACTTTTATTTTTTTAATGAATCTAGCGGTTTGAAAATTTAAAAATGTATCTATAGATGTCTTTACGACATATTTATATGAATAATTAAATTCAGATATCTACCTAAGAATTTATGATAGATTTAAGATAATTCTAAATCAAAAAAGTTATACATAATAAAATTGCAAAAATCATTATATAGAACAATGAAGTAAAATATTATGTATGCATGTAGTATAATCGTTTCAATGAGCATTAGTAAAAAAGAATATAATAAAATTGCAAAAATCATTATATAGAACAATGAAGTAAAATATTATGTATGCATGTAGTATAATCGTTTCAATGAGCATTAGTAAAAAAAGAATATATATAAATGATCTTATATGGTTATGTATTTTCATTGAAAAAATGACAGCTAGCTTTGTAATTATCACAATATGGCTGTAAATGATAATCATAATATGAAATGTATGGAATAATAATGAATGTGATAAGATGAGGGGGATATTGACAAAAAATAGAATAAATTCATCCCATTAATTTCTCATCAAAATTGTATAGGGATGCTTTTCTTTGAATTTTATGTGGAATTGATGGAATGTCCACTCCATTTAATTCAAGGTAACTGGTAAAGTTTGTGGAATTTATTTAAATCAACCATTCCACATAATATTATTCCTACAATATAAAACATCAAACTATTTAAATGGAGAATGTGAAATGAAATATAATTATTGATGGTTAAATATTGTCAGAACTCATGAAGAATTATAGAATTCATCAAACTATTTATATATTGATGATCTACATAATACCAGAACTGGTTGAGAATTAAAGAAAGCATCAAACTATTCAAATAGGGAATTGAGATGAAATTATGGGCAAACAAAATATTATATTAGCTTACAATTGAGCATTTTTCAAAAGAGTATATTTGTGCACTACACATATATCAAAAGAGTGTTAAACATTTTCACGTTAATAAACAACTCTTCTAATCTTTCTATGAGTTGATGAAGGACCATCTTCCTTGAATTGTAACATCTTCGGCTTGATAACCTTCATCAATGTTGAAAATGATTTATTTTGAACATATAAGAAAGATGAAAAAATAAAATAATTAGTCTCCAAATACCACATACAAATGTAATTGGAGAACTGTTTAAGAACTAACATTTAAAGTTCTCCCTCAAAATTAACATTTAACTGGTTAAGAATCATCTATTTAACTGGACGCTCATCCACTTAAGATATTTGAGTTTACATCGTGCCTGGATAACTAATCTACCTTCTGAAGTTGCTGGAGTCTTGATGTAAATTGTAGATCTGTAGTCTACATGTCCAATTTCTTGAAGGAGATGCGAGAACTGAGGTATCTCGCTCTACCAATCAAAATACAAGATGAGACAAAGTTGGAATTAGGTAATCTAAGCAACTTGAAGAGACTCGGGAATTTCTCAACAAAGCATAGCAGCGTCACACACCTTCACGTACAAGGCTAAGGGGTCTCTCAATCATATTCAACGGTGAGGAGTGTACTCTTGTAACTCTATCTTAATCTTAGATAATATTTAAAGGTTTTAATAGTGAGAATATATTTTTTTTTTATCTGTTATTTGGCCCGCAGTCGATAAAATGCATTGTATCTCAAATTTTTTTCTCTACTTCAACACTAAGTCTGAATTGAATATTTGAAACAAAGTAAAATATTTGTCGTGTTTTTGGTCTGGAAGGGATGAGTTTGGAAAATGTTTTGTAGATTAGTGTCTTGTGTTTTGGGTTTGTCTATTAGAGCCTGTCTATACCCGTCCACTTTATAATCTAGAGAATATTGACTTCGTTATTGGATTTGATAAGTTTCAGAGGCTAGGTCTAGTGAGTATCACTCTATTGTACTAACTCGGTCATGGTGGTTTCAGAATTTATATATATATTTTTTTTTAACAAAATGAATAAAAATGTGCCTATCCAACGCTAAACCATCAAAACCTAGACTATTCTCATATTCATTTTCATAAACTTTTAACCTCACTAAGAAGCAGACAAAAGAAGAAGAAGAAAAGAGCCGTGAAGGAACACGAAACTAGCCTCAACCACTAGCATCTTTTTTTTATATATTTAATCTTCATCACCGATTAATTAGACCAAATAAAAAGTAACTTAAAAAGAAAAAAGACATGGGAGAAAGAGAGGACGTGAAACTATTGGGAACATGGTATAGTCCGGTCGTGGCAAGAGAAAAGATCGCTCTTCGTCTCAAATCAGTCGATTGCGATTACTTTGAAGAAGATCTATTCGGATCCAAGAGTGACCTTCTTCTCAAATCAAACCCGGTTCACAAGAAAGTTCCGGTTCTCATCCACAATAATAAACCCGTTTCCGAGTCTCTCAACATCGTTGAGTACATCGACGAGACGTGGAAATCATCTGGACCGTCCATTCTCCCATCCCATCCTCATGATCGTGCTCTCGCTCGCTTCTGGTCTGCCTTCGTTGATGACAAGGTCCACTTTTTGTACAGTTGTACTTTAGATTATTTTAAACTCTCTTTACATTATTGTGATTGTATTAGTTAGGAGACTTATCCTAAACTTATCAAGTAATTACTTTCTATACTAGTATACCGTATAACAAGTGTATATGTTGGGTATACATTTCGTCTTAAGATTAAATAATGCTCTTCTGAACATAAACTTTAAACATTAAGCTTTATAATAATTTCTATAAAGCTATGACATTAACCTTAATTCAAGATTCACTACGCTTAGTTATCAAAGGATTTAGCCCTAATTTCTAAGAAGTTATGACACTTAATATATGTTCTCTAAACTCTGTTTTAAGAATGCAGTGGTTTCCAACTTTGATTGCAACTACGTTCATCAAATCAGAAGAAGCCATAGCGAAAGGCATGGAAGAAATGGGAGAAGGGTTGTTGTTACTTGAGGATGCTTTTATTTCTATGAGCAAAGGGGAACCATTTTTTGGCGGTGAAGTGATCGGGTTCATGGACATTTGCCTCGGAAGCTATATGGTTATCTTGAAAGCTAGAGAGAAGCTTAAAGGGGAAAAACTTTTAGACGAATCAAAAACTCCTTGTCTTTGTAAATGGGCCGATGAGTTCTTGTTCGATGACATCGTGAAGAATGTGGTACCCGAGATTGATAAAGTTTCCAACTATATGGCAGAGTTTGATGCTGAAACTCAAACCACAGCTTCAGGATCTTGAGATCATCTTTATGCAAGCGTAACGAAGAAAATAACGTGAAGTTTGAAGTGTTGTGTAGTACACCTTTGTTTTTAATAATTTACTCTTTAATATATATTGGAATTAATTACAAATAATTCTATATACAGATATTTTCAAAACCATTTAGTTTTGAATAACATTGGATTTAAATGAAGTATTGGAAATCTTAATTGAATAAAAGTACACTATCTCTGAAATAAACAATTAGAAAAATAAAAATTAGGAGAAAGAGTTCTCATTTGAGAAACAATGAAAATCATATTAGATACTCTAATGCCAAATGTTTATTTATAAGTGGTTCAGTTTTTATTTTTTAAAAAATTTTAGTTACAAAATCAATTTATAACAAAATATGAAATTTAAATTCTTAAGAAACTCTTTTGAGTTTTTTTAATGAAGATGCTCTTAGGTTTTGTGCTTAAAAAAACTTTTAAACCATTATTACAGTTAAACCTCAATAAATGAATGACCTCGACAAATGAATAATTTGTTTTGGTCCCCACTTGGGCTAATGAGCTAAATGAATAATTTCGCTAAATGCAATTATGAATAATTTTTTTGAAATCTTTAAAAACCCTATGTAAATATAAATGAATAATCATCAAATTTCATTAGATATATATATATATACATAAATTAAAAAAATTTAAGTCAACAATGTTCATACAATAAGTTTAAAGAGTATATAATTTTTTTTTCACCAAAATTCATCTATTTCTTGATTTTTCCTATCGCAAATAAAACTTTATAAGTATCTTGCTCGTTGAATGTCAAGAAAGATTATAAGAACAAATTTTTTTATTGATTTTTTTAGAAAATCTTTCAAAACTAAGAAACTCTTTATTGTCTATCTATCTCTTTCTTAGGTGATAAAATTAATCACCAAAACTTGTTTTTATATCGGTTACATTAAATCTTTAAGAAGTATAAAATTTTTTTTTTCATAATTCTACATCAATCTAAAAAATTTCATTTTTATAGTTCTAGAAAATTTCAATTTTAGAGTTCTAGAAAACTTTATTTTCTAGTTCTAAAAACTTATTTTTCCTAATTTGCATTTTTTTAAGTTTCTATATTTACAAAAATACTATCTAAATAAATAAAAGTTTATTTATCGATAAATAAAAAAAAACATAATAGGCTATGAACAGACTCATGCAGTTTATATGAAAGCGATTTTTTTTTTCAACGACAATTTCATCATCAGATTCAAACACGAATCTATATTCTTCCTACAAAAAAAATAAATATAAAGTTTTTAAGAATTCATTATATAACCAATACCAGTTTCTTAATGTGTAAAACTATATGTATAGCCTTTTTATGCGAGCTTTCTCACAAATTAGCTAACCATTTTTTGAAAACTTTGAAAGTTTGGAATTTCAATTGAGATGATAAAAACAATGTGATTGCAACTAATCAGTAGCCTACTTATAGCATCTATTTATACAATATTATTAAAATGCATAATTTGATATGGGTATGTATACATGCGCCAATGTGACATATGACACTACATTATAATTTTAGCTTCCCACATACTGTATGTCAACTTTTTTAAAAAATAATTTTATGAAATATCTTAAAAAGAGAGAAAGAAAGATATACTCAAATGATAGATATCTCAAAATTATCCAAGAACAAAAAGTCCAAATAAACTAATAATAATAAAATATTATTAACAAAGAATGTATTTAAGAAAATAAAAATGGAATTACTGTATATATTAAAAGTTGTATATATAATTTTTTATGAATTTAATTATGGTATAAAGATTTTTAAAAAAAATGTTCACTTTTAGCAAATATATAAAAAATTAATCTAATCATATTCATTTATATTTATTGTATTTTTTAAGAATGGATGTGAATACAAATTGTAAGAAGACTAAAATTAAGAAAAATAAACAAAATGTGATATTATTTTCATATTGTTTAAATAATAATTTTAAATTAAAAAATTAGAATTTTTTTACTAGTCACAACTTGATTGAAATTTAAATAATTATGCTTAGTTAAAATGGTTTAGAATCAAAACTGATGGTCTATCCAAATGATGTATGTTTCTATATAAAAAAAGAATTTAATGTCTTCAATTGGATAGAGAATTTATAATATATAGTATAGTTAATATATTTATAATATAAATTTGATTGGTACTATAAATTTATTTATTTTTGTTTAGAAGGAAAAAACATTATTGGAGTTTACATAATTCTAAATGTTTTTTTTTTTGATAATTTAATAAACATCAATTCATTTAATATTAAATAAATATTTAAGCTTTATTACAACAGAATTTTTATATTTTAAAAATTTATATCAAGTCTAGAAGCGACATGTTGTCTACAGAAACACTGATCTGATGTAGAGATTCAAGGCCATCACTATTTCCGAACATTCCACTAGCACCAGGGTGGAGAATCTACAAACCGCTCAAAAGATTACCTTGCCGCCTAAAATTTCGTGTGAACAAGAATGGATGTAAGAGATAATCTTCCCAATACATTTCCTGGTTTACATACAGATAGCAATCGGAAAGCGATTCAAGTAAATGCTTTGTTATATTAGTTTATAGGAGAGCTCTCACCTCTTCTTTGTTATCTCTCTGGCATACACAAACACCCTTTAGCAGAAGGATGCTTCGATCGACCGACGAAGTACCCAACAATAAACCCCTACTTGCCTTTAAATAGTCCATGGTGTTCTTATGTGCAGCTAGATTCCTAACACACGATGAGACGGACGGTGAGAGGGTGAATGGACACACCTCATGGACAATCAGAACGGGGATTGCTCACCCGAGGTGGGTCATTTACTTATAATGGTGGTGCAGTTTGTTTTCTTCTTTTTTTTGTCGTATAATTAATTCCATTAAAGGTCCAATAAATACAATGGTAACAGGATAACAATCCAAACTTAATAAGACACAAATCTAATCCTAATCAAGATAAGGTTTATCGCATGTAAAACCACATAGATACACACGTGTAAACCCTAAATTGTAAGAGAATGGTCACTGCCGCTCAAGCTTCGCCGGCGTCACCTCATCACCTCTATGTCAAAACTTCGATGAATCTGTCAAAATTAATTATAATTTATCAGCTTGGACTACCCTTTAACCAACTCAAGTTTCTTTAGCAGAATTTGCTCTATTTCTTCACCAAAGTTCACCGCCGATCACCTTGATTCTAAGTCATACTACATGACCTAAATAGGTCCACCGACGGAGATTTCCGGACAGCTTGACAAACAAGACTTTGCTCCTTGTCAGAGAGAAGATAATACATCATTTTAGACTTCAATTTATCTAAAATTGTGTCTCTTTCTCTAAAAATATGCGTGAGAGAGAAGAGAGAGATGTAACCGTCCTCTTAGAAATTATTTTCATATATATATATATATATAAGTTATTTTCATATATCTTAGAAATTTTTTTTTCCCCTATTCAATAGTTACAATTTTAAATTTTAAACATTTTAATCTTTTGCTTCTTATGTTTTGGAAAACTTTGAAATATCTTTGATTTTTCTGTATCTTACATTTTTTGTAATACGTGTAAGCTCTGTAAAAGTTTGACATATCTCGGAAGCTAAATTATAATATTATCATGTCTCACATTGTTGTAAGACTATATATATATATCAAAAGTATACATTTAAATAAAAATATAAATAGATGTAATAAGCAGGACACCAAGTTCCAATCACGTTGTTTTATTATTTCTATTCAAGTTCCAAACTTTTTAAGTTTAAAAAAATGGTCGTTAATTTTTCAGGAAACTCTTAGAAAACAATTATACATATTATTTTCAGGAAGAATATCAATTCGAGTTTAAATCTGTTGACTAAAAAGCCACGGAGAAAGCTCTATATTAGATCAATTAGTATAAAGGTAAACACAATATGATTGTTAGTCAGGCCAAAAAAAATAAACCATATGTTATCTTATACATTCGTATATCTTTCAGTAGGAATGTATTCAAATGTATTTTTCTTTTTGTTAGGAGTTACTTATGTATCATATAATATGAGGAGAGAAGGACTTGATGAGGAAAAAATGCAGAGGAAGTTGAATAATATTTGTTTTTTCAGGGAAAAAGAGCTGTCAATGGTGTTTAGTCCTAACTGCTAAATATTGATATTTTGTTTATTTATGTCCTCGTATTTATAAAAGTATTTGAATTTGAACGAATAATTTTGTGGTGCTTATTCAAGTATACATATTTAATAAAAGTTTCTGGATTTTTATTTAGCTATTGATTTTTTATTCTTTTTTAACAATAGAAATAAAAATTAACAATTTACATCCGTCCAAATCGGTGTTTTGTAAAACTGATATGTTTCATTATTGTTGCGAATCTTTGGGTGCCTCAACCAAAATTATTTGCATCAACAATTGCCGCCTAAAATCTTTCCCAAAGATGTTTACTTGTCTATAAAAGGTGAAGGACATCCTAAGAAGAAAGTAAGTAAATGTACTTAAAACCACTCCAAAATAGCGTGAAAGAGCTCTCACCCCTCTCTTGCTTCTCTTCTGGTTAGACCAAATACTATCTTAACATATGGTTGCTTTGATCATCAAACGAAGCAACCAAAGATTCACCTCATCTAACATATGAAGTATACACACTTTCAGTTGATCGATGGCACAGATAAATTCCCGATGAACTATGAGCTATTTCTAATCAAAGAAAGTATTTGACAACTCTAAGATCCTTCATGTGAAAACAAGTAGCTAAGTAATTCTTAAAGATCTAAATCGCTTTCGAATAATTTCCCCAAAAATATTAAATTGTCAACCCACACCACGTAGAGAAAGTCCATGTACGAACAATGAATAATCAGATCTAGTCTGAACAAATCCATATCTACACAGAGAATTATAAAGCTTAGCAAATCAATTCCATGTGTTATTATAATGTTGATTAGTATAATGTCATTTACAAAAATAATTAGTCTTATAAATAAAACATAAAATAAATTTAATTGTTGAAATTAATTTGAAATATCTGGAGAGTTAAAAATCTTAACTTGAATGACAAGAAAATCAGTTTGTTATTTCATGTTTTATATATAAGCTTGGAAGAATTGTCTTATTATTGGGCCTCATAAGGAACACCTCATGTGGATTGCTAATGCATCTCCTTAACCTATTGTTGGTTTAATCGGTCTTTTTTAAGGAGTTATTTAGCTTACATTCTTTAAAAGCTTTGTGTCACGATTTTTTTTCTTACTTCCAACACTAATTACGTAAAAATTTTTCAAATCATAATACTTTTAAAAAATTTTAAAAGCAAAATATTATAACAAATAAAAAGACATAAAAAATAACTATATTATTAGTTAAAATATTTATATTTTAACATATACAAAGACATAAATCAATACCATATCCATTCGAATTAGTATTATTAAACATTGGGACTAAAACACGATAGACATGAAGTTTTTGGTGACAAAATCTTTTTTATCTTCTTCTTTATTTTATTTTCATTTAGTCCGTCTCCCGTCACGATAAGTACGTAGTCTCTTATTGTTACGTTTTTAACTCCTAACAAACAGAAAAATTTATAATAATATATTAATTGTTTGGAAATTTTGGCTTTAATATAACCATTAGATTGTGTTAGTTTACCTGTATAACTATAGATATAATCTATAGCTTTTATCTTGGCAATTTCATCATCAGATTCAAACACGAATCTATATTCTTCCTACAAAAAATAAATAAATATTGAGTTTTTAAGAATTCATTATATAACCAATACCAGATTATGAATGTGTAAAACTATATGTATAGCCTTTTTATGCGAGCTTCCTCACAAGTTAGCTAACCATTTTTTGAAAACTTTGAAAGTTTGGAATTTCAATTGAGATGGTAAAAATAATGTGATTGCAACTAATTAGTAGCCTACTTATAACATCTATTTATACAATATTATTAAAACGCATAATTTGATATGGGTATGTATACATGCACCAATGTATACACTACATTATAATTTTAGCTTTATGTTAACTTTTTTTTAAATAACTTTACGAAATGTCTTAAAAAAAAGAGAGAAAGAAAGATATACTCAAATGATAGATATCTCAAAATTATCCAAGAACAGAAAGTCCAAATAAAATAATAATAATAAAATGTTATTAACAGAGAAATATATCTAAGAAAATTAAAATGTAATTACTGTATATATATAAACTTTTCTAAATTTAATTATGGTATAAAGATTTTTCAAAATGTTCACTTTTGTCAAATATATAAAAAATTAATCTAATCATATTCATTTATATTTATTGTATTTTTGAAGAATGGATGTGAACAAATATTTGTAAGAAGACTAAAATTAAGAAAAATAAAAAATGTGATATTATTTTCATATTAAATAATAATTGTAAATAAAAATTAGAATTTTTTTATTAGTCATAAATTTATTGAAATTTAAATAATTATGCTTAATTAAAATGGTTTAGAATAAAATAGAATATATGTTTTCTATGAAAAAAATAGAATTTAATGTCTTCAATTGGATAGAGAATTTATAATATATAGTATAGTTAATATATTTATAATATAAATTTGATTGGTACTATAAACTTTATTTTTTTTGTTTAGAAGGAATTGTTTTTTGGAGTTTACATAATTTTAAATGTAAATTGTTTTTGATAATTTATTAAACATCAATTCTTTTCATATTAAATAAATATTGAAGCTTTATTACAACAGAGTTTTTATATTTTTTAATTTATATTATAACAAAAGTGTAATAATAATTTTTTTATTGTTATTGCTGGGACCAATTTTGTAACAATAAGTCTAGATGTGACATGTTGTCTACACATAAAGATTCAGAAACGATCGAATCTACGTTTTAATTGATAAATTATGAAAGTTTTTCTAGCCGTATCCATCTCGGCTTCCACGTCTTCAGTTTCATCCACCTCATGTGGATTGCTAATGCATCTCCTTAACCTATTGTTGGTTTAATCGATCTTTTTTGAGGAGTTCTTTGGCTTACATTCTTTAAAAGCTTTGTGTCACGATTTTTTTTCTTACTTCCAACACTAATTACGAAAAAATGTTTCTCTCTCAAACAAATATCTCGATTTATTTTCTCTTTTATTGATGGTTCTGCCGTAGCTAGTCCCATAGGACCCTCCGCTGGATGAGATTTTTCCATTTTTTTAGTTTTCTCTAGATACTCTTTTTTTATATAATAACATATAAGTAAATTAATATTAAAAAAAATATTCCAAAAAAAACATTATACGAACAGAGAGAGATATAACTTAGAATCAATCAATAATTAAGCAACAAACCAAACACTTTTATATAGAACATGAAGCCATAAATAAGAACCATAAATTTATTAGTTAAAATCATTACTTTTTAAAAAATTTAAAGCAAAATACTATAACAAATAAGAATACATAAATAAGAACCATATTATTAGTTATAATATTTTTATTTTAACAAATACGAAGACATAAATCAATATCATATCCATTCGAACTAGTATTATTAAACATTGGGACTAAAAACACGATAGACACCTTTTTTTTGTGACAAAATCTTATTAATCTTCCTTTGTATTTTATTTTCATTTAGTCCGTCTCCCATTACTATAAGTACGTAGTCTTCTATAGCTACGGTTTTAACTCTTAACAAACATTAATGTTTTAGAAATTTTGGTTTTAATATAACCATTAGATTGTGTTAGTTTACCTGTATGACTATAGATATAATCTAGAGCTTTTCTCTTGGCAATTTCATCATGAAATTCAAACACGAATCTATATTCTTCCTACAAAAAAAGAAATAAATATAAAGTTTTTAAGAATTCATTATATAAACAATACCAGTTTCTGAATGTGTAAAACTAGTATATGTATAGCCTTTTTATGCGAGCTTCCTCACAAATTAGCTAACCATATTTTGAAAACTTTGAAAGTTTGGAATTTCAATTGAGATGATAAAAACAATGTGATTGCAACTAATCAGTAGCCTAATTATAGCATCTATTTATACAATATTATTAAAATGCATAATTCGATATGGGTATGTATACATGCACCAATGTGACATATGGCACTACATTAGAATTTTAGCTTCCCACATACTGTATGTCAGCTTTTTTAAAAAATAGTTTTACGAAATATCTTAAAAAAGAGAGAAAAAAAGATATACTCAAATGATAGATATCTCAAAATTATCCAAGAACAAAAAGTCCAAATAAACTAATAATAATAAAATATTATTAACAATGAAATATATTTAAGAAAATTAAAATGTAATTACTGTATATATTAAAATTTCTATATATAAATTTTTTTATAAATTTAATTATGGTATAAAGATTTTTTTCAAAATTTTCACTTTCGGCAAATATATAAAAAAAATTAATCTAATCATATTCATTTATATTTATTGTATTTTTGAAGAATGGATGTGAAAAAAACATTTGTAAGAAGACTAAAATTAAGAAAAATAAACAAAATGTGATATTATTTTCATATTGTTTAAATAATAATTTTAAATGAAAAAAATTAGAATTTTTTACTAGTCACAAATTGATTGATGTATGTTTCTATATAAAAATAGAATTTAATGTCTTCAATTGGATAGAGAATTTATAATATATAGTATAGTTAATATATTTATAATATAAATTTTATTGGTACTATAAATTTATTTATTTTTGTTTAGAAGGAAAAAACATTTTTGGAGTTTACATAATTTTAAATGTATTTTTTTGATAATTTAATAAACATCAATTCATTTAATATTAAATAAATATTTAAGCTTTATTACAACATAATTTTTATATTTTTAAAATTTATATTATAACAATAGTGTAATAATGATTTTTTATTATTATTGCTGGGACCAGTTTTGTAACAGTAAGTCTAGAAGCGACATGTTGTCTACAGAAACACTGATCTGATGTAGAGATTCAAGGCCATCACTATTTCCGAACATTCCACTAGCACCACGGTGGAGAATCTACAAACCGCTCAAAAGATTACCTTGCCGCCTAAAATTTCGTGTGAACAAGAATGGATGTAAGAGATAGTCTTCCCAATACATTTCCTGGCTTACATAAATAGAAGAAAGAAAGAAAGACAAGAAAGGGGACATGCCCACATACAGACAGCAATCGGAAAGCGAGGCAAGTAAAAGCTTGGCCACAAGACAGATGAAGAAGATATATAGGAGAGCTCTAACCTCTTATTTATTATCTATCTGGCATACACAAACACCCTTTTGCAGAAGGATGCTTCGATCGACCGACAAATTAGTATTACATTTGAAGAAAACGTTTTCACTTGACTTGATATTACTATCGAAGAACCTTCAGTAGAAAAAACCTTTTTCTTTCTTTACCATATGGTCCCATGGTGTTTTTCTATGCAGCTAGAATCCTGACACACGATGAAACGGACGGTGAGAGAGTGAAGGGACACACCTCATTTCCCCATTGGATTACTTCCTACTCTCGTTCCAAAGTTATTCCATCTAAAAGCAAAACATGGACAATCAGAACGGGGATTGTTCACCCGAGGTGGGTCGTGAAAAACCTCCCAAACAATTATATATATTATTTGAAAATATTAGAAACTGTTAGGACTAGTTTTACAATGACCATTCCACGAGCGCCATGTAGGGTAGTTGTGTGACAGGCATCTCGGCCACAGATTTAACAATTGGGTGCTCTTATCCAAGAGAATGGATGTCACAATTTAGAGATGTCAATTCATCCCTAGCACAATTCCTCTCTTCTATAAATAAAGGAAAAACCTCTGAAGAAGAGTGGGGTCAAATTCAATAAAAGAAGAAATGTAAGAAATAAAAGACCATGATAAGGAAGATACTCTTTCTCAGCTAATCTTGTATTACGGGAATTTACTTTTCATAAACTTTCAAATTTTCTTTTTCAGTTTTCCTTATGAATAGCCATATACGCATGTTGTTCACGAATTTGAAGGTCACTTGTCATTTGGTTAATAGCCTCCATTCACAGCTTAGTGATGATATCTTTGAGAGACATTATGTTCCTTTTATGTTTAAGGTAGTTTTCGAAATCCACTCAGTTTGGAGGTAAATTTTCAGTGAAGTTATCCATATTGAATATCTTGCAGATCGGAAATCCCTCAGCTGTTACCTCATGGCAAATCAGCTGGAGCGCTTCCACTTGCTCTATGATTGGTTTAGAGTCCACCATCATAAAATTCATGAACTTTTAGTTGTAAATTTCTGACACCCGAAATTTTCTGATTTGTACTGCTTCTCTAAAGATAGTTACAATGATTTGGAGGATTTGAATTGATTGTATATAGCATATAAGGGGTCAATAAAGCGGCCTAAAATCCACCATTTGCATAGAAAATCACTATTGATTCATGTTTCAACACACGCAAGTGGATATGCATCAGTGTTCTTAATAGGAAGAGCTGGTTTGTCCACTGCAATATACTTGTCAAACTTCATGTGTAAAGAAGTGTTTCTTCTATCGGAAACCTTTTCGTTCACTGATGCATTTTTTCATTTATTCAGTTTTTTATAATTAAAATCCATTGGTTTACAAAAATTGTTCCAACATTTGCGAGAATTGAGATATCTCAATCGCTTTACCAAGGAAATTATAAAATGGGACAAAGTTAAAATAATTAGGTAATCTAATCAATTTGGAGATGTGGGAATTTTTCAACAAAGCATCAATGTAAAGTATTCTTGTAACATCTCGATTTTGGTATATTAAACCTCGATAAATGAATGTTCAATAAATAAATAACCTCAACAAATAAATAATTTTTTTGATTCCTATTTGGATTAATGGGCTAAATGAATAATTTCGCTAAATGCATTAATGAATAATTTTTTGAAATCTTTAAAGACCTTATGTAAATATAAATGAATAATCATCACATTTCATTATATATATATATATATATATAATTTCAATCAACAATGTTCGTATAATAAGTCATTATTTTACAAAAATGATTATAGCTTTTTTATTACTTTTTTCCACAAAAATTCATTTTATCTTTGATTTTTGTAAACAAAATTTTATAAATATTTTGCTCGTGTTTCAAAAATAGTTATGTAACGTGATTACTGCTTAATATGCTTCTTTTGATGACACATTTGTTGTGACGCTATTATCATATGATTCTGGATCATTTTCATCATTCAGTACAAATTCAATAATTATATCGTTGGTAGATAATTCCATAACGACATCATTCTCCTTAGGATAGTTTAGAAATTCTCTCAAAACTAAACAACTCTTTTTGTCTCTCTACTTCTTTCTTATATGATATAATTTATCACCAATATTTGTGTTTATATATGTTACATTGAATCTTAAAAACTAAAAAAAAAAAAATTCTAATTCTACATCAATCTAGAAAAATTCATTTTAATAGTTCTAGAAAACTTCATTTTTTTAAATTTTTCAAAAAAAAAAATATTTCTAATTTTCATTTTTTTTCAAACTTCTAAATGTACAAATATACTATATAAATGAATAAAAAAATAATTTTGCTAAACGAATATTTTTTCTTGGTTCCAAGAATATTCGTTTATAGAGGTTTAACTGTAGTTTATGTAGAAAGATTTAATAGAATTGATTTGTTAATATATATTAATAAAATACATTTATCTTTTCATATATTTAGAAAAAAAATTAGAATTAAGCGTGCTTAAGCTTAAGCTTGAATATTTATATTGTGAAAGTGAAATCAAATCACACAAAAGATCATATGATAATTACAAAATTAATATATCATGATTTTTTTAGTCTTCCGCTCCAACTGTCAAATAGAAATACGTTTATAGACAGAATGAGCGAGTTTAGGATCCACCAGTAAAGGCGGCGAGGAGCGTTACAATTATATTGTATAACAATCATAATTAACGAGTCCACTATAAAAACTATGTCTTCGTATCTAGATAACTAAGACATATGAAAAAAAAAATTATTGTTAAATATTCCATCTGTCCAAAAATAAGATTTTTAAGAAAAAAAAAATAATTCATCTTATAAAGTTTTTAAAACTTCCTATATAAAAATTTAATTCATTTGATATATGTGATTATTTCTATTTTATAGTATATTTTATAATTGGTTAAATTGTTGTTATTAAATATAAAATGATATTTTCAATGTAAAATAAGTTTTAAGAAATAAAATTAATACATTTTCTTAAACTTTGCATTTTTAACTAAAACATCTGTCTTTAGCTATCATTTACTTATAAGGGTGGTGCAGTTTGTTTTCTTTCTTTTTTTGTCGTATATTTCGTTAAAGGTCCCATAAATACAATGGTAACAGGATAACAATCCAAATTTAATAAGACACAAATCTAATCCTAATCAAGATAATGATTAGCGCATGTAAACCACATAGATACACACGTGCAAACCCTAAATTGTAAGAGAATGGTCACTGCCGGTCAAGCTTCGCCAGCGTCACCTCATCACCTCTATGTCAAAAATCCGATGAATCTGTCAAAACTAACACGAATATTCACTACAATTTTATCAGCTTGGGCTACCGTTAACCAACTCAAGTTTCTTTAGCATAATATGCTCTAATTCTTCACCAAAGTTCACCGCCGATCATCTTGATTCTTAGCCATGCATGCTCCATGACCTAAATATATAGGTCCACCAACGGAGATTTCCGGACAGCTTGACAAACGAAGACTTCGCTCCTTGTCAGAGAGAAGATAATACATCATTTTTAAACCAACATCGGCGAGCTTTCGTCCACCAAAGCTCTTAATGTCCCATGGATACATCATTTTTGCAAACTCGACGGAAATAGAAAATTTGACTAAGCGGAAGTTATATCACAAACGAAAAGTTTAGCCTTGCCAAAAACATAATTTCGGAGATCTATCGAAAGTTTTGTCTCTTTCTTTAAAAAATGCGTGAGAGAGAAGAGAGAGATGTAACCGTCCTCCAGATTTTTTTTTTTGATGCTTTTGAATATATATGAAGAAAATATAAAAAGAAACGTAAATCTTCGTCTTGTTATATTCTTTAAACTGAAAAAATAACACGTAGAAGCAAACAAAATAAAAAGAAAAAAAGAGCCGTGAAGGAACACAAAAACTAGCCTCAACCACTGATATAATAACTTCTTTTTCTTCTTTATTCTCTTCTTCACAAATAATATATAAAAAAAATTATTTCAAAACAAAAATGGGAGAGACAGAGGAAGTGAAACTGTTGGGAGTATGGTACAGTCCGTACGCCATAAGACCAAAGATTGCTCTACGTCTTAAATCGGTTGATTATGATTACTTTGAAGAAGATCTTTTCGGATCCAAGAAGAGTGAGCTTCTTCTCAAATCGAACCCGGTTCACAAGAAAGTCCCGGTTCTCATCCACAACAACAGACCGATTATTGAGTCTGTCAACATCGTTGAATATATCGATGAGACATGGAACGCATCTGGACCGTCCATCCTTCCTTCACATCCACATGATCGTGCTCAAGTTCGCTTCTGGTCTGCCTTCGTTGATAACAAGGTTATATTTCTTTAATTTATTTTTTTTTTGTTGGCCAAATATCTACTTTCTTATTTTTTGATAAAAGAAAAAATTAGGTATTCCTCTGTGAATGACAAAAAGTTATTTGTTATGCATATATGGCTAGTATGAAAAAAATAGACCATGCAATGTGAAGTGAGTGAACAACTTGAAATATAATAGGAGCCTAATACCGTTTTTCTTGTTGCAAATTTCTGATCATTATATAGATTTTCTGATAATGAAAAAAAAAAAAAACTGAATTATTCATTTTATCATCCAAAATCTAATAATGGATGTTTGATATTGGTCCGAAAGATCTTCAAATAAGTTAAAAATTCATTCATTAATTATAAACCTAGGAAGATTTTAACATGGAGATAATCAAACCTTTATCAAGAAGAAACCATTAAGCCTTTGTGTAAGGTTTTAAGAATATTACACTATTTATCACTTGGCTTCCACTGAAAAAAATGCAGTGGTTTCCGGCTTTTAAAGCGGCCGTAATCACAAAATCGGAAGAGGCAAAGGAGAAATGCATGCAAGAAGTGGAAGAAGGGTTATTGCAACTTGAGGAAGCTTTTGTTTCTATAAGCAAAGGGAAACCCTATTTTGGCGGTGAATCGATCGGGTTTATGGATATTTGCCTCGGAAGCTTTATGGTTCTCTTTAAAGCTAGAGAGAAGCTTAAAGGAGAAAAGCTTTTAGACGAATCAAAGATTCCTTCTCTTTGTAAATGGGCCAACGAGTTCTTGTCTGATGATACCGTTAAGAATGTGGTACCGGAGATTGATAAAGTCGCTGAGTTTCTAGGAGCTCTTGAGGTTAAAGCTTCCGCAGCTTCAAGATCATCGTAGATATGTATTTTGTTATGCAAGTGTGAAAAATAAGGTGAACGTTGAAGTGTTCTGTTAAATGTATGCTAGGATTAAAGAGTTTATATAAAGATGCAATGTATGGAGTCTATAGACTATGTTCATTATATGTTTTATTGATAATGCTATCATAAAAATGGCAGATTAGTCGTCACAAGCCCAAAGTCCACGTTTAAACTATTTTATTTGGAGCACTGTTCATTTCTCTGTTTTAATATTAGTCCACTAGATTGTCTCATCTGTCCCTGCTAATAAGTCAAAAATATATTAATTGAATTTTACAAACAATCATAGTCTTAGTTCATAGATCTAGATTCCATTTTCACACAAATAAATAGTACTTGTTTTGAGTATATAGATATGATAATATATAATATATTACTAATTACATAGATTCAGAAAAGTCACAATTTTAGTAAATGGATTTTTGGAAATGTTACATGCTATTTATTTTTTACAAAGAAACTTAAAATGTCTATTTGTTAAACGTATGAAGTAACAAATAATCAGAAGAATTTAAAGTAACTAACAGAAAAAGAGTAAAAAGACACAAGTTTCTTTAATAAAAAAAAAAAAACACAAACTTCAAAAAGAAGGATATGAAAGCGAGTAGTAATTAAGAATAATAAATACACTTTTGTAAAGACAAGGTCCAAGAAGACCCAGCCAAAATCCAGCTCTATATATTCATTAACATGGAGTATATATATATACATATAAATACATAACACATTCACACCATTTTTCAACTTCTCTCTTACTCTCACAAATCTCTCAATGGAGTTTTTTCAGAAGGCCAAAGCTGTTCGTTTAAGGAGTCACCACGACAAGTACCTAATTGCCGACGAAGACGAAGAATCCGTCACTCAAGAGCGTAACGGCTCAGCAGGAGCAGCAAAATGGACCGTGGAGCCAGTCCCAGGCTCATCAAATCTCATCCGCCTCAAAAGCGCTTACGGCAAATACTTGACGGCGTCAAACAAACCGTTTTTACTCGGAGCTACGGGAAGAAAAGTTCAACAGACAAATCCTAGCCGTCTTGACTCATCTCTCGCTTGGGAACCGATCAGAGACGGTGCTTTTGTCAAACTCAAGACTCGTTACGGTCACTACCTTCGTGGTAACGGTGGTTTACCTCCGTGGAGAAACTCTATCACTCATGACATTCCTCATAGATCCGCTACTCAAGATTGGATTCTTTGGCACGTCGACGTCGTTGAGATTCTCACCGATCAACAATTACACAACCAGCAACCTCCGTCTCCGCTTCATCATTCTGATTCTCTTGACTTCGAACCTGGATCTCCTTCTAGATCTAACCGTTTTTTCAGACAGGAGGTGAGTTTTCGAAAGGACAACACTTTTCGAAACTGACGACTCGTTGACTTGATGTTTTTTTTTTGTCTGTGTGTGTGTGTGGTTGTAGTCAACGGATTCAGTAACGGTTGGATCGCCGCCGAAATCAGAAGGGAGAGTGATATACTACCACGTGGCGGACGATGACGGCGAAGTTGAAGATGATTTAGTTGAGGCAAAGTCGTTTACTTTTAAAGGCAATGGCGTTGAAGAGTTGACTAAGAGATTAAAAGAAGAGAGCAATGTCGAAGATGTTATCGTTTGTACTCGTAGTCCTTTGAACGGGAAGATTTTCCCTTTGCGTCTTCAACTTCCACCCAACAATGCCGACATGACTGTCGTCTTAGTCCCAATCTCATCAAAAAGTGAGTTTGTTCTGTCCTAGCTAGATTGAAGTCAAAATCGGTTGCTTTTGACACTGATACTAATGTTGTTCTCTGTTTTATTTGATGTAACAGTAGCGGAAGAGTTCATCAAGTGAGAGATGTATATGTTTGAAGCTTAGCCGTGCAAGTGAAAGGCTATAGCTGCAAATGATTTGTTGTTAGTTCAGTTATAAGAATTGATTTGCCATTAGAGATGATATGCTGCTTGATTACTACAAAACTTATGAATTATACAAAATTGGTTGCAGCGGTTAGTGATTCTCGCTGCCTATTATACAATTTTTTTTACCTTTTTTATGTTCAATCTCTTTCATGCACGATCCTGCTTTGCGACTAGTTTTTTTGCTACCAGTAGTCTGAACAAGAGCAGGATCCGTCTTTGAAGTGATGGAACCGAACACGATCTCTTACAATGATCTCAGTGTTGAAGACTTTTGAGATCAGTTTAGTAACCTCGTGGCAGTCGCTGCAGACGCGTAGATTCTTGAATACGCGGATTGGAGTTTGAGGAGGTAAGCTTATAAGACCAAAAGCAATGGCGAGTCTCTCACTGTGCAGCCTGAGGGAATACTCTTTGCTACTATCGTTGATTGCGTCCACTAAAGGTGCTTGAGAGCGATCTGGTAAATAACCAATCGATCTCAGCTTCTCGTCAATCACTTTCAACTGTTGGTATATCTGTTTTGTCTGATGGTGTGATGTGTCTCCTGCGAAAAACTCATGGGAGATGCCATTTATCTCAATGCAACTGCATCCAGGATTTTTTCTAATTCCATGTTCAGTCATTAGTTTTCTCACAATTCCAACATCGTTCCATCGACTAGCTGATGCATAAACCCTAGACAACAGAACATAAGCGCCACTGGAGCTTTGGTTATCTTCCCTTGTTTCAATTAAACGTGTAGCAATCTCTTCACTTAGCTCCACACTAGCACCCTTTTTGCAACAAGCATCAAGGAGACTTCTCCATATCACTGCATCTGGTTTCATTGGCATGCTCATCACCATGTCAATAGCTTCGGTAATGTTGCCTGCACGTGCAACTAGGTCGATGATGCAACCGTAATGCTCCAACGCTGGCTCAATACCATAATCTCTGACCATCATGTCAAAAAACTGGTGCCCTTTGTTTACCATGCCTCGGTGGTTGCAAGCAATGAGGAGGGCAACAAATGTGACTGAGTTCGGTTTAACATTCTCGCCTTTTTGCACCATACGGTCGAAGCAATTCAGAGCTTCTTCAGCTCTTCCGTGTGTTGCAAACCCTAGAATCATTGCGTTCCATGATGCTAAGTCACGTTTTTGCATCCCTTGGAACACTTGATCAGCCATTATCAACGACCCGCATTTGCAATACATTTCGATCAACGAGTTCTTGATCAGAACATCCATAGCAACATCACAAACACATTTTCGTAGTAGAAATGCATGTGCCCAAGTACCAAGTGACAAAGATCCGACACCTGCACACGCACTCAGAACACTCTGCATCGTATAACCATCTGGTTCGAACGATTTCTGCATCTGTCTAAACAGCTCTAACGCAGAATCAAACTCTCCTACCCGAACCAGAGCATCAATCATCGAATTCCACGAAACAAGACTTCTCTCAGGCATATCATCAAACACTTTCTGTGCTAAATCCAAACATCCACAAGAACCATACAAATGAATCAAACCGTTGTTCACATACACATCTCCACTAAGCCCATGTTTCACAACCTGACAATGAACCTGTTTGCCTTCCGACAATCCAAATATATAAGCGCAAGCTTTCAAGACAAACGGAAAAGTGTGCTTATCCGGTGAAGATTTTCCTCTCTCTAACATTTTCCTGTAAAGCAAAAAGGCTTCTTCTTTCCTTGACACGTCATGTGCACATGCTCTGATGAGTGTGTTCCACATGAAGGAGCTATGGTTTTCTTGTTGGATGGAACCGAAGACGCGGAATGCGTAATTTACGTCGGAGAAGGAGGAAGAAAGCTGGAGGATTCTGCCGTAGAGAAACAGAGTGGCGGTTTCGTCAGGGTATGTAGTACGGAGAGTGAAGGCGTGGAGCTGCTTGAGCTGGGACATGCTTCTGCATGTTTCAGATAAGGAGAGAATATGTCGATGATGGTTGCCGGCGGCGGAGAATGACGGAGCTCCGTTAGAGGTGGAGGTTGCAGGTGGAACATGAGGAGGAGACAATGGGTGGAGGAGAAGACCCATAGACATTAGATGATAAGTTCGTTGTCGGAAACGATAATTGCATACATGGTCATCTAAAATATCATGTACAAATGAAGATTTTGAGTCTGAAAAGTCAAAAATAAAATTTTCATTATAAGTTTACATTTTAAAATGGTTGCAGCCAAATTTTCTATAATAATACATGAACCATATCCAAAGAAAACTTGAAATGGTTGAAGCTGAGTTTTATTTTTTAAAGGATTTAGAGTTTGTTTAATATGTATAATTTATTTTTTTTAATCTAGATTATTTTGTTTGTTAAACAAATATATACTAGCTATATCCTTGTTTTTATCTAAATTTTAGTCTATTTTCATAATTAGTCAACTTCATACATGTGTTTTGTATTTTTCTATATTAACCTTGTTGTTTATGTTTTGAAGAAATTAATACTCTACGCTTGATTAGTTGTCAAAAGCTCTAGACTTGAATCATAAAAGGCAAGTGGTTTTTTACATAAATTTTGGTACATATATAATGATATTTGACCTATAATCCTTTAAGAATATCATACCACAGGATGTTATAAATAATAATTATATATCATACCACATGAGGCTAGAACACAAAACTGGATGTCGACAAAATTAGGAAGAGAAGTCAACAAAGACTTTCCAACCCTTAGATAATACAGAGAAAAACAAATAGCAGAGAAGAATATAATATTAATTTCGTGGTGCACAAGTTCATTTGACTATTCCCATTTTCTTGTGTCCCAAACATATTTGGTATGATCCTCAAATATATTTATCTCTATATATAATGTCCACACATGCATCGGTAATTTTATAATTCATCAAAGTCTCAAAGCAGCATAAGCAAAAATGAAGAGAGAAGGTCGTCAACACGGCTTCGTTCGGACAGGGATGATTCATCCCTCGGGATTTAATCCACGACCTACAAACCAATTCGTGAACCGGGTCGGTTCACCAATGCCATTTGGAGTATTTACCGAAGTACCATCCAAACCGACCAACCATTCGAAATTCACATGGAAATGTGAACGATCCAAGTACAGTAATTTCCATGTCTCGCCGGCTACAAAGTCGGCTGAAAAATCTAAAGGTCGCCGAAAGTTACAATCGGCAGATTGGTGGGTTGAAGATAAGCTAGACCGTCTCACCGGGTCGGATTCGTCCTGTGTTAAGGATATTTTGGATATATTATGTGATGAAAATTATGATGATGATTGTTAATCATCTCATTGAGAAATTCGAAAGTTGTTTTTTTTCTTTATATTTTCTAATACTAACTTCGAACTTTGGTTTACGTAAGCTAGAAAATAAATGAGAGAAAGTCGTAATAATTTTTCGTTCTCTTTTGATTTGTTTACGTGAATATGTTCTGAAGAAAGATCTTGGGAAATTAAATGGATCGTGATCGTAAGAATAATGCTTCGCCTTGTCTTGACTTGTTTGTTACGATTTAAAACTTTAACTTCTGCTTGATAGCCATCGAGAAAAAAACAAAAAGACAAGTGGTTTGGTTCTGTTTTCTTATCCAGAAAAATATACTATGTGGTAGCAACCATTGTTAAAACCAACTAGTTGGTTCTTCTTTACGTTGTGATTATTAAATTGAAGTGCAAAACCACTCATGCTTCATTGTAAATCTCTATAAGTTTGATCAAATCTCATTTATTAAACTTTTACGTTGTTTCTGACATTATTCTTTGCTTCTTTTTATAAATCTTTATAAATGGACGAATCAGCCGCAGACGATGTTCGATACCGGTGGATTGGATTATGACTGGCAAATCGATCCTCCATAACAAGTTTGTGAATCTGTGTGAAAATCTCAGATTTTGATTTTGTGTTCTTCCTTTACTTTCGTAATTAGTTTACATCAGAGGCGATTTAGCCAAAGAGTAAGCCAATTTATTGGTGCTAGAAAGAGGAAGATAGATGGATGAAACCACGCTCCAACAATTAAACTCAACCAAGAGAGAAAATGTGCAAAGGTAAGACACTCTCATTAATAAGATTAGGGTTGGGCATTCGGGTTTCAGTTCGGGTTCGGTTCAGGTATTTCGGGTTTTGGGTATTTTGAGTTTAGAATTTTAGGACCCATTTGGGTAATTTTCTATTTCGGTTTGGGTTCGGTTCTATACATATCGGGTTCAGTTCGGTTCTAGTACTATATCTTAAGTCCCATTTTGTACCCATATACTTATCGGGTTCGGTTCGGGTTCGGTTCCTAATTGAATTACCCAAACTAAAAAATTCTGATTGAAGAAAACCGCAAGAAAAAATAAGAAAAACCCTAATAAAATATAAAATTTTATTTACTTCGGTTTAGTTCGGGTTACTCGACCCGAACCCGAAACCCGAACTACTTAGATTTAGGAACCGATCGGGTTTTTAGATGTATCACAACAGAACCGAACCCGAACCCGAAACCCGAACTACCAAAATTCAAGAACCGATCGGGTTTTTGAGAAGAACCGGAACCGAACCGAACTGGTTACTTCGGTTTGGGTTCGGGTTCGGATTTCGGGTTCGGTTTATTTGCCCAGCCCTAAATAAAATGAAGAGTTTCGGTTACAAAAATTCAGAGACTAACTCCCTGTGCATCAACAAAGGTGGCATCTACACTACACATAAACAAGATTAAAAGGAAGAACCATAGAGAGTTCCAGGCCAGCCCCTCTCTGGCCAAGGCTGGCCAGCTGCCTTCAGAGCTTCTGGAGGAGCACCTGACACCTATACACTAGCGGTGGCTACGATACATAATGTAAATGCATTGGCACATCTTTCATTTTTCTTAATACACAATACCCAATTTTATAAAACTAAAAAAAAAAAATGGTGAAAATCCTAAACTTGATCTCTTCCTTTTTTTATATAAAAAAAAAAATTCAGTATTTCTTTTTTTTCAATGTATTGAGTTTTCACCATTATTTAGATTTTATTTTATGATAAGTTATCACTATTATACATCAGTAAACATCAATTAGATTTTGAAACATCAATTAGGCTTCCATTTGGGCTTTGACGACTTATGGCCCACATTAAGCAAGTTCTCCCTAAACGCACCGCAATACTCAAACCAGCTTGTAGTCAAGACAGAACAAAGTCAAAGATGGATGATGTGCTATCCATCTTTGTATACATGTACAAAGTACAATAATTGTCTCAAATTCAACAAGGTTCCATTAAATGTTTATTCAATATACAAAGTTGTAAGCACATTCTGCTTGTCATGTTCTACCTTACACGTACTCCACTCTCTCTTCGTCTCCTTCCTCACGCCTTCTCTTCATTCTTTTTTCTTCTCCTTCCCAGAATCTCCCAACAAACTCTCCTCTTCAGTACCCTTCGATTCAAATCTAACTTTCTCCAAAAGATTCGAAACCAATGGGGGTTGATTACTACAATGTACTAAATGTGAATCCAAGCGCAAGTGAAGATGATCTGAAGAAATCTTACAGAAGGTTAGCTATGAAATGGCATCCTGACAAAAACCCTTCAAGCAAGAAAGAAGCTGAAGCTAAATTCAAACAGATCTCCGAAGCTTACGACGTTTTAAGCGATCCTCATAAGCGTCAGATCTACGATCAATATGGAGAAGATGGACTTAAGTCTTCTGATTTACCTACGGCTTCAGAGACGGCGGCTCAGCAGCGGAGTTACTCTTCCAGCAACAACAACAACAACAACGCTGGGTTTCGGTATTATCCACGAGACGCTGAAGATATTTTCGCTGAGTTTTTCGGCGCATCCGGTGATGCGTTCGGCGGAGGGAGGAGGAACAGTGACAACGGAGGAAGCAGGTTCAGAAGCGCCGAAGCGGGAAGTCAGACGAGTAGGAAAACGCCGGCGAATAGGAAAGCTCCGGCGATTGAAAGCAAATTGGCTTGTACCCTTGAGGAGCTGTATAAAGGTGGGAGAAGAAAGATGCGGATTTCACGCGTTGTTCCTGATGGTCTTGGGTTAGTATTTCGTAACTATCTCCTTCTTTATTATTCAGTAATCAAATCTTTCGTCGTTGATTCATAGTTCTTTGTTTTGGTAAACGTCATGGGAAGAGAGGAAAAGAAATCAAGAATAGTGTTGAAACGTTGATCCAAATGATTATGAAGGTCAAGTTTGTGGTTTATGTGATCCAATGGATGGTCTTCCTTATAAGTTTCTTGATGCTCTGTTTTTATTATATGTTCTTTTTTCTGACTGACCTTGAGGATAAAAATGAGAATAAAGTTGAAAAACTGATCCAAGCTTGTGTTCTGTTCTTGATGCTCTGTTTTGTGTAGAGCTTATGTTCTATTTTGTCACTCCTTGAGAAAAAAAAGGGAAATAAGTTGAAACATTGATTCAGATTTTTGTGTGTTCGGACAACTTTACTTTTTCCAATTGCGTGTTCTCTGTGTGATTGTGATTCAGTAGATGATGTTGATATCTTGTTTACATTGTTCTATGATCTTCCTTATAAGTTTCTTGTTGCTACGTCTGATTTTGCATTGCTTAGTTTTAGAGTTTGATCGTGTGAATGTCACAAATTATGGATTTTGATTGCAGAAAGCCAAAACCAGTTGAAGAGATCTTGAAGATAGACATAACACCAGGATGGAAGAAAGGAACAAAGATAACATTTCCAGAGAAAGGAAACCAAGAACCAGGCGTGACTCCTGCAGATCTCATCTTCGTTATCGATGAGAAACCACATTCTATCTACAAAAGAGACGGAAACGATCTGATTGTAGACAAGAAAATCACACTTTTGGAGGCTCTAACAGGGATCACTATTAGCCTAACAACACTAGACGGGAGGAATCTCACTATACCGGTTTTGGATATCGTTAAACCGGGCCAGGAGATTATGATCCCTAACGAAGGAATGCCTATCTCTAAAGAAGTTTCCAAGAGAGGAGATCTTAGAATCAACTTTGAGATCTGTTTCCCTTCCAGGCTAACATTGGAACAGAAGACAGATCTTAAGAGAGTTCTTGGTGGAAGTGGAGTTGACAAGTAAGTAATTGAATGTTGTGGAGATGTCAATTGAGTGTACATATACCAATGTGTTAACAATGAAACAGATCGAGTTTCTTTGGGTCTTGATCTCATCTGTTAATGGAAAGCTCTCTTTGATATCATCACATTTATTCTGACTCTGACTCCATAAGTTCTATATATAATTCTTGAATTTTTTTTACAAGTCATTCGAAAATGTTCTGTAACTTTTGATTTTTTTTTCCATTTACTACTATATCAAGTATATTCACATGTACTTCGAAGTTCGAACTGAGACTCCTTGGGTAGTATAGTTTTTCTTAGTTACCATATTTACAAACTAACCAAATCGTAAGTGAATTCTCAAGAGTGTCCAAACCATTTTGACATTTTTATTCATGATCTTTGAGAAAACAACAAAACAAATACTTAACTTCAATCAGTGAAACAAATACACAATCACTCAAAAGTATATCTCTTTTGTTTTTTTTTAAGAATACGTAAAATCTTAAACCCTATGTTTTTCAATCTTGTGCACAAGTTCATCAGGTTTAGCTCCAACAACCCTATCAATCTCTTCTCCTCTCTTCACGAAAACGAAAGCTGGAAGTGTATTTGCTCTATATATCCCAGTCACATCCTGCAAATACATACTAAATATTTTTCTTTATATATATATTTCTTGAATTCCTTTATATATTTTTTTCTTTTTTTCTTAATAAAAAATGCTTATGAACTAATATCATTAATCATTGGTGAAGAGTAAAATTTTGAGTATGGAGAAAAAGAAGATAAAAAATGTGATCAGATTTATAATGAGGATCATATAGTAAGGATCACAGTAAATGGCTTTGAGAACCGATTCACAAATCCCAGCCACTGGGTCTACCATGTCAGACACATTTGGTGAATCATCGATTGATCCGATCTGCCATATTCTCTGTATCATCTCTTTCTCCTTCTTCTGGCTGCCATGTCTTTGTCTCAAGATTCCTTCTTTCACGCTGCCGTTGTCAATGGTTGTGTTCGCATTGATTCTCCTCACCTACATCCTAATCGTCTATAACTTCGTCTATGATGTGATTGTCAAGCCTCTAGGTATATGGCCAGTCGTATTCATGTCGGATCGGGTTAATGGACAATACATCATCAAAAATCTTTCATCGGAATTCTTGTTCATGTTTGGTAGGATATAGTTTTCTTTTAATATTTTTTTTATTTTTATTATAAAAGTAGAATTATAAATTTTTCTATTCAAGTCGATATGAAATATCAAAATATATTACAAACAAATCCATTAGAATCTATGATATATTTCAAAGAATTCAAATAAATCCACTAAAAACCTCTAATTACAACTACATTCAATTTCATTAAATTTCCTAATCCAATAACACCTTATAATATCTTAAGAGATATGGAGACAAAATGACCGGAGATGTGTTGAGATATGTAAAAACTTATAAGAACCGTTTGCGGAGGAGATGGCTTCTAACAAACATACAATTAGAGTTGAATAGCTTTGATATTAGAATGGGTGTATTCCATATATTATTTTAAAAATAATTTAGATTTTAATGAACTTTTAATTTATTTTTAGTTATTATGATTTTAGTTAAAACTATTAATTAACCTGCGTTATTGGGTGGAGCTAGTTTTTTTTATTTATCTAGAATTTTATATAAAATCTGTATTTTTTATGAAATATGTATTTTTATAATAAATTTTTTTATGAAATCTGTATTTTCCAATATGTAAAGATTTAAAGAATTTGTAAAAATGATTAATATAATAAGCAAAAATTTTAAAAGATTTTTACAAATATTAGACTTAATAAGCTTGTTTTTTTTATCAATTTAACTTAGTAGCTTTAATATCCCCTTAAACACTGTTAGGGTGTTGGGTTCGAATTTCAGACTTGTGTTATGAATTTCAGAGGTTACCACTATTGTGTCACATGATTCCAACAATAAACTTGAATTTAAGAGGGTTTACAAATAAAAAATAAAATTAATGATAATTTTTAGAAAAATTCCTATGCCTCATAGTTCATTGACATTGAGAAGTTTTTCAGTGTTTATCGCTATTGGATAAGGAGAAAGAAGCTTCCTCTTTTTGCACGAGGAAGAAGTGTGATTGTGACTAGGCCCAAAGGTGAAGAATTACGAAGATTGGGCCTTAGTCTCCTAGTCCTTCTCACAGGCCTGCTTCACTAACCAAAACTTTAAATGGGCCAAAGCTTAATTCAAGTCCACAATAGCAAAAAAGAAAAATGCATAGGAAAAGGGAAGTTAACACACTAAATTTTAAATTACAAAACACTTATTCAAAAGATCATTAATGGTATATTTTATATTGCAGTATCATACAGTTACTACTTAAATTTTGTAAATATGGATGATACACTAGGCCCAATCTTCGTAATTCTCCACCTTTGGGCCTAGTCACATTCACACTTCTTCCTCGTGGTAAAACAAACGAAGCTTCTTTGAACAAAAGTGTTACACACTCAAATTTTTATACCGCTTTTTTACTGTAAGTTCTTATACAATTTTTAACTATTCTGTAACCGGTTATTGTTTCCTCTAACGATTAAAAATATATAACATTTTAGATCACCATTAATCTCACAAGACAATTTCTAAAATACTCCTCAAACTTAATTTAAAATTGTTTCTCAAATACTCTTCTTTTTTTTTCTTTTTTTTTTGATTTTTTTCATATCTAAAATTTATACAATTACCAAAAAAACCAATCAACTTAAATTTATTTACGACCTATACCACGATCCACTGGGTTACCAATATTGATCCAAATCAAACCGGGTCAAAATAATAAATTAAAAATTAAAAATTTGTGGTGGACCCATTAATTTCTCTTCTTCAAATCAATCTTCGAGAACTTTTTTTTTTTACTAAATGCGCGAACTCTTTTTTTCCTACATGTGGGGTCCACCATTTTTTTCTTCTAAAAACTGATGTACATACCTACACTTGAACCTAGATTCCTTTATAAAAAAACAAATACCATAAACCACTAGACCAAGTCAAAGTTTTGTATATGTTTCACATATTTAATATATATAATGTAGAATTATTAAAAATTAGCAAATAAAGGAATTAAACTCGTTACCTTAAAATCAAAGAATGAAGAGTTAATCAATTGATCTAATGTGTTTTTTTGTAAATATTATAAACACATTTATATTTAAAAATTCAATTAGTTAATAAATAATAATAATAATTATTTATAATTATATTTATATATATATTATAATTAAATTAAATTTATTTTATAAATTATGGCGGAAACTCCAACAATGGTCGCATCTGTAACAATTGTGACATCCTCAATGGTCACATGCTCAATAGCCATACAATAATAGTTGATTAGTAGTTGATTTTAAAAAAATATGAATTGTATATTAGATAAAACTATATAGTTTTTTATAAATGAGTATTAATTAACCAATAATATCATTATAACTAGGTATCAATAAATACAACTATATTTTATGATACAAATAAGTATAGATAGATATAATTACACGTTATTGTACAACTAAGTATCAATATATACTATTACACGTTATTGTACAACCGAATATCAATTGATATAACAACTAACGGAAAATGTTTTTGGATTACATAGATTGCAAGATATTGAGTCACTTGCACCGAAACCTTTATTCTTTAGAATTTTGATTATATCTTTAGGTACTTTTGGCTTTATGTCGATGTTCGCGTTCACACTTGCACGTTCATGTGGTTGGTCGATGGGAAGAAGAAGATTTTATGGCAAGACATCTTCGATGTAGACAAAGTTGGTCGAGCATTGACACTGATGATGAGAGTGGTTATATTTTTACGTACTTTTGGTTTTATTTTGGTTTTATTTGGTTTTATGTGATTGTTCGTGTAACTATTTTTCACAAATACAATTAAGTAGTACAAATATAACTAGGTACAATTATGTTTAAATTATACAATTGAGAAGTACGAATACAACTTAGTACAACTATGTGTAGAACTTAGTACAACTGAGTTCTAAAAATACAACTGAATACAATTATGTAAATAACGTATACAACTTAGTTTTGAGAATACAACTGACTTTGAGAATACAACTGAATAGTACAAATACAACTGAGTACGACTGGTGCTAAATCACACGCGCCCTCTTGTGCCTTCACCCTATTGTTCAATAAATAATAAATATTTTGCGTTCACACTTGAAGCGTTCACACTATATTTGTACATAGTAGTATAAATAAGACATAATTATATAAATGTCAACTTATGATTTTTTCAGTTATATCTATATTTGAAGTCAATTTTCTGAGTTGTATCGACTACATTATGTTACTAAATTAGGATTAGAAAACTTTCATAGTAATAAATTTTCATAATTACAAATTTTGAACAATTTGCATACTAATGATCAAACAAGTTAACAACACACATATATGTTTAGGGTTTGTTAAGATTAAAACATGTTATTTTCATTTTTTCTAGATCAATAATTAGATATCATAATTAATAGAGTAAACGTTGGTTTTAGTATATCAAATATATGATTATAACCCAAAAAACTCAAACCCTAATCTCTAAACCATAAACCTTAAATCCTACAACATAGTTGTACCAGTAATATACAGTTGTATTTCATAATAAATAGTTATACGATTAATACCTAGATATTTCAATTTATGAACTTTTTAATACCATGTAATACATAAGAGTTGTACCAGTAAGATATTTTAAGATTAAAACATGTTATTTTGATATTTTTAGATTAATAATTAGATATCATAATTAATTGAATTAATGATGGTTTCAGTGATCCAAATACATGATTATAACCCAGAAATCGCAAAATCTAAGCCCAAACCCTAAACTCTAAACCCTAAATCCTACAACGTAGTTGTACCAGTAATACACTGTTGTATTTTTAGTACATAGTTGTACGAGTAATACCCAGTTATTTCACTTTTTAATACCACAACCACTAGTACTACTCTCCCTTCGGTATTAACATCATAATGAAAACAGTGTCCAGCTCTCTCTACTAATTTTTGTATGTGTCTATTGCTTTTAAATTGTTGGCATACTTCCACATAATTGTACATAATTGTATTTTACTAATAGGTAGTTGTACTTTCTCTGTAATACATAAAATCCAGCTACATTTCACCATTCCTATCACTAATCCCTGAAACAGACATTTAAATGATACATGTTACCTTAAATGAAGAACTGGAACTCAAATCCCGTTCAAATTCTCTTCAAATTTCAAACTTAGAAACTAACCACCTTGAAGCTCTACTTTAAAGGTAGAAACAAGTTTTAGTCGGTGAAGAATAAATAGAAATTCCTTGGCGGACGAGTGCGGAAGATTACAGACGAGTGCATATAGTATTAGAAATCCTTTCATGTTGTTTGGTGGAGAGAAGAAGAAGAAGAAATTGGAGAAAATTTGTTTTAGAATGCTAGGTGTGGAAGTTAATGACTATAGAAAAAGAAGAAAAATGCATTTTTGTGGGTCCCATAAAGTTTTATTCTCGTAGGGAAGAGAGAGTGAAATTGTTTTTGTAGGTTCCATGAGAGAATATTGTTTTTAATTTTCTTTATTATTTTATTTAATTGAAAAAAATAAAATAAATGGAGGAGGGTAACATAGAGAGAAATGGTGGAAAGTTAAATAGGATCTACATGAAAAGTATTTTAGAAATGAGAAGAGTATAAATGGAATACCCTCAACAATTAAGAGTGTTTGAGAAATTGACTCTAATCTCACACACTTTTGGTATCCCAAATGTGGGTTTATTTCACGAAGGGTCCAATCACAATAAGTCCTTCGTATCGATTTTGGTTGGGATCAGAGTATTTATCGTTTGAAATTAATGATCTATTCAACTTAGTGCATATGCATAGTATATTTCTTTCCAACTCTAAATCCCAAGAATCTAGCGTCCACTATAACGTGTCCACTTCTCCCAAGAATCTTCTGTTAAAAATTTCCACTTGTGTGGATTTATTATACCCACCTTTTCAATTGAGAAGTTAAAGTTAGTCCGGATCTTCTGCTTTCGATTCTATATTGCTTGGCTTATTAGATTTGCTATTAGATTGGTATTTGGTTATGTTTGCTAATGTCTTGAGTTTGTACACTAATCTAATTGATAGTTACTATGTCATATGCACACTTAATCTGTTTTTTTTTTATTAAGCGTGGAGATTAGAAATCTATAAACTCCATATAGTTTTTATAATCTACATAAGAACTATTATTTAATATTAAATTAAAATAAATCCAACCAATAAATATAAATACTACGTAATATAAATAATCATATTTATACTATTAAGAAGATTTAACTATACATAAAAATCTAAAAATAAAATAAAATAAAATAAATTAAAAATTTGTATATAAAAGAATAGAGAAAGTATTGTGAATAATTCTGTTTTAGTTATTTACTAAACTACTTGTATGTTTAATAACTTGAGAGAATATTTTTTTTCTTTTATTTTTCTGATTAAGACGGCTCAAAAAAAGCGGTACCGTCCCGTGCCGAAATCTACATCTTACATGGCAGCTTCAGATGGCATGGCGGCACATGGAATAGTCTTCTCTCTGTTTTTCTTTGTCCACAGTCTAGTCTTTGTTTAATTTAAACTTTTTCTTAATTATTTATTTAGTTAATTTTCTGTTTTTATTAAAAGTGAATTTAATAGACTTGAACCTAATTAGGTCTCAAAATTTGATGGTAGATGTTGAATTCATGTCTTATCTTTTTGCCATCATGCATAACTTAATTCTGAAAAATCAAAAGTCAAAGGTTTTTTGATTTTTGTAGACATTTTTTTATCAACTTATTCTAATATTTTTAATATCTTCTTTAACATTATGAGATGTTAGGTTTGAATCTCAGACATTTGTGATGAATTTTACACATAGTTACTATTATACTATATCATTCTCATGTATTATAAATTTCTTTTATAAAAACTGTGTGAATGGTTATTATAATATAAATAATTTTTATATGTGCACCATCATTTCCAATTGGATATTATTGAAGTGGTTGATTATTTAATGAGATTTAATAGATGAAACAATATGTTATAGGTGACCATTTAAAAAATTGTTAAGAACACAACTTCTAAGGTGTCATTTTGCAAAATTATAAATATACTATAAACTATAAATAAATATTCAATAAATTAATAAATACAACAAATTAATAATTTTTTGGGTCCAAAGTTGGACGGTTTGACCAGTTTAACGAAGCTTAGTCAAAAACAACAAACCAAAAAATTTGGGTAAATGGCTGAGATGCCACAAAGTGTGAAAATTTAATCTGACCTGCCATTTTTTAATCTGGAATGCCCTCCAATTAATGTAAACCCGAAAATACCCCTGGTCTTGATACAAAGACGAAAATATACCCCTGGCCTTGGTACAAAGACGGAAATATCCCTGACTTCGGTATAACTGATGTTAGTTATACTCAGTTGTACTATTCGAGTGGTACAACTAGCACAACTAGATATCTAGTTATACACAGTTTGTACCACTCAAGTGGTACAACTAGCACAACTAGATATTCAGTTGTTGTACTCGAGTACAACTAGTATAACTGGATATTCTAATTATTCTCATTTATACTACAAATCTGAGACTCGAACCCGGGTTATTTGGGTCGCGCGAGCACGTCATACCATCTGCGCTAGCGTATTTTCGTTGGTATCATTTACAATCATAAATATATAATATGTTATAAGGATAAAATAGTAACTTTGTCCATTTAAATATTGGTCATAGCATTTGAGACAATGTTTCCATTTGAGACATTGTTCCCAAAAATTCAAATTAGAATCATGAAATAACTCAGATTTGGTTATAGACAAAATGTTTGATGTTTCCTCTTCATGTTGGTGGAGGGTTGATTGACAGTCACAGTTTTTACCTTGTCGTCCTTCTGTTTCGCATATGCAGCGAATGCCTTAATTTTGGTTCGTTCATCTCTCTGCTTGGTGTGAGTTAACAGGTCTTTCTCTTGGCGCAGAATATTATAAGCTTCTTCAACTGAAGGAAAAGGAGTACGAGCAATCAGATTTGACCGAATCGAATGAAAAATATCATCAACTCCATCGGTCGCCTTGTTTCAGCTTGTTCGATGGTTAAATCAGGAGTTCCAGTCGCCATATTCGTTGACGAAAAGAAAACGAAAGAAAGAAATAAAAAAACAACCAAGAAACATGATAGAATAGATTTATTGATTACTAGACATGTAATAAGCGTCGTTATTGAACTAGAGGAAACAGTTCAAAGAGAGAACATATTCTTTAAACTTTGAAGACATGTAGTAATGTGACTATTGAAGATACGGTGAACAAGTTAGATCTTGTATAGTCTATAGATGTAGAATTTGATACCTTATATGCTTAAATAAGCTTGATGACACAAGTTTAATGCCTTTGTAGAAAAGTATTATAAACCGTTATTGAAATCCAATTACATAATTCGACTAACATTCTTTCAAAGCATTAATTTATATCCATAAACTCTAGAAAAAATGATTCGCCATCACATAACTACACATGCAGAAAATACTATATATTTAAAACTACAAGAACTATATGATTAACAAGATGACATGCATGATCTAAATAGTGTGTTGTCGTTAGCACCACAACCATTTTTCCATTACCAAAAAATATATTCAAAATTACGCGAAATACTTTAGAAAAAAAAACTATACAAACTATATTTATCATAGTAATAATTTATATATATACATATATATTATAGTATATTTATTCCCTAAAATATATATATTATCAATGAATCAATTCTTTTAGATAAAATATAATATTTGAAAATTATAGTTATATAAAATAAAATTTAATTGATGATCAATGGTCAATAATTTGTATATTATCTATATTTGTGCTTTTAAAATATCTTGTTAATTTATTGGCTATACTTTATTATATAAGGTTGTATATATTAAAAATCATTTTCTTTGTACTATGTATAGTAAAATCCTAATATATTAACAAATATTTATATTTGACATATTTATCACTTAGAGCTATTATAATTTTTTTTAAATTATATTTTGTTTTTAGTATATTGAAAACAACTATTTTATCCATTTATAATTTTTACTCATCAATCATATATATATATATATATATATTACAACATATAAAAAAATTTCCTTGTCTTGTGAAAATTTTATTTTATATCATAAAAAGATACAAATAAATGATATTTTAATTAAAATTATAGAAAATCATAATCAACTAAAGCTTAAAATAATTAAAAAAACCTTTATAAATATATGGGTTTTGTCAATTTAAATTTAAACTGTTGAAAACCAAAATCAGTTAAAGCTTAAACCAAAATCAATCAAATATTAAATTTTATTTTTCTTAAGTTTTCAATGATTTTGGTTTTTCTTTTTTATAATTTGAATTTTAATATCATTTACTTCTAAGTTTTTAATAATGTAAATTAACTTTACATAAGAAAATAACAAAATAGTTTCTATTATGTAATATATGTAATTAATGAATAAGATTAGTAATTGAGATTATAATGTTGTTTAATATACTAAAAACAAAATATAAGTTTTTTTATTAAAAATGTCATAATAAAATTAATTGACAATTTTTCAAATACAAATATTTGCTAATATATAAGGAATTTACTATACATAGTAAAAATAAAATAAATTTTGATATATATACAAACTTATATACTAAAATGTAACCAACAAATTAACAAGATTTTTTTAAACGCACATAAATATATAACATATAAATTATTGACTATTGATAATCAGTTTAGTTTCTAGTTGTATATAACTATAATATTTTAAATAATATATTTTAACTAAAAGAATTGATTCATTAATGATATATATATTTTAGAGATTAAAAAATATATATATGTATAAATTATTACTATTATGATTCATTTAGTTTTTTTGCTAAAGTATTTAGTGTAGTTTTGAATACATTATCTGATAAATAATGGGAAATATGGTTCTGGTGTTAGCGACACAATACTATTTAGCTTATATATATCCTTATGTTAACCATATAATTCATGTAAATTTGAATACGTTAGTATTCTCTCCATATGTAATCATGTGTTAGCGTTTACTTTATGTAGCTGATAATTAATTATTCTAAGATCTCCCTTGAATCCCAAAACTTAGACAAGTATTAATAAGTTGATGTTTGATCAATTTATATTTTCCATTAACTTTAATTTTTATTAGCAAGAACAGAATTGCTCATCTAATTTTTTAAGAATTATCAAAAAAAATTATACGTTGAGAACCATATTAACTATAACTAAGGTAATTATTCAACTTATAGCACCAAAAATAACATAGATGCAAAAACCCATTGATGGCTTTATAAAACAACATCTCATCAATCATATCCTGAATTATTTAGACGGCCGAAACTAGACAGCCTAACGGCTAAAAATAGACGGTCTTTATAAAATATACATCTCAGAAAGGATGAAATTAAAGTATATTACTATTTTCTCAAGAATGAAAAAGAAAAAAACTGATAGCTACGAATCATAAAGTGACTAGTGAGGAACCTTTCATGGCCGTTAAAATAAAAAATGGAAACAGGATTAGGTCTATTGATGGACATTAACATGACTAAATGAAAGTGATAGAATTGTTGTGACGAGGATTTCATATAGAAGTTTATTTTTTATTTTTAACTAAAGAAAGTCCAACTAATTGGCAAAGACGTATGTAAGGTAGCTACTGAATCTCATCAAATTTGTCAACTACATTAAAACATTACTCTATTTTTACTAGTCAAATAAAAACAAAAATATTCTTATAAGAAATTAAACTCATAGAAAAAGAAGTTAGACTTTGTCTCTAAATCTTTTACAATTAGATCATGTTCACTTCGTTAAGTCAAAAGCTTTCATTACCACTTTGACTTTAAATAGTGTATATATATTGCATAATACAAGCAAGTACACTCTTCATACATTAGGTGTAATGATGCAGTATATTGATAAATAAAAAAACAGTCAACATCAACAAAAATACATATTAGTGCCATCTCTCTCCAAATCGATGTAGAGTGATTATGACTCTGATTGGTAAAGTTACGGTTTAAAGCTGTTATTATAAAATTTTGGTTGTTTTGGCTGTAAAAAAATATAACTATTTTTGAATGAAAAAAATACCAGAGTTGATTACATGCAACAACTTTTGAACAAAATTTGAAAAGATTATTATGATATGGTCAAAACTATTTTAATAAATATTAATATTAAATTCTTAGTATATATAATCAATACGTTAGATTTAAATGTAAAGTTTGATTGTATCCCTCATTTAACTGATTTATTGTCAAACTTTAAATTTTTAAACATCTTAATTCCAAAACTTCTAAACCATAATCTTCTAGAATTGTAGGACTTATGTGGACGTTTTTTTTTTGTTAACATAACTTAGTGACTTTAATGTCCTGCATAACACTGTGGTGGGATACTGGACGTTTATATACATGTTACTAGCTTTTTATTGGAACTGACTTTAAGATTATCAATTGGAGGCAGACGTGTGGCGTGAGCTCCACAGATATATCATCTCGGTACGGGCGAACCTGTCATTAGGATACCTAGAATCGAAGCTGGAGCCACGAAGGAGAGCCCGCTAATAGATTATATGTCCACGCATAGATTTGGGTTTGACAAGACCAGAGGTAAGGGGGAAAATCTCTCAAAGCATGCCACCTCGGCAATAAAATCGCAAAATGAAGAAGAGAGTTTCAACTCCACTCTTATGATGTACCAAATACATGTAAAGCACACATAAAAAAAAATACATCTTTACACTGCAACATATATTTACACTAAAAACATATATTTACATTCCAAATTATATTTTTTTTAGATAATTGACTTACGCATCAAAGAGCCCTCATAAGAAAAATTATTTTTTTCCCTCCCGGTCTTACATATATTTACATTCCAAATTACATCTCTTTTTTTATATATATATATATATTTTGACTTACGCATCAAATAACCCTCATAACAAAAAAACAAAAATATTTAGACTCGGTTTTAAGACTGCATTTTGTGCAAATTTCATGGATTCGCCACATTGACCCCATGAAATCAGCTTGGGAAGTCCCTGAGGCAGCTCCTAATCTCCTCAGTAGATGAAAATCTACCCTGATACGTGCTTAAAATGAGACCTTCAATGATAGATAGATGGGATCAAGGTTGTTGGTTGTGTAAGTCTCCCTGAGTGATGAGTGAAATGGGAATGGAATGCAATTAGACCAATTGGTTGTGTAACTTTTGCTGATTTTGCTAAGTGATATCCATCAATTAATTTCTTTTTTTTTTTTTGCATAAACGTGTTTTGAAAGAAAAATCATATAATTATTTTTTTGGTGGAAAATTATATTATTGTTAAAAAAAAAAAATTACAATCAAGCGAAAACGTTTTTAGTAAAAAAGTGATATTATATTGGTAAGAAAATACAAAAGCACATGTTTATGGGATATTATATTATGGCGAGGAAAGTTGTTTTTTATGAAACTTACATTTTTAGGAAAAAATAATTTATAGAAAAAAATTGTCAAATAACAAGGACAGAAATCCTTAGGAGATTTTTAGTATGGTAGAAACATAAAATCAGTAACGAGAAGAAATTCAATTGTCGGAAGACAATAGAGCAAAACAAAACAATTATATATTGTAACATATGATGGTGGTGGTGTTTGTAAATGGAGTTTTGAATGATTCAAATATATTTTCAGAAAAAAGTTGATATTGTAAAAAGGAAGTAGTGACATAAAAGATGATGAAAATTTGTAATATACATCATAGTCTTTTTATTCTGAAAACAGAATTTGAAGCTCTAATTTGGGCCATAAAATATATGATTATATTTTAGCAACATCAAGTGATTTTAGTAACATGATTCAGTGAAAATGATGTATATCCTTATAGTAGCATGTTTAACACATTCAAAAACAAATTAGAAATGGAAAATATTTTTCAACATTTTCATTATCAAACATTTTCAAATCAAAAAATCAAAAACAGATAAGTTATTATATATTGCTCATGCTCTTATTTCAATAATAATTATGTTAACTTTGTATAACCATTTGGATTGAACTGAACTTTATAGATAATTTATTTTTTGATGACTAGTTTAGAACAGCAACACAAATCACTAATGACCGGCAAAATGACACACTTACACTAGATCGTTACCATTTTTTTATTGTTTACTGAAGATAAAACAGATCATAATTTGTATCCATATATATATAAGGGTTAAAAATACTACAAACACAATTAACCGTTTTTAGTCATTTACTTACACCTATTTTTCTCGTGAACAAGAATATTGGTCAAATTTTGGGAGCAGAAAGTGTGCAATGTGATAACGTAATCCTATCTTTCGATAGTAATGTTTTTCACACTCCAATTAAACTTTAGGTTTTTTCCCACTTATAAAAAGAGGGATGGTCCCTCTTACATGTCACACCATCAAGACACTACTTTTCTAATTCAGGATGATAAAAAAACAGTCTTAGAATTCTGTTATAGAATTTGTCAATTTGAAGACCAAAAGAGGAAATTTATAATAAAAATGCATTTATTTGGTAACAGAAATTTATTTTTATATACTAAAAAAAAACTAATGACTTCACTTTCAGTGTTTTCGCGACAATATAATACTTGATTAAATTTATTCTGTAGTTTGAAGATTGTCCATACATATTATAAAGTTAATAGTTATTCTATTATTCATTAATAAATTAAAGTAATAGGGATCACTTATAATTTTGTTTAAAAATATGCATTAAAACACAAACCAACATTTTGTGAACAAAATTAAATCTGTAAATGACATTTATTGTGGAGATAATTTGATTAAATAAATAAAGATATATATATATATATGTATATATATATATTACTAAGCATCTAATAAAAAGAAACATACTTATACGAAAAATATATTTAAAAACTATGTCTATGTCGATAACTCTCATATATGTAGTTGTGTACTACCATGTTTAAACACATGTATTATAAACACCATTAGATATATACCGATATGTAATAAGTTTTTTAAAAATAAACTTATTAGTAAATATTCTCTAGTTATATAAATTAGGATAGAAAAGTCCTGAAAATTCATCATTTACATTAGCATTGATATAAACACTTTCCTCATAAAAATGTATCATCTGCTATATTCCGGAATAAATGAAATTTTCAGATGATTTTATTTTCCCATAACGGGGCACTCATGAAAAAATTAACTTAGCAACAAGGTCGCATCATTATAATTGCTTTTGAAGAATTTATGTCAAAAGTTACGAGCGATTTTTGGCCATTCAAGGGGGAGAGAATATCGGCTTTATAGCCCAACATGGAATTAGATCATCCTCCATTTTCAGCACAAAAATCCAATATGTCATAAAAATATTTAAATTAATCAAATTACTTTTTCTATGGAGCTTCATAAAAGCATTAGTTCTAGTGGTAACGTCTCCACTGTTATATCCACCTACTTCTACATCAAAATACCATCAACAGCAATGTTTTATTTTAAGGGTTATTTGTACATTTAATAAAATTCTATTGGGTAACCACCCGAAAATGTTTTTACATGGAACGTGCCGACCCAACTAAAAATATGTTTTGGTCGAAACATGCAAAAAATCTGTATATAGACGGGTAGGCTCCTAATAAATTTGAACATTGATGATATATATTTGTTGTACAATCCTCGTCATGATCCAGTATCATTAGGCTGATGATGTAACCCGCACAGTGCTTAAAACTATCGTCTAATTTACCTTGACTCAAATGCCACTTGTGAGTTATCATATGATAATATTGATGGAACTTCACTTCTCTTCAAACCTTCTGGGATTCACAACCTATCACTCAGAAAACAACTGATACAAGACTTGCTGACAAGGAAGGATGTATATGTGTTAAGGGGGAAGCACTTGGGGGCCCATCAAATTATCAAATTTCATGCAATTCACTTACTAGAAATTGCGCCATTATATTAAGTTCTAATAATTTTGTTAGTTTTTAGATTGATGTGGTTATTTCTAAAACAATTTATATGATCGTGAAATTTTCCTTATTTTTATAAGTTTAAATCCATAAATTTGAAATTGCTTATTTGGAATCATATATATTATGATGTTTTCAGTTTTAAAAGGTTAATCTTCCTTTTACGCTTTCAGAACAGTCGTTCGATGTTTTAGAAGGCATTCTCCAAACTTCATCTTATGTATTTATACCAAAATAAATTAAAATATTATACGCTTTGTGTTTTCATTCCTAACATAATTTTGCCTAAGAATTTTCTGCGCAATATTTGAATAATTCTTAAAAAATAAATCACAAGAATTTAGTGTAGTAATAAAAAGTTTGCAGATTTTTATAATTTTATATTAAAATTATAGTATAAATATGGTTGTATCTTGAAATTCAAAATCTCTAATATTACAGTATGTGTTGTCGTCCTTAACATTGTTTTTTTTTTTTATATCAGTTTTGATTTGTGATTCTCAATATAAATATTTGCAATCGTACATGGAATTCTCCATTCGATCAATCTCCATTGATAACTATATAATTTTGGACGTGACATACTTATAAACAAAAAATAATTTAGAAAAATTTGTTGATAGGAAAGTAAATAGATTGAAAGATGGACCCAAGAAGAATGTAAATTGATGCACAATGGATTAAAGAAATTTGTTTGACTACTTTAATATGCGGCTGTCATTGCTTTCTTTTCCATGTACTTGTAATTCAAAATTTCAAACCCACACCATCTATGTTCATCTTCGTATTATATATACCAAATCTATTTATAGTCATTTCAGATGCATGCACTTGGAAGCTCGAATGCTTTTTTCCCCACCATTTTCCAATTTACCGCCGACTAACCATACTTTGATTGCCACATGTACGAAAGATCCACAACTACATTTGTTTTTTTAAAAAAAAAAATTGTAGATTTGACGAATATACCAGAATTTTTTAAAATTTTATCGGTTTACTGTCTTTATTTTTATTATAAAATATAAAATATAATTGCAAAAAGTAATTTTAACGGGTCGACGACCCATTTCCACACAAAGTATGGCGTATACGACCAGATCCACACAAACTTAAACCCACTTCTTAAACCCACACACATAAAAGTTCTCTTCTAAAACCCCCAACAAACCGTTCTTCTAAACCTATTTCCCAAGAGATCGGAAGTTTAAAACTTGAGAGAGCATAACAAAGTCTAACATTTGGTTTAAACAAAACCAGATCCACTGTAACCAATAGCAAAATAGATTAACCAAAGATTTAACCAATAAACCCAGATTTTGACCCGATTACGACCCGATTAAATCTCAAACTAAACCTAAAATTCCCAATTCCCCGAAACTTAACCCTAGAGACTCCAAATCCCCCTGAATTCGTAATTCCCTCTTTCGTTTCATAATTTTCTGGGTTTGACAACCTAATTCCCCCTACAAGCTCTGCGTAATTGGTTGTCTTAAGTTATGGCGCTTGTCCTTAATAACCCAAATTTGCAGTCACGAAGTGTTGAAGACGAAGTACCGGACCCTGAAGAACCCGACACCGAAGCGAATGAGCGATATGAATTTCAAGTGGAAGATGATGTGAATAATTTCACGGATGAACCATCGATTTCAAAGGGAAAGAAAAAAAGGAGTCGGGTTCTTTTGCAGTGCAATTGGGTTTTTTAATTTTAATGGGTTTAAAAAAATTTGGTTTTGCACCGGTTAATTACCAAAACCGCTTTAAATCGGGATTGTGGGGAAATAGGTTTAGAAGAACGGTTTGTTGGGGGTTTTAGAATAAAACTTTTGTGTGTGTGGATTTAAAAAGTGGGCTTAAGTTTGTGTGGATCTGGTCGTATACGCCATACTTTATGTGGAAATGGGTCGTCGATCCAATTTTAACGGATAATTCTCCAATAATTGTAGATCCACGGCAGGCATAATTTTTATGTATCATATTTACGATGAAAAACTATATTATATATGATATGATGATAAAAAAAATTATATTTGCATTATGCTGAAAATCTTAGGTTAGTTTATTTTTATTAATCCATAGAAATTGTATTTTTTAATAATCGGACCCCCTAATTCTTTAAAAAATTTAGGGTCTATAATCTTTTTTAAATGAATATTAATTTTATATTCAAGCAAAAAAATATATTTTACAATAGGGACAATTTGGATGATAGTCATATTTGGGTTTGTAATGAATATTATAAAACCTATAAGTTGGTAATTAAATAGAGATGATTTGAGAATACATGTTCCAATTTTAACCTTAGAAGAAAGATGTCATCAAAAACTTGTATTGTAGCCTTTACATATGGATCACGTGGGATTCTATTTACTAATTTCACTAAACTTCTTCTCTCAACTGCCGCAGATTAAGACTTTTGTGAAAGAATAGTTCATGCTATTTAGCAAGCTTTTGAAATGTAAATCTACCTAAGATCTAATCAAAAGATACATTCTCAAGAATTCAGCATTAATGAACAAAACGAGATGAAGTCTTCCAAAATATTCTTAGACAATCATCCGGTCAATATCGAATTATGAAATTGTTTGTTTTCTTTAGACCTAAAAAGAGATATCTGCAGACTTTATGCAAATAAACAAGCATAGAGAAGAAGTTGAAATATTATGAAAAGCAAATAGATAAAACAAAGTTCAGAAATCTTCTCCATTCAAAATGTATAGGAGATTAGTAAACAAAATGGTAGAATATTATAGAAACTCCCTGACTATATTTGTTGAAAACGTTTATTTATAGTGCTACCGTATTAACGTGGTAAGTTTAGGAGAAACACTATGCAGCTTTTAATGATCAAGCACGACCACATGAAAGGGGACTCTATGGCCGAGCTCATAAGTTTTCTCTTGCTCGATCGTGGGATGTCATCACGCTGGTTGCTCAAGCTTCAAAAAAATCTGCATAACTCTGCAACCACTATCGTCCAAACGACTTTAAACACTTAGATATTAGAGCCACTCGAGTGACTATTTTCTCACCATATACGAGTTCATTCAATCCACAAAAAAATGTTTTCAATGTGCGCTTTTATGAAGAACCAAGACATCGTTTATGCATCGTTGAATTTTTTTGCATCATTTTCCTGGTTTTGTTCGAAAAGACTCTAAACACTAAGAATACACTAAGTTACTTTTCGTCATAAAATCTTATAATAACGACTAGCAAAGTATATAAAAACTATATAAAACCATGTGAAAAGGAGGATATAACAACGAATTTATGAATAATCATGTGGTGATTAAAACAGATTTTTATAAATGGTTGTTTGCGATGAGCCAGCAGTGCGATTTTTGGAAATAGTTATCAGTCATTACATAATGTAACTAAAAATTTAAGGATCAAATCCTCAAATACCAAATGTTATACAATAATTTTACGAGCATAAATTTACTCTAAGAAAAAATTTGGTTTTCTGTTGGTTTGTATCAAATCTAATAACAAGAATAGCAAATAAAAAATGTAGATGTATGATATAAAAACGTCATAGTTCAGAATATTTGCATTAAAACAAGAATACAAGCCAAAAATAAACAACTTAACATCGTTTTAGAACTTAAATTTCAAATTTATAATCGATCAAATTTCATGATAATAACTAATATGCCTAAAATCCTACAATTATAAACTTTTGGTGAACTTAGAATTCCAAATATACTTTCACGTTTAAATTTCACAAGTTTACCAATAATTCATATGAGCTAAAGATAGTCCAAACACGCTCATAATAAGTGCTTTTGTGAAACCGTACACATGTCGATTGATGAAACTATTCGATTTTAATGTATATCTTTGCATGAAAAATAAACAAAACCATACTAGTATGTATATAACATTGTTTACATTGCACGTATTCATATGCCAAAACAGTTGTACAATTTAAAATGAAAACTGAAATAATTAACATGTAGTATCTTAAATTGGCATAATAGAATCTGATAAGCTTTTTGCGCTACATTTGACTTTTGTTTTTAAGGATTAGTTTATAACTTTGCGAATTTTTTTTAATGAAAATAGAAAAAAATAATGTAATGTTTAGAAAAAAAACAACATGATAAACTGACATGATGTCTTGTGGGTTTTATTAAATTCATACCGACAACCTTTTTGACTTGCTTCCCTGTCTTTTTTTCTGTACCCACACATAGATCAAAACACCTCATTGCTATTTCCATTTAAATAAAATAAAAACCATTAAAAAAAAATACTTAATTCGTTTTCCTTAAAACTAATCATTTCTCTTTAAACAAGTGCAGCACACTCCAACACCTAACCTACAGATTTATTCATACGGTATTGCTTTTGCATTATAGATTCATGTAATTAATTTTTAGAATAATTTCATTCGACTGTAAACGTACTTGGTATAATTTTCTTTTTATATAATATCCCTTTTTTATGAATTACCGACACAAAGGAAAATTTGTATATGCGTATGTGAATTTTAAGGTCCCTTCGTCATTTCTAATGCTTTAATATTGATATATTCATCGTTTACTTCAGAATTCAGAACAATTGTAGTGTCCAGTTCAAGATACAAGGTGGTATAAATTTTGTAGCAGAAAAGAGAAAATGATAAATAGTATAGAAATTTTGCACCAAAATAAGATAGTATTAGAATAGGTGAATTGAAACTGCAATAAAGAAAAAAAGTTGAAATTAGCGATTGCGATATTGCTAGTTTTTATAATTTTTATATTTGATAACTATAAAAACACTACTATCTTCTTTTCCACAAGTAAACTAAAATGGTGAAAACTATTCATGCAATTGATAAAGATGATAAAAATAGAGTTTTCTTCAAATCTTCTTATTAGATTACATTCCTTAAAAGCAACTTACAAGTAACTTTTAATTAGAGAACTTACAAGTATATCTCTCGATATTCTAATCTCTCAAAAAGCCTTTACAAAGATCTCTCTCTCTCTCTTTAAAAAATATGAATATCACAATGCACACTTTCTAAAGTTTACATCGACATTTATTTATACTCATAGATGGTAAAAGTATTCTCAAAATTATGATACTAACATAATATATTCGGCAAGTATATTTCTCTGTTAGCTTTATACCGCGTAGTCAAAATTTTAGCTAACATAAATGCCGATTTGTTAACACACAAGTAGTATACATCATCATCATATTCTTCTCCCCAAACTTGAAATCACAACTTAAGCTCAAAACCACTTAGCAAAAGCATCCAAGAATGTCTGAAAAGTGTGAAGACCTATTCGAAAGGCTTGAAGAATGACAGAAGCAGATAACTTTTTTGGTATGCGAATAACAAAGTCCTCAAAATCTGATTCATATTATGACTCTTCTTCATCCGTGTACAGCTTTCTTCTTAGAAACTGCCGAATCTTTTTTGACACCAGAGTTCTTCCTAGTTTTTCGTATCCACATGCATGGCTCATTTACAACGAACACATAACTATGATTTGATTATACATTATACAATTGCAAATTCACTTACAGTTTTTTTTTTTTTTTTTGCAAATCTATCAGAAACTGTAACGAAAAATTTGATTACATATCAATCTCAAAGTTGCTATTAGTTTATTTCAGCCGGTCATTTACAACGAACTAATTATTATGATATAATTATCATTACCAAATTTATCAAAAATTTACGTACTACTGATTTTTTTGCCTATTGCTATTATAAAATATGTTACTATTTTTTAATTTCTGTAATAAAATGCTGTAGAAATAAATACATATATATATATATATATATATGTGAAAAAGTTTCATATATAGAATAAAAATTGCAAGCATGTATTATCCAAAATATGATGATATTGCCGATTTTACTTTCGATTAAAAAAAATTAAAAAAATACTTAACGTTTACATCATAGTTTATACAGCATTTTCTATCGAAATTAATTAGATAATTTCTTTAACTTTCGTTTCATCATTTTTCTTGAATTTTGTTAAAAGTAGTGTTAAAGACAATGAAATCTTACCTTCCTATCACCAACCACTACCGTCAAAGCACCCAAGAAAGTTGCATTAGTCTTATACTACGGCAAATCCACCGTAACCACGTCATCATTTTTAAAGTCGTATAACTAAGCAATTTGGAAAGCCATTTCCACAAAGCTGCTCTTTATATTGTCAATTTGTAAAAGCATTTATTTGTCCACACATATACATAGTATCTACTTCAAATACACAAGCACATGTATTCTCTAATTGAGTGAGCTTGAAAAAATATAATATTTGTAAAGAGAGTCGTTTAGAATGTGAAACTTGAGGAAAATCCAAAGTGAAATTTTTTAAAATGTTGCCAAGAAACCCCAATCGACGACCAGCTTCAGGAGTATGAATAAAAGAGGAAAAAATTAATAGAAACCAAAGTAAAAAAATAAATAGTAAACGAATGTACTTAACCCAAAAAAAATGGATGTTTAGCAGATAAGTTTAACCAATTTTAATATTCCTAAACTAGTACAAAGATATTAATTTTCTTTTGTGAACTCATGTTATATCAAGTATTTAAGATGAGTTTTTGCTAAATTTTCAACTTTACTAAGGCGAATGATTATGTGTCAAAATTGTCATTAAAGAGATTTCAAAAGTTTTTCATAGTTAGAACAATTGTGGCATAATCATGTTATCTTATTAACTAATATGGTATCTGATAAGATATGACTAAATTGCACATTATTTTTCAAAAAATCATGTTATTACGTACTCTGAATCCATCACACGAGTATAATAAAATGTTATTTTCTTAAAATTCAATTTAATAACCGAGTAATCCAATTGAGGATGTGAAATTTTGTAAACTTTTTGTCATTTAAGATTACCTACAATGGTCAACCATGACTGAAATTGCAGAGGGAAGATTTTCACCTTGATATTCCAATATAAATATCACTTTATCTAATCATTATTTTTTTGCTAGAAATTTAATATTAGTAATTTTGTTCCGTAAGTTTTAAGATGTTTGTGGTACAAGAAACTATTTAATAATGTGTGTCATGTATTTGGACCTAAATAAAGTGTGACGAGACAGTAAAAGAGAAACAAAGTATGATAGCACAGCACAAAAGTAATACAGATATAATTAACACAATCCTTATCAACAAATACACTACGACCCTTTAAAAATTCCACTAAATTACAACAAAATACTTTAAATATGCACGATAGTGAGGTGTATCATGGAAATTCATATATATGACATGAACTTTTGACTCTTCACATATATACGTTCAAAAGTATATGAAAGTAGCACGACCAAGAAGTAAACATCAAGAAGTATAAGATCTACATATCTTTTGTATTTAATCATCCCTTATGCACATCATTTTCACAGACACACACACACATATATTGAATACATAGTAACGTTCCGAAATTCAACTGATCTGTCATAATTAAGCATCAAATTAATAAATGGAATATTTGTGGTGGGAGAGAGATTCACATCCTTTGTAGAAAGTGCGTGTGGGGCTTAACTGAGTGACACACGGCGTTTTCGTTTCTGCCTAGAATCTACACTTAGTGTTATACGTAAGGCCAAAAGGTCAACGAGTTTGTATCGCTCTCTGCATCTCTACTCTATTATAAATTGAAGGGCCAATCACCCTTTGTCCTCAAGAAACTAAAAACAAACAAATTGATAACTAAACTATCTTCTCTCTCTCTCTCTCTCTCTCTCTCTCTCTCTCTCTCTCTCTCTCTCTCTCTCTAGCACACCTAAAGCGGATATATAGAGAGAGAAAGTTCTGATTGTCTGTTGGGTTTCTGAGAGATGGAAGAGGGAAACAAAAAAAGTAAGAAATGGGAACAAGAGGAGGTAAGTAATGAAATGAATAATTGGGAATTGGCTGAAGACGAAAGTGTTGACTGGAGAGGAAGACCTTCTAACCCTAACAAGCATGGTGGAGTGAGAGCTGCTCTGTTTGTTCTTGGTACACTCTTCTCTTCCCCTTCCTTCTCTCTATCTCTCTTCTCTTTCTCTCTCCCTTTTCCTTTTCTCTCTATCTAATCTTACAAAAACTACTTTAGTGTTAAAGATTTGTTTGTAGCCAGTGATAATCATCTTGTTTTAGTTTCTTGGTCCATAAGAACTCGACCTTATCCAACCTTTGGTCCCACTAACTATAATTCTATTCCATGGTCAATATAAGATTTCTCCATTATATTACTTCTTATTGAATTTTGTTTTCTGATTCTATTTTTTTTAGGACTACAAGCCTTTGAGATAATGGGGATAGCAGCAGTCGGGAACAACCTTATAACATATGTAATAAACGAAATGCATTTTCCCTTGTCTAAAGCGGCCAATATCGTTACCAACTTTGTCGGCACAATCTTTATCTTCGCCCTCCTCGGTGGCTACCTCTCTGACGCCTTCCTCGGCAGCTTCTGGACCATCCTTATCTTTGGCTTCGTTGAGCTTTCTGTATGTTTATTTTCTCCATCCATTTTTTTACATGTATATATATATATATCCATCCATTTATATATATATATATATATAAATCTATGAGTTTTATGGCTTCCATTCGGAAACAAAAACCTAAACCACTTATAATATGCGATCCGTATAAAAAAGTTATATATATAATGTGCATACACGTAACTGTGTAGGTGCTTTAGTCCATGCATCATGCTTCTGGTTTGTGCTCTCTATTATTTCTTGATGTTATTAATTATTTACGAATATCTCATCGTTACATATGAACAAACTATTCAATATTATCAATTAATGTTTAAGATAAAAGTTTCTCATTCTGAGACTTTTAATAATTAATCTATTGTTATTTAATTCTGTATTTCCATGTGTCTTCCCAGGGTTTCATACTACTATCAGTACAAGCACATTTACCTCAACTAAGGCCACCAAAGTGTAACCCATTGATAGAGCAAAGCTCATGTGAAGAAGCAAAAGGTTTCAAGGCAATAATCTTCTTCATAGCACTCTACTTGGTGGCTTTAGGAAGTGGCTGTGTGAAACCAAACATGATAGCTCACGGTGCGGACCAGTTCTCTCAATCTCATCCTAAACAATCTAAAAGACTCTCATCTTACTTCAATGCCGCCTATTTCGCCTTCTCCATGGGCGAGCTTGTCGCCCTAACTCTCCTCGTTTGGGTCCAAACTCATTCGGGCATGGACATTGGTTTCGGAGTCTCTGCTGCAGCCATGACTATGGGCCTCATTAGCTTAGTCTCCGGTACTATGTATTTTCGTAACAAACGTCCACGTCGAAGCATCTTCACTCCCATTGCCCAAGTAAGTTTTGATTTTTTTTTTTTTTTTTTTTTAAATCAACAATTCGTATAGCATACGAATAAACAGAAACATTGATTCATTTTAGGGGAAAAATGGAATCTCAATAAAAAAGCAACATAAAACTTTTTAATAGTTACTTTTTATTTACAAAATAAAATTATTATACTTTTTTCGAACAGATAACTTTACAACTTTTAATAATGAAATATCGATATTTTTGGTAAAAAAAAAGGTTATCATCGAACAGATAACTATATAATCTCTAATAACCAAATATCGAGATGTATGATAGTTCCAAAAACGATAGTTATAACTTCACCAAAAAAGACAGTCACCAAACGAACCCAGAATGTTTTTGATAAAGTTTACCTTACACAGAGAAAACTTATTCATATATCATAATGCATCTTTTCTATAGATAACCCTTATCTAATTTTACTGCCCTACATATATTTACTTTATTATGCTCATTAATATCTAGTATATAAAATCATTTTCTTGAACGTTTTACCAACCAAAATAGTTGAGTTCTACGAAAACAAAATATATTTAAATAAATGAAAAACTGATGATAGGTATTTTGTTTTACAAATTTGTCTGCATGCTCGTATATGTACGTCAGTCCATCGAAGTTGGACCCTTGAGAATATTTATATGGATAAATTTAAGAACATCCACACAAATAAACAATAGAGTTGACTTATATCTCCATCGGATAATAATTAATATCAAGCACTTACATAAGTTAATTATGATTATTTACTATTACAGTGGAATAATAACACCTCACATATAGTCGTCAAAAAGGGAAAACACTTTACATATTTTGCGCCAATGTTGACCCCTTATAATTGACTAATCGAACAATATGTTAACTTACGATTTTTCTGTCATCAACAATATGCACTATAAGAAACTTGTATTTTTTTTTTCTTGAATTGTTGATTGCATTAAAATAAATAAAAAATTTCTCGTATTTAAACTTGTATTGTTCAAAACTTCAAATTTATACTAACGTTGTAGTTTTCTAACCGCCACCATCATCTAAAATCATTTTTTTTTTATTTTCAAAATAATTGTTGTGAATAGTTGATGAATAAATATTTATATATACAGTGTCAATTTTTTTTTATCTTTTCAAAACTGAATCCTGAACCCGCGGAACACAAGGCTTTTAGAGATTTTTTACCACCACGTTAAACAAATTTTTGTCAAATCATAATCATCTTTCTAAATTTTTTATTTGTTGGCCTTTAACCCAGAGTTAGTCCTATATACATAAATTTATATATTTGTAGTTATATTTTGTCTTTTGTGTGTCTTTTGTAGTTACGATTTTGTCCTTTTTATGAGTTTTATATTAATATATGTAATATATTTCAACAAAAACATGTTGGCATAGATGGTAGCGTATTCTTAGTATGACCTTGAGGATGCGGGTTCGAAACCCAGTATGTACAGAATTATTACTTAAATATGTGCGTGAGATGATGGTGATTGGATTTCGGGGAATGCGCGTGACACCCGTAGACATTTAGGGTTTAGTTTTCACATACACGTAGAGGTATTTTTGTCTTTCCAAAAATAAAGGAGTATTTGAGAAATAAGGAGAGTAAGTTAGAAAAACTCTCCACAGATAAAGAGTATATTAGAAATCAACCCGTTTTTTAGTTACCCCAATTTGATTTTTATAAATACGTAGAAGAAATTATAAAATTTAACAGTTAAAAAGTACAGAAATGAACTAAAATATATATTTGTGAATCTGTGTGTTTTGAAAATTATATTTTTTTTTGTTATTGGAGAATATTTAACTCCCTCCTTATTTGTGGGTTTCAATCATTTGGCGTTCTACCATCTAAAAGATATCTACTTAAATGATATTATGTTTTTCCAAAAATGACTTGACATCGATTTTGTTTGGAAACGTAAAGCATTATTGCATGTAGTTCAAACAAATCAAAAAGACACAATTTCTGGATATAATTATAAAGTAGTATTTATCTTTATTTTTTAATTTTATTTAGCTATTTACTTACAAAGCTACTACACGCGTACGCATATGTCACTACGTCATTTTAATACAATTAAAATACTCATATAAATTGGACACATTTCACAGATTAAAATTTATGATATACTTTTGATAAGAAACAAGACTAGACTTCACATGTGTACAAATCTATACATGCCAAGGAAAATGTCGCCCCACTTGGCTTTCTTTAGAGAAAAAATAAAGCATCCATAGAGATGTATTCAAGGTGAGGAATTGTGGTCACGTACTCACGTGTGTAGACAAAACAATGCTCAACAGTTTGGCCCATGCTGACTCATGAAATGAGAAAAGCTGCTGTTGAAATGAAACATTATAATTCTGCGTTTTTTTTGTTGTTGTTGATAACAATATAATTGAAAAAAGGAAAAATCGATATCCACTTCTGTAGTCATCAAACGTATTAAATACATAAATTTACATAATAATATATCCTTAAGTATAGACATTAATAATAATTAGTTTTGATAAAATTAATAATATGAAGCGGTTTCTGCATCTCAGGTTATTGTGGCTGCCATATCAAAAAGAAAGCTTGTGCCTCCCTCAGACCCAAGAGAGCTTCATGGAGGCCACCACATCCCAACCGACGTCGTACCTTCATCCACTTTACCACACACTCCTCGTCTAAGGTCATACATTGAACTCTTATTTCACTTTTTTATATCACAGATATTTAACTTTTTGATCGTTTTGGTTTTATCAATTATAGATAGTTATATCCATTTTCTATATAAGACCGGACTACAACCTCAATTAAATATTTTGGTATGTGTTTACATTTGCGTTTAATTACATGTGTGTGTTTTTTTTTCAAGTAAAGCGTATTTTTAAACGTTTTAACCCAATTCATTAATAAACCGTAAACCGCAGAAGTCAAACATAAAATCGTATCATTGTATATTATACAAGATAATATTGTACTTTTTGTAACAATGTGAAGACATTTAAGACAAAGGTCACACGCAAACCCAAATTTACATGAAAGCAATGAAAAATAAAAAAAAATGTATGTCGTGTGGTCAGGTTCTTGGACAAGGCATGCATCAAAGTGCCAGACACAAACAAAAAGGAGAGTCCATGGAGGCTGTGCACGGTAACACAAATAGAGCAAGTCAAAACCCTAATCTCACTTGTCCCAATCTTCGCAAGCACCATCGTCTTCAATACCATCTTAGCTCAGCTCCAAACGTTCTCGGTTCAGCAAGGAAGTTCCATGAACACTCGTCTCTCAAATTCCTTCAACATTCCCCCGGCTTCACTCCAAGCCATCCCTTACATAATGCTCATCTTCCTCGTCCCTCTCTACGATTCTCTATTTGTTCCTTTTGCGCGTAAGCTCACGGGACATAACTCAGGTATCCCTCCATTGACCCGGATAGGAATTGGACTATTCCTCTCCACTTTCTCTATGGTTTCAGCTGCCTTGCTCGAGAAGAAACGTAGAGATTCTTCCGTTCTTGACGGTACCATCTTGAGTATCTTCTGGATCACGCCGCAATTCTTGATTTTTGGGATCTCGGAGATGTTTACTGCCGTTGGATTAATCGAGTTTTTTTACAAGCAATCTGCAAAGGGCATGGAGTCATTCTTGATGGCTTTGACTTATTGTTCGTATTCGTTTGGGTTTTATTTGAGCTCGGTGCTCGTTTCGGTCGTGAACAGGATTACTTCCACGTCGATCGATTCCAAAGGGTGGCTCGGGGACAACGATCTGAACAAGGATAGGCTCGATCTGTTTTATTGGCTTTTAGCGGTTCTTAGTCTATTGAACTTTCTCAGCTATCTCTTTTGGTCTTGCTGGAACATCAAGTCTCCGGGAAGCAACAACTCTAATGTGGTGGGAGATGAGAATATATAACTTCATGCATAAAATGTACAATACATATTATATTACCTTTTAACATCTGCAGCATTATAATTAATATGAATAAGTTATTGAAGTTATCCTTTGATTTCATAGTCGCACTCACTCCTTGTACTCATTTTTTGTTTTATAGTAGCTGAATATGAGCTTCATTTTATTCCTTACGATAACATATTAAAATAATATTTGAAGGTAAAAACCCAAAAAAAAAAAATAGAAGGTCTAAAATCATTCATATTTGAGAAGATAAATCAAGTTTGTAACTTGTAAGCATTATATAAGTGCTTAAAAATAGTCAATAATTTTACATTAATTTACCATAAAGTTATAACAAAGAAAGGATCTCTTTTCAGATGTAATTTTCGATCGTCTTTGTATAGATACTAACAACTGGACCGTGCATATTTATATCTAGAAAATCAAAATATTTAAATAAAATATATTAACTCAGAATTTAGTGTCTGAATCTGAATTTACCTAGGCGAAAGTTAATCAAGATTTAATTCGCTGATTAGATTGACCATTGTGGCATCGACTTTTTTTGATGTGGCCTTATATAATGTCATTTTTATTTAAAAAAACTAAAAAAAAAAATCAGGAACAAAGATTTGAACCCAATACTTTAAAGTCAAAGAAAGAAATCATTTACCAACTGAACTGATGTAATTTATTGAGATTCACTGAGTCTTGTGAGTCCCTGTGCACTGTATGCTACATTATCCGTCTTTGAATTGGTTGTCTGTGATATTTCTCCAGTCAAAATAAGCTTTGCATCTGCAAAATTCATCCAGATAAACTGAGAATTCTGGTTATATCTATTTAGTTAGTTCATCTATTTTATATTTTATATTTTATGGAGCTATAAGCTTTATTTTGGATTATAAAATAAATATTGGGATAATTGCCTCTATTAAGATCACAAAGAATAACCAAAAGCAACAATTATTTTTTTCAATGCAGAATCTTTGCTTCTGAGCTAATCGTGCTTATGCCCTGATTCCTCCATCGCTCACCATTGATGATAGATCCCTCCTCAGGCCTTCCTGACTCCGTTAATTTATCCATCTCCCACTTCACTCTCCTTTTAAATTTGTTCACCCTTAGATACAAACTACTTTTGGCAAGAGCCAATAGAGAAAGGGTCATGCTATATTTGCTACTATTGATGTCGAAATGGCTCAGTCCTCTACCGCCTCACAAGATGCTCAAAAATCTAGTTCTAAACAAACTAGATTTGAGAATACTAGTTCATAAAGACGTCATCGTTTGCTATTTAATGGCAGAACGTCTCTCTAGAATCAGATCCAAAATGTCATGAACCACATGTTTGGTAAAGGCAAAAATGTCAAAATTCATAATAATGTTTTAACTAGATTTATGCTTGTCACAATTCCTAGCGATAACCTTAGGCAGAAAACGTTGGATAAAGTAATTTGGTATGTTCAAGATTCAATGTTCCACAACATTCAATGGTCCTTATCTCACTATTCATAAACTCTTTCTCTTGTGTCAACAAATTCGAGAGCATTTAAAAGGTGTTCCCCTCGACTGCACCACCAAGATGGTCTTAGTTTAGTGGCTAGTTTGGTTGGTGAATCAAAAGAAACAGACAGTTTCACAAAAAAAACATTATTAGACTAACTCTCTATCATATGAAAATTGAAGTGGATCTAACAAAAAATAATAATTATCTCTAGTGGTCGAGTTTATTAGGGAAAATGGTGAAGTCGTTGAGTTACTAATGGATTATTCTTGGTTGCCACGTACTTCCTCTCATTGTAAAGAGTTATTACACATTGAGAGAAATTGTCTCAAACTACCACCACAATGAAAACCAGTTGCTTCTGCCTCCAATAAGGTCAATCAAACTCCAGCTGCTAAGAGATGTTTCGAAACATCAAACAGTCACAAATCAAATTCACAATCAGTCATAAACCAGTAGCAAGGAAATTGCATCCATTAGCAAGAAAGTTGTCAATTTGAATGTTAAAGCTTCTTATTCGTCAGTTGTTGTGTAATATTTAGTTGGTTCAGACACTCTTCCCCCAAGTCCTGGTATCAATCTTTCTACCACCGACTTGTCTTTGCCTCTTGTCAAAAATTGTTTATTGCCTCCTTCTACTTTCAAGAAAGTACCAAAAACTTCATTAATTTTTTATATTGTCGTTCATCCTGCTGCAATAACCCAAGAAGAACGAATGTAACCTTGTAGACTTCTTGATTTAAAGAAAAATTCATCATTAAAAAAAATTTTGCTATAATTCATCACTAAAAGATTTCCAATTATCAATTATCATATTTCACTTATGGTACCACAAAAAAAAACTCCTCCCTACCTCTTGCTTATCAAGTATTTCAACTTCCAACTTGTCTACTTTATTTATCTCTCAAGTTTTTCTCTCATTCTCATGATAGTCATGTTCTACTAATCTATGAGTATTAGACTCTTCTTTTAGAATGTTCATGGTCTAAATGATTCAGACAAATATCACATTTTGTTAATGGCTTAATAGCCAGCAACCTCTTTTTTGGAGCAACTTTGGAAACTCATATCTAAGATCTTAATCTGAACCAATTAATGTCTAAGTTATGTCGAAGGTGGAATTATACCTCTAATCATGTATTTGATGAAGAGGGGAGAATTATTGTTCTATGGAGAGACCCTGTTTTGGTGCGTGTCTTGCATTAATAAAGACAAACTGATTTAAATCAAACTAACAATGGTATCACACAGATCACTGAAAGAAACTAATTTGTTTTTCATGACAAAGATGGTTCAGTAATCAAGGGATAGTGGATATTTTTTAATAAGAGTTAGGAATAGTCTTATCATTATATGGACTATTAAATATGAATGCATAACAACAACCATAAGTAACTTTCACAACCGAATTGGTGAAGATGGTGTAAAAACCACTAGAATGATGTGCTTTCTCAATTCAATGTGAGAAATTTCAGATATGTAAGAAGTTTTTCTACACATTCTCTTACTTATTCTATATGCAAACAACATTAAGACAAATAAACTGATATAAAATACTTGTATATAACTATCATATATTATTTATGCAAATTATGTTTCTCTGGTTTAGTTTTAAGTTTTTTATATTGTTGAGAAGAAAAAAAACTAAGCAAATTTAGGAATCTACTTTTCTCCGATCTAGAAACTCAAACTTAATAAAGTTCAAACGGGAATAAACCAAACTAAATTTTTATGAGATAAACCGGAAAAAAACATATAGAATATATTTTAAAACTGACGGAATCATTGTCACAGTACACAAACAGGAAACATAACAAAAGTTATCTATGTAAATTAAAATAAGAGAAAATAAAGAGGAAAGGAACACGATGAAAAGTGATGTATTTGTCATTTTTCGTCAATGATGTTCTCAATTTGGACACAATCTAATGGTAAGAAACATGTCTGAAACATGTTTGGTATTAAAGATTGGCTCTTCCTCCCTTTATCCACTATATATTAATAGTTTCTTTATATTCAACTTTAGTTACTCATTAATGGTTAAAATGTTTCATCAATTTGTCTCCCATTTTTGTGGCATTAGTACATTCTCCCACCCAACACAGTTGCTTCACTATAGAGTTATTACCAGAAGTGGGTTTCATAATTTGTAATGCCTTTCTATAATTTCCTGCCGCTCTTGAGTTTGTGAATTGCGAATTAACAGTAGATACTTCATCTTTAATTATGCCTCTAAAACTATAGAGACATTGAATCTTCTAGTGCCTTGATTATTCATTTTTTTACTTGAGAAATTATTTTGATAATCTCAAATAAAATGTACATTGAAATACAAAAAAAAAAAAAACTTATGTTAATAATCTCAAACCAACTCACTAGTAAAAAAAACCGCTATACCCACGAAATTTTCGTGGGTATATGAGAGAAAATATCGTGGTAATTCGTGGGTAAATCCGCGAAATGCCGCAAAAAAATTTTGTGGGTATAGGGTCGTGGGTAATAGTTTTCGTGGGTTTTCGTGGGTACACCTACCCACGAAAACCTGCGGAAAATATCGTGAGACATTACCCACGAATTGCCACTATAAATTTCGCGGGAATTGCCTCGACAACCCACGGAATAGTATGTGGGCAATACCCACGAATACCCACCAAAGATTTCGTGGGTATACCCACGCAAACCCACGGAGTTATATGTGGGTAATTCCCACGAATACCCACCATATATTTGGTGGGTATACCCACGAAAACCCACTACATATTCCGTGGGAATTGCCACGAATTCCCACCAATATTTTCGTGGGAGATCACGAGTAAAAAACACAAAAAATAATTAATTTATTGTTTTTAATATGTAATTTAATAATTAGAAATTATAATGATAATTGAAAATAAAATTAGTTTCAAAATATTTTAATAAAATTCTAAAAATAAAAAACAAATTACATAAATTGTTTGTAAATTAAACTAAAGAACTGAAATTTTAAAAACCGAAAAAAACTATGAATCTTCATTGAAGTCGAACCGAACCGATGGCATCTGGCTTGGGTCACAGTCTCCTGGCTGACTCCCCGATGACGACCCCATCTGCCTTCCTAAGAGTCTCTCAACCATCATATCGATCTTTCCCTCCATGCGTCCGAACTTGCTCTTAAGCTCATTGAGCTCAGTACGAAGATCCTCTTGGTTCTCCGGCGGATACTCGACGACAGGCTGATAAAATTGCGTTCTTGCACTTCCGACGCCGTACAACTGTCCGTATCGTGGGTTTGCACGCTACATTATAAAACGTAATATTAGTAAATTGTGATATTAATTTAAGAACTTATTAATTTACATAAAAACATACCTCAATATACAATTGGTTTATTACTTCCCGAGATGGACCAGTAGTGGAACCCATCGAGCCTGGGGAAGGTTGATACTGTGTAGCTGCCTCTTCGACCTCGTGCACGAGATCTTCAACGACCTTATCTACGTATGTACCGTCTGCGCGTCGATGCGTCGCCTTCACTAAATCCAGAATTGATGGTGGCTGAGATCCTTGGGCGCTTTACTCCTAAAAGAAAACAAACATATGTTTAAAAACATATTAAAAAATATTGTATACGTCAAATAATATGTGTTGAATTAAAGTATAAATAAGTACACTAACCATCTCGTATCCAATCTTACAGAAAGATTTAGGGCCGGCTGTGTGTTTGTGCATATTTTTTCCGTCTATTGGTGTTGTACGGCTAGATGCGGCTTTCTTGCTCTTTGCCATGGCCTCCTCACTATGATAGTCCTCCATGAGAATCGCCCAGTCATCCTCGCTGATGTAGGGGGGGCCTTTTGTTCTTTCTCCTCCCTCGGCTAATTTCTTCTCCCAAACCTTTCATCGTCTTGTCCTTCCAAGTATGGAATACGATGTCCTCGTACCGGGGGTCCCAATAGTAGTTTTGCTGTAGTACAAAAAAAGAAAATAGTGATCATTAAAAATATTTATTTTAATCATTTAAATAATTTAATTTAATACTTACCACAAATGTTCCCCACCATTGTTGAATTTTGTGAGGAGCGTTTCTTTTCACTTCGGTCCAGTTCTTCCAAGGACCCCAAAAGTTACCCTGCCAGGTCTGTCTAATAAAGTTTGTGACCGAATCATCGATCTCAATCCTTATTAGTTTACCAGAAAAGGATTAGTATGCACAAGATATAAACGAAATTTTAAAAATTGAAAGACATTAATGTTTTTTACCATAATGCTCCGTTTGCCTTTTTTGGGTGAAGGACGGGCTGTGAGCGTCTAGTAGGCGCCGTGTACACCGCCTGTAAACGAATACGATACTCTCTAGAAGATCCAATCGCAGATCTCGGAAGATCACACTGCGAACCAAATGATCCCGAATAATCCGAACTAGATGATCCTGCCATACCTAATACAACAAATAAAAATAATATAAACAAAATTATATAAAATGAACAAAACTAGACAAATAGTATATAAACCACTATATATAATATTAAATCAAAATTTAATATATGATATACATTTTTAAAAAGGGAACTATAATTAAAACGTAAATAAATATGGTTTGTTAATTAAGAACATAAAATATGATTAACACAGTAAAATAGATAAATAACTTAAATTATATTCTTCATGTTTTTATTTGTTTGATGAATAAACAAAATATTTTTTTCATACATTGGTTAACCTCCAATCTCCAACCCATATGTATAAACTATTAACATGGTTTGAAAACTATTAACATGAAATTAATTTATGTATGGTTTTGTAGAACTCAAAGAATATTTTACATCTCTACATATTTTACATCTCAACCTATTTTACATCTCTACAAAGACTTTTAGAATGGATCATAAATTTTGGAAGTAGTACTTAATTTCTTGCTAGTAATTATAAATCCCAATCAAAATTACTATAAAAATTAGACTGAATAAAATGTTGTACAACTGTTTTGTTTTTAGAATGAGATTATTGTGATAAATTCGGCAATTGTGACATGCAAGCTGCAAAATAAATTTCAAAGGCCTAATTTGCGTCTCATGCTTGGTTCTTTATGAATAAGATGAAGGGAAAAATCATAACAAATCTTCAAAATTTGTCGTAAGGTATATCTTACTCACACCATACTGGGTCGTGTCTATCGTCAATTTGACTAAATTAAGACTGATTAAACTAATCTGCCAAAATGCAGACATAAGCAAGTATCCTGAAAATCTGTTGTAGTCATGTTTTCTTAGTTTGTCAAAGGTGAATGCTAAATTTTCCCAAACATATCATTAGAAGGCCGAAGACAAACAAACATAATTAAACCCAAACGTACATAAACAAATTAAGACCGCAAGCCTAATCACTTGTCACCTAAACCCTAAAATCGTCCAAAATTATCTGTATTTCCGCAGGATTTTTATAAAAAAAAAAAAATTCGAAATTAAAGAGTGAAGAACACTTACCCAGTGATTTGAGGAGGTTTGACTCGGTTTAAATCGCCCAATCACACAGTCTGAAGCCCGAAAATCGATCTAAAATATGTTCAAAAACGCAGCCACCATTCGTAAGTTCAATAAACCTAATTTGATTTTTTTAACCTTGCAGCCGCATATGAAGAAGACGATGTCGATATAATTGAGGCTACCCACGAAAAATAATGTGGCAATTCGTGGCTTTCATTTAAGTACCCACGAATACCCACGAAAATATTCGTGGGTACACAAAAATTTTCGAAGCCAACTGGACTCGAACCCGAGTTAGCTAGGTATGGGTTTGTAGAATATATGGTTTACCATTTGGGCTGTGGACAATACTTGGAAATCATTTATGTCTTATAATATATGAACCTTATTTCTAGGGGTGGGCACGGGTCAAGTACCCATTTTTTTAGTGGGCTTGATACCCGGCCCGTTACCCGCAAGTAATATTTTTTTTGATCCGGACTTGATACCCGTTGAACCAAGTACCCGTAGAAGCAAGTACCCGCAAAAAAGTTAATACCCGTTACCCGCTACCCGTTACCCGTTACCTGGCCCGTTACCCGCGGATACTTGCGGGTATTTGCAGATTTTTATGGGTTTTTGCGGGTATTTGTGGGTATCAAGTACCCGTGCCCTGGTCTACTTATTTCCGTAAACGAAACACCAAACAAGTATGAACCATAAACCGATTTTGGATAAAGAAATCATAGAAAATGATTAAAACACACATAAGTAGTACTATTTTACAAATACAAATGCAAACCCACTTATTGAATCACATAAATATTATACAATATTGCACATAGAATGCATAGAAACTTATTTAATATATCGACGAACAATCGTCGTGTGGGTTTAAGAGCAATACAATAAATCTTAACGTAGAGATTAATGCTCAATCTCAAACTTCAGCATGTGCTTCTCACAACAACCGTAATAGTCATTTGGACACTTATAATTTGTAAGATCGGGTTCTTGAAAAGAATCCAGTGACTGTGTCGGTGCAGCATATTTGTTGTCAACGTTGGATCCGTCGTCTGCAGAGCGTGATTTGGTTGTCTCCTTTGTGGCCTGTGATGCAGTAGTGAGGTGAGTAGAAGAAGATGATGGCCTATTTGATTCTGGCAAAGAATTAATGAACGAAGTTATTATTTTTTCTTCTTGAGAAGGAGTAAAACTTATTTTGGACATGGTTCTTGATAATTTTTTATGCATGTGTCCATAGTTAATGCAAATGAGGGCTGTTTATAGTGTAAGAAAAATTATATTTTTAGGAACAATATATTTATATAAATTTAATTGTTGTAATTTTCTATAAAAAACATCACCGACAAAACGGTGTAGTCCACTTATTTTTGTTCTTAGAAATATCAGCGACAAAAATCCCACCGACAAAACTTTGTCGTCCACATATATTTGTTGTCACAAATTCCCACTAACATTATCGTGTTAATATTTTCGTTGTCACAAATTCAAGATTGTTATATTAATAGTAATATAAAAGTAAAATAAAACATTACAATTAATAGTAAAATTATACAACCATTGTTTTAAAAGGACATTACAATCTTACAAAAAATAAAACATACAACGATTAAGGTCTAAACTTACCATTATTTTACTACCAGTACCATTTCTTCCACATTCATTTTTTTGTTGGAGAATGTATAAATCCGTCACACAAGTCCCTTTTAATTGCATCCAAATCAATATCTAAGTTTGGGCTTTCTGGTCTTTGGGCATCATCATAAATATCATAGTATTGATCGTTACCTTCACTAGAAGTACTTCCAACGTATGTTATTGACTTTTCTGTCAATTGAGCAGGTTGTTCGACTTCGTTTTGCCTATATAAAACTTCATCGACTACCAGCTTCTGCTCAGGATAGTTTGCCTGCTTACCATAACCGTATTTATAAAAACTAAACCCATCTTCACGTTTAGGACTCCATACATTGGCAGGAGAGTACGATTCAGCTTCCCATGAGTATGTGGGTATATCTTGAGTGTATTCATCGCAATGAGTTTCAGTTTCCCACGAGAATTTAGAAATGTCATGGATACCTGACACGCCATAGCTGTCTGGCACTATTGTTGATTTAGAGTCTTCAATTTCGGTAGGTGAGCACGAATCAAATTCCCACGAGTAAGTGGGTATCGGTTGCGTGAACTCGTCGCATTGACTTTGAGTCTCCCATGAGAATTTTGGTATTTCATGGTTGTTTGGCACGCTTGTTGATTTAGAGTTTTGTTTATGAGAGCTGCTAGACATTATTTGTGTTATTGAAAGTTGTAGACAATATACAGGTTGCATGCTAGATTTTAATGCATGCTAGACCATTATATAGCCTTGTCAATTCAGGTTGGTATCAAATGTAAGCTTAAGAAGAGTTGATCTTGGCCGTTCAAATGATGAAAAGGACATCTAACCATAGATACATGACATATCATTATATTGTCTTGTCATTTCAGGTTGGTATCAAACGTTTTTATCGACATGTTTTTGTAAGCTTTACCAGAATTAATCTTGGCCATTCAAATGATGAAGGCACATCTAAACATTGAAGTGAGTAGTCAATTCAATGTTTGTTCGAAACATTTATAATGACTGCTTAAAAGCAATTGGATACTTTGATACATGACAGACCTTTATATAGCCTTGTCAATTCAGGTTGGTATCAAATGTAAGCTTAAGAAGAGTTGATCTTGGCCGTTCAAATGATGAAAAGGACATCTAACCATAGATACATGACATATCATTATATTGTCTTGTCATTTCAGGTTGGTATCAAACGTTTTTATCGACATGTTTTTGTAAGCTTTACCAGAATTAATCTTGGCTATTCAAATGATGAAGGCACATCTAACCATTGAAGTGAGTAGTCAATTCAATGTTTGTTCGAAACATTTATAATGACTGCTTAAAAGCAATTAGATACTTTGATACATGACAGACCATTATATTGTCTTGTCATTTCAGCTTGGTATCAAACATTTATATCCACATGATTATGTAAGCTTTAGAGGATTTGATCTTGGCCGTTCGATTGATCACATACACATCATTGGTATTATAAATTCCTCCTGCATTTGTTCATATTTTCTAACACCAAAGACTTCTAATTCCTAATCATTTAAATTTCTTAGTACGTAAATTTGTTATGTCTTCTTCAAACCATTCAAGAAGATGGATGGATCTCCGTATTGATCCATCAACGAATACTATTACTGAAGAATTTTCAAATGGGATAAATGTGTTTATCGCATTTGCTTGCCAGCAACCATCATTCCAGTCTACCGGAAAGCTCCTTTGTCCATGCGCACGCTGCAAGAACGAGAAGCAACAATCTGCCAGAGTGGTTGCGCGGCATTTGTACACGGTTGGATTCAAAGCTAATTACTATATTTGGAGTAATCATGGAGAATCTTTCATGTTAACTGGAGAATCATCTACTGCAACACAATTTGATGCAAGTCTGAATCGAGAGCGTTATCATCATTCTCGTGTTGATGTAGAAGAAACATTTCATGAAGCTTTCCAAACTGTTGCTGATATTGCAGAGATGCAAGATCAACAACATATTGAAGAAGTAGAAGTTCGGCAGTTCGTTGACAAGTCATTTGAAGCATTTATGGAAGCTAATCAACCTTTATACGATAGGTGCACCGATGAGAATACTAAATTATATCTAGCATCATGTTATTTACGGTGGAAGACGGAACACAATATAGCGGTCAGTGCTATAGATGATATCGCCAGTACTATAAAACGGATTCTACCAAGCCCGAATACTGCCCCGGAGTCGTACTACGAAACCAAAAAAATTACGAAGACTCTAGGCTTACCCGTTCATAAAATTGACGTATGTGCAAACAATTGTATGTTGTTTTGGAGAGGAGAAGATGCCACGTTGGATAAATGTCGCTTCTGTCTTACGGATCGGTATCATCCGTGGAATGGGCAAGGTAAAAAAATTCCAAAACAGCGAATGTTTTATCTTCCCATTACCGATCGTTTAAAGAGACTCTACCAATGTCAATCAACCGCTACACATATGCGATGGCATGCTGATCATATTGTGGTTGAAGGCGAAATGAATCATCCATCAGACGGCGCCGCTTGGAAACATTTCAAAAATGTTTATCCGGGGTTTGCTTCTGAACCAAGAAACATATACCTTGGATTATCAACTGATGGTTTTAATCCACTAGACATAAGTGGCCAGGCACACTCAATCTGGCCGGTGATAGTCACTCCATACAATTTACCTCCTGGTATGTGTATGAGAAGAGAATTTTTATTCATCTCTATTTTGGTTCCTGGTCCAGCACATCCAAAGAAGAGCCTTGACGTCTACCTCCAACCATTAATTGAGGAACTACAACAACTATGGATACATGGTGCTGATGCATACGATATATCAACACACAATTATTTTAAGATGAAAGCGGCGCTCATGTGGACGATTAGTGATTTCCCAGCTTATGGGATGTTGTCTGGGTGGATGACCCATGGTCGGCTCGCTTGTCCATATTCTATGGATTCAACCAATTCATTCTGGTTAACAAATGGTAGAAAACATAGTTGGTTTGACTGTCACCGAATGTTTTTGAGGAGCGAGCACCCATACAGGCGGAATATAGTTGCATTCACCAAGTCCAAAACTGTGCATGATGAACCCCCAATGTGGTGTAGTGGAACAACAATATTGCAATCCATCAACTGTATACAAGGATTACAAATGAGTGCCGACTGTGGTGGCAATGGACACAACGATCCATCAAAAACGGTACACGGTTATGGGCAATATCATAATTGGTATAAAAAATCTATTTTCTGGTCTTTGCCGTATTGGGAAAATCTATTGCTTAGACACAACCTAGATTTTATGCATATAGAGAAAAATTTCTTCGATAATATTATCAATACAATATTGAATGTGCCGGGGAAAACAAAAGATAACATAAAATCTAGGCTAGATTTGGCATTAATATGCAACCGCAGAGCGTTGGAGCTTACATCAACTGGAAATGCTCCGGTTCCAATATTTCGAATGTCAAGAGAAGCGAAAAACAAATTTCTTAGTTGGTTGAAGAAAGATATTCACTTCCCAGACGGATATGCTTCCAACTTTGGTAGATGTGTCAGTGAAAGTAATGCAACTCTTTCTGGTCTTAAAAGCCATGATTGTCATGTCATTATGGAAAGGCTATTACCATTTGCTCTCATGGAACTACTCCCCAAATCTGTACATATTGCGATATCAGGTATTCATTTAGGAATTTTTTTTTATTAATACACAAATATAAAGTACTAATAATTAATGTCACTATTAATAAACAGAAATCGCATTGTTTTTCCGAGACATCGGTGCCTCCTCATTAAAGACAGCAGATGTTCAAACAATGAAGGAAAATATTGCTGTTAAATTATGCAACTTGGAGAAGATATTTCCTCCTTCGTTTTTTGATGTCATGGAACATCTACCGGTACATCTTCCAGATGAGGCAATATTAGGTGGACCGGTACAATATAGATGGATGTATCCATTTGAGCGGTACATGTACCACTTAAAAAAAAAGGTTAGGAACAAGGCACACATTGGAGGGTCTATTGTCGAGCATTGCGTACAAGAAGAGATATCAGCGCTAGCTACCCATTGGCTAGAAAAACCGATCGCTCGAGGTAATGAAGGATGGCATGGTGAAAACATTTACTTCTACACATTTGAAGATGTCCCCGAAATTTTCAAACAGAAGGGAAGGTTTATTGGTAAACCTTCAAAGGGATGGATAACAGATGAAGACTACAACGTATTACATACATTTCTCATGAATAACTGTCCCGAGTTAGCACCGTATGAAAGGTATGATTTTCATAAATAACAATGTAACTCAAAAGTTAAATATTTTTAAATTGTAAAATTTGTATATAGGATGTTTGAAGAATTCATGCGAACTACATATCTGCAAATTTCTGGTACTGACATTCAGACATTCAAAGACAAAAACTTCGCCCACTGGTGCAAAGATTATGTAAGTAATTTTATGATAAGTATTATTTATAATAAACTTTTAAATTTATGTATTTATTTTACTACGTACAGGTTAATAATCAAAGGATGTTAGCATATGTGCCACAATGGCTCAATGATTTTGTACAAGGTCCACGTCGTGCATACACATCTTGGCCTTCTTATGCAACGAGAGGATATTTATTTCGCACATTGAGTAGGAGTGCAAACAAAAAGACACAAAATTTTGGTGTATGTGTGAAGGGAACTACTGATACAGAATATTATGGTATTGTGGACGACATCAGATTGCTAGAGTATGATGGAGGGGTTGGGTTGAAGGTGGTTGTCTTCAAATGCTTTTGGTACGATATCACTACTGGGAGTGGAATGCGTAGAAGTCGTTCAGGACTAGTGGATGTTGCTGCAAACAAGCAGTATCGACAATATGATCCATTTATTACTCCTGAACAATGTGATCAGGCTTGTTACATACCATATCCAAAGGTTAATAGGAGGCATACGACGGAATGGTTAGCCTGTGCAAAGGTAATACCTAGAGGTGTTCGAAATATTGCGGATGCTTTACAACAAGCCTTTCAAGAGGATTCTAGGAATACTATTGTCGCAGCTTCAGGGCTCCTAAGAGTCGAGTCGCACAATGTTGATGATATCGACAATTACGACGATTTACCCCAACAACATACAAATGACATGTACACATCTGATCACGAGCTAACTGATAACGAAGGATCTGAATTTGAGTCCTGTTCAGATGATGAATAAAAATGTACGTTAATGTCATAAATTATGTTTGAACTTCTTGTATAATATTAAATGTGATATATTTATTAACTTTGCGATCATTTTAATTATTCTAAGTTACAAAATTTCCAACGTAGAGCCTAAACCCTTTAATAAACTCATTAACTATTATAACTATCAAATTTCAATTTTTCATGTATTATGTACACCCGTGATTGTATACAGTAAATAATTGTACACCATTCAATTATTTCTCGAATTGTCAATTCAATGGCCGACACCATAATTCATGCATTTACTTTGGTGTTTTCATTGTTGCCCACTGACATGTAATGTCTTATCAAATTTTGTTCATTTCTAATAACCACTTACACACCGACACGTTTTGATTAAAATATCTGTGTATTTTGCCTATATAAATCCGAGTAATTCTAACATAATCATAACACATAAACATTCAATTTCAAATGACAAACCGTGATCTATGGAATTACTATATGGAAACCCGAGACTCCGTTCGGAATCATCCAAACACAACTCATGTTCCTTCAAGCCCTCCATATGATAACCTATATGTTATTGATGCTCCACCAACAATTTCACTCCTACCAACTCAACGATCCCAAAACCAAACACTCGTAATGCCGGGACCTTGTCAACTCATACGCCAAGGACTGTTTCGCAAGAAGTCTCACGATCTAAAGGTCTTGCGAGGTGAAAGTTCCCAAACCCGGCCAACACAAGATTTCATTCGTCAGGTCATTAATGAGCCAGAAAAAGTCGATCAGGATTTTAGTGGTCCTCGGTGGACTTCTATTATTGACTACATAATCCGCGAAGGTATATACATACTTAAAGCCTTAACATTAACAATAACGATTTTAGATGGAAAATAATAACTCTAGTATTTGTAAATGTAGGTTTGTATCAAAACAGGAACACACCCTTCTGGAACCAGATTAAAGAAATCCAATCCCCTTCTTCACAATTTGTGAAAGTCAAGAAGGTTTACGTGTTATACCAAATATTATCTTCAATTAGTAGAAATTTTTTTCTAACATGTAAATTGTATCTCAATTTCAGATTGTGGCCATGATCTCATGTTTGACCACCAATGACCAGGGAGATTTGTTGGTAACCTTAAAGGATCCATCAGGAAAAATCGAGGGAACCATGCACCATAACATCTTCATAAATGACGAGTACAGACTCGCTACTGTTGTAGGTGCAGTGGTTATTCTAAAGAATGTGACTGTATGCCGATTTACCAGAACATTGTTAAGGTAAATTTGTCAATAAGAGATCAATATTTTATGTTTATTAGATGCTGACATCATTTACATATAGATAATCGGTGTCAATTCAATGATTGCTGAATACCAACCAACCGAAGCAGCTACTTCGAAAGAAAAAGATGAAGACACTACTTCATATGAATATGAAACTGTTCCAGACTCTGATGATGAATAATTTGCCACCCCGTCAAAAATTATAATTCACAATAAGAATAAGCTTTAAAGCATTAATTATGTTGGTTGAATGTTTAATATTTCCTTAGTGATGTTGTTATGTGTAATATTTCGATCCTACTTCCTTATTACTATATAATTGATGTAATATTTGAAATATTTGTACTACTTTATGGATATTTGTAATGTAATAATTCTAAAATAAAAATAATTACTTGTCTTTTATTCACATTCCTTTAAAATAATTAAATTACATTAATTTTTTCAATTTTCAAAGCTACAATAATAGTGATGATTATAATTAACAAAATTTCTCACTATCTTATTGGTAAAATCTTCCAAAGTTCTATCTTCAGAAATCGTTTTCGAATCACATTTAACGCAAACATACTTAATTATTCTCAAATAGCCACCCAAAAATTCGTGGGTTTCAGTGGGTATTTACCTACCCACCAAAAACCGAGTGGGCAGTAGTGGGATTCCAGAATCCACGGATAAATTCGTGGGTAATCGTGGGTATAATTCCCACGATTACCCACGAAAATTTCGTGGGTTTTATTTGTCCCACGATTACCCACGAAATACCACGACTGGCCACGAATTACCCACGATATCCGGCGTGGCAAATTAAATACTGTTCATCGTGGGTTTGGGTGGCTTTTCGTGGCTATTAGATAAAACCCACGAAATTTTTCGTGGGTTTTTCGCGGGTATAGCGTTCTTTTTTACTAGTGACTTCATCTATATGGATACATCAAATTTTAAAAATATAGGTTCTTTTCTTTGACATGTTGCTGCCATCTGCAACCTCGACCTACACAATTGCGATCTGTGATTGTACAACCAATCCCAATGATAAATCACAGAATTTTATTTCATGTTGTTAAAAAAAAAACCCATCAGTTTAACTTTCTATTGCTATGACCTGCAACTAATTTCTCCGACTAGTCTTAGAATACTTCAATAGACAAACCAACACCATTTGGTTGCAATCTCAGGTCATAATTCTCAATGACAGGTAAACAAACATGACTCTATTCAATCTATACGAGCTGCTGTATAACATCAGATTTTTTACCAAATGTTTAATGTTAATTATGTAACTAGGTAATAATATACACCTTACACAAGGTGAGATATCTATAAACTAATTTCAAACTATCTAATTTTCATATTTACTTAAAGTCATAAACATTTCACAGTTAAAATTTTGTTAAAATTTTTGAAACATGATTATATGGAAAATATTTTTTTAAAATTTAATGTGTTTGTGACTCGAAATCTATAAATTTTTCAATAGAGTATAACATAAAAGAGTTTCATCTTGAAAAAACTAAAAAGTAAATAATAATTTATATATAGGACAATATAGGCTTCATGAATTTCTAAGTTAAAAACTTTACAAGCTTCTATAGGCCTGCATTGGACCTCACAAGTGGGCTTACTCCTAATGCATTTACATTCAAAAAACCTGAAACGAATCTGAACGATGATGGGTCGACAATATCCCAAGTATATTAGTTTTATTAGTATAAAGACTAATGAGTTTTACCCAGTAATTCTTCTCTGTTACATAAATCTCGTTTTAGACTTTTAGAGCCCAAAGGGTGATGGCCGTATGAGAGAATGGAAGAGACGAGTTAAACAGAACAGCACAATAAATGTGGTTTAGTATGAGATGGGTAAGAACAGGTGGAACAAATAGACTTTCATCAATATTAAAGGAGATATTAAAACTAATATGATAAGTTGTAAAAAAAAATAAAAAAAGACCGGTTATATATTACAACTCTTATCATAGGATCATATTAGCCGAATCCAAATTAGTGGTATTCTTGTTATCCAAATTGGAATTTATAAGGTTATTGCCAAGAAGAAATGTCTTAATTAATTTAATTTGGTTTCATGGGAGAAAAGGAAACATCTCTGAGCGCTGAGGCCGTGTAGTATGTATTGCTTGTGATATTGTTTGTGTTAATATTGCTTGAAATGTTTTACAAAAAAAAAAACTGTGACTCTCTAGTCAAAGAAATTTTCATATTTTTTTAATTAAATCTTCAGAATTGAGAAAAATAATTTTGTTTCCTTAGAAAAAAAAAACTAATTTGGTTAGAGACAAGGAGACAGATCCTTGCTTATTGAGAAGAAAACACGTCAAGCCTGTGACGGTACTGTCGAAGACAAAAACAGCTCAATTAATAAGCATACAATTATTATTACTGTTAGGCTAATCTCAACTTTTTTCATTAGTTAATTAAAAATCTTTTAATTAATCCAAGTGCATGTTTCTTTTTTTTAGCGCGTGAATCTCAGTGGAGTGCCCACCACAGGGGACAAGCAGGGAGGCTGTAAATAAGCTATTGACTAACATATACTTTTTTTTTAAAAAAAAAAAAAATTCTCCGTTTCAGACAAATTATTATTTCAATTTTGTTTTTGTTTTATCAAATGTGTTATTTTGTGTTTTTCATTTAATTTTGTTAATAATTTATTAATTATAAAGAGAAAGATTTTTAATGTATTCATTGGAAGTATAACAAATTTTTTTAGTAACTTTCTTAATATGTGTAAAAAAGATTTGAATGATATTCTTTGTGATACAAATGGAATAATATTATTTAATTATACTAAATAAAAGATAATCAAAATTAGCTCTTCTGTATTTTTTGAAAGTATTATCCTATATGTTGATGTTCTCTTACAACAAGCAAAAGATTTTATTATCATAATATTGGATTCCTTGTTAAATTGTGGGTTGAAATTTTTAAAACCCCAGCATATATGGTTTGACAAGGGCGTGAGATTGCCATGTCGGTTATACATGAGATTTTTATTTATTGCTATGAGTTTGTAATAAATATGATGATGTGTATGAATGGTTAATTTATTAATCATATGAGATGATAAAAGTATAATAACCGTTAAGATAGTAATAATGAGAAATATAAATGCGATTCCCAAGACAATAACATTATCTTTTGAAATAGTATTATATTTTTATTTTGAATACTCAATCAGCTAGTTTAAATTATATTTTTTGTTAATTAAATTTAATAGTTTTTAATATTCCTTTAATTTTGCGGAATGTTGGATTTGAACTCAGACTTGTGACCACTATTATACCACATGATTTTAACACTAAATTAAATTATATAATAATTAGTTAATGGGTTTTGTTCAACTAATTAAGTTATGTGATTTCGTCTTTAAAGCTTGGTCTACATATTTCAACCTACTCCAATATTATTTTATCTAATTTCCATAGGTATGTATATATATTTTGTGTACGAGATTACCTAGATAATATAACAATAGTCATTTTCTTTTACTAACTACAATAGTTGTTTTTCTATTTAAGCAGATAATAGTCATGATAGCAGCTGAACTATTTATATGTTTGACTGATGTTTTGATGATCAATGATGGATAGGTTGATCAAAGATTGTCTAAACATAAGAATATGGACAGATCCCTGGTATCTACATCAATCACATAGACCTTTGACATAAAATTTTCTTGATCTTTAGATTATTTATATTTATCCGATATACTATTAAAACTGGCATCTGATTCATGATATTTTCCCGTTTACAAACAACATATTAGACATTTATTGGCTACATTTTCTTAAAGACCAAACAAACTAATTCGAGTTTTAATAGAAAATTTTGAAATTTATATGATAGTTATCACATTATAATATGTTTATAATCAAAATATCTTATAGTTTTTCGAATAATTTGGAGTTGGACTAACAATCAAAATGGTATTTTACGAAGATAAAAAAAGAAAATCAATTATTTATTGGAAAGTAGCATAGTAATAATTAACTTGAGAAGTCCGTGGTCTACCAGAAAGTATTTCTCATTTTACTGAACATTTTTTAAAGAATATTTTTGTTTCCAAAATAAAAAGACTAATAGAGAGCATGCTATACTTGAAAATTTGTTATTATATTGCTTGCTAAGAGAGCATTTTGGTTCTTGAAAACTTTGATTTTGATTTCTAGGTAATGAATTTGATTCAGAGAAAACAAAAGTTGATGAAGTTGATTCTTCGACACTTTGGTTAAATGATTAGGGTCCTGTGGAAAAAAATGATTAGGGTCCCGAAGATTAATCTATCATTCCATTTGCTAATATTTTAGTAATTTGAAATTCTAATATACTTAATCCTTTTTTATTATACTCCTTTCATCGAGAATATAAAAAATTAGTAAAATTACAAGGATTAAGAAATTTAATTTTAATATTACTGAATGTATAAATTTATAGTATATTTCAACTAATTTTTGTACAATCTGCAATACATTATATATATCAACTTTGACACATATTTGAGATTTAAATCCAACATCCTACAATATTAAATAAGATATTAAATTTATTAGACTAAGTTTTTTTTATTAACATAGCCTAGTGAATTTAATATTTTTTTGATGTGTTGGATTCGAATCTTAAACATGTGTCATGAATTTCAAAAGTAACCACCATTATGTCATATGTTAAAAAAAAAAATCTAATATTTTGAAAGAAAGAAAAGTTTTCAAAACCTTGACATGTAAAAAAAAACATAAAACCTGATTCAATTCGTTGAAGTTTCTAGAAATAATGATATATAGTCCGTACATAATTGCAGGCTGACAAATCGCTAAATTAGCAACAAAAACCAAAAAAATCCGTTAATCATGTGCTCATTTTAGGGAAACTGCTTTTTAAGGGAAGATGGCCCTTTTTCCAAAGCAAAGAGACTAGACTACTAGTACTAGAGAGCATGTCATACTTTGTGGTAGAAAAACCCAAACCAAAGCGAGAAGGAGAAAAAAAAAATAAAAAAAAAAAAAGAGGCAGCCATAGCCAAAGGGTTCGTGTCGGCTTCAACCAAACACTGACGGTGTATGTATACACCTTTACATACACGCTTTTATACCACATTTATATTTACAAATCTCCTGTTTTTTTCCTTCATTTTGACAGCAATTCCACTTCTATATCCTCTTTAGATTAATAAAAATCTTTTCATCTGGGTTTTGTTTGAACCCTAGCTCCCACCTTTGGTTTTCTGTTTGGATCGTTGGTATTTCGAGAGGTTTGTAGTCAAGGTTCGATTTTTATTTCTGGGTTTCGCTTGTTGTTTAGTAAATGCTGGAAAAGGTGGAGACTTTCGAGGATCCATAGCCAGATTTGTGTTTCTTTTTCTCGATTTCACCTGGATTTGATCCCAAGGGATAATCTAGATCAATAATCGATACTTCGTTTCACATCCCAAATTCAACTCTTTTTCTCTTTATTGATCTTGTTTTTTTTTCCCTTTGAATATCGTTTACCCTCTTTTGCTTTCTCAATCGGTTTTCTCTTGAGGAAAATTCGTTTTTAGGTTATTTCCTTTCTTCTCACAATTTGTTTATATCGGATAATTTTTAGGTTCTTAGTCGAAATCTTGCCATTATTGATATGATTTTGTAGTACACTGAAGTTAAAAACTGACAGTTTTGTTTTGTAAAGGGTGAAGTTAAGTACTGAAAGCTGTTCCTGTCTTGCTTTTGCCTTTTTTGGTTCTTTCTTTTACACCTTTGTGTTGAGTGTTTCTCTTCAAATTGGGTATTAAAAATCTGAGAATCTGAGTCTTGTGGTGTGCTTTAGACACAATGTAGAACAAAGCAGCTGCATAAATGGCCCACATTTTTGTCAGTAAATTTAAGAAAGGGTTTAAATGTTGATACATCATGATGTCTATCAGAGTTTTGTTTGTCTAAATTAAATGCGGATAGGTCCATCTTCTTTTCTCTTTCAGTAGGACATTTCAATCTAATAATTTCTCTTCTTTCTTGTTTATTCCCAGGTAAATCTATCGACACTTAATGGATTCTCAAATGGCAGCTAGCAACCATCCATCTGGAAAACCTGGAGGTTTGTGGAATAATTTTTGTGTTAATACAATTTTGTCCAGTGTATTTGCTCTTTTCTACTTGGATATAGCTTTCTAGGTTTGATGACAAACTTAAAATTGGATAAGAGTTTTAAAACGTTGGAGAAACTGTGAATTGAGTGGAGTTCGCTTATTAGTATGATTGCAAGCCTTTCTTTGCTTTTGAGATACAATGTAGCATCCTATGACCGTTCTTTGTTTCTTTGTGCTGACGTATATCCATTTGTTTGTAGGGGCTTTAAGTGATGCTTTATGTAGGGAGCTATGGCATGCTTGTGCTGGACCTCTAGTAACCCTACCTCGTGAAGGGGAACGAGTTTATTATTTCCCTGAAGGTCACATGGAGCAGGTATTTTGGTTATTGGTTTGAATCACTTGACATTGCGACGTACCGTAACATGCTCATTTGCTTAAACCAGTTATGTTAATACTCGGTGTGTCATATTGACACATGAACCTGTTGATGCTTTCTAACATATTCAAAACCACAAAAACATGTCTGGTTGTATAGAAGAGATGAAATGTATTGCCTGTTTTGATTTCACATGATCAATTTCCAGACAAATTTTTTTTTTATCTTATCTGATTTTCTCAATAATTCATATTAATTGCTCACTGCCTATGCAGCTAGAGGCATCCATGCATCAAGGTTTGAAGCAACAGATGCCTTCCTTCAATCTCCCATCTAAGATTCTCTGTAAAGTGATCAATATCCAGCGCAGGGTAGGCTGAATTCCATTATTTATGATAGAATTTCCTTACCTTTTCATCATGGAATGTGTTGCCTGATAAGTTTAACCCTTCTTGTGCTTCACTTTGCAAGCTCAGGCGGAGCCCGAGACAGACGAAGTTTATGCGCAAATAACCTTATTGCCAGAAGCGGATGTAAGTTTATTATAAGCAGAAAGATGCTGGTTTGGTGTTTCATAAATCACAGTTTTGTATGATTTTGTATGTTCTTGATTATGGTGGAACTATTGTGTTTGATCATCAGCAAAGTGAACCTACGAGTCCGGATGCCCCTGTTCAAGAACCTGAAAACTGCACAGTACATTCATTTTGCAAGACACTGACTGCTTCGGACACAAGCACACATGGTGGCTTCTCTGTGCTACGGAGACACGCAGATGATTGTCTTCCACCCTTGGTCAGAGTTGCTTCCGCTGTTTTTGTTTCTTTTCTGAAACCACTCCATCTGTTTTTTTTTTTTTTCTCTCTAATACTTTGCTTTCTCCTCTTTAGGATATGTCCCAACAACCACCATGGCAAGAACTGGTTGCAACTGATTTGCACAATAATGAATGGCATTTTAGGCACATTTTCCGAGGTTAATACACTGGATAATCTTATTATTATTTATGAGATGGTCTTTAAATTCAGTTCCCCTACTCCAATGTTACTGCTAATGGGAATCTTCGAGGCTTTACATAATCTTGCACTAATATTAGTTTTTAACGTTTATAAAATGTGATGAGGTTTTGACTACAGGCCAACCAAGGCGCCATTTGCTAACAACTGGGTGGAGTGTTTTTGTTAGCTCGAAGAAACTAGTGGCTGGTGATGCTTTCATTTTCTTAAGGAAAGTTTTTCATAATTTCAGTAGTCTGATACTTAATTTTTGTCCTTAAACGTCTGAGCATGTGACACAGTATTGTCTTTCAGGGGTGAAAATGAAGAGCTCCGTGTTGGTGTTAGGCGGCACATGAGACAACAGACTAATATCCCGTCCTCTGTCATTTCAAGTCATAGCATGCATATTGGGGTCCTTGCAACTGCCGCTCATGCCATTACAACAGGAACAATCTTTTCAGTCTTCTACAAGCCAAGGTTTTGCTTTTCTTTAGTTTGATGAGTCATTGTCTGGTAACGAAACAAAATCCTGATAATACTTTAAAGCCATCAACATGGTTTAAAACTCATCAGCCACCGCATTGGATTGTCAGCGTAAAAAACTTAAAATTATGCTATGTGAGATGTATCTAGCTGGTCTGGAACAGACTATGTCAGGCATTTTTTCCTCTAAATATGCTTCTTGTTATGCCTTTCAGTTACTGTTGCTTGTATATGCTCGGTGATAATCATTTTACTGCAATCCTGGCTGACATATCTTCTATTATCAGGACAAGTAGATCAGAGTTTATTTTGAGCGTCAATAGGTATCTCGAAGCTAAGAACCAGAAGCTGTCTGTAGGGATGCGTTTCAAGATGAAATTCGAGGGTGAAGAAGCTCCCGAGAAAAGGTATCACATCTAACTAGCTCGTTTTCTTTTTGCTGATAAAGCTGAATGCAATTTAACTTTCAGTTTTTTTTGGGTTGTGTTTTAACAATGCAGGTTCAGTGGCACTATAGTTAGGGTTCAGGAAAACAAGTCTTCAGTCTGGCATGATTCTGAATGGAGATCGCTGAAGGTTAGAATACTCTATTGTTACACTTTGAAGTGGAGCTAGTTGTGGATTTGTATTATTATAACCAAATGAATATAGTGATGCATCTTATGCCAAACTGATAATGCTTCAGGTCCAATGGGACGAGCCCTCATCTGTATTTCGTCCTGAAAGGGTTTCACCTTGGGAACTAGAGACCCTAGTTGCAAATGGTGGTACCCCTTCTTCGAATCCTCCTCCACAAAGGAACAAACGACCAAGACCTCCTGGTTTGCCTTCACCAACTACCGGTCCATCTACTCCTGGTATTGTGTTCTTTTCTCTTTTAAATTGTCTTCCTTGTTGCAGCTCCAGCTCTTTTTATTGATGCTCTCTTCACTTACGGCAGATGGTGTGTGGAAATCCCCGGCAGATACACCTTCCTCGGTGCCATTATTCTCTCCTCCTGCCAAGACTGCTGCTTTTGGTCATGGTGGGAACAAACCATTTGGAGTATCCATTGGATCAGCCTTTTGGCCCACTCATGCAGATAGTGCAGCTGAATCCTTTGCTTCAGCATTTAACAACGAACCTATGGAAAAGAAGCAAGCTAATGGAAATAATGTCTGCAGGCTTTTTGGGTTTGAGCTAGTTGAAAATGTTAATGTGGACGAGTGTTTCTCTGCTGCCTCTGTGTCCGGTGCTGTCGCTGCAGATCAACCTGTCCCATCCAATGAGTTTGATTCCAGTCAGCAATCTGAGCCGTTAAATATCAACCAATCTAAAATTCCTTCGGGTAGTGGCGATCCTGAGAAATCCTTTCTGAGGTCTCCTCAAGAATCGCAAAGTAGACAGATACGTAGCTGCACAAAGGTGATTAGTAGCCTATTGGATTGTTCGCTCTATCAAAATCAATTTTTTTCCGGAACTTAAATATTTGTCTTAAATTGATAAAATCTTGACCGCGACTGTGTCTTGCTTTGGCAATTTGATATAGGTTCACATGCAAGGCAGTGCAGTAGGCAGAGCTGTTGATTTGACAATGTCGGAGTGTTATGAAGACTTGTTCAAGAAGCTAGAAGAGATGTTCGACATTGAGGGTGAACTCTTGGAGTCTACCAACAAATGGCAAGTTGTTTACACCGATGATGAAGATGACATGATGATGGTTGGTGACGATCCGTGGAAGTAAGTGCCTTTGTGGTCTAAACCGCAAATTTTTGTTTTAGTCTTAAGAGAGCTGCATATGTGAAAAGAAACACAAGGGTAGAGCATTATCTACTTTAATGTGTCGATTTTTTTCCTATTGATAAACCTTTTGGTCTTCTGTTTTGAGATGCAGTGAGTTCTGTGGAATGGTGAGAAAGATATTTATCTACACACCTGAGGAAGTGAAGAAACTTTCACCCAAGAACAAACTCACAGTCAATGTTAGGATGCAGCCCAAAATGATGCAGACGAAAATGGGAATACAGAGGGCAGGTCATCATCTGTGGCTGGATCAAGATGATATATCACTGTTTTAATGCATTTGCCTCGTAGGAAAAGTGAAAGCAGAAGCAGAAGAGATCGTAAGACAGTTAAGAAGTGAGATGTCTGTGTATAGCACTTAAGTTTTATTATGTCTTCAGGTCTTATGAAGTCACGTAGATGTAAGCATTTTGGGTATTGTGTAGCTTTTGTAAGGGAAATGTGGAAATTGAGATTCTTCTCTTGTTCTACATCAAACCAATGACCACGGTCACAAAAATAAAAAATTATAAAATTAATAAATTCCCTCTTACTGTGACAGTTAGTACACTTTATGACAGTAACTTTTCGCTTCTTTGTTTCAATAATGTTGCCAGAAACAAACAAAATGGCATCACAAGTAGAGAGATGCTGCGAATACAATGTCTCTCTTGATCTTCGAAACAGCTTCTTCTAGTTTAGCTTCAAGCTGTGTTTCTCCTATAGATTTTGCAGCTACTATGAGCTGTTGCAGAACTTCCTCCATTCTCTTTATCGCTCTGATCAAGCTCCCTTCGAAAACACGAGCTATCTCCATGATCTCATAAAACTTCGACCCTTTGGCCCACGCATACACCGCCTCCATTATATCCGGTCTGAACGAATGCACAAAACTCTCCACATCGATTTCGACCTGTCACAAAACAAAAAAGAGTTACGGACCCAAATCTTCTTTAAATAGTCAGGGTTTCCTTGAATAAGCAGACAAATAGAGTCTTAGTGAATGAATTACCTTGCAGTTAAGCTGAAGTTCAGCTACACGCCTGGCCGTGTCTTGTAACTGTATGAAGAGCAAGTCGAGTTCTTCTCTGGGTTTAGCTGCGTCCCGGAGCCTCTCTCGCCACACAAAGCAAGAGAGGAGAGAAACCAACTCCTCCACCTTCGCTTCCTTGAAGACACCACTGAACATTAGCTCCGTTAATGTCAATTCTTCTGCACTACTGATTTCACATGCAACCTTCCCCTTCAACTCCACAACAATATCGCTTGTGATGTATCTGTGTTAAAACAGCATATTAATAAAAAAGAAGTTCATATATAAAATTATCAACAGAACAAACAAAAGTATTACAGTCAGTCAAGATTGAGGTCGAAGGTGTGGCTGATGTAGTAAATTGAGTTGATTTCATAAGAATATTTAGAAAGTAAGATGACAGATAAATTTAGCAAATTCTTACCCTAGCCTTCGTAAAACACGCTTTCTGGCCTTGAGTTCATCTTTAAACGCCAATGCTGTTGAGGATCGAACAGTTCTCTTAAGTGATTTGATCTTGGCTGTTAGCTCTTTCTTCATGTGTAGAACTTTCAGCTTCTGTGCTATCAGAGGAGATTTTGCAATTTTTTCGTGTTTTCCAAATAGGTTTTCCAGCTTCTCCAGCTGCCGAACTGTATTTTTGTAAGAGCTGCCTCTAACCTAACGAGGTAAAAGTTTGTGTTCATCTCTAGAGACAAATGAAAGTGAGCAAAAACAGAAGAGCTAGAGTAAAAACAATATACCTTCATATCAACTTCAGGGTCTAGGGGTATTCCACTGGGATTTCTAAATAGTACCTCAGAAACCTTCTTCAGAGCATTCTCCCGAGCATCCAGTTGTAAATAATCTCTAGGTATATTAATGATTAAACTGCTTAAACTCTTAATCTGTCCATGATAATAAAGAATAAAACAATAAGATCAGCAAGAACAGAATCCGGGGAGGATAAGCCGCATAAGAACGTGTATTCATTATAAAGAACTATGAAAACGAGAAAAGGAAAAATAAACGGAGCAGTCAAGTTGTACCTGAGATAAAGGAACAGAGACCACAAGGGGCTCACCACGTTCATTTAATGGCGCAGGCTTAATTTTCTTTTTGCCAACGCCATCTCTGCTGACCATACATCTAGTCAGTACATCTACGGTGTAGTTTGCATCCTCTGGTCTTCTATTATCATCATCTGGAAGAGTTGATCATGTCAAGATGGAATCATCAAGGGACTAATAACAATTCAATCAAAGAATTCTAACCTTCAGATAAGCTTTTAAATTTGTTAAACTTCATTATCACTCCCCACGTATCCTGGTCTTCAATGCTGAATGATTGTGGTTCTCCTTCATCATTTGTGCAATCGAGACAAACCGCTCTGTTTGGCACCAAAAAGGGTAAGCAGTACTTTGGAGAGAATACAATTTCACGTATATCCTTCTTCACACTCTTATAACTCAAAATAAGGTTATAGTAATCTTTTAAGCTTTCTTCTTCTTCAATCACCATAGAGTCTCTCTCTTCTTGCAGGGATTTTATTTGCTTCTGCAAAGACCAGACCACAATCACATCATTTAGATTAAGTAAACATTATATAACTAAATTTGACATTTACTTATCATGTAACTGCACCTCAATATCCGGGATAGCACGGTCAGCTTGAAACTGAAAGAAAGAATTGCGGAGAAGATTCTCAGGATCACCATCTTCACTCCGCAACTGATTTAGAAGCATGTTATAGCTCAAATGGAAGGCACTGATGAAAAAAGGAAACAAAACAGTATACGTACATTAGTATGTCAAGAAGTCTAAAAGCATAAAAATCAACAGTTTCATCATTTTCTACCCTGTGGATTTAATATATACTATCCAATAATTAACAATATACCTATTCAAAGAATCAGCACTCCCTTTGAGCATCGATTTAGCAACAGCGGGTTCCATCTTCTCATCAACCATGAGGATACAAATACCTCGTTTGTCAATACCTCGACGTCCAGCACGACCACTCATCTGGATGTACTCTCCACTAGATAGCCACCGAAACTTGTCTCCATCAAACTTGCGTACATTTGTAAACACAACCGTCTTTGCCGGCATGTTCAATCCAATACTAAATGTTTCTGTTGCAAACAAACACTGAAAGAAAATACTTCAAACTTAAGTGGCAATGAAAACGTGAGAAAGAGAAAGAAAAACAATTCATAAGGGAAAACTTAAAACAAAAGTGATGCATGGCAAAGAGGGTAAAGGCAAACATCATAAGATTACATACCAAATAGATCTAAAAGGTAGAAGAATTGAAAATATGGAAATCGTAACTCTACGCTTTCACCTACCTTGATCAGACCTTCTTGAAATAATATCTCAATTACTTCTTTCAAAATTGGAAACAGACCCGAATGATGAACACCTATACCCCGTTTTAAGATGGGTAAAATATTTGAAACCTGCAGTACATGAAGCCAGGAATCATGTCAAATTTTCCCGCAGAACAAATATTTTTGACAACCCAAATCTTATATCAAATACGCTATAGCATGTTGGTGACAAGTATAATATTTAGGAAAGTAATATTTTGTGAAAGAAGGTGCCAGAAAGGCAAGCAAAATGTACAAGTCTTGAGCATTATTCATACTCTCAGGCATCTTAGGAAGAGGTTTAATGAATGCTTGCCTGAGGTAACTTCTTATCATCATCTGAAAGCATATCGATTGCACTTGTAAAGATCCTCTCCACGGAGTCTTTCTCATCGTCGCTGTTTAAATCCATCTTAGACATCTGTGGAGCAAACAGACAGACATTACACTCACATTTTAGGCAGTACGAGCGACGATAAACAAATATTGAACTTCAGGTTTTACAATACACATAAAAGAAGACATTGCAAGGTGCAGGTTAAGATACTACATAAATCATAAAAACAATAGTTGAACTGTCTATACAAACAAAATGTAAACAAAAAACGCTGCTACAATGTAACAACATACTGTTAAGATTCAGGACGTAGAAACTCTTTTAATTCACTGGGTGGAACAGTGTACACATAAGTATCCTGAACACTATCACAGTCAACTATCGACCCCTTTTGAGACTTTCCGTTCTCTCTTTTCTTGGCACCATCATTAGCAGGAACCAATGCGTTCAGAGATTTCTGGAAGCTATCTTCATGAAATTTAGCCTTTTCATCCACAACCAAGTAAAGCCCACTACCTCCGGCAGGAAAGACATAGTGCTGAAGCGGAGTTGGCCGATAATCGGTATAAACAATATGGCATGGTTGTTTGTGAACCTGCAATAATACCAACACTAAAATCACATCTCCAGAACAACCATACCAAATAAAACTTTTCACTTGACCAGGCTTTGTTATCATGTCAACTTAAAAAACACCATGGATATGAAAGTTATATTGCATTTCGCCAAGCCATGTTTATGAAAATCAGAATCCCAAGTTGATATGAGGTGTAGATAAGAACGGTATATAATGCATTAATCGATTCACACAATAGAGGCAGAAGGATTAGCAAGAGAGAATTACCTTCGCAACCCAATCAGCAAACTCCTTGGCATTGGGTACAGTTGCAGATAGAAACACGAAACGAGAATTCCTCGGAGCCATTACAATACTTTCTTCCCAAACCACACCTCTTTCGCTATCACGCATGTAATGCACCTCATCAAATATAATCCAAGCAACCTCCCTCATAACCTCTGACCCTTTATACTGCATGCTACGCAAGATCTCTGTGGTCATCACCTGAAACAAAAGATCAAAAACTAAGAAAAAATAGCAAATAAAACAATCTCTGAGATGGTATCAAACAGTGGTAAATACACTTACGAGGCAAGACGCATTAGGATCAATTGTCACATCCCCAGTCATCAAACCAACGTCAGAAAACTCTTCTTTAAAATCTCTGTACTTCTGATTACTGAGTGCTTTTATAGGAGAGGTGTAAATAACCCTCTGGTTCTCCCTCAAAGACATGGCAATTGCATAGGATGCCACAACTGTTTTACCAGCAGATGTATGAGCTGAAACCTAAACATGAACCATACACTTCAGTTTATTTTCCTTTCTACTTTCAACTGAACTACACTAAAACTGGAAAACGCTAAGATCATAGTTTCTTATTCTATAATAACAATCACTGTAAAGTTCGCAGCTTGAATCAATCAAAGTGACAGAAACTAAAGATGTATAATTTAAAGAGTACGACGGATTGATTAACCAAAACAATTACACAGACTAGAAATTCAGTAACCAAAACTATACTTAATGAGAATCATCATTGGTAGGGATGCCAAATGGGCGGGATGTCCATCGGTGACCTGCGTCCAAAACATAATGGGTCGGTCGTGGACAGTGTAGAAATCCAATCTTTCGAAACCTAAGATATCTCTATACACACGTTTTTATTACATAATGAAAAGAAAATTTCGAAGCTTGAAGTCGATTTTTCAACTAACCATGACTGATTCGCCATTATCGAGACACTTGATAGCTTCAGACTGGAAGGAGTCAAGGGTGAAAGGGAATTCTTTGGCCGGCGGTTTGTTCTCTCCTTGAGTGGAAGGAGAAAGGGGAACGTAATTATCAGGATAGGAAACGTCGTGAACGCAACCCACGAGCTCTTCGTTGATGATCTGAGTGGAATCATCCTCTTTCAGAACCTTCTGCGAGTGGTAATGCTCTGGTCCAAAAGGAGAGTTCCGAGAGGAGGAAGATGAAAGCGCCGTAGAGGACTTAGCGGCGAACAAACGGCATATGGAGATGTAATAAGAAAGTGACGATAATTTAATACTTGGGCCGGGTCATCTTGTCGGGTCTAATTGTCTAGCAAACATATGTAAGGAGATGAAAAAGTCGTCGGGTTCGTCGGAAGATGGTAGGGTTTTAGGCGACGTCACTGCTTCAGATGAATCTACCGTCGAGAAATGGACGTGGACAAACAGGACGTGTGAGCTCTGTTCACTATAAATGGAATCTCCTTTAGGAGACGCTCAAGGATTTTACTGATGAAGTTTGGCGATCTGATCTCTATATTGGAGTCGAAAGAGCATCATCAAGGGTGAAACTTATCCATCAGGTGAGATTTGAGTGAGTCTCATAAATATTATTAATTATTAATTATATTATTATTTTATTAAAAAAGAAAGAGAAATGATGAAGAAAAAAAAAAAATAGTAGATGAAACGTTTCAAAAGTCTAACTTTTCATAAATCTAAGGACTCTCACTCCTAAATCTCATAACTTTTGTATTTTATTTTTATTTTTTATTTATTTTTAATCATATGAGTGAGTCTCATAAATATTATTATATTATTAATTATATTATTATTTTATTAAAAAGGAAAGAGAAATGATGAAGAAAAAAAAAATTGTAGATAAAACGTTTCAAAAGTCTAACTTTTCATAAATCTAAGGACTCTCACTCCTAAATCTCATAACTTTTGTATTTTATTTTTATTTTTTATTTATTTTTAATCATATGAGACTCTTAAAGTCTCACCATTGCTGATGGTTTATCTGAGTATCATAAATAATATTATATTATTTATTTTATTATTATTTTATTGAAAGAGTAAAAAGAGGAGAGAGGAAAAAGAAAGAATCAAAGAAAAATGAGAAAAAAGAGGATGAGTCTCTTTCCACTCAGACTCTCAGACCAAGTCTCACTAATTTTCTATTTTTCTATTTATTTTTTATTTATTTTTTAAGAGAAAATACTCTAAAAGTATCACTGATGCAGATAAATAAACCCTTTTCTGATATATTTTTTTTTTTGTTATCTCGAGTGTGAAGTTGATTGTTCTTCAAATTTCAATTGCTCATTATTCATGCTTATGTTATTATAATTTGGTTTGGGATCACCAAGAAATATTTAACCTAGCTCTAAACTTAAAGCAAGATCTTCATTATTATATTTCATATCTTATATTTTGAGAGATGATCTGCATATAGTTTTGATCTTTTCAGTTCTTAAGTAAAAATGAAGTTGCAAATCATACAGCTTTCATATTTTTTTTGTTTTTGTTTTGATAAACCAACTTTCATATTTTCACATACTTTCTACTTGTTTTGACCTGTGGGTTTTTGTGGGATTAGAGGGTTCCAAGAAATTATGTTTATGATTTGTTTTCTTTAACATAAGTACATAACATAGTAAAATTAGTTTCAATTGCCATTTAACTAATGTTATCCCATTTCAATTATATCAGGCTAATTTTTTTTTAATTTTTCGGGTTATTCAACTATCTTTGGGCCTTTGCACATGATCAGTCGTTGGACCACCTAACTCAAACACAGCCAATTAAGAAATAATCATGATGCCCACGTCACGACCAAGACCGTTGAAACGACTATGTTTTATAACAAGTTACCAGTCCAGCATGGCGGTTTTGATAGACCAATAAGAAATTCATTAAAATTCTCACGCGCCAATCTCCCAAACACTCAGCTCAAACGCGGAGGAGGCTATACTGTCTTTTTTTTTTAACGACAATACTGTCTTTGACTCTTTTCCCTAACTTTTTTTTTGTTTTGGTTAAATCTATTTCTTAATATATTTTTTAGTTTTACAATTTAATATTTGATCATCAAAAGGATATAAAATTGCTATGAACAATCTGGCATTTCAAAACAAAATACTGATGAAATTAACGCATAAAACATGTTTTTTTTGTCTTTCTAAAATTTTACATATTCACTATATTTTGAAATAATTATTTAAATTTTAATTAATTATTTATCACATTATATCATCATTTTGTGATAAACTAAAGAGTTGAGTAAATATTAATAAAAATTTCTTTACAGATTAAGACACTTTTACATTATCAAATGATTGATAATATGATAATCTTATCTTACCTTTAAACCTAAATTATTTTTCTTTCTATTTTTTTCTTTTGTTATTTTCTGTCTCTCTTTGTCAAAAGAACAAAACTTAACATAGCAACAAAAATGTGACCTTTAAGAGATCCGCTTTCCATAGAAAATCATTTTCATAAAAGATCTGCTTGATGAGAGAACATCAAGATCTCAAACCACAATTTTAACCATTAAACGTCAAATATCAAATTAAACTTTATCACGGAAAATTATGGTTTTGAATCTTTTCCCTAAGCTTCAGTCTCTACAAATCAAAGTGATACAAATGTAGTGATGGAATAACTATTGGTCGAGAAACTTGAGACCTCCATAAGTAAATTAGATGGAAGAAAATGGATCAAAAGGATCTTATAAGCTGCGGAAGACTTATGATACACCGAGTTTATTCTTCTTCGTGAAAAAGAACGTGACAAACTCTCCAAGAGAGGAGGTGGCTGTCGTCAAAGACAAAAACTCTATGGTTTAATTGCTTTAAAATTCATGTTATTCATTAATGAGAAAGTGCTTATATAGTCATTGGTTACAATTTAGAGTAAACAACATGATGTTTAACCCAAATAACAAGATGTCTAAATAAAAACAACATAAAGTTTAAATTGCTGGAAAATTAAAATGGGTTTACACCATGACTAAAACACAAAGACTTGGGCTAATGCTAGAACAACTAAAACATAACAAATGAGCTTAAAAGCCTCAAAACCATATTTAGTTTATTTTTAATGAAAAATGATGCCTAAGTAAGAGCTTGATAGAATGCTTTGAAGACTTGTGGAAGATAGAACAGAGTGAACAAGTCTTTTTCGTCGTGCACACTAAGGATGTTGCCTCATTAAAATCTTCTTAAGAAAATCCAGTGGGACAAAACCAAAGATAGGAAAAAGAGTATAATTCCTTAGCATGTCTTTTGGTGTCTTTATCGAATGGTAATGGTAAAGACACCGGAGGTGGAAGAATGTTCGAAAAGAAACCTCCAATGTTCTTTATCCAGCTTAAATGGGTTTTAATAGGCCTCTATGTCGTCTGATGGGCTTTCTGACTTGGAAAATGGATCAATGTCCTCATCACAAAGTAACATGTTTGTATATCTTCATCATTAATTAGCTATTTCTTCTTTTATCTTCGTTCTGATTTTTGGAGTATATGTTTGGTTTTCCAAAATTTCTGCTCTGTTTTTTTACTTATTTCTTTCTATGAATTAATCCAATAAGTTCACTACATATTTGTTGTTCATATTCAATCATCAACTAGTTGTATAAACAACATTTTTTTGACTTATCATAAAATAAAAATTTCTTTCAAAGTGTTCGATAAAACACACAAAATAGACATACATGTCCATGTAGCAGCAAACATAAAGAGCTGAAACGGTAAAACATGGATAAAATAGCGTGAAAAAGGCATATGGAGACAACATGGAATGAGGCAGGGTGGACAAAATATAACACTTCCATGCTTAGATTATGGACAGAGACTCTTTAACATATTTTCACATGCTACATATGAAAATAGAAATTTTATGATTATGTGGCCACTGTTTGTGTAAGATCTCGAACTCCCGGTTCAGATCAAAGTTAAGATTTCTACATTATTTCCACTATAGTAACTAAAAGGATCAACGGTCAAGACTGTCTAACCTACTAACCAAAACGAACTGGAGAACTCTGAGAGTAATAGGAACAAGACAGTTGGGAAAATAGACAGAACAAACCAAAAAGATTGAACCGAAGAAGATCTCATTGGTAAAGGGTTGGATTCATTGGATGAGCACATGGACAGCTCACATATTCAAAACAAGAGACGTTACAGTATGAAGTATCAAATCATAATGAATACATTTAAGGAAATTTTTTTAAGTACTCAAAATGTAATTATTTAAATAAAGAACCCTAAGACTGAAGACGAATATCGAAAAATGAACATATGATCATCAATACAATCAATGCAGTCAATCTTGGTTAAGTGAAAAATAAAAAAAGTGCCCCCGTTTCAAAACTTTTTTTTGTTATTTTAAATATGATTCCGTCAGTTAAAAACCTTTTCGCTCCCGCTATTGATATTATTCAATAGTCATGTATAAATTATGATACTAGACAAGTTCTAACCAAGTGGAATGAAGATGGAGCTGTCAATGCAACATTGGAAGATGCAGAGGAGTTATTAGAAGCATACCATAAAGCTTGAGGACAAGCTCCTAGTCGAAGATGGGAGTAATGATACACGATTTAGAAAGACATACAAACGAAAAAGGAATTAAGATAAACGGATTTTTCTTATTTTATTAACATTATAATTTAGTGTATTTATCTTACAGTAGTCTTCTTTTTTGTTGTTTTTGGCAATATGAATTGTATTGTGGCCTATATAAGGAGGTCTTATTATCAATAGAGAACTATCTTCCAGCATTAACCATATTCTCAAGAAAGAGACTAGGTTATTATTGTGTTAGCAATCACGACACCAATTACAAGATCAAAGGTTAAGGCACATGAACATATCAAAAAACAAGGTAGCTTTGCTGTATACCACCTATCTGAACCACTTGGGATACATTCGAAACGGAGACGTGGACCAGATTTGAACTAATTAATGGTGAGAACTTTGATGAAGCTTTGTTGCATATATGCCAAACAAGGTCAATGATCGAGTGCCAACATGAGTTTTTATGGTTGCAAAACAGATGGTTGGAAAAAAGAGGTGTTAGTGGGCACATGTATGGGAGGCTTAGACACATCAGTTTCAAGTGGGATCTGAATCTTTAGTCTGAAGAGTCTGACTTAAATTATTAAAATGGCCAAGTTAAGAGATGATCAGTTACTTTTGGAGAAGAGATGGACGGTATGACAATGAACAACACTAACTTACATCAACCAAACGACAATCTACAATTATTCAGCAATAATTTGTTATCATTGATACAAACTTGTAAAACACCGACACATACACAATGGCTAAAAAGCTTCGTTGGAAAGAATTGAAGACAAAAAGCAGTCTCAGTCTCTGTTTTTGTTACAATGAGCGATACATATCGGGTCATAAATGGAAACAGCCTCAGTTGTTTATCATGCTAATCTGACAATACTCTCTTTGTACATTCATTCCCTGAATCTCGTATAAAATATGAAGAGCATTTGAATGTTCAAGGTTCTCAATATTTATCTATATAGAACAATAACTTTTTCCTTTCTGGTTAATGTGGCAAATCTGAAAGTCTAGGAATAATTTTATCTTCCAACAACGTACTCCTAATATTTGTTTGGATGTTTAATAGTCTCAAGCCGTAGTTGGTATTTGACTACAAGCAACATACAATAATTCTACTCCTACCCCACCAGTGCAATCAGTCTTCAGACGAAATTTGTTTTTTTGGCTTCGTTCTCTGGTTGGTCCCTTAAGTGTAATTTTGATGATGAATTTGACCTCTCTTCTAGACATGTTCGGTGGTTGGGTTATTTGAGATCATTCTGGTGTCACCTTATATTGCGGTTCTGCTAAAATGGGTGTAACTTTAGCCATCTAAAGGTCTTCTTAATGGCTATTCAATCTTGTTGTTTCATGAGATATCATAATGTTATTTTTGAAGGCGATTGTGAGGTTTTGATCTGTAACCTTCGGTGGTAGAGTAAAGTATCCATAATTTATGTCAAGATATTCAACATTGGACTGTTAAATCTCGTGTTTATAGTTTTAAGTCAACATCCTGAGTTTGCAACTATCCAACACATCTGCTTGTAAAATTTTGACCATTTTTGACTATCTTAGATTCAGTTTTACTCTAATATCACTGTTTCAACCTTTATAACTATCATCTTCTTTATTCGTAGATTATGTAAATTTAGCTTAATGAAATGTCAATTTTTTTTAAAAAGAAAAAATAGCAACAAAGTGGATTCCAAATAGAGATGATATAATGGTCTTTTTGTGAGTTTTAAATGGACATTTAATTTGAATAAATATCCATTTTGACCTATTTATTAAATGATGTTTAAATGGATTTACTTGGTTAAAAACTCATTTATTAAATGAGATTTTGCTAAAATAAATGGAGATTTTATTAACTCATTTATATATTTTTCTAATCCAAAACAACATTGTTTTATATAATAATTAAAGCTAAAATATTTATATCTTTATATCATGGTAGAGTTTTCTCTCTAGATAACATATCCATCCTAGCATACCAATTTTGACATGTGTCACTTTTAAAAAATAGGAAATTTTTTCATATTAATACACTATTTTTATTTATATTATCAATTTAATACACATATTTTTCTTATACTAAACTTAATACATCAACTCAACATTTTTTTCCATGAAAATACATCTATTTTGTTAACTGTACCCTTAGATAGTAATAATAATAACTTAAAAAAAATACAAAAAATCAATGAAAAATAAAAAAAAACTCAAAAAATATATAAATTATTAGATATTCAGATTAGAATTGAAGATCAAAAAGAAATATTTTATAAAAATTGAAATAAGGTTGAAACGAAAAAAATCAAGAATGCAGATTGATAAGAAAAACAGAGAAAAAACTCTTTTTTAGATGAAAAACATGATTCCCGAAAAAAAATTTTAGAAAATGGCTGCAAAAGAAATATACAACTAGAATGGTTGGAAATTTTTTTTCTCCAAAATTAAGGCACACATAAAAACTATTTACGAAAACTCAAATAAGTTCCATAAAACTAAAAATAATATGTAAACTTATATTACAGTATCTATAGTTAAAAAATGGATTACAAAATAGAAATTTCAAAATATATTAAAATAGATTAAATGATCAGCATTATATTAGGAGAAAAAAAAATTAAGAAACAAAAAGTAGATGAAAATAAGTATTGACCATGGAGAGAGAAAATATAAATATTTAAGTGTTATATTAATAAAAACAAACACACACAAAATAATGCACGAATAATAACTAGAATGAATAAATTTATAAGCAAAATATACCAAAAAAATAAATACATATAAACATCCTCGACACATGTGAGGAAAAAAATCAAGACGCAAACGCATGTATCATTAGTTAGAGTAAAATATTAAAATAGAGACATAAATCAAAAGATTTATCCTAAATAATAAGATTCATCAAGAAAAAAAGATCTGTTTAACAAACATTAAGCCTAACAAAATTACAAATGAACTAAGATAGAATATTAGTAATTTATTTAAAAACAAAACAAGAAAAAAAGAAATGTAATTATATAAAGAGAAAAACATGAAAATAAGCGTTAACCACATAAAATAAATCATACAACTAATTATATCTATAAACTAGTTCCAACAAAAAGTTATAAAACAATAGAAAAACAATAGAAAACAAACACAATGAAAATGTAAATATACCCCTCGCATGTGTGAAAGAAAATGATCTTTAATATTTTTAATGGGCCTGTGTTTTTTCGTGGGTCTAAATGGACAATCTTATTGTACCCTAAAATTAAAATGGATATAAACAGTTTAGAAACTAAATAATAAAGATCATAAATGAGGTAGATTTATCGATTTTAACATCTTTAATCCCAGAAATGTATGTGATTATCACGCGGCATAATGGCGCGTGGATCGATTCAACGCGGAAGGTATTTTTTTTACCTTTTCTTGCATCAACGAGGATGGATTCGAGAAGAATAAATAACCAGAAAGAGAAATACGTACATGGAGAATACAAAAAAAATTGAAAACAAAATATTTTATTTTAATTATTTAATTTAAATTATTTTATTTCGTTGAAAAAAAAAAAAAAATTTATTTTATTTCAACCCGAAGAAGCGGAAGAGAGGCTGGTCTTTGGTCCTCTCTTTTTCTAGTTTCTACCGTCGAATACAACAGATCTCTTCCGTCGCCTAATCGAATCAATCAAGGAGACGAAGAATCAACGCGAATAATATACATACACTGAAGTCTGAATATTCGACGAGACCTGTTGGATCGGGGTGAATCCAAAATGGTTCGATCGGGTAATTTAAACGTCGATTCATCGGCTACTCATCGACGGACTCCGTCTCGAACGGTGACGTTGGGTCATATACAGCCTCAGGCTCCTACTTATCGTACTGTCTTCTGCAATGATCGAGATTCTAATATTCCCGTCCGGTTCAAGGTACTGTTGCTTGTCCTGTTCTTGTTAATGCGCATTGGTATTTGTGCTTTTTCGATTCACCGATCTGATTTTGCTTTAGTTTGTGATTATAGTCAATTTGTGTGTTTTGGTTATTCTGATGAATGTGTGGTGATTGTTTCAGGGGAATTCAATTTCTACAACAAAGTATAATATTTTCACCTTTCTGCCGAAAGGTCTGTTTGAACAGGTAAATACGCATTGTTTTTCTTTGAATCTTAGGGTTATTAAACTTATCTCCAGCATGTATTTAGTAGTTAGTATTTCCCAAATCGAAGAAGTTTAGTGAAACCAACCCAGAATTGTGCTATCATATGGGAATGTCATGGATAGATCTGACTCTGATGCACTTCAAGGCTAGTGTGAATTTACCTATGGAATTAGGATCGAATTGTAGATGAAGTGATAGGTAATGAACATTGCCAACACTTCGAACTCCTTGAGTCTTTTCTACAAGGCTATTTCTGTTATGTGTTGTGATCTTAGTTTTACTGTGTTTCCTGACAGTTTAGGCGCATAGCGAACATATACTTTCTTGGAATCTCGTGTCTATCAATGACACCAATAAGGTATGTTAACTCCATTGGAAGTTGTGTAATTTTTACGTTTTTTTCGAAGTTGTCTCGTTTTTATTTGACATTGTGTCCAGAGAACATCCTTTCTCTCGTCGGATGAATATTTACTGATTAGTTATTCATGATAAATGCAGTTATTAACTAGATAGAATTTTTTTTCCTGCAGCCCTGTGAGTCCAATAACAAATGTAGCTCCGCTGTCAATGGTGCTTCTCGTCTCTCTTATTAAAGAGGCTTTCGAAGACTGGGTAAGGGATACTCGTTTGTTCTTCTTTTGTTTCTTTTTTAATTGTAGAATTTTCCCATTTCTCCATGCTTTAGGATAGAATTATTTCAGCGCTAGCCTAAAATAATCTGTTCAAGTTAGTAGATGCGTTGTAATCTCAAGACCCACCTGCGTCCCAACTTCTAAATCCTTCTGTTGATCATTTGGTGCAGAAACGGTTTCAAAATGATATGTCCATAAATAATAGCACAGTGGAGATCTTACAAGATGAACAGTGGGTGCCTATTCCCTGGAGAAAGTTGCAAGTTGGAGATCTTGTCAAGGTTAGTCCTTTATGATCAGATGAATTGCCCTTCGTTTACCCGTTTTATTTATTGCTGTGTGTGTTTCACTGCGTTGTTGGCACACATGTTTAGTTGTTTTTACTGCCTGCATCATAGTTATTCTGGTAGATTTCAGTTACCTTTTGTAATTTATGTGTATCATTGTGCTGCATTCCACTGTGGTAACATATTCCCTCTATCTCCACAATGGAAGGGTTCTATGATTTCTTGAAATACAGTTTATAGTGTATTCTAATTTTTCCTCATCTGTAAAAGGGTTAAAATATTAACAAACATCAGCTTTGCTGACCTCTGACAAAAGGACACTGTTTTTAAGAAATTTGTTTGTGTTGTCTACGTTTCACGGTTCTAACTTTTAGCATGATATCAGAATCTTGTTAACTTCGGATTAAGATCCATAATTGTTAAATAAGTTTCTTGATTTGTAGATAAAACAAGATGCATTTTTTCCAGCCGATATTCTTTTCCTGTCCAGCACCAATCCTGATGGTATCTGCTACGTTGAGGTGCTTCTTCTTAGCCCCTTTCAAAAAATATATTGCCTTCTCTTTGCTGCTATTCAAAATCGTTCTCATACCTAGTGTTCCCTTATTTGCGTATATATTGTGAGTGCAGACTGCAAATCTGGATGGAGAAACAAATTTAAAAATAAGAAAGGCCCTTGAAAGGACATGGGATTACTTGGTACCAGAGAAAGCTTCTGAGTTTAAAGGTTAGTCTATAGATTTGATTGTTATCATTTGTAGACGGAGGTGAACCTGTTGCAGTGACTTCTAGTACGTAATTCGATATGAACTAGTTTGCTAATAAAGTTAGTGGGTTCAGGCGATTTGGCATTGATTGTAGAAACATTTGTTAGTTTTTATTATCATACATTCGATCACTACCTTCTGGCGACAAAAGTTGATAAATGAACTGTCTGAGAAAGGTTCACCTGGGTCAGGTTTCTTTTATATAGTTACCCTGCCAACTCATTGCCTTTTATCATATCACATCCTGATGTACGGATCGAAACATTACCAGAACTAACGAACTAACGGCAGCAGAGTTCTAAATAGCAGTCCTTTTTTCATTTATTTAGTGTCTGGCTCTTGTAGATTATTGGTAAATGTCTGATAGGACTTTCTTAATATTATTTTTTCGAATTGTTATGGCTCATTTCTGACTGATGATACCTGTTGTAGTCTCCTATCCATTTTCTTCTGTAAATATATTATTATACATATCGAACTATTTTTCTTTGCTCTGACGGTCCTTCGTTTTATTCAAATTTATTTTTTCATGTCAGTATGATTGTGTTTTAACTGTTTAACACATTTCTTTACTCTCTCTAACATCTCTGTCTTTTGCAATGCAGGTGAAATTCAGTGTGAGCAACCCAACAATTCTCTGTACACTTTCACCGGGAATCTTATAGTGCAAAAGCAGACGTTACCTCTCTCTCCGGACCAGCTCTTGTTGCGTGTATGATTGACTGTTTCTGCCGTTTTTTTCCTTCCCTGCCTTATTTTTGCATTTTCATGATTTGGTCATGCATATTGTTCATTAATCTGGATCATGTTGATACATTTATGAGATATCTTGATTTATTTTTTGCAATTTAATATCCTTGGATTTTAAAATGTTATCTGGATAGATTTTCGTGCATGTAAGGCAGAGATCTATATCCTTGGATTTAATAATATTCTGAGTCTTTTGATATCACATTTTCAGGGATGCAGTCTTAGGAATACTGAATACATAGTTGGAGCTGTAGTTTTTACTGGCCATGAGACGAAGGTAAGCTTGTTTTATGAAAAAATAGCTTTGTAAATATGTGTTTCTAGCTTACATATGCTAAAACCATTCTATGGTTTCTACTTCATCGTGTAGTTGCTATGCATACGTACTGATGCAATTTTGTGGTGAATTCTATATATGCAGGTGATGATGAATGCCATGAATGCTCCTTCCAAAAGAAGCACTCTGGAAAAGAAGCTTGACAAACTCATTATTACAATATTTTGTGTCCTGGTCACAATGTGTCTAATTGGAGCTATAGGCTGGTATGGTTTCTCGTCAATCTTGTGAACTATCAAGTCCCGCTTTGATTGTTATACCATATTCTCCAGTTTCCATATCCTGTTGTTGTGATATAGTTATCTATATTTATTAATTTTGCAGTTCAATTGTGACTGATCGTGAGGACCTCTACTTGGGTCTCCATAAGTCAGATTGGGAATACCGTAACGGACTCGTGGTAAATAGCTTTGTGAAGTTGAAGTTGATTTCCGTCTATTTCTGGATTGCTGGTTTTTACCATGATGCTTCTGTTTGCTGCCACAGATAGGGTTCTTCACCTTTTTCACTCTAGTCACTCTGTTCTCGTCAATTATACCAATCTCCCTTTATGTTTCTATAGAGGTACGTGTTTCCTAGTATCCTATTTTAACTCTCTGCATTACAAGGACCGGAAATTTGAGTGATTTTTCATCTTCTCTCCTTAAAAAAACCCAGATGATCAAGTTTATACAGTCGACTCAGTTTATTAACCGAGATCTCAATATGTATCATGCTGAAACAAATACCCCTGCCTCGGCCAGGACTTCCAATTTAAACGAGGAGCTTGGACAGGTAACTGTCAGTCCATATCGCATATTGCCACTACTTATCTATTCAACAAATTGATGCCTGCATGATAGAGATATCCGTTTTGTTGCTGGTATATTTACTGTTCGTATGTTGCTATTCCTATGGTATATTTCAGGTGGAATACATATTTTCTGATAAAACTGGAACGCTGACGAGAAATTTGATGGAGTTCTTTAAATGTTCAATTGGAGGAATAAGTTATGGATGTGGTGTCACCGAAATAGAGAGAGGAATCGCTCAGCGTAATGGCTTAAAAGTACAAGAGGTATTATTTCTTTTCAGATGGAGACGTTGTTTAGTGCATTATGGTGCAATGGAAGGATGTCTAATTTGTACCACTACAAATATACTCAGGAGGAAAGGTCGACTGGTGCAATAAGAGAAAAGGGATTTAATTTTGATGATCCAAGGCTAATGCGGGGAGCTTGGAGAAATGAACCTAATCCTGATCTTTGCAAGGTGCCTTTCTTTCATTCCTTAGAGATGTGGCTCACAATATGTTTAAGGATTGTAATAGTTAAGAGATGATGGGGTTATAGGGCTAATCTAAAACATGATTCTTTCCTCCTTTCATGAAAAAGTTTGGTGTACGGTGTATGTGATAGGTGTTGAAGTGTGAACTTCTAAGGTTACAACTCGAAAAGATTCTTTTTCCTTTATCGTGTATTTGATAGGTGTTGAAATGTGAACTTCTAAGGTCTCGAAAAGGTTTTTCTGCTTTAGTCGTTTAGCTTTCAATCACAGCCTGTATTCTAGGTTTTTGTTTTGGGAGCCTTGTACTAAAAACTACAAATTGGTTCTGACTAATGCCTCTAAAATATTATAATGTCATTTTTGTGGTTTAGAGAAGTTCCTTGTTTTTTGGTACCAAGTTTTCTACTGCGCCTTTATCTGGGCATGCGCACATGCAGATGCAAATTTAACTTTAAGATATTGTACTTTTGGTTTTTGTAGGAACTTTTTAGATGCCTAGCCATCTGTCATACAGTCCTTCCTGAAGGTGATGAGTCCCCTGAGAAGATCGTTTATCAAGCTGCTTCTCCAGATGAAGCTGCCCTAGTTACTGCCGCCAAGAATTTTGGTTTCTTCTTTTACAGGTAATTCTCATTACATTTCAATTTCCAAAGTAAATTTGAGTTTGCAGGCGATCTGACAAGTTAAAATTTGCAACTAGTTAGCTTGCCCCATGACCCCTTGTTCCAATCTTTAGATTCTTCCATAGGTGCGTTTGTTTCTATGTTAGTTGTTTGAGAAGTTTCTTGTATTTTCAGGCGTACTCCAACTATGGTGTATGTTCGCGAGTCTCATGTTGAGAAGATGGGAAAGATTCAAGATGTGGCCTATGAGATCCTTAACGTTCTTGAGTTCAACAGGTCTATAAGACAGTGAATTGTTTGTTTATTTCCTCTTTGTTGTTATTTATGCATACCAATGAAATTTTACCCAATACATAACAGTACAAGGAAGCGCCAGTCTGTTGTATGTCGTTTCCCAGATGGAAGGCTTGTACTCTACTGTAAGGTAATAGTTCTACAAGTACGTAGTTCTCTGTGTACTTCCATGTCATATTTTGATAATTGCTTGGGACATTGTCGACAGGGTGCTGATAACGTAATCTTTGAGAGATTGGCTGATGGAATGGACGATGTTAGGAAAGTTACAAGAGAACATTTGGAACATTTTGGATCTTCTGGATTGCGTACCCTTTGCCTAGCCTATAGAGATTTAGACCCTGAAACCTATAATAGTTGGAATGAAAAATTCATCCAGGCCAAGTCTGCATTGCGAGACCGTGAGAAGAAGTTAGATGAGGTATACCATTCTTTCTTACCTAGTTTCTTTTAATGCTAGAGGCAGCTTTCTCATATCTCCCAAGCAAACGACTTTCTAAGAAAAATCTAAAGCTTAGCAATGGATTCCAAGAACAGTAAAACAAGAATGAAAAATGATTTTATGATTATGACCTTCAGTAGTGAGAATGAATGTATCCTTACAGTACAGTTTTTGAGTCGCCAGAAAATAGTTTAATCATAGCTGATGAATGTGAGGTGTCTTGATCCATGAAGGTAGCAGAACTTATCGAGAAGGATCTTATCCTCATCGGATCAACTGCAATAGAGGACAAACTTCAGGAAGGGGTGCCTAATTGCATAGAGACCTTATCAAGAGCTGGAATTAAGATCTGGGTGTTAACCGGGGACAAAATGGAAACGGCTATTAATATTGCATATGGTAGAGTGTGACACAACTTTTGCACTTAAATCTTATTTTTTCTTCTTCCACTTAAATATCTGTCTTTGATTCTGTTATGCTACAGCATGCAACTTGATCAACAATGATATGAAACAATTTATTATCAGCTCTGAAACGGATGCAATCAGGGAAGCTGAAGAAAGGGTAATTATTTTACTGTGAATATCTTGTCTTGTGTAGGATTTTCATGGAATACAAGCATTTTAGCTAGTTTTTACTGGTAAATTTTTTTTACATTAGGGTGATCAAGTTGAGATTGCTCGTGTTATCAAAGAAGAAGTAAAGAAGGAGCTAAGAAAGAGCCTTGAAGAAGCTCAACACTACATGCATACCGTAGCTGGACCAAAATTGGCTCTCGTTATTGATGGAAAGTGTTTAATGTATGCATTAGACCCGAGCTTACGTGTAACGCTGCTCAGCTTGAGCTTGAACTGTACGTCAGTTGTATGCTGTCGTGTTTCTCCGTTACAGAAAGCACAGGTAATTTAAGATGACTATTTCAAAATAAATTCGTGCATGTTGGGCTTTTAAACAGAGCTATACACTATTTTGTTTTGGGGCTTTGATTTCGAAATTGTAATCACATATATAGTGAGTAATTTGGTTCTCTGTGTACTTCGAACTGGCTTCTGAATTCTATTATATGTGATTTCATTTCAGGTGACAAGCTTGGTGAGAAAAGGAGCGAAAAAGATTACGCTTAGTATTGGTGATGGTGCCAATGATGTTAGCATGATTCAAGCCGCTCATGTTGGTATAGGAATAAGTGGGATGGAGGGAATGCAAGCTGTGATGGCTAGTGATTTTGCCATTGCTCAATTTAGATTTCTTACAGATTTGCTTCTTGTCCATGGACGGTGGTCATATCTTAGAATCTGCAAGGTGGAATTTTTACTTGGCAGATTGCGCCATAACAGGCTTTTTATTTTCTCAAAGTTCTAATGATCTTTCGTTTGGCAGGTTGTCATGTATTTCTTCTACAAGAATCTTACCTTCACTTTGACTCAGTTTTGGTTCACATTTCGAACTGGATTTTCTGGTCAGAGGTTCTACGATGATTGGTTCCAGTCATTGTATAACGTTGTATTTACCGCTCTCCCTGTCATTGTCCTTGGGCTGTTTGAGAAGGTACTAGCTTTTCTCGATCTCTACTTATACATAAGAATATCCATCTTGAATTACTCAAACCGGTAGGACTAATTTCATTTTGTATGTGATTTGATAATCTCACTTCTGTATTGGGCTTTTGCTAGGACGTGAGTGCGTCCCTTTCGAAGAGATACCCAGAACTGTATAGAGAGGGAATACGTAACTCATTTTTCAAATGGAGAGTGGTAGCAGTATGGGCTTCTTCTGCCGTGTATCAGTCTCTCGTCTGCTATCTCTTCGTGACCGGCTCATCTTTTGGTGCTGTAAATTCATCCGGCAAAATATTTGGTCTCTGGGATGTTAGTACATTGGTTTTCACATGTCTGGTGATTGCTGTGAATGTGCGCATTCTTTTGATGAGCAATTCCATTACCAGATGGCATTATATCACAGTCGGTGGGAGCATTCTTGCATGGCTTGTTTTTGCTTTCATATACTGTGGGATTACGACACCACGTGATAGAAATGTAAGCTGTTTGCATTTGAGTATATCTTTTGGTTTTCTGATGTTTTTTTTTTTTTTTTTTTAATTTAGCAAATATCTGATTTCTCTTCTTTTCTCGTCTCTGCAGGAAAATGTCTACTTTGTCATATATGTCCTGATGAGTACATTCTATTTCTACTTTACATTGCTGCTTGTTCCCGTTGTCTCTCTTCTAGGAGATTTCATCTTCCAAGGGTAATTAAAACCGTGATATTATCAGTTTCAGCAACTTTATGGCATTGACTGAGATGTGGTTGTTTCGCGGAAGATCACTGAAATAAATCGTACACAGGATGTTTTCTAATAATTATGACATGAGAGAATCTATGTTTTTACTGATGCAGGGTTGAGAGATGGTTCTTCCCATATGATTATCAGATCGTCCAAGAAATACATAGGCACGAGTCAGATGCAAGCAAGGCGGATCACCTGGAGATAGAGAACGAGCTCACACCTCAAGAAGCGAGAAGCTATGCGATATCCCAATTGCCTCGGGAGCTCTCAAAGCACACTGGTTTTGCATTTGATTCACCAGGTTATGAATCTTTCTTTGCGTCCCAGTTAGGTGTTTACGCGCCACAGAAGGCGTGGGATGTGGCAAGGAGAGCCAGTATGAGGTCACGCCCTAAAGTACCAAAGAAATAGAACCTATATATATATATATATATATATACATTATTGGTGATTCATCCAATTGGGGTTTTTTTTTTTTTTTTGTTAGGCCTTAATAGTTTAAAAATATATGTAGAAATGTACTTCTTTAGGTGATATACTAATGATCGTTTCATGTTTGTGTTTTGCTTTTAAACGCCATTTTTTATAGCTCCATTTATGACTCATGTGGAGAGGCAAGCATTAGGATACTTCTTCCCCCATGTACATAAATTTGACCTGATTTGATTTACACCTTTGAGGTCACTTTTTTCTTCTAATTTGAATGGTTCGGGACAACAAAATAACAAATGGCGACTACTATTGTATATCAAATGTGATAGAAGCAGAAACAAAGAAAATCAAAAATCGAAAGACAATTGTGGGAGTCTTCTCACTACAAACTTTTTCAGTATCAACAATAGCAACAACAACAACAACAAAAATGATGGGTTTTTGTCTTTGGCATCAAGTTCCATTTAGAAACACAAAAATAAACTAGCAAACCAACGCAGAGGTACTCTGTTGCTTGCACAACAGACCGAGGATAGCTTGAGTAGATAGAGAAACTGAGTGAAAGCTTTGTAAACAAGTCCAAACGTGATATGTTTTGTTGATAAATCATGAAATCCTTTATATGATCATATTTTTGTTTCGGTTGCAATTCAAAATCTTCAAAGTATTAACCATCTGCAAGGTTTTCTATGACTAACATTTATCTGTTTTATGTTGTTTCCGCCTTACGTTTGGAGATATATTGCTTCCGTGGAAAACATATTGTTTTGTATGCTTCTTTTGTGGGAAAAAGTGAAAAATTGTTGTGTATGTTTCTTTTGTTTACAAAATTTGGAGCTCACATTACTTTAAATCCTTGTTCTAGATGAATTTAGTATAGTTAGTACATATATTGAATAGAAAATATTCATGATATTTACAAGATATATTTAATATATTGTATTCCAGAATATATAGAACTATAACTCATCGTGATGTGTTCAATAACTTAGTATCATAAAAAAAGAGCAATTCATAATAAGCAAAAAGACCAAACATGTTCAATTCAAGGCAAGCAACGGTTAAAAAAAAAAATCGCAGAGTTGGAGAGAGATGCAACGGAGCGTAAAGAGAGCGTTTAAAATTTAAAATTTGAATAAATGGGCTTCTTTTGGGCCTGCATTGAAACCCACCTAATATTCCGGAGACCGTTGAGGGCGAATCAAGTTATAAATCGTGCCATACAACCGCGAGTCGTGGAAAATGTAGGACCGTCCGATTGAAGTATCTAACGGATCAACGGAAATCTCAACCTGGATCGCTATTAAAGACGCAAACAATACACATAAATATAAAAGCATATCAGAGTAAAATACCTAATATGTGTCGCGTGTTCTTCACCTTTATAATTTTTCTTCCAAATTTTCTCTCTATCTCTCGATTTGTACAAGCGGAGATTCGCGACATTCTTAAATTAGTAAGTTATTTCGATTTCTCTTAGTCTCTAGATGGTGAATTTTGTGTTTGTTCGTTCTTATCTTAGTTTAGGGTTTTGCGATGCGATTGGTTTGGGTTTCTTCCGATTTTGTTATAGGTTTTCATCGTTCGTTCATTATTTTGATTTTGTGTATAAAGGATGTGTGAATTTTGTGTTTGTTCGGTCGTATCTTAGTTAGGGTTTTGCGATGCGATCGGTTTGGGTTTCTTCCGATTTTGTTTTTGGGTTTCATTGTTTGTTCTGTGAATTTTGTGTAGAAAGGATGTGTGAATTTTGTGTTTGTTCGTTCTTATCTTGTTTAGGGTTTTGCGATGCGATCGGTTTGAGTTTCTTCAAATTTTGTTTTAGAGTTTCATCGTTCGTTCATTATTTTGATTTTATGTAGAAAGGATGTGTGAATCTACCTGGAAGCGCTTGAGTCCGCGTGAAACTGTCGTCGAGGTAACTTCTTTGTATCTGTATAAACACTAAAGATCTTCCTAATAAATTGATTTTGATCTCTGTGGTATTTGATGTTTATGGACTTAAAAAATTGGTTATATAAACCGAATGGAGTAGATGCGTTTGAATCTTTTTGGTTCCTTTCTTGTGCTAGCTTTTACTATTGCCATATTGCTGATTCTTTTGTAATTACAAATTGAAAGATGAGACAGAATCTGTCAGTGGAGAAGCCATCACCGACAGATTCCACGACATCATTACTTTGAATATTCGAGCCCAACAAAACTGAAGGAGTAGCAGCGGCAAACAGATAAGCTCTTTTACTGCCTTACTCATTATATGTTTTTCAGTTTTTCGTTGCTTTGCTTTTGGTTTTATCAAACACGCTTTTACTGCCGATTCTTAGTTTTGTTTTAGTTTGATACAATCCCAATAAAGATCATTGGCAGACACTAATCTAATAGTGTTCTGTCAGATTCTTATTTGGGGACACTGTCCCGTTCTGTGAAGCCTAGACCCAAAGAAATTTAAACCATCACCCCAATAACTATTGGTTAGTACCCACGGCCTACAAAAACAAATAAAGTCTTTGACAAAAGACTGATTGAAAAGAGTCCAAGCTCTACTAAGACTGTAACTGAAAAAGTCTTTAGACAAAAGTCTCTGATTGAGAAGACTTCTTAACTAAGAAGTACCCACGGCTTAAGCTATGATTGAAAAGAGTTCATACTCTGCTAAGTACCCACGGCTAAGGCAAAAAAGACTGATTGAAAAGAGTTCATACTCTCCTAAGTACCCACGGCTTAAGGCAAAAACTGTGATTGAAAAAAAGTTCATACTCTGCTAAGTACCCACGGCTTAAGGCAAAAAAGACTGCTTGAAAATATTTCATACTCTGCTAAGTACCTGTGGCTTAAGGCAAAAACTATGATTAAAAAGAGGTCATACTATGCTAAGTACCCACAGCTTAAGGCAAAAAAGACTGCTTGAAAAAAGAGTTCATACTCTGCTAAGTACCCATAGCTTCTGAAAAGTCTTTAAGAAAGACTGATTCAAAAGAGTTCATACTACTAAGTACCCACGACTTTTATAAAGACTGAAAAGAGTATGAAGTACCCACGGCTTAAGGCAAAAAAAGTATCAAGGCAGAGACTGTAATTGAAAATAGTTATCTGCTAAGTACACCCAAGGCTTCTAAAAACTCTGATTGAAAAGAGTTCATACTCTGCTAAGTACCCACGCCTTACAAAAAAATTCTCAAGGCAAAGACTATGATTGATATAGTCAATACTCTACTAAGTACTCACAGCTTATCAAAAGTCTTTAAACAAAAGACTGTGACTAAAAAGAGTCCTTACCCTCGCCTTATCAATAGTCTTTAGACAAAAGACTAATTGAAAAATCTTTAGACAAAAGACTTATTGAAAAGACTCCTTAACTAAGCACCCATGGCTTTTAAAAATTTATTTGAGGTAAAGACTGTGATAGGGGATTGAAATACCTGACTACCCACGGCATACAAAAAGTATTTGAGATAAAGATTGCTATAGGGGAAGGCAATACCTCACTACCCACGGCTTAGAAAAAGTCTTAAGACGAAGACTATGAATTGAACCAGGTTCCTCACCCACGGCTTAGAAAAACTCTGAAGACAAAGGCTATGGATTGAACAAGGTTCCTTACTTTACCACTACCCACGGCGTATGAAGAGTCATTAGACAATATTGCCACCGACGGCTTATGAAAAGTCTAGACGACAAAGACAATATAGAAAGTACTACTTACCCACGGCTTATGAAAAGTCTTTAAACAAAGACTGAATCTAGACAATACTTCTACCCACGGCTTACGGCTAATGAAAAGTTTTTAGACACAGACTGAGTCTAGACAATACTTCTACCCACGGCTTATGAAAAGTCTTTAGACAAAGACTAAATCTAGACAATACTTCTAGCCACGGCTTAAAAACACGACTAACGGCTTAAAAATAAAGTCTGAAGACAGTGTCTGGAAACGTATTTATTATTTTATTACACACGGCTTGCAAAAAAAGTCTTTAGATAGACAATGACTCCGAATGTGTTGGATGGATAAAACAACCAACTGCTTACATAAAGTCTTTAGTCAAAGGCCAACTGTTGGATCGATAAAAAGATCAACAGCTTACATAAAAGTCTTTAGACAAATCCCCTGAAATTGTTGGATGAATAAAAACGACCAACTGCTTACAAAATGTCTTTAAACAAAGGCTATGAAATTGTTGGAAGGAAAAAACGATCAAGGGCTTTAAGGATTAGGACAAAGCCTATGAATTGAAGTAAAGACTAATTAATTTTGATTTCCTTAATGTTTGTATAGGTGCTCGAATTGTTAGAGAAACCGTGAACATTTCAAGTGTAGCAGATATCTTTGACAGGTATGTGCTTTTCAAACTTCTTGTAATTTAGTTGATGTAATTATGAAAATCACAAGGAGACACAGGCATAAAGTAAAGACTAATTCATTGTTCAGGTATGTGCTTTAAAAAACTTTAAAAGGTGTTCATATCCTCATTGACCCCAACGATTCGTTCAGGTATATGCTTTTCTTGACTTTTTCTGTTAATTACATATGAAAATTTACAAACTAAGTTAAGTGATATGGACGTAAAGGTAAATAAATTGGAAATTAAGATCTAAGCACCATTTATTCTAATTTTTTTTAAACTGTCTTGATAACATTTCTCTCATTGATTTAGCATCCGTTAGTTTCTAGAAACTGATTTCTAACATATCTGATTGCTAACATATCCATTGATGAACAGGTCAATCTTCTTTTTTGATATTGGAACATTATATTGTGTGTTGACAGTGTTAGTAATCTATATTATCTTTAGTTTGGAGCTTATATGTGTTATAAGGTCTGTCATTTTATGAAATGGATGTCTCTGATAGATCAACGTAGGTGAGAGACTCCTGCAGATTGTGATAGTAGTTTCTTTGGATTTTGAATGTTTATGTTTTGTGTTATTCTCTTAACCCTCAATTTTGATTCATTCTGAATAGTGTTAAGAATCTCTTTAGCTTGGTCGTTCTATGTATTATAAGGTCTCTCATTTTATGAAATATATGTATCTTGGAGTCACTTGTAGATCAATATAGGTGAGATTACTGCAGATTGTGGTAGTAGTTTTTTTGAATTTTGAATTGTATATGTTTTGTGTTATGTTCCTCGTAACCTTCATTGATCATCATAAACAGACAAATATTTATTATTTCTTGTTTGGTGCTTGTATGTATCATAAGGTCTCTCATTTTATGAAATGGTTTTGAGTCTCTTTTATATCAACATAGGCGAGACTCCTGCAAATTGTGGTAGTGTTTTTGTGTGTTATGCTCCTAATCCTTGGTGAGCATATTAAACATGTGAAATGACATGTTCACAATTTCTGGAATTTTATATCATATGCTGATAACTACTGTGTTATATTTTATAAATTGTACCTATTAAACTCAGTTTTTGTAATAAGTGGGAATGAAAAATCACTGTGTGTAGTTGTAGAATGTGCAATTGGTCTTTCTTGATTTTCTAGGATCGATGTCAAATTAAAGAAATTAGCATGTGGAATAGGTGCTCTGATCTTCTCTCCACTTTAGGACAACTAAATGTTATGTCTAATATTCTTTTCGATTAATAGGAACCTTGATTTGTTGTAATATGTGGTACACTTTGAAGTTCTTGGCTCTAGTTTATGTACAAAATCATCCAGTTTTTTTGTTTGTTGCTAAGCAAAGTAGCACATTGAGTCATTATTACAGAAAATTATAAGAGTCTGATTGTTAAACTAAAGAATCATATTGTGACTTGTGAGTTATATTTGTTTTAGCTATCTGTTAGATTATAAGATCTGTTTCTTGCATTCTGGTTGGCTATCCCATTGTCTATTACTTATTCTTGGCTTTGGATGATAAATCATCTTTGACGTTTGCTTCTTGATTCTTAGAAAATAATTAGTGTGGTAAATTGATTTCTCAACTCTATTTTTATTATTTTCTTAACATTATTTCTCAACCTTATTAGTATTCATACCATTGGAGGGTAGGAGAAGACTATATTATATGAATCTTTTGTTTACGGCATATTATACTGTAATGTTGGATGTTTTACATTTTTAAAACAACTATTTTTAACCCTTAAATTAATTAGTAATCAAATGTGGAGTGCCGCATTTACATGATAAAATGAGACTCCATCTTTGTCTTCTTCGTTTTAAAAGACGAATATTCGATTACTTCCAATGCGATTAGTATTGTATATTATATAGTTATTGAATCAAGTTTTGTGCAAAATCATCTGGTTTTTTTCTTATTGCTAGGCAAAGTAAGCACATTAAATTACTATTACAGAAAATTATAAGAGGCTGATATGTTATGTTTCTCCTTGTTGCATTACTCTTGATTCTGTTTTTTGGATTATATATGAATGTAAGAAAAAGGTGATTGTATTTATGAATGGTTGATTGAAAAACTAAGTTTATAACATCGTTAATTAAGAAATTAGGTACTAGCAAAGAGAAAGAAAAATCAATTCGTAAATATCTTCTTTTTTTGTTTAATTATACAAAATGTTATTGATCTGACATACTGTTGATCAACCAAAAATTGGTCTCATGTTGATATATTAGCATGTAAATATTTATGTGGCACATACCGAATGAAAATATTTATTTTTAATATTAATATATTGGTATATAAATATTTATGACATACTGGATGAAAATATTTATCTTGATGTTGATATATTAGCATGTAAATCTAATTAATGTCTCATATTATATAGAATATTAATATTTTTAACATGCTAACAATAATAACATGCTATCAATGATAATATGCTAACAATAATATATTAATTCTGTTATTATATTATACATAATTTACATTAACATAACTTGTTATATAGAATGTTACAGTGCTAACAGTACTAACAACAACGATAATGTGCTAACAATGATAGCGTGTTAACACTTATGTGTTAATTAGGTATCATATTATACATAAATAACATAATAATAATTATGATAACATGTTATATAAATTGTTAACATGCTAACAATATTATTCAATATATGTAACATGTTAATAATAATATTGATTTATTTATCATATCATACATTATCTGCATTAACATCATACATAGTTTATATTAACATAATTGCTAATGTGATATAGAATGATAACATGCTAACATTAATATTTGGTATTTATATCGTATTAACATAATTTGTAACTTGTTAACATCAATATATAATATGTACCATGCTAACATATTATCGATCGAATGTTACCGTATTAACAACAATAAGATATTAAATATTTTTATCATGCAATATCTATAACATATTATTATAATTATTTAATAGCATATTAACAATAATAATTATAATTATTATCATGCAATATCCATTACTTTAGAATATAATTACTCTACTAAAAAAGCCTAACTGAAGCTTGATAAAGCCTTCCATATATATAAATATAATATACTTTGGCGCTCTTACTCCAAAACCTGAACCCAATTTTTGCTCCTCAAATCTCTTTCGAATTTCTTATTATTTGCTAAAATCTTTTCTCTGTTAGTTTGTTGATAATGGAGAGTAAAGGAGAAGGTCCAGCGATCGGTATCGATCTCGGTACTTTTGAGTATGGCAACACGACCGTGTTGAGATCATCACTAATGATCAAGGTAACAGAACGACGCCGTCTTACGTCGCCTTCACCGACTCTGAGAGGTTGATTGGTGATGCCGCCATGAACCCAATAGACACTGTCTTCGGTATGTAATCTCTTCTTGATTCTTACGGTTTATAGGATTGCACAAACCGGCTTTGATTCAGGGTTTATCGGAAGATCTTAAATCTGATTTTGGGTTTATGTAAACCAACAAAGATCAAAGTTTTTTTATTTATATTTGTTGGTTTTGTTTTTCTGAATTGGTTCGAATGTGTGACTAAACTCTGTAAGAGATTGATTGGTCCAAGATTCAGTGACGCATCTGTCCAAAGCGACATGAAGCTATGGCCATTCAAGATCATCCCTGGTCCAGCAGACAAACCAATGATTGTCGTTAACTACAAGGGAGAAGTGAAGCAATTCGCAGCTGAGGAAATCTCTTCAATGGTTCTCATCAAGATGCGTGAGATTGCTGAAGCTTATCTTGGTTCTTCGATCAAGAACGCTGTGGTCACTGTTCCAGCTTACTTCAACGACTCTCAGCGTCAAGCTACAAAGGACGCTGGTGTGATTGCTGGTTTGAATGTGATGCGTATCATCAACGAGCCGACTGCAGCTGCCATTGCTTATGGTCTTGACAAGAAGGCAATGAGTTTTGGAGAGAAGAACGTGTTGATCTTTGATCTTGGTGCTGGCCCTAAGATGGAGGAAGTCGACTAGAAGTGGTTCCTTTAAGTTTGTTGTTGACTTGATATCTGAATTCTCTCAAATTTAGGTGGTGTTCGGTTTTATGTTTTACAATATTTTTAGCTGTAGTACTTTCTCTCTATTTTCGTGTGGCCTGTGTTTCTTAACAATGCTATAAGTTAAGATTTGTCATATATGTGCGTCGATTTTTTAGAAAGTCTACGAAAACATGATGATGGCAATTTTAATTGTGGTACAAACGACACAATATATTCAAATGGTCGTTATTTTTGATGCAACCACATTTTTAGCGTCGTAGCGACTCTTCCATGGGCGTGGAGGTTGCAGTTGTCTTACTACTATTGGACAAGGACATTTGATGTAGTCTACGGCCGGAGAATTCGTCCTATTAAATACAGAATGTGACAAATATAGAAATATGAACGAAGAATTATCCAAACGGTTGAAGTGGACTCCAGTTGTAATGTTTTGGCACTGAATTGTAACTGAAACTAATGTTTAGTTTCAGTACTAAAAAAAAAAAGACATCTCTATTATTGAGGCTTCTCCTACAAACCTTCTCCGGTATCAACATCAACAACAAAAATGATGGACTTTTGTCTATGGTATTAAATTCCATTTAGAAACACAAAAGAAAATAAAAAAGAGACATCTACAATGATACAGCAACAAACTTTCTTTCCAATTCAAATAAAGAAACGGAAAAATAATTGAAGTGGTAAGAAATCACAAAAAATAATCAGGAGTCTTGCGAGTGGTATCCGGTTCGACCTGTCTAGGTGCTGGATCGAACTGAAGGAAGTTCTGTTCCATCTTCTCTCCAATCTCAAGTATTGCTGCCATGTTCCCACATCTGTAACAGTAGTTTGGTGCACTAAACACCGTCACTACGTTCTTTTCCTATCAACACACATACACCAAAAGATTCAGCAAATTTGTATTCAGATCCTACCTCATTCGAGAAATATCCGATGTTTTGGAGATAATATATACCTGACACCAATTATAGCCTTCCATTACAAGTTGATGCGCTCTTGATATCAGACTTAGTCCATTATGATGATTAAATTGACTTGCAATGTCTTGTCCAAATGTGTAACCAGCACCACGGGGAGATATTCCCCATCCACATCGATCGTCTGGGTCAGACCAAAGTAAATCGCACATTGGTCCTTCGTGTGGAACCTACAGTCCCAGAGTATATCCATATCAGATGATAAAAACCAATTCCTATTCTCTCAAGGACCAAAACTTTTCACAGAGTTTATATGACCAGCGAGAATCTGTGTCTTAAGGACAAGAGTTACTTATACTCGGACCAAAACAATGCCTTTATAGGAAACATATAGTCATCTTACCTCCTGTATTCGATCCAAGCTTCGGATATTGTCAAGCGTATCTAGCGAAGGTGAAAGCCCTCCATGCAAACAGAAAACCTGTAATCGACTACAGTTTATGAAGACAAATGCAGAGATGAAACAAATACGGTTTAACAGAATCTGACAGATACAGCTCAAACCTGACTCTCTATGAGTGCTGTAAGAGGTAGATAATCAAAAAGGTCCGTGAAATACTTCCAGACGTTTGCATTTCCGTATTTCCTCAAGCATTCGTCATAAAAACCATAGCTGAACAAACAGAAGCAAAAACAGACATGAATAGACGCAAGACAATGAAATAAAAGATCTATGTTAGTCTTGAGTCAGAAGGGAATAAAATACAAGTTTTCTTACAAAAAAAATCTTACACTTGTGTAATCTGACGACTCTCATGATTCCCTCGTAGGATCGTGAGCCTGTCCCTGTAACGCACTTTTAGTGCCACCAATAGGGAGACTGTTTCTACTGAGTAGTACCCACGATCTGCAGAAATATAACCAAGACAACATACCAAAGACATTCACTATCAGATCCAACTTCAAACAAGACCAGAAAACTTGAACCAAACATACGGGCACTAAAACCAGACAAAACTGGCAAATAAGGAAGTGCCTTCATGAAAATAAACACCATAATGCTTAATACCTCATGATGGTTGTGTAGCAAAATACTAACAAAAGCTAAATCATCACAAAATTGGATAAAATTCCCTAAATGAGTTGAAAAAGATTAAACAAAAAAATTAGGAGAAGTAAACCTAAAACCAACAGATAAAGAAGACATCAGATTGTGAAACTAAAGAAATTAGGTTAGCTTTTATGGATAACCCACTGCTATGAAATCCTCTAAAACTGTTAAAAGACTGAAAAAACTCACCAAAATTTTCCGATTATCAATCATATAAACACTTGACCAATCTAAAAATGTAGAACAGAGATCAAAAGCTGTTTATCCCAACAATATGAAATTCTCCAAGAATCTCACTTATCAAAGTTGCAATTTTTTCATAAGAACGTGTTAGCCTTATCAAATCCATGAAATAATTAATACTCCGAGAATCATCGTTGCATCAACATGAAACACATAGATCCATCAATTGAAATCCCTAGAAAAATAAATTGATTGATGAAGAACAGACTGACGTACCTACATAATCACCCATGAAGAGGTAATTAGTATCCGGCGGGTTACCACCGATACGGAAGAGCTCAATTAGGTCATAGAACTGGCCATGGATATCGCCACAGACGGTAACCGGGCACTTAACCGGTTGAACATTCCATTCTTCAACAAGAATCGCCTTGGCTTGATCGCAGAGGATCTTCACGTCCGCTTCAGCCAACGGCTTACACTCCATCAGCTGCTCGATCTGACGATCGAGATCCCCATTAGGCGGCATCGTTGTCCTCTTTGCCCTTATGCAAATCTAATGATTGACCACGGATTCTTTGATATCGATTAAATACGGTGGCGGCGACGGCGGAGGAGGATGGATGAAGGAGTGGATGATGGTTTTCAAGAGGTGAAGGTGGCTTTGGTCTTCGGTTCGGTTTCTCTCTCTCTCTCTCTCTCTCTCTCTCTCTATCTTAAATGGAGTTATTTATTTGGCTTTTGTATTATTTTCAGACAAAATAATTTTAAAAAAGTGTTTTTAGGACTGTTATAATTATACGGTGGAAAGTATTTGTTTAGTAGTAGTAGTACGAACCGGGTTAAAAGAAAATGACACGTGGCGAAAGACAAATTCTCAATTTTTGGTTTTTTTTTTTCTATAAATGGTCATTTCATATTTTAAGTGGGGATAATTAGTTTATGTATTTAGTAGATTTAAATATATGTTTGAATTGGAATCACAACTCACTCAAATAAGAATTGGATGTTTCTCCAAAGTTTTTTTTTTGGTTTTGTTGATTAAAATTTTTTATCACTGCTAGTTCTTCCTTTAGAAACTTTGTAAATCCAATTTAATACATTTACTTATATAAAATGGATAATCTTTTTAAAAACATTAGGGATAATCTTACCTATTAAATAGTCCGATTATATGATGTAGGGTAAGGATCCTTAATAAATGAAATAAGATAGTGTATCTAATCTATGATTTGGAGAGATTTTGAATGGTTTGTATTAAAATGATAGATACACTAGTATTTAAACATGAAGTTCAAAGGATGTCTTAAATCTAGTGTTTGAACTTATGATTTTAAAATCTACTTTAAAATCCTGTTGGAAATATTTTAAATAATGGATTTATATGATGATTTGGTGGGATTTCTCTTAGTTTTTTTAGTTAAAATATAAAAATATGAATTTTATGGTTTTATATGGAATTTTAGAGTGATTTAATGATGATCACCACAAATTTTTTAATTCATCGAAAATCATCTAAAAACTCACTAATAATCAAATCATAATCAAATCATGTGTTGAGAAAAAAAAAAATCAAATCATGTCAAATTTTCTCAAATATCATATTCATTAAATTTAAACCATACAAGATTTCAAACCATATTTTCCCCCATTTTTATTATTCTATGAGTTTCTAATTGATATATATTTTTGATTTTTTACATATATTAAGAAGACAAATTAAAGCATGATTGTAAATACATTATTTTTTGTTATTAAAATTTTTATATAATTTGATATTAATAGTAATTCAATAAAATTTAATTAGTTTTCTAGATGTTTATAATTCATCTTCATTATCTAATAAAATGCATAAAAGTTTTAAAACATCTATTTTATGAAACAAAAATAACACCTATAAATTTATTATTTTTGAAATGGAGGGATTATTTATTAATGTATTCGGTTCACTTTAGTTCCGTTATTTTATTTTGAATAATTTAGATAAAAAAAAGTATAAGATTCATAAAAATATATTTTATTTAGTTTGATTTGGTTCGAATAGTAAACCTAAGAATCAATATAGAATCAAAAAATATTTGGACTCAAGTTGAATTAAATTTATCCAAACTATCTAAATTATCTGAAATATCATAAAAAAAAACTAAAACATCCAAAAAACTATCTAAAATATGCAAAAAATCCAAACTGTTCCGAAAAACATATAAAATATTTGCAAAAAAAAAAATTAATTAATTGTAACTAGAGATGGTATCGAATTGATAATGAAATATGGTAGCAAATGAGTTTAGTATTTTACACTATAATTTTTTTTAAAAAGTAAGAACAAATATAAAAAAATATTTATCTTGTTTAATCTGCATTTCTTCGATCACTGGTATGGTATTATTTTTTTTATTTCTCGTTGGGTTTGTAGCGGAGAAAAATTAAGATCAGAACCCATAGTGTTAGTTATTTTATTATCTATTTGTTAATGTATTCTTACAAAAATATCTGACGTTTTAGGTCTTCTAACCGGTCATTGGGTGGTTAAGGTTCGTTGCAAAAAAACGAACTAGACAACTCTATTGTCTGGTTCGAGAATATAAATTTGGTGTTATTTATGGTCCAGGAAATGAGAGTCTGATAAAAGGTTCTGAATGTGGATTAAAATATATTTAATTTGGTGAGAAGCAAGTCCATGTTGAAAATATTGCTTATTTGGTTGACTAGAGTTATGGTTTGTATATGTTTTAGCTGCTTTTTAATAAAAAAAAATATATATACAGAGAATTTTTTTGAATACATATCTGAATCAAGACCATGGTTCGCTGTTGAGGTAAGAATTGGTTGTATCTCCAAATTTCTCTTTGGCTTTGTTGAGTTAAAAAGAAAAAATCATCGCCAATTTTTCCATTGACTATGTCCAATTTAATACTTATACGTGTATACATTATGGATACCCTTTTATATATATATAACATAAATATGGATAATCTTACTTAATAAAATAGTCTGAATATATGTTAGGGTAACTATTGATAAATGAACCAAATTCAAGCCGTATGATATTTCAAATTTCTAAATATTTAAAGGTTAAAGTTTATAATCCAAAAATGGAAAGCTTTTTCAATAATTAGTTAATTGCATTTTCCATGATCTTTTTATTATTGGCGTATTTAGCTCAATTTGATCTAGTTATTTTGGTTTTGGATACTTTGAATAAAGTGTAAAACTCATATAAAACCATATTTTATTTGGTTTGGATAGGTTTTAGTTTGATTTGGTTTTGATAATGAATCTAAAAAACTAAAAAATATTTGGATTTAATTTGGAATATGTACTTTATCCAAACTATCAGAAATATAAAAAAATAATTAAAACATCCAAAACAGACTAAAATATTTTGGAAAACAATTTTTTAAAAATTTGCATAAAATTTAGTTCTGTTTTTGCAACAACAAAAATCTGAATAAAGATGAAATAATAGATTTGATATGGAATTTATAGTGAAATATGGTAGCAAATGAGTTTCATATTTTATATTGGAATCATTTTACAAAATTAAAGTTGTATGTAATGTAGTCTAGTGAGAGAATTATCATTTCTCTATGTGTTTCTCTTAATTTATGGTTTTGTCTCAAGTTTATGTTTAATATTTTCATTTATTATGTTTTATTTTTAATTAATTATATTTATATATTTTGATTCGACTATTCTAATCAATTTATTGATTTGTCCAGAGTTGATTGCATAGGTGATAGGTTTCTTCATTTTAATAGATACTAAAATCCAAAATCGAAGATTCAATCCTTGATCTCCCTATGATTGTTGGGGTTATTGGCCAATATATCACAAGTTAAAAACAAAAAATCAATGCATTTAGTTATATTAATTGCCAGTTTGAACGAATTTTGTGTTCATTTTGGAGTTGGTTTTGAGCTTAAAAGGGAGTCATTGCCCCAATTTATGACTATTCGTTTCAATTTGGTTCATCCTAACTCGGTTCGGTTCGGTTCGGTTTGCTACATTTGGTTCCCGGGTATTTCACCCAGATCCATACTTAGCGTGTCTTTTTGTAAACGTCGTCGTATGTAGATATGTTCTTGCTTCTAACGGCCAATTTTCATCTCCAACCTCACTTCACTTGCTTCTTCGCCTGCAATGGAAGCGAGAATCATCCACCAAATTCAAATCCCAAAGAACCCAAATCGCAGATTCTCCCATCCTCCCATAGATTTCCCGCGCTTTATAAGAGCTTCTTCCTCAACCTCACAGGTTCTCATTCCTCCATTTTTCCCTTTTGCTGTCTATTTTTCTCTCTACTTTGTTTTACAATTATTTGATTTTTTCGGGTCACCAGGAGCCGAAAAGTTACAAAGGTCCGAAACCAAGAACGAACTTGGTGGCCGATTTCGTTTCCAGAAACGATGACTCGGTCCGGAGCTTGCCGATCTACGTCGGAGGCACTTCCCTCTTGGCCGTTCTCTTCAATCGCGCTGTTTCCGGTATCGCTCCTGTTGCCGATGCTAGCAGGTAATTTCACTTAACTCCGATTCGGTTTGGTTCGACCAGTTTTGATCTGCGCCCGGTTATGGTATTTTCAGAAAATGAAATGTGATTCGAGGTCAATAATAAAAGACATTGCTTTCGTGTTTTGATGTGATCAAATTGTGGTTGTTTGTGTCGTAGCTCACAGTCCAGAGCAGATCTATTGGCACTTGGCTTGGCCGTAACCAATTTATTGACCGGTTTAGTCTGGTTATCGATCCGGCCTAAGTCCATAACACCAGTAAGAATCCTAATCCTTCACCTCTTCCGATCAATAACCAAAAGTGATTGTGGATTTTAGAGGATTTTGTAAGCAAAGTGCTGTTCTTGGTTTTCTTTGATATTAGGTAAATCCTGAAGGTGTGGAATGTAAAGTTGTAGAATCTGATCTTCCTGCATCAATAGTCTCTGAGTTATTATGGTAAAGCTATGTTTCTTGTGGAAACTTCTTAAGTAGAAATCGAATCTGACTTTTGATATGAGATTCTGTGTCTCTTTCTTAAGGGCTTGGGAATCTCTTAAGGCAGCAACATGTTGTAAGTCTTTAGTTATTGTCTACAATGGCATTTGCCTTATCCAAATCGGGATGGCTGCTGAATCTGCTAAAGATAATAAAGCAGTCATAGTAAACACTGATAAGCTGATGAAAGGATCGGTTTACAAAGGCGTAATGAAATCTAAAGCACGTACGTAGAACGAATATTGGTTTGTATTTTTGTGAAATATATGCACTTATCTAAGAAAAGAAAACTGATTGTCTTGTCAGAAAGTTACTTGGCTAATCTTTCTCTTTATCCTGGAAGATCAGAGCTACCATTTCTGCCTTCAAATACACAGGTTTGTTGAGAGTTGTGAGTATTACTCCATTGAGTGAGGGAATAATGTAACTAGTGTGACAATATATTTGTCTTTTTTTCCTTCTTAGGCGGTGATTTTGCAGCCGCTTGGAGATAAAGGAATGGCAGTCATTGGCGGAAACACAATTAGAGGCTTCACGTCTTCAGACCAGGTAAGGAAAATTTTCAATTCTCTACATTGTTTGTGACTTGAGAAAATAGTAACAGGGACACGTAAAAAGGTTTAGTTTGATCATCATGTCTAGGCTTGGATTTCGTCAATTGGAGAGAAGCTAGATGCGACATTAGGGAGAAATTTTATTAGTCCCGCTTAGGTTTCTCAAGAGACAGATCGAAAGTAACTAAACAGGTAAAGTGGAGAAAAGATATATAATCATCTTGCGAAAATATAGTACAAGCATTGATTAGCAAGAACTATTCATTGCGTGATCATGTTGTTACACAAAGTCAAAATGAAATGTAAAAACAGCTTCAGAAATCATAAACTAATACATTTATCTTATAAGAGTTTATTAGCTTCCAAGTGCTGTCTCAGGTGGAATGAGCTTTTGGGTACATTTTTCTTCAGTTCTGTAGATAGGAGTTTCGTTTGTGGTTTCCATTTTGAGTTATGGTGCGAGAAACTAACAAATCAGTTGAGATTACGCTGAATGATGTTTCTAGACCACGTACTCGTCTCCCCAGAGATTGCATTTCGTTCTGCGAGCTCTCCATGAATCGCTGGAAGAGATCTAACAGACTAGACTGTTGTTTCTCAATCTGAGTAATCTGGTTTCTTATCAGAGACAACTCTTCTGCATTGTTTCTCTGAGAAGAACTACTTCCTTCAGAACTCTCTTCTTCATCACTACACTGAACAACATCAACAACTTGTGACTTGTTAGATCCATTCTCTTTTACCTTAGACGGCTTTGCCTTTGCTGGAAACAGAACCCTTTTAGTTCCCAATGTCGAATGATTCGTCTTCCCTTTCGACTCCTGCTCAACTTCATTACTAACTTTCTCTTCAACTTCATTAGATTTTGAGATTACTGGTACGTTTGAATTCTTATATTTGCTTTTCAATGTGTTGTTTCTTTTCCCCGAAGAAACTGATTTGGAGGAAGAAGGCTCTGATGAGACCTCTGGAGAATCATCTCTGAGTTGCTTCCATAAACTCAGTGTATGATTCATCCTATCTCTAACAAGCTTCACTTTATCAAATCTTCTGCTCTCAAGAACACCAACACAGAGTTTCTTGAATAGAGGAGCTGATTCTTCTTCAGCTGTAGCAACTCTAGCCATTGCCTCCGCAGCAGCTTTTCTCGCATGCCAATCATCGCTGCTTAGAAACTCTAATACGTTCGGTAAAAGCCAATCTAGCACCGCCTTGTCGCTGTTTCTACCACCAACGGCGCCGATTACGCTTCCTATGGCTCCTAGAAGTTCCGGTTTCGCTTTAAAACCTTCCGATTTAAGCAACTTCCCAATCTTCGGAAGCGCTTTCTGCAGTTGCTCAACATCAGGCTCATCCGCCGCGTCAACCACCGCCGCAAGGCACACGGCAGCTCCGATCTGTGCGTTGTAATCGCAATCGTGGATTAAGGTTTCGATCATTGGTCCGGCGAGGACGGAGAATGGTGGTCCGGTGATGCTTGTTGTCATATCGGCGGAGGCGGTTGCGCAAGCTGCACGGACGGAGGAATCTGGATCGCGGAGACGGCGAAGGACGGTGGAGACCATCTTTGGGAGGTGAGGAGCGAGAGAATTTCCATGAGAACGAGAGAGTAAGGAGAGGAGGGAGACGCAATGTTTCCTTACTGGAGATTTTGCGGAAGAGTCTGTTGTTTGTAGACAGTTTATAAAGAGAGAGAAAGTCTCCGGCGAGAGAGTAAGAGCGATTGAATCAAGCTCTGCAGCAGCGAGAGATAAAGTGTCGCGATCGGAGAGGCGATTGAGACAGGCGATGACTCGTTGCTTGACATCGGTAACCGTCGCCGGCGGTGAAACAGAGCGAGAAGAACGCATTTGAACGGAAGGCATAGTAAAAAAAAAAAAAGGTTACCGGCGATCAGAAATGGGCCATGGAAGGAGAGGAAGGCAATGAAGGTGACAGTACGGTTGGTACTTGGCTTTTAGACAAGACTCGTCTCTCTGGCTTGCCTTTTAAACTTGCCAATATTTCACCACTTACTACTACCATAGTTTCCTTTTTCGTAAGAATGTATCAATTTATATTATCGCACAGTTTTTTTATTATATCAAAATAGTTTTTTTTGTTCAATATACCATCAAATAATCTATAACGTGCGCAGGGGATAGTTACGTAAATCCTCTATGTATTAAAATTACTAATTGGAAAATGTTGGGACTTATTTTGAAATAATTAGCAGAGACTTGCGACTTTGTTTTAGGATCATTTACAGTTTGTTATGTGATTACAAATTTAAACTCTAAATTAAAGTTTAAAAAACTCCAAATCTCAATTGGTTCATTGATCAGTACATGCATTTGATAAAAAAAACATCTTATATAGTGTAAATTTATAACGAAGATAAATTTGATATGTTTATCAGTTATCTACATCTTCACATGTATCTTCATTTAGGCTCATAAAGATTGACTCATGTCCTAGAACAACTATTATCATATATTATATGAAAACTTAACCGGAGTAAACCAGTGTTGTTTATTACAAGCAAAATAAGGAAACTGTATCCATAGTGTTGTTTACAAATGATCAAGTCAAGCAAACACGGTTTCTTTGTCTTAAGTCTTAACACGTAACAAAACGTGAATTGTGGATATATATAGTTTCCTACTATTATACTTTTTCAAGAAAAGCCTGTACATTGATAAGTTCTTAACTTTAATACTACAGTATGAGAAGTATTTTTAATTTAAAATGTGATGGTAGTCATCATGTTTTCCTCCTCCAACGTTTATGGGAACCATGTTTATTTCCAGAAATCCAAAATGAGAATCATCTAAGTAATCTTTTGTTATCCTTAGAAATAGTTAGATTAATCTTGAACTTAAGAACTTGTACATGTCCTAGTTAACATAGCAAAATTTTTGAAAAATTTGTTCATTTATTTTATCTCTTTTGTAATACGCATGACATGGATGCTGATGTATCAACAACGAAAAACATTTATCTTTTCCACCATAGGCCTCAACAAGATAGAGGTATATATAGAGGAAAACTGGCCCATTACTAAAACAATTATTGTAAAAATAACACAGTGACGGGGCATTCCGAGAATTGAACTCGGGACCTCTCGCACCATAATGCCCTTTGGGGTAATGCATTAGGACAGCTTTTAAAATATCATCATTAAAAATAGGTCAGGTGGAAACATAAATGGATAGGTTGAGAAATGAAACTTTTAGGGGAATCTCTTACTAAATATAGTATTTTGAAGGCTTTGAGATAAATTATTAAAGTTGTTGTTATTTTAATAAATATATTTTAAAATCTCAACTGAAATTATAAGATTTGAATTTTTATATTATTAACAAATAAATTTCATCAAAATATTTTAAAATCACAATAAAATTCTAAAAGTTTATTATTTATATTTTCAATAACAATAAAATTTTAAAAAATTTTAAAATTCATATTTGAGTAACATAAAATTTGTCATTTTAGTACAAATCACTCTATTTTGTTTGTTGCTTAATTATAATGGGTCCAATGATCGTTTAAGACCAATAGACATAGAGTAATTATACTAGATAGCCTCTCTTTTTTTAGTGAATATGCAGATCTAACTCCCATGAACAACTCATTAACAAACTAATGGTTTTGCCATATGTTATTACTGTTAACATTTTTTTTTGTCAACATAGCCTAGTGGCTTTAATATACCAATAACATACGGGATGGTAGGTTCGAACCCCAGACCTTGTGTAATGAATGCAAAGGTGACTACTATTATGCCACATGATTCCTACTAGCGTTAACCTCTTTAAAAGGTTGTTAATGGCATTTTCTATAGATTAAGTTTCTGACACATTATCCTCCTCAATTTTATTACTTTTTTAACTGAACCATTAACTCCGTTTTTTATACATCTTTTTGACCGCACCCTTTCTTTCCATATTACTGTTCATTTTCTTCTCCTTGTTTTCCAATTCGTCATTTTCTATTCTATATTCTTTCCTTTCAATTATAACTAAGACACAACTCTGAGCATATCTGGTTGATACGTTGATTAGATGTAGAAAAAAAAGTAATGCTCAAACGAAGAAAATAAACAGTATTTCTAAAGGGTTAACATTTAAAAGTTTATATCATTATATGAAAATTTAAAAAGATATACCTCTTAATGAAGACACTTAAAAAGATAAAATATATTTTACAAGATTAACATTTAAAATTTTAAATAAACATATGAAAGTTTCTAAAAAACATGGAAATGTTTTGAAATATTGTTTTTTAATAAAATTAAAATTGATGATTATCGAAGAGACTTGATGTATTACACTAATAAATTTATTTTTGCTAATTATTTACTAGAGTTTAGTGTTTAAGATTTATGGTTTAGATTTTGTTATTTCAAAATACAATATATCAATTGGTTTGAGTTCACTAATCCTTGATGTGGGCTTAGGGTTTAGATTTTGTTATTTCAAAATATTGAACACATACTTGTTTGGGTTCATTAATACTTGATGTGACTTTAGGGTTTAAAGTTTTGTTATTTCGAAATATTGAACAATTTGTTTGGGTTCAACAATTCCCGATATAGGTTTGGAGTTTAGAATTTAGATTTTAAATTTTTGTATTTCAAAATATTGTACACTAATCGGTTTGGATTTATTTAGATATTTATGTAACTATACAACATAAACTTCTATAAAGTACCAAAACTATTTTAACATTTAGAGATAAATATTCAACGCCCTAAGCCTTTTTAACAAATCTAAACTGGATCTAGATGAAAAGCTCTAATGCTTTATCATAACAATTCAATTCAATCTAACAATTCAATTCAATCTAACAATTCATTTTCTATTTTGAATAACCCAAAACCTAACAAAAACTACTTAGAAATGATCAATGAAACAAAAAAACCATAATTTGAATAAAAAGCATAAAAGAAAACAATTGAAGAAGTAAATCAGTTCTGACTCTTCTATGAACGAGTTCTGATTCTTCTCTCCAAAAATTCTGCTACAAATCTCTTTTGATAAAATAAAGCGTAGATCTAAAAAATAATCATAAAATCTTAAATATAGCATAAAAATTCGTAAAAAGATTTTATTGCAATTAAAAAAATTCCACGCAAAAATCATTTTCTTCAAAATGTGTGAAAGAATTGTCGTATGGTCGGCTGATACACGTCTTTTGATTTGTTTTATGATTTCAGTTTTCCTGCATCTTCTCTAAATTAGCTCTAGAATACTCCAAATTTTTCAGATATACTTCAAAAGTACCTAGACATATAAAAACTCTAAAAGACTCCAAAAACACTAAAAAGACTATAAATAAAACTTATATTATGGTTAAAACACATAAAAACCATGATATATCACCTAATGAAAAACATGAATGTGGTGCTTTGCCTGCTTCAGACATGATCCATCTAAGTCTTAGGTGAATCAAAATTTTGATTTTTTTGCTTAATTAGTAAAAGCCTCATCCACTTTGATTTATATAGGCTTTACATAAAACATATAACGGTATGAAACCTGAAGGATTCTTTTGAAACAGATACTAAAGGAGCCATGATAATTTCACGGAATGAAAATTAAGTCGTCGCACCATACGTGAGAGAAGAAAACAAGATGAAGAGACTGAGACTGATATATAGGGCAAAGAAAGAAAGCTTGAAGCTAGCAGAAGCAGAGCGAAACAGAATGTTAGAAAAAGATTATAAGATCAAGAGGGAGTTTTGTAAGGAGAAGGGACAAATAAAGCATCAAAAGATGAAGATGTGAATCCTCATCTTAGGTAAAACCTTCTATGCTTCTGCAAGTTTATATAGATATTGTTTTGGTTATAACCACTTTGATATAAAAAGCCGAATATGTTTTACTTGTAGCATCATATGTGATGGTTGCAACTCTACAATTGAAGATGGGATATATGTCAATGCCTTTGGTGCTCTTTGGCATCCTCAATGTTTATGTTGCCTTCATTACCATAAACAAATTGCTATGCACGAGGTTTCAATGCCATAATGATACCATTCTGAGAATTGACTGCTACTTAAGTAACAATATAATGATTCCCTTAAATTGTTTTCTTAGATTTCAAACTCAAAAGGAAAGTTTCACAAACATTGCTACAAGGAGCATCGTCGTCCCAACTGTTATGTCTGCAGAGAGAAAGTAAATAGATTCTCAATTTAGGCTGTATGAAATGAAAGTAAAGGGAAAGACTTTTTAGATGTCAAAATGTAATTTGTATCTAATTACTCTTTCAGATTCCTTCAACTGAACAAGGTGCAAAGTACAATATTTGGAAGAAGAAAATACTCTCCTATTCATGAATATGATGGAACGCCAAGTGTTGCAGATGTGAGAGATTATCGAGGTAACTCCCAAGTGATCACGTAGAACCCAACGGCCCGTCACACAGCCTGTAGAACTATCAAATATGGCGTCGTTGTTGCATTTCAATGTGAAAAACATTTATACGTATTACCTTTTCAGTTATAAATGTAAATTTTGTTTTGCAACATTTTTCTTTTTTTACAACTTTTTTAACTTTTCAAAACTAAAATCCACCACGATTTCTTCTATAACCATAAATTTTTATATGGTTTTTATATCTCTTGTTTTAGATATTTTTATTAAGTAAACTAATAGAAATTTAAGATATATGTTAATTATTGGAATAATACTCCTTTCTGTTTAATTATAAAGTATACGTATTTTAATTTTTCATATAAAATAATTAATTTATATAGTATGAAAATAAAATAGAAAAAACATAACTGACCTTTTAGGATTTTATAGTAACCAAAATTTAATTATTATATTTTGATATGAAATCGGTATAGACTAAAACACATATTTTTTTAAAAAAAGTAGTCTAAGATTTCATTTATGATCGTCGACTTTTCATATTTTTGTACTGATCAAACTAAATTATTGAGTTTTTATGTAGAGCTACTTTCAACTAAAACGCATAATTATCTCACTAACTTTTCAAGTTCTTACAGTAAATTTAATTATTGAGTTTCAGATTGCCCCGTTAATTAAAACACTATATTAAAATTAAACTAAAATCAGGAATTTTTCAAAATTTTATAGTGATCAAACTTAATCACTGAATTTCAATATAGATCCAATTTTAAGTAAAATGTTTATGTTTATAGTAAGATAGTAATGTTGTAATTTATTTATGATTGCAGACTTCTCAAGTTTTTCTAGTGAGTGAACTTTAATTATTGATATTTAATAGAAACTTGATTTTAACTAAAATGCTTATAATTTATAGTAAAATAAACCCAAACACAGAAAACCCCCAATGTATGTAACCATGGCTAAAACTGAAAACTTAAAAATTATTAAAAAAAAAAATACTAACGATAAAAAGTCATTCGTACAATCGTAATTATCTTGTGAAAATCTCAAAAATGCATATTCTTTATCTTTGCTATTATGTTTCTGTGTGACACTTCAATTGGTCTTATGCCAACTGAAAATCCACCACTCATTAATAATAAATTTAGAGAAAAGTATAAATAAAGATCGGATGAAGTTAAGTGATATTGTCAGTTGACGTAGAATTTGTAAATAGTTGTACTTTCTTTTTGAGTTACAAATATATATGGATTACATTAACATAATCATAATAATAACATATAACTGATTGTTAAGAAAAGTTTATTCAAATGAAAAATAACATGATAAAAACAAAAAATTTTGTTTAACACACAATAACACTGAAAACTTAAAATGTCATACAACACCAACAAAACAAACACAACAATGAAGACTTAGACCATTGGCATCACTGAAACAAATTTCATAATTAATTGTTTATTATTAATTTCATTAATATTATATTCAGTGAGTAATGAGATGAGAGAGAAATGAGTAAATAATGAAATAAAAATAAAGAAATGTCTCAGAGTTAGTGGTTTATTGAGACGACTCACTTTGGTTTTAATTACTTTTCTTTTTTTTTAATTTTTTTTTTCATTTTCTTTTTATTGTGATTAGACTCTTGGGCATGGAGGATAAGCATGCCCTTAAAAGTCATACATCAGGTGAGAAACAATATTAATAATGAAACATATCCTGACGATGGCCTTGTTAAGACTCATGGTTTTGGATTTGGCTATGTTTGTACCATGGTGTATGATTCACAGCACAATTTGGAACAACTCTTTCAAAGATATAATTGTTATCATGATTAGATCAAAATGGTAGCGATTAATTAGAAGTAACCATCTTCAGATCATAATTGAATGCATTTGTATCCATCCTTTCTATCTTGATCAGATAAACTGTGGTTGGTGTCATAAGTATCAGTACCTAAAGCAACATTTCTAGAACTTCCAACATGGTAATTCTGATGAATGATGATTCTTTGTTGGGATTGAGAGTGGAGATCATCTATTTTCTTCTTCAAAGCTTCAGCAATAGGTATCATCTGAATTGCTTGAGTTATGTTGAGTTCTTTTGGGGGCTTTTGGTAACAGTTCTCAGAATTGTTGTTTAATCCTTTCCTTTTTAATGATTTTACACCTGTTGTTCTTTTCTTTTTTCTTTTTCTTTTTTCAGCTAACATCTACGGTGAAAACAACAAACAAAATATACCATCCAATTAATTATTTTATATAAAAATACAAAACATTAGTTGTCGGTAAGAAAAACAAAATTGAAAAATCACATGAGCAAGCCACTTATTTAGATCTTGGAGATGCGGATTGGTGTTGTTTTCAATAAGTTCTATATTTGGATTGTGTCTATGAATAGATTTCTGAGAACGACTTGACAAGCAGTCAAATAAATCATTCAATATTTGGTTGATCAAAAGAAAAAACATAATTACCTGGTGAATACACGATCAATGCAACTTTCGCACTACATAATGTACCAATTTTATTAGTTTTATAAAAAAGCAGATTTTCTTTTGGAAAATGTAATTTGAAGGTTTTTCTCATTCGTCATTTTCACCATCTTTGTTTACTTTTTGGGCATTATACCTTTTTACCATTTTAAAAATGTTTAAATAAGCAAAATGTGAATTGATAGTTGTGGACATAGAAGTTATTTGTATTTATAGATTTATATTTCATAAAAGACATCAGACATATTGAATATTAAAACTAAGTGTTTTTTGTCCTATTATTATTTATGAATATACAGTTATACATTACCTCTTTTAAGAATATATTAGGAAATTTTTTTTAACAATTTTATATATAAAATTTATTATATTATAAATTTGATATTATCATTTTATTTGTTATACTGTATTACAATCTGTCAGATTTCAAATTAAATTTTGGAAAAAGTTATTACCATCTGTAAACTTAAGGTATTTATAAATTTTAACTGGATTTACATAAAAAAATATTTGTAACACTTTTCATGCTTGAACAACTCATAAAATCTTTTATATCAAAACCCATACAAAAAAATTCAGTCACCTAAAAAAATTTATATGCATTATCTTTTCAATTATAAATGGAAATTATATTTTCCTGCATTTGTTTACATTTTTCTTTGTTAAGTTTTCAATACCCAAATCAACCATTATTTTTTCTATTATTCAAAATTTTTTCTTTCTATAAATCTTATTTGATATATTTTTACTAATTAAACTAATAGAATGATACTTCTTGTTTAATTATAAAAGTATACGTATTTCAAAATTTTCTTATAAAATAATTAATTTTTTTATACATGAAGCATTGCAAGATCTACTCATGTGGAAGGCACTAGCTAGCTAGGATAAATAAAGGTCGCGTTTCATAAGTAGACCATTATGTCTAAGAGACAATTGCAAAAGCCTTAGGCCCAATAATCATTGTGTACGGAAATGTAGCCCTCATGAGCAGAAGATACAGAGACCTCTTTGTTGAAAAATATCTAGAAATTTCAGCGAAAAAAACACCGCTTCATATCAATTTTGTCATAAGATTTCAGGTGGAGGTCGGCTCCAGTTTTATGGGACAGCCGGAAGCCATAAGACCACCGTAGTCGATAACTCGATCAGCTGCTATATTACCAATAATAAGGAATGAGTAAGTCGCACTCAAAGTCACTTATTTGAAGACCAAAGATCGGTAGAGACACCAGCTGTAGCATAGCCACTGTACTCAAGAGTTTAAAAAGATGCACTGATGTCTTGAAAGAAATTATGTCGGACTAAGTGTAATGGAAGAATTGGATATTAGGTGTTGAAAGATTTTGATATGGTTTTGTTAGCTAAATAATTATGGCGGTTTATCAAGAGTTTAGATTCTTTCTTTACAAAGTTTCTTACTGGTATATATTTTTGCAGTTCAGATTCATTGGATTCTATCATATCATATATTCTATTATTCAGATGGAAGAATATTATCTCAACTAAATATGTGGTTAATAAAAGATTAATCAAAAGGGTTGGAGCATGATTTTTCATCTTAGTATGAAATGGTATGTAGATTTTATTATTTCGTACGAGATTAACAATTTGTAAATGTTACAGTTACTATCTTTCTTTTATGGTTGATCAGTTGATTGACTCATAATCGAGGACATGAAATATTTAACTGATTTAGGGGATCATTGAGCCTGAAGATATGAAAATTATTTTAAATATTCCAATTAGTTGATTTCTTAATTCAGATTATTATACATGATACTTCATTAAGTCAAGAAAATGTACAATGAAATCATAATACAACATTGAACAGATTTCTCTGACTCAAATAATTTTTTATTTATGGCTCTAATGCTAAATCATTGCAGGTATTTTCTTGAAAACTGAAAATTCCTCCAAAAATCAAAAATTTCATTTGGCAAGTTATTTCTAGTTGTGTTTCGGTTTCTAAAATATGAGAGTGAGATTAATTAATTGTAATACACAATGTGACTTATTTCAATGTCCAACGACTATACAAATATGAGCATTATCACCTGTGTCATCCCATCCAAATATTTTTAGTAAGTCATTGGTTTTCTCTAACTTGAGTTATATATTTTGGAATTTTTTTTTTTTTTGCCAACGAAAGTTTATTTAAAATAATATAAATAGACATTCTTTGGATAATATGATATTTCTAGAAAGTATAAATGATTAAGTCTTTAGCAATATTAAACTCTTAGAAAATTATTAAAATTATAGAGACAATCATTATTATGGGAATAGGCGCAAATATCTGATATCAATGTAGTTCCCACTCAAATCTGAGTTTAATGCCTCCTGAATGATATTAGTGCCATATTGACTCATAGAAAATAATGATAAGTTTTATAGACAATGATGCATCATCAGTCAGGATAGTGTAGAAGTTATAATGATGGGGTTCGAAATATTCATCATAGCCTATCACCATTATATGTTAAATTTGAAGCAATTATTTGGTCCATGGATTATATGGAGATATTACAAAATCTGAACGTAAAATTTAAGTGTTCTAATTTGGTGAAGATAGTGTTTTCACCACATAATGATCTGTTTTCTTAATATATTTGGATGAATTCCAATGTTGTAACGCGTCTTTGAACACATTTTCTATTTTGCTCATCCCATGTGCAAGCAACACTAAGACGAATATATATATATATGATAGATTGTTTGATTTGTTAAATTTTATATATGATCATGAAATCCTAATATCGAACATATAAACAAAATCTTAGTCAATTTTGTTTATCTCTTTTGTGTATCTCATTTAGGTTCATTTAATGTTTTTATCTCTTTTAAATATCAACATGCAAACAAATATTCGTGAAACCATTTAGGTTCGGTTAATGTTTCGATTCTTTTATTTAGTTTCTGTGTTTAAATACTAGTCTCACTTCTTTGTAAACAAAATGGATTTTGTACATGATTTAGTTTTCTTGTTGATGCTCACCATACAAATGGGTATTTGAAAAATAGGTAACAAGCACAAGCACAGGTCAAATAACCTGCAAGTAATACAATTTTGGAGTATATTTGATATTACATGTATTTGAATTAGCGGGTAACAAGTACGTGTATGAAAAAAAAATATCTGCCCAAAACAGGTTTAGTATCAAATCTACCCAAAAACCAGGGTATCTATCCGTGTCCAAGGGCTAGAACAAGACCTAGAAACAAAAGTTTTAAAAGATAGAATATAAGGGTATTTTCATCAAAAGTAAATAATATTTATCTCTGCTATTGCAATAAAAAATGTTATGTATTTTCTAATTATTTTCGATCTTTTTGGTATATGGCCTATTCACTCTTGTTTTTTTATATTAAAAACTAGGCAAATAAGATTATAGTATTTACTAGTCTTACGAGAGATTTTTTGCAAATGTTGGAATAACCTTATTAAAGAGCTTCAAAGAAATGCTTGTTAAGAAGAATTCTATGGTGAAAAAATTGGGAGCCAAAAATTAATATTAACATAATTTCAAATTTTGAAATTATAATATTTTATTTACATCTTCAAAAACTTAGATAATATTATAAATTAGTAAATTTATTGATTTTTGAAATAGTGAAAATAAGATAAATTTTATTTATTTATAAATATCTTTAAATAAAACCAATTTTTTAATAATTTAAAATCCCCATAGAGCTATTGAATATAGTGAATAAATATATTAAAATTTATTTAATCAATAATAAGAAAGCTAATAAAATTATAAACATAGATAAGGATGAAAATTTTATGTTCTGAAAATTTCCTTCTAATTAGGATTTTCTCACCTATTTTTATCCACATATTTTTTTGAATCTACTGAAAAAACTGAACAGAGACCAAAAAATCTATTTAATTATTAATAAGAAAACTTAAAAAGTTAAGCGTAAATAAACTATTAATAAGCAAATTAAAAACGAAAAACTTAAAAAACCTAAAAATAACTATCATTTTATTTTATATTAGAGTTATATATATGTATGCTAAATCGACATGAATCACATTTACATAAATATACTTTTTGTAAATAATATTTAACTAATTAAGTGATTCTGCCAAATTTTATTATATTTTCACAAACTCTAGAAAAACAAAGTAGGCTATATTTTGACCACCATATATACTTCACTTGTATTTTTAGATATAATGAAAAAAATGAAAGAATTGATCTTCTGTAAAATATCCCTGTCAAATATAAAAAGAGTATTTAGTATAAAGAAAACTGTAAAAAAGTAGGTGCATCAAATCCATGTATTAAAATAGAGATTTTTTAGAAAATATTTTTATTTTCCATAAAGAGTATTGTGAAAATATGCAACCTTATATGAGAGTATGGTGATAATAGGTATTGTTTTTCAAAAAAACTAATTTTCTTTTGACAAGTGTAATAAACACTATTATAGAAATATGATTTTCCTTTTTCCTGAAAAAATTCTTTATGACCTTCAAAATCATATTCTTACCGTATATTTTAAAATTTCTCTAATTAACTTCTTAAAAAACTAGATTTTTTTTTTTTTGGGGACTTCGTAAAAAACTAGTATTACTTTTCGTTTGACAAGTGTGAAAAAAAACTATTATAAAATATGATTTTCTTTTTTTGCAAAAATATTTTATTACCTTTAACATCATATATTTTTCCATAGGTTTTAAAAAATTTCTGTAATTAACTTTATATTCTATCTCACTAAACTTTCTCTAACTTTGTTCATAGAGGCGTACACTATACAAACCATATGATAAACTGAAAGATTCGCAAAATCCCATTTGAAACCACCTGTTTCGTTCCAAAGGTTATACTTAAAATGCATGAGAGTACATGGAGATATAAACACACTTGATTATTACCTCCCGTATATATATATATACACATCACACACATACATACACACAACATTAACATTCACAGGCCCCTTCTCTTCCCTCTCTTGCTCGAGCTTTTTAGCCTTTGGTTTTTTTTTTTTTTTTTTACGGGTAACTTCTTTCGCCTTACGCGAAAACTATTTGTATCTGTGAGAGAGAAAGAGAGAAACATATAAAAGAGATTAAGAGATAGAGAGATCCAAACCCGAAGCAATCTTTTTTTTTTTCTTTATTGTCTCTCTTTCGTGTGAAGATTCGTATCCCTTTTCTCCGGCAAACCCACGGCGGCGGCTTACGTCACCGATCCACTCTTCTTTTATGGCTTCTATGTACATAGAAGTTGTGTTTCTCCCTATTGAAGAATGTGATCCGGTCTCAACAAGGTTTGAAATATCAAAGAATAATCTTATTTCTATTACTTTTCTTCTGTTTGATAGATCTGATTTCTGTTATGTTTATCAGAGGGAAAAATAATTTGAATTTGTTATTTTTTTTTTTTGTTCTTGAACTTCGATTTGTTTCAGGGTACTGTGAATCTTTGTGTTAATTGATATATTCGCAAAAAAAAAAGAGATGAAGAGAGTTAGAGAAGAGGTTTACGTTGAAGCTCAGATACGAGGACATACTGTTTCGTCTCGGGTAGAAACGTAAGCTCTCTTGTGTTCAAAATATCTTGATTTGTCTTCTTTTTTTTTTCAAATTCTGTTTTTTTTTTGTTGTTGTATGGAAATCAAATTTGCAGGCTGATAAGATATTTATCAATCAAATTGCTGTTATTTTTTTTTTTCTTTTTGTGGATATTAATTAATTAATTTTCATGCTCTGTTTTTTTTAATTTCTAGGGTTGAGTTGATAAGCTTGTTACCTAAAAGATTTAAGCATGATTTGAAGGAGGAAATTAGCTTAATTTTATGTTTGTGTAATGCAGAAATGGTAAGCCTTTAACGATTGGTGGAGGAGGAAACATGGGAGGGTTAACAACAGGTGATGCCTTGGGCTATCTCAAAGCTGTGAAGGATATTTTTCAAGATAAGAAAGACAAGTATGAAACTTTCCTTGAAGTCATGAAGGACTTTAAAGCTCAGAGGTAATAACTACCCTTTTTGTCTCTTCTATTTTGGTTTGTCCTTTTTCTTTACAATAGGAAGTGTGTTTAATTTCTTTGTTGTCTCATGTTGGCTTTGTAGAGTTGACACTAATGGTGTCATAGCTAGAGTAAAAGAGTTGTTCAAGGGCTATGACGACTTGCTTTTGGGTTTTAATACCTTCTTGCCTAGAGGGTACAAAATAACTCTTCCAGAGAAGAAGCCAGTGGCTTTCGGAGACGCCATCGAGTTTGTCAACAAGATCAAAGTATTTATCAAACGTTGTAAATTCATTTTCCAATTTAGTCATGGATCTAGAACAGTTAATGTTATTGCTGCTGCAGGCACGATTTGGGGGTGATGATCGTGCATATAAGAAGTTTCTTGACATCTTGAACTTCTATAGACAGGAAATCAAATCCATCGCTGAGGTTTATAAAGAGGTGTGTTTACAGTATATATAGTTGATTTTGCTCTTACCTTTCTGCATCACATTTTTTTTTTCTGATTTACCATCTGTTGTACAGGTTACTCTGTTGTTCCAGGACCATGAAGATCTGCTTGATGAGTTTGTTCATTTCTTACCTAATAATTCAGGATCAGGTTCTGCTCATTACCATCTTTCCGGAAGGAACGCAGTACCGCGCGATAAAAACTCTCCACTTCCTGCCATGCATTTAAGGAATTTTGAGAAGGTTATTCTTATTCATTATCATATCTTTCACATTGTAGTTACTAATGCTACTAAATTTTATTAATCAATGCTTGTGGTAGAAAGCTTGCATTGTGGCCATGCATACTTAGTTTGGAAAGTATTAACATCATTTCCCTAAGTGTGCTAAGAGTGATAAACTTAAGCGCATATGTTTAAAAAAATCGATGTTTCAGAGTTTGAGTGAGATGTTAATTCGGACTCTTACCTGCCACAGAGAATAAAATTACGGAATGAGTATACTGAACACTCCGATGAACGAGAAGATGGTGACGAGAACCTCGTGGCTTGCTCTGCTGGTAATTCTCTGGGAAGTGAGTATTTTGAATCTCCTGTAGCATTTTTACTTAGACTTCCATGTTTATTTATTAAAGCCTGGCTCAGCGCATAATTACCAATATATATATTGGTAAAAGCCTGGCATAAAGCCTGGCTAAAGCATAATTACCAATATATATCTTCCACTTTTCAGTGATTTTGATATGAAAGGAAAAGTTGTATATATATATATATATATATATATATATCTGTGAAACATATAGTCATCTTGTATGTTGTGGTTATGCTCAGTCTTGTCTTTTTCAACGGATTAGTCAGTTTTATCTGGTGCTAAGGTCCAACTATGTTAACATTTTCAGAATCCCTTGTTAATCAAGGTCAATGGCCAGGATATCTGAAGGTAGAGGACAACGAGGGTATTCAGGATTATGAAAGTAACGGGTGTCATGAAAGATATCCAGAGAATGGCAGTAAAGACAATGGAAGTCAAAAAATTCTACTATCTACCCCCAGCCATATGGCTAAGGCTATAAATGAACTGGATCTTTCTGAGTGTGCACAATGTACACCAAGTTATCGTCTCCTGCCAGATGATGTGAGCGCCACTTAAACCTTAAATTATTTTGTTTGCCATTGTTCAATTTAGTGCTCTGTGGTCATATGGTTTGGCTTTCTCCTGTGCAGTATCCCATTCAGATCCCAAGCTACAGAAATTCACTAGGTGAAAAGGTACTTAACGATCATTGGGTATCTGTCACATCGGGGAGTGAGGATTACTCATTCAAACACATGCGCAAAAACCAGTATGAAGAAAGCTTGTTTCGATGCGAGGATGACAGGTAAGACGTATGTAGTATCTTAGGTTTCTGTATTTCTTTCAATATCTCCATTAGGAATCTTCCAATAACATTGATGAGTTCATGATTGTTTTTTTCTTTTTTCATTGTTCCCTTCTTATTTCACCAAGTTGTTATTCAACTTCCATATGATCTGTTAATTTTCTGATATGGTCTCAGGTTTGAGCTGGACATGTTATTAGAGTCTGTGAATGCAGCCATTAAGCGTGTGGAAACTCTTTTGGAGAAGATCAACAACAACACAATCTCTACAGAGACACCAATTTGTATCAAAGAACACTTATCAGGCAAGTAGTTATTTGATCAAATCTGCTTGTGCTATATGTATGTCTATTATTCTCTTGGACTCATAATACCTTTATATGTGACAATTAATAGAGCTGAACCTAAGATGCATTGAGCGGTTGTACGGGGATTATGGGCTTGACGTCATGGATTTTTTGAAAAAGAATTCTCATATCGCCTTACCGGTGATACTAACTCGCTTGAAGCAGAAACAAGAAGAATGGGCTAGATGTCGCTCTGATTTCAGGAAAGTATGGGCTGAAGTGTATGCTAAGAATCATCACAAATCACTAGATCACCGTAGCTTTTATTTCAAGCAGCAGGACTCCAAGAATCTGAGCACAAAGGGTAATGTTTTCTTACAGTTTTTTACTCCAAATATAAGTTCATTTTGTTTAGATTACCTACCTAAATTAGGTTTGTTTGGCTGCACTTAAATCTTTACAGAAGAATGCTTTATATAAAGGCCTCATTTTAGTGCAAATTTGCATCTTAGTAAAGTTTTCTGTTATGTCACAAATTCAGGTTTAGTGGCAGAAATAAAAGATATCAGTGATAGAAAGCATAAAGAAGACCCACTTCATGCCATTGCTGTCCGAACTAAGCCCTCTTTCACTCCAGATGTCGAGTTCATTTATTCCGATACACAAGTTCATGCTGACCTATATCAACTAATCAAGTATTACTGCGAAGAATTATGTGCTACTGAACAGTCAGATAAAGTAATGAAACTGTGGGTAACCTTTTTGGAGCCCATGTTTGGCGTTCCTTCTAGGTCTCAAACTAACGAGGCAATGATAGATGTTGCAATGCCCAAAGACAACCAAGAGCAGCAAGATGCAGAGGCAGTGAAGGACAGCACCTGTGATGTTTCTCTTGTCTCAAACCTAAAAGTTCTAACACCTCCAACAACACCTAACAAAGAAAACCCAACAGTAGGAAGCTCTATTGCGCAAAATGTCCCCGTCAACGCACAAGAAACCATTCAGCAAGATAAATTGCATGTTGGTGCAGCTATGAATAAAGAGGTAACTTGGTTGTCTGTTCTTTCTTTTGCATTTGTTCTTTAACCAAAGCCGTATACACTTTTCTTTCACTAAATTTAGTCAAAAGTTTCTATAAATTAGGACTGATGATGGTAGAGAGAGTATTTAAATGTCAGTACAATAAATGAAAGATGCTTTCCTCAAGTACCAATTAGATGACTTATAAGTCATTCAAGAGTGACAAATCCAAAGTTTATTTCATTACGAGTATTGAGAAAGATATTCACCTATCTTTTGTCTGTGGTTCTACAGGATAGCCAGCCTCCCAAACTGGTCTCACCACCCAGAAAGGATTTGTTAATGGAGGGTGTAGAGAATCGTAGTAAGGTTAGTGATGTAACAATGGGAGAGCATAAGGTCGAGCGAGAAGAGGGTGAATTATCTCCTACTGAAAGTTTTGAGCAAGACAATTTTGAGGTTTATAGAGACAATGGTGTCGAACCTGTGCAGAAACTGCCAGACAATTTAAGAAGTGATAATGAGCAAGAGCACAAAGAAGGTGCAGTCTGTACTGAAGCTGGAGCGAGGAGCAATACTCCGCCTAAAGATGATGGAAATAAAATTACTCAAAAGTTACCAGAAGCGAACGAAAACGCCTCTAAATTTACTGCCTCAGGAAGCAAGTTTGGTGGCCAAGTTTCTTCTGATGAAGAGCTTAAAGGAGCTATGAACTGTGACCGGCTTGATAATGTGGTTGAGAGTGAAAACGAGGGTGTAGGGATCATTAATTCGAACGAGGGGGAAGATAGATCCTTTTTCACATTTTCAGAACGGTATCTGCAACCTGTAAAGCCCCTAGCAAAGCATGTGCCTGAGGCACTACAAGTCAGTGAAAACAACTCCCTGAACGATTCTCGAGTTTTCTATGGGAATGATTCCTTTTATGTGCTTTTTAGGCTTCATCAAGTAAGGACTACGAAACAAACTTCTCAAGTTCCTCAAATCTCAATTGTCTTAATGTCAAACCGCTGATTCTGTTGTTTATTGTTTTCCAGATGTTGTACGAGAGAATACAATCTGCAAAGATACATTCAGAGAGGAAATGGAAAGCTCCAGATCCAGATAACACATCTCCTGATTCTTATACCAGGTGGTTTATTTTTTGAGTATCGGTAGTGTTTACTTGCAACATTCCTTACTGATAAATTGAAGCACAGGTTCATGGATGCCCTCTATAATTTACTTGACGGCTCGAGTGATAATACAAAGTTTGAAGATGAATGCCGAGCTATTATTGGAGCACAATCATATGTTCTCTTCACATTGGACAAGTTAGTTCAGAAGTTTGTCAAGCATGTAAGCTTTCCATTTCACCTGCGACTTGTTCGTGTCTTGACTCTGCTTCTTTTCTCCCTACTTTTTTTTTTTTTTTCTGTGCTGATCATTGAAGTGGCTTTGGACATGCTTCAGCTTTATGCAGTTGCAGCGGATGAAACAGACACCAAGCTACTGCAACTATACACTTACGAGAACTACAGAAAACCGGGAAGATTCTTTGATATAGTGTACCATGAGAATGCGCGAGCCCTTCTCCATGAGCAAAACATATACCGGATTGAATATGTATGCTTTCTTTTGATATTTACGGAAACCTTGTGTATATGGTCTCACATGCTAATGTATCCTTGCAAAATTTCTTTTCAGTCATCTGCACAAACCCGTCTCGCAATTCAACTTATGAACTGCGGGAACGACCAGCCTGAAGTTACAGCTGTAACAATGGAACCAGGTTTTGCAAATTATCTTCAGAATGACTATCTTTCGCTTGTACCTGATGAAGAGAAGCCTGGTCTATTTCTGAAGAGGTGAATAAAAAAAGCAATGATAAGAGCATACCTCTTTATGTCTTCATTTCTGCTACTGTATTTAACGTAAATCTCTTCAGGAACAAGGCGAAAATGAGCGGTGCAGATGAGTCTTCGAGGATATCGCGTGCAATGGAAGGATTGAAAATTATCAACGAGGTCGAATGTAAGATAGCTTGCAGTTCTTCCAAGGTAACCACATACTGTCTTGTGAACCTTTCCTATTAAAAATCTTTCTGTTTTTCTGTCTTTTAATGTCAATATGATTAATGAGAGTGTCCGATTGTTATTAGGTCAAGTATGAACCAAACACAGCAGATCTTCTGTATAGAAGCAAGCCGAAGAAACCAAATGATAAAACTCGTGGTAGCATTGAAATCTCGAGAAAGAAAAGAATAGAGCGTTTTCACATGTGTCTTAACCGTAGACGTGTTGCCTTGCCTTAATAACGACTTCAAGCACGTAAGTAACCCTCTTCTTGCCTTAATCATTGCAGATTATCATTAATTAACCTTGTGATCAATGTTGCAAATTCTCAATAATCACTGATTCGAGATAAAAAAGTTTATAGATTAGGGCTTATATATTATTGTGCAGGTGTGAAAGTTCTTGGCTGTGATATGCAAGCATGAGTTAGTGGTAGAGACTAGAGACCAAACTGTCTTTTGACAAGATTCTTGCATCATTTTGGCCCGAAGACTTTTACATGGCAACCGTAATATTTATTTTCCTAAATTGCGTCTGGAGTCGCCAGTTTTGGTGTATAGTGTTACATTATATATGTACCAGACAATGCTAAAGTCGGAGATTATTCATTCAAAGAAAATGTTAGGATATTCCTTCTAATGTTATGTTTATTTCAATTAAATTTTATCATTTTGTTTTGTTTTTAGACCAAAAAATCTTCTCATCTTTTCTTTATATATATATATTATTCTTTGTACCGCAGTTTCAGCATCTAATCTTGTACTTTAGCAAGAGTGTTTATTTTGGATTAAAGAATCTTATCTGAAAATGGAATCGAGTTTTAATATGGAAAAAGTGGCAGTATCTGTTGTATTTGTTTGGTAATGAAATGAAGTTGGTCCGACGCAGGATTTGCAATTTCATTGGATTACCTTTGTCGGTTCTGGTCCATATCTGATGGTTGGTGGAATCTATTCATTTTGGATGGATTAAAATTTAGTATATCGCCTCGGAATTTCATCACTTTCAACGCTCTTTTGATTCCCTTATATTCCTTCTTCTAATTGGCATCTGTTGCGACTGTTATTGGGTTTTTCTGTATATGAAGATTGTGCACATTTTGGGATGAGTTCAATGTTGTGAGCAGTTAAGAATCTGTGCATAGAAACAATGAACTCCCATGAATTGTGATGTTTTATATTGTAAACTATGATGTTTCGATGCTTGGTTTTCCAATACGTTTTTCGTTGGAATCATATTCCACTGTTTCTGGTTTGCATTGGAAATTTTTACTAAAACAACAAACATGAGGGATAAGACATTTTCGAACATTTAATGTATGGATTTACAGAATTTGTAGAATGCAAGAGGAAACCAAAATCATTCGTCGGAAATGATATCACATGTTTAAGTTCAAAAAGGAGAAAATTAAAGTCATTTATGTAAAAAATAATGGATTTTATAATGGGTTGTGCAACTAGGAGTTTTAGTCAAGAGATGCTAGACACTCAGACACTTAACATTAGAATAATATCGAATACGAAGAAGGAAAATATGGATTTATTACTCTTGAGTAAGGCTTTATTATGTAAAAATATCATCATATCAATTTGTAACTATATTATCTTCAGATTATGGACGCTTGTAATTTGTTTATCTAATAATTTATTTTTTTAAGTTCTCTATATTGATTTTCTAATCTCAAATTGATACCAATGATTATTATTTTTTTTTTTTGCAAAAAAAACATTGTGAAAGTGGCATTTATTGTATCATAATATGTGATATATAATTATGTTTTATTCTGTATTTTTTTTTTAATTTTTAGAAAATTGTAATTTTTATGTTGAAACAATATAGTAATAGATTTTTGTTAAAATGTCACCAGTATTAACGTCGATGATCATATTAATATTTTTTATTAAATGGAAGTTTACTTTGCATTTGTTTGATTAAGATTAAAATTTTAATCTTTTCGTTTTTTTAAAGAGTTTTTTTTTTTTTTTTTGCATTCTTCTCCTAATATTATTGTAATGAATGATGCATTACAAATGTTTAGGTAAGTGAAATAGCGAGGTAAGTTGAATAGTGATTGAATAATGCTTAGGTCCGTATGAACGTGGAGTCATAAAGGTATGACACGTGTCTAGACCGTACGACGTGGGTTCTTTTATTTACTGATGATATAAAACGAGAATATGATGACAAAATATCATCATAAACTTGTATTTTTTAAAGACTAGTAACTTTATAGACAGTAATATTAAATATAAATTACCAGTTTAAAATAACATTTATCATACTAAAATAAATAGAAACACAAGAAAGAGGTGACTGGATCGAGAGTGAGTTAATAATGTCGGGTGAAACAGAAACAAAAAGGAAGAAGAGGCAACAAAAGTCAATAGATTGGGTTCTCTAAATCTCTCTAAACGTATACTATCACTTTGACCGTAATGTGGAAAATGGAAAACAGATAGATTATTATTTAGCTGTCTTGTCTCACTTACTTTTGTTTTTGTGTCATTTCAGTGTCAATTGTTTATTTCATACCCAAACAACAACAACAAAAATTGTGCATAGCCTCCTACGTTTGTCACACTCCGGTTTATCAAAACCAACCATCGTAATGATAGGCTAGGGTTATGGTCTGAATCAGATATCTAAAGATACATCTCTTTCCTACATTAATCTCAATGTCTTAAAGAGTTCATGGGATATATATACACTCAAATCCGTACAGAAGAGAAGTGCAAGAGAGAGAGATGTGACAAGAGATGTGAAAGATCATAGAGATTAGGGTTATGTACATGTTACATGTGAGCTATCTAGATCACACGTGGTAAGTGCACTCTGATATCGATCATCATCATTGCGTTTATATCTTTTATCTAAACGGAGAGGATTTCAATTGCGTAAACTTGTGGGTTGTCTTTGATAGCGTTTCTTTGGTTTAACTTTTAATTACACTGAATATCTTGAACATGTTACAAGAAGATCATTTATAACATTGAATTTTGGAACCCATATTTATTGTTCATTCGAAGATATATTATAATTAATAGTATATAATTATATACAATGAGTAGTATTCACGTAAAGACTAAGAAATAAAAAAAAATTATATAAATGAATAAATAAGCGACCGATCATTCAATAGTGTTCAAAAACTTACATTGACGGTCAAAACCCATACACTTTTCATTTATTATAAAATGATGAAACTAGTTTAACGACCGGGCCTGAAATGTAAATAAACAACCCATAATCTCCTTCTCTCCTCTCGCTCTCCTTTCTCTCTAAGTATACTTGAAGATGATGACCGGAAACTTGAACGGCGGTGGAAGAGGAGGAGGAGAAGGACCGTGCGGGGCGTGCAAGTTCTTAAGGAGGAAGTGTGTGAGAGGTTGCATTTTCGCTCCTTATTTTGACGCAGAGCAAGGGACTACGAGGTTTGCAGCGGTTCACAAAGTGTTTGGAGCAAGCAATACCTCTAAGATGTTACTGAGATTGCCTTTGAACAAGCGGCTTGATGCGGTCGTCACACTCTGTTACGAGGCTTTGGCTAGACTCCGTGATCCTGTCTATGGCTCTGTTGGCCATCTTTTCTCTCTTCAACACCAGGTCCTTCTCATTAAACCATTTTCTCAAACGCCAGTGATTATAGTCAATATTGTAACTTACAAGCAAGACTCTGTGTGTGTACTATTAAGGTGACGAATCTACAAGCAGAGCTTGCTCATGTTCGAGCTCGTCTTTCAACGTTTCAGCGTTTTTCTGTACAACCGCCACAACAAATGCAGCAGCCGCCTTTCGATATGGCGCATAACAATGAATATACGATGGAACCAACTAACTTGGATGCTGTGTGGGAAGAAGAACGATTACATCAAGCTGAAAATGAAGATGGGGAATTTCAAGAACTTGCGATTCAGTTCGTTTCTAAGTATTTACCGGCAGTCAAACTTCCGGCTTGCAATTTCGGTTAGGTCAAATGAAAAGTCAGACTTAATTATGTATTATAGGAGTGCCTGGAAGAAAAATGATGAGTCTTTGTACCCAATAGTTGAGTATTTCCGCTTAAGATCATTACTTTCTATATAGGCCTATTACAAACGATAGTTAATGTTTTAATCAATTATACTTTAGTTTCTAAATAAAATTTGAGGTTTTTTTTTTTCATTTTTTTCGGTTAACTAATTAGGTTTAAATTCAGATTCATTATTTTACTCTACATTGAAATATTATTTAAAAAATTAAGTGTAGTATAACTTTCTATATTAGGATGTTCGTATTGAAACAAACATGTTATTATAAGTTTCAACATCGAATGAGTCGATTTAGTAATTTGTATTGGTTTGAAAAAATTGAAAGATGACAAAAAAATTCTAGTTTTTTTTCTATATAGATGATAAAATGCTTCAATTTTAAAAACAGAGAGAGAGGTTCAAACAAAGATGATAAAAAATGAAATTTGATTATCAAAATTGATTTCTAAATCAAAAAGGATAATCGATGTAGCAGTTATACGTAATTAACTGAGAATGACACGTCGACAACTTTAGAAATTTAAGCTCTCAAATAATTTATAGAGGATATTTTGTCATGTTCTAAAAAAATTAATTTAATTTCCGTTTTCACACAAATTTAATTTTTTGGATTGTATTGTTTGGATTGTATTGTCCAGATGACAAGAACAAAGATGTTGAATTAATCTCTCTCTATGGGCTCTCTATGAATTGCCCTGTTGACTCTTGATGATTGTTATGTACTTTTAAGTATTGCTTTTTCTTAGTGAGTTTCTCAGTCAACTCGATGAAAATGTAACTATCCTCAATGAACCAGCAGCGACGCTTTTTCTTTTATGTCCAATGATTCAGTTCCTGAATAAAAAACTTAAAGAAAAGTGGTATGTATAACCTTTGCTTGTGTGAGCGATTCATATGAAGAATCGAGAGTGAGAGACGTCAGAAATGTTCATGTAATTACATTTATTATAAATACGCTAGTTTTATAGTTTTATGTAGGCAATACCAACAATTTGGAGTACGATTTTATAGGCTTTATGATGAGTCAAAGAATCGAGAGTGAGAGACGTCGCAAAATAGTTTAGACATAATTTTATAGCTTACATTGCAAAGGCTGATCGGAAGAAATTTTAACATTGTCTTCCGTCTATCTTTATTCGAGATAAGATAAATATTTGTTTGGTTTAGGCGTTTATCAAAACTATCAATTTCGAAGAAAATATAATGTAGTGTATTTAAAAGCTTAAATAAAAGTCAGATAATTTTTTTTTAAGAAAAACATTGTATTACTTATTGAAAGGCTTAAAAATCAAGTAATTAAGGAAGAGAACTTCAGTAGTGACTTTTGGTTTTCTTTTTTTTTTTGACAAAAAAATTATTATTTATATTTTTTGATTTTCTTATTTATACAATTTATATTTTTGCCATAAATTAATCAAGTTATTGATTAATCTTTTTGCTGTAAATCAAAATGATTAATCACCAAAAAAAATTATCTTGTGAATTCTCTCTCTTTCTTCTAATCTAAGACTAAAACCGATATCAAAGATTATTATTACGTTATTATTAGATAATTTATCTCTAAATCTCATACTTACATAATATTTTCAGGATTGAGGTGTTGAATAGATTTTAGTTTCTTTTGTTAAATTATGTGGAATCTGAATTGAATTTTAAATTTTAGTTCATAATTATTGTTAGGGATTTTTTTACTTATCCCTAGTTTAATATTTACCATAAAAATTATAACTTTCCCCAACGAAACAATTAAAGTTTTGAAGAAACTAGTATTTTTTTATGCATCTCACATCCACCGGTGAGTCTCTTAAACAATATGAAACAGTTTTATAATCTAATAATATTGCATGCATGTCTTATGACTCCAAAAGCAAACCCATATCTAGTTAACTGTTTTAATTTTGGTGGTCTAAATCTATTTATAAAGGTTGAACCGTTGAATGAAGATGTCAACAGCAACAATGGGCATAAGAGCAAAAAGGTTCTCACTTTTGCTGATATTCCATCATGCCTCTTGGGAGTAATAATGTCATATCTTTTGTTAAAGCATAACATTCGTGCATCTGCTGTTTGCAAGGCATGGCATGAAGCTTCTGAATATGTTCGGGTTGTTGAAAAATATCCATTGGTTATCTCCTTTCCTCAACGTCGCAAACGTAACAACTTGATCGATCTCTTCGATCCATTGCAGTAGAAAATGTACACACTGGATCTGCCCAAGATAGTTGGAACCAATGTTTATTACTCGAAAGATGGCTGGTTGCTTATGCGCGGATCAAGCTTAGTGGATTTGTTCTTCTTCAACTCGTATAGTCGGGAGCTCATAAGCTTGCCGAAGTGTGAATTGTCATTTCAGGTAATTTCTTTCTCTTCTGACCCACCTCAAGTACTTGAGACGAAACATCTTGTGGAGATCAGTGTTTGCTATCATGGGGCAACTGAGTGGATTACTAAGAAGTTTGCTTGTTCTGTTTCTTTTAACCCCTATATCCATAGCAACCTTGTTTATGCCAAAGATCACTTCTATCAGAAGTGTTATATTTGACTTTGATCCAGCTTCTTGCACATTGAATCATCAAGCATGAGATGTATTACATAGATGCCCTTATATTCATAATGATGAATGATTGTATCAGTCCAAGAGGATGTACTTAGATGGAGGAGAAAGGAGAGCTACACTTGACGGCTTGACAATTTTTGCGAGTCGCTGACAAGAATGGATGTTCAAACGATGAAGAATAGTGTGTACTTCCCAAAGTATGGTGTACGCATGCAGCATGCAATGTGTACCCTACTCTTTTGATGAAGGCATGTACTATCCGCGTAAGCAGCTGCTAAAACAAACTCAAGACTGGCATTTTCGGAAAGAACTATGCCCATTTGAGAGTCTTAGAATGTCTTTTTATGTGAAAGGCTAAGCCATGTGATTGCAAAGGTTATCATTATGATTATCTGGAAATATATGATTTATATTCATTTTCGTAGTTATCATTATTATTTTTTTATTTCTTTCTCAAATGTTGTTCTCATTGTTATTTGTAAGTCTCACGTGACTCGCATGAGGCGAATGCGTGTGGCAAACCTTCTGAAATGATTAGAGTCTCTGAAAGTTTGATAGCAAAATATCTGCTTGCAATTGTGAAATTAGGATCATCATCTTCTTCGCTAGAATTCTCTTATTTCTTTTGTGCCAGTGAGTGGTTTTCAACAGATTCGCAGTGAAAAACCTCTGAAAGAAAATCAACGGTGGAGATATGTCCATGGCTCTATCACGCCTCTCATCGCGATCCAACGGCATCTCTCGTCCTCTCTCCACCGCCTTCAGCCGTTTCATCTCAACGGACACCACACCGATAACGATCGAGACTTCGCTTCCATTCACCGCTCACCTATGTGACCCACCGTCTCGCTCCGTCGAATCTTCCAGCCAAGAGCTTCTTAGTTTTTTCAAAACCATGGCTCTGATGCGACGGATGGAAATCGCAGCCGATTCGCTTTACAAAGCGAAGCTAATCCGAGGGTTTTGCCATCTATACGACGGCCAGGAAGCTGTAGCTATAGGTATGGAAGCTGCGATCACGAAGAAAGACGCGATCATCACGGCATATCGCGATCACTGCATTTTCCTAGGTCGCGGCGGTTCGCTCTACGAAGTATTCGCTGAGCTTATGGGGAGACAAGACGGTTGCTCGAGAGGGAAAGGTGGATCAATGCATTTCTATAAGAAGGACTCTTCGTTTTACGGTGGACATGGGATTGTTGGTGCTCAGGTTCCGTTAGGTTGTGGAATTGCTTTCGCTCAGAAGTATTCTAAAGAGGAAGCTGTGACGTTCACCATGTATGGTGATGGTGCTGCGAATCAAGGACAGCTTTTTGAAGCTTTGAATATATCTGCTCTTTGGGATTTGCCTTCTATTCTTGTCTGCGAGAACAATCACTGTAAAGCAAATTTCCTTCTTATTTTGTTTGTTTAATTGTTTGATTTTAAGGTTTCTTATGATGTGGTGTGTGTAGATGGAATGGGAACTGCTGAATGGAGAGCTGCTAAGAGTCCATCGTACTATAAGCGTGGTGACTATGTTCCTGGTTTGAAGGTTAGCTTCGAAATCTCATTTTGTGACAGCTTAAAATGTGTGGCTTCAAAAGATGAAATCATTACCTTAGACGTCAAAGTAATTGAAATATATAAGAAATTAAGCATTTGTGCGTTACGATAAGTTTCTACAGATTAAAGTTTGTAACTTTTCATGTTTTAAGTCGTCCATTCTTTGAACTTTCAGCTGAGACAATAGGTTCTTAAATGATTGTCCTTTCTACTACTCCCACTCTTGGTTTCCTGTTTATTAACAGTAGATTACTTCTCCCATCTGTATAATAGTTCACCACCGTGTTAGGAATATCTACTGTGAATCTTATGCTATCTTTTAAAAAGAAAGGGGAAGTTGCATTCTCCTCTTGGCCTATTTGCAGTTGGATTAGTGTCATTTCCTGAATCTCATGAATCACTTAGTTTCCGTATAGGCAACAGGTAGATGCAAGCTTTATTCATAAGGCTGAACTGTTGATATCTTATAGATAAAGATATCATGAGTCCTTTGTTGTTGCATCAGTACATCATTTTGATTGAGTTACTTATAATCTTTGTCTGTAATCGATTTTCTGTTAAAATTGACCGGTTGCTGATTTGGATGGACAGGTAGATGGCATGGATGCTTTTGCTGTCAAACAAGCATGCAAGTTTGCTAAGGAACATGCCTTGAAGAATGGACCCATAGTAAGTTTTTCGATATATTAGTATTCTAACATTATCTGTTGTTCCCCTTTGTCGTCTGTTGCATTTTGTGAATTACCTTGAACATGTAGTTCTCCTGGGGAACTTGGCATTATAGGATGAAAAGTTTGCCTATCTTTTTGCTTTTTCTAGTTGAGTTTAACATTCCTTTTAGTTCTTCTTTGTGGACTGGAACTCAATTCCAATATCTTAATATTGGTGGGCTTGCTGGTTTCTTTGATTTTTTTATTTATGTACAGTATTTAACTTCTTTATCTTTGCGATAGATAGAAATTACGCCCTGCTTGTTTATCAGTGTACTTCAAAGAAATGTGTTATATAAATCTGAAATAGCTTTAGCTTTCCAAATTTTCTCGTGTATCCTATTCACCTATCAAATGAATTACATGAGAATTGATTCATCATTTCTTGTATACAGATCCTTGAGATGGACACATACAGGTACCACGGTCACTCTATGTCTGACCCTGGGAGCACTTACCGTACACGAGATGAGATATCTGGTGTGAGACAGGTTCGTTAGTCTCTTTACGTGCGCAAACTATTTACTGGTCGAGTACTCAGTTACTGTGGATCTCAACGTTTTTGTGCTATTATGTTACTCAGGAACGAGATCCAATTGAGAGAATAAAAAAGCTGGTACTATCTCATGACCTAGCTACCGAGAAGGAGCTTAAGGTATTTTATCTTTAGGGTCTTCTTTTTGCATTCTAGTCCTTCTCCACGACTCCACCATCATCAAAACATAATTTTCAAATGTTTGGTTTATGATCTAAGTCGCTAAAAATGTGCTTTCTTGCAGGATATGGAGAAGGAAATTAGGAAAGAAGTAGACGAGGCCATTGCTAAAGCTAAGGTAATTTATAACCGTCACATTGCTTCTCCCTTTCATTCAGGTTAAGTTTCAAAGCTAAGCACGAGACACTTACGCTTAAAACTCTGTGCGGTTTCAGGATTGCTCAATGCCAGAGCCTTCTGAGCTTTTTACAAATGTGTATGTGAAGGGATTTGGCACCGAGGTAATTACTAAATTACACATTCTCCCATTTTACACTTCTCTGTAATATTTCCTTGTTGACTTTTCTTTTTATCTGTTGGCAGTCATTTGGACCCGACAGAAAAGAAGTCAAAGCTGCGCTTCCATGAAGCTCTTGTTCGCTAAATTGTCACGTGGCTTGATTAGAAGCCATGAATAAAGAGGTTTTTGGGCAGTGTTTTGTGCTCTGTTCAAGGCCTTTTGAGTTTTAATGTCCAAGTATCTTTACATAAAGAGAAACATGCGACTCTTGTAAGCTTTTGTGTTTGTATCTACGTTTCTTTCTGATTGAATCTTCCAAATCTATTTAAATTCTATTGAATCTTAAAATCTATAAATCCTACTAAATCATTGATCTATAAGTTTTCAATTAAAGTCAAATTAACAATATTTTTCGTAATGTATGTATGGCAAATGTTTTATATAATATTTTTTGATGTCAAAAATCGTGAAAATATCATTCATATGTAAAAATGTTATACATTATATTATAAATGAAGTAGACTAAACGTAAATAGAGTAAAAAAACTAATTATTATAGATGCTTTAGTAGTACAAGTGTTTCTCTTGTATATGGAGTCTACTCATATCAATTACAACTCTCCGAAGAACCCAAATTTATAGTGCAAAGAGTTGGAGAGACAAATCTCACAATTTAATAAATTAGTGACATGTGTTATGATAATGTGTATACCACCTTTAGAAGAAAACAAGACAAGTGTCTACAAGGTGGCATCATGATAAAAATCACTATATTTCTAATACTCCCCTTTGATCATTATTATTGATTAAATAATGTCTAGTTAATAACCTTATCATGTAAAAACCTAAAATAAAAATCATGATAAAAGAAAAAAGAGTACAATAATGTAATCTCCTTCTGAGATGATGGATATGACTTCATCTTCATAAATCATATAAATGACACATCACAATACTATGAACGTGTTTTCTAAATGTTCTAGTGGGAAACACCTTTGTGAAGAGATCGGCCGTATTGTTTAGTTGAACGAGTATACTGATATTAATTGATTTTTCTCGAGTTTTTGTATGTATGAAAATAACCATGGGGAATATATTTCGTCATGTTGTTCTTTTTATAACTTTCTTTAAGTTGAGCAACACATGCAATATTGTCTTTATATAATTTTGTTGGCGCCTTATTGATGGTTATTCTGTTTGCTTCTTGTATGTGTCATAGATCTGAATCATACACATTTTCTAAATGATTCGTGGAAGGCAATAATTTTTGCATGATCTGAAGAAGTTGCAACTAGAGATTGTTTTTGAGAACGCCAAGAGATTGCAATACCTTTGACTATAAAACATATCCGATTTGCTATCGAAATTTATGCAGATCTGATAAATAGCCTGCACCTACAAAACCAACAAATAAAAATTTAGAATTTCTAGGATAAAACAATATTAAGTCAATTGTTCCAAGAAGATAACAAAGTATATGATTTATTCCATTTTAGTGTCTACGCCTAGGAGACCAACTACATTTTGCAAGTAAATTTGTAGCAAATGCTATATCTGATAGATTACTATGAGTAAGATACATAAGTCATCCAATAGTGATCATATAAGATACTTCAGGACCTAATACATCTTCGTTGTCTTCAAAAGAACGAAACAAATCTTTATCAATATTAAGGGATCGATTGAACATCGGAGTACGTAAAGGGGTCGCTTACCATATAAAAGTGTTTTAAGATCCTTTTTGTATAATTTGATTGATGTATAAAAATTTCATATTTTATTTCAAACTCTTTTTTCATGTGCGTTCTTGCATCATCAATCTCTTTTTGAGTACCAATTATATTCAGGTCACCAACATATACAACAATGATCACAAATTCAGGTAAAGATTTTCTAATAAATACACAAGGGCATATCTCATTGTTTGTATATCCTTTATTCAACAACACTTAAACGATTATACCACATACGCTTATATTTTTTTTAATCCGTAAAGTGATCGTTGTAGTTTCACTGCATATACTTCTTTAGATTTTGATCTTAATTCTTCAGACATTTTTAATCATTCAGAGATTTTCATGTATATATCACTATCAAGTGATCCATCTAAATATGTTGTCACAGCATCCATCAGATACATTTCTAGATTTTAAGAAGGTTTTAAACCCATTTAAAATCAAAATGTAATTGCATCCATAACCAGGGAATACTTTAATCATAATCAATTCCTGGTCTTTAAGAAAAAATTTGGACAACAAGAAGGGCTTTATATCTTTTGACCTCATTTCCTCATTTTTTTTCCTTACAAAAACTCATTTGTATCCAACCAATTTTACATGTTTCGATGTTGTGATAATATGTCCAAAAACTTTTCTTTTATTAAGGGAACTCAACTTATTTTCCATGGCCGTTTTTCATTTCTCCCAATCAGATTTTTTCTAATATTATAATATGGACATTAGGATCATCACAATCATGATCAAATTCTTTAGATACAAAGAATGAGAAAATTCCATCATCATATTCTATCACATATATTTTTAATAATTTCCATTTTGAGTATAATTAATAGAAATTTCAGATTTTTCAGTACCATTTTCGTCTTCAGGACTTCTCTATGTAAATGGTTCTTCTGGATCATTTCTTTATTTATTTCTTCTAAACCGTTTTCAATCAACTTTCCCAATTTCTTTTTTTTCTGGATTTTTATCTTTTATTCCATTGGCCTCTCCATCTTTAATTAAATATAGATTTATTTGCTATGTTTTCTTCAGTTTGTTCTTCCAAAACCTTAATTCTTGATGAAATATTTGCAGCGTATATATATATATGATTTTGTCACCACTTTTGTATCTGATTTGCCATGTTCTGCAAAAGCATAATTTTCTGAAATTCAACATTAAGTTCTAATGACATACAATATTCATTAAAAGCTTGTGAATGAATTTACTAGCGTTATCAAGTCTTATTTTCTTTATTATAGAATCAGGAAGTTGTGCTCTCAACCTGATTTTTTGGTAATGAATCTTGCGAAAGACATATTTTGTGTAGTCAATAGACATACATTTGATCATCTGCTGGATGGCCATTTGAAATTTCTATATTTTTTTCTCATCATGGCTGAACCAGGAAGCTCTGATCGTTTATGCCATATTTTGAATGTACTTATAAACTTTGGATTTATAGTAACATCTGATGAGTCATATTTATCTTTTTGGAATATATTCCTGAGGATGAGCTGATAACTCTTCTAATATTATTTTTCTTTCTAAAATAATTGATGTAATGCAAAAATATTTTATGTCATTTTTATTCATAGTTTCTATATGATATCCATTTCTGCGGATATCTCTGAAAGTTATCAAGTTTATGTAAGATTTTGGAGGATATAACACATCATTTATTTCAAATTTTGTACTCCTTGGCATTGAAAATTAGCTCTTTTGGAGCCCATAATGATTTTCGCATTATCAGATATAGTGTTTACACTTCCAGCGGAATTACTTATTTTAAGAGAGGAAAAATATTTTATATCTTTAATTATCGTGTGCGTTGGAGTACTGTATGCCAAACATACATCTTCATTCTCCATTTTAAATTTTGCATTAAATGATATTTAGAAAAATAAATGTTATAGAAACAAAAACTTATATTATTAAAACTATTTTACAATAAAATATAACATATAACAAAACACAACTAAATTTTTTAGTAAATATCATATTCTTATTATCTTATTCAGGAATATTTTAGTCATTTTGTTCATCGTTGATTGCTTCAAGATCTGACACATCGGATGTGTATCAATATTTAAACCATTCGAAGAAGGTCCAGCTTCGCCATACATGAAGTTCAGCATTTTCTTTTGCTTTTTGTGCTTCTTGATACAGTTCGACTAAATGTTAGGGTGAATAACAAGTACGAGTCCAATGTCCTTTCACGCCGCTTCTATAACAAAAAGTTTCTTAACCAACTTCATTTCTTTTGATCTTTTTATTACCTTTTCCTTGGATAGAATCATCTGGATGAAACCTTCTTATTTAACCTCGTCTGTGACCACATCCATTATCACCTCGTCCACAACCACAATAATTACCTCGACCTCGTCCACGTCTATTATTATTATTGGATGAAGCAACATTCACTTCTGGGAATGAAGCTGATCCAGTGAGACGATATTGATGGTTCAACATCACAAATTCATTTTTTTGTTCTGCCACCAACATAACTTGCATCAAATCTGAATACTTCGGATACCCATTTGCTGGTATTGCATTGCAAGAATACATTTCCAGAATGATGTTTGAAGAGTATTCAGTCATATCACATTCACTTATCTTCTCTCCACATAAAATTATTCTGGAAGTGATCCCAAAAAATGCAGAATTATATTCGCTAACGCTCTTATAATCTTGGAACCGAAAATTTATCCATTCATGTTGAGCTTTTGGTATGATTATATATTTATGGTGATCGAACATATCTTTAATTGATTGCCATAGATTTGCAGGATAGACGTACTCATATTTTAAACCATCATGTATATGGTGGACATGCCCGGCCCAGGGCCCAAGCAACCAAAGTTTGGGCCCTGGCATCACAAAAAATTATAATATTAAAGGTATCAAATTATGGATCATATATTTCTAATGGGTGTTAAAAAAATTTTATAAAAAAAAAATCTTATGACTTCTTTTTCTAATAACACATGATGCGGTGATTTTTTAGAAATGTTTCTTTTTTTCAATTAATTTTATATTTAAATTTAATTATTAAGAAAAATATAGATTAGTTAAAAGAAAAAGATTTTTGAGACTGAATTTTTTTCATCTTCCAAATGATTTACGTAATAAAGTGGGTAAGCCTATTAAAATAATTGATTTTTAAAAAAGATTTGAAAATTGTTATCCAAATATATGTTATATTGTTGACTATTCTGGTTTCAGTTGCTAGCACATGAAAAAGTTTTTCAAAACTAAAAATTATAAATAATTATTTGCAATTTACCATGTCACAAGAGAGATTAAATGGGTTAGCTTTGCTATCAATCGAGAAAAATATGGTTAAAGATCTAAACTATGTGAGTTTGGTGATGCGGTAAAAAACTGCAAGGATAACTATATTCCAGTATTATATTTTTTTTGTAATATATCGTTTATGAAGTTAGTTTATATAAAATAATTTTGTATTTTATTTATAATATTATAAAAAACATAAAGATATCAGGGCATCAAAAATCATTGGACTAGAATAAAATTATCATGGTGTTTACTTTCTTTTCATCTGAGGTTGTATACGTTTTGTTGATTGTATCAAGGAGCAGTTTTCCTTTCAGGTGCATCCTTCCTGCAACTGCCTATCTCATATAATTGTTTCCTGATATATCAAGAGCAGTAATCTCAGGCTACACCAGATTCGATATAATAAATGTATAATAACAACTAATTGTAAAATTAGTCAAATTTAGTTTAAATATTCATTTAAACTAAAAGTAGGCATGATTAAATTTAAAAGTAGGCATGATAAAATAATTATTTTTTTCAATTTTAAAAGTAGGCATGAATAAATTTAAAATTGCCAACATAAATGAATATATAATCTAAAGAAGTATAAAGAACAATAGTTTTAAAATGTATATTTTTTCTTCTGGACCAAATTTATTTTTCAGTTGTTCTGAAACTGCCAATTAATGTTTTTTGGATATATAGTTTTTGTGGACCTTTTTATTTGTCTTCTAGACATATATTTATTATTGATAATGCATTGTCTATTATTCCGAAATGATATATAAACAAGAAAAATATATAATAAAACGGAGATGGCTAAGCATGTCTTTCAATTAATACATGAAAAAATATAAATTTATATAAAACATTTTTGGCATATGATTAGATCATACTGATAACATGTTATGTAACTATTATTTAGGTGAGTGAATTATATTATAAAAGAGGTAGACTAAATGTAAATATAGAAAAAAAAAACTAATTGGTATTGATTCTTTAGTAGTAGAAGTGATCTCTTATATATTGAGTCTACTCATATCAAATAAAAATCTGGTTAGAACCCATCTTTATAGTGGGAAGAGTTGGAGAGAAAATTCTCATAGCTTAAGAAACTAACATGTATTATGATAATGTGTATAATACTTTTAAAAGAAAACACGACAAATGTCTATAAGATGGTATCGAATAATCACTATATTTCTTACATTTTTTCTATTTTGACAAAAAACTACTAGTGATATCAATAACCAACTGATGACTGACCTAATTAACAAATAGTATTCGTCAAATAATTTTGCATTGTAAACTATATTTCTTATGAGTCTATATTCAATATTAGAAAGAAATATTATTTGTTATATATTTATAACTGAAATATAATTTCAATAATATTGTTATTATTCCAGAAATTTGTTTCCGATTACTAAATGGCATAAGAAGAAAGAATAAATCAAAAGGATTGCAATTCAAAACAATAAAATGGCAATTCTCTACTCAATTCAAATTAAAATGGTATATAATTTAATGGGATGAAACAATACGAAAAATAGAAATAAGGAATAATTTAATATATAATCTTTTGTCCATTGCACTATATATACCACACACAAATCAAATCAAACAACAAATCAAATCTTATCCTTGAGTTTTATATCTGTTGAACAAAACAAAGTTGTAATAGAAATGGCTCAAAGTGTGTGTATGATGATGATGGTGATGATGGTATTCATAATGATGCAATGTGGTCTAAAAGCATGTAATGGAATGAATACTATTGAAACAAATAAAAAGGAAGGACAGTGTTACAAAAAATGCATTATCCAATGCCGCATAGATGATTACGCATGTCAGTTGCGTTGTGAAAGACTTTGCCCTTCTACACCACCGTCTTCTCTAGAGTACGTATTTCATATTTTCTTCTTTTTAATATTTTTTTTCTTGATTGAAACTGTGTTGAATATTGATATAATCTTTGATGTATATACATGATACAAAGGGATGAAGCAATAATACCAGAACAAGGTCAAAATGCGACTGCTACAAAACTTGTAGCATCAAATGTGACCTTGACTCAGCTTGTATGAAACGTTGTTTGGAGGCTTGCCCCAGGATTATGATCCATGTTTTACCACACACACAATTAGATTTTATATCAATATATTGTAAGTGTATGTTGATAAAAAATAAATAAATATTGTGTGCGTCTTAATTTTTTTTTATTTCCACAAATAATTAATCTAAGGCGAGTCTAAGTTTTAATTATACTATTGTATAACATCATCATTTTTCTCCATTTTTACGGTTGTAGTCGATAAAATTATGCGACCACACACACACACATATATATATATATATATAAGACATCAATCAAATAAAAACATAGATATTTAAAATATTAAAGATTGACGGTAATTGTTTTCGCTATGTAAATATCGTTAAGAAGATTAAGTGAATTAAATGGCAAATTTATTGTATTAACACAAAATTTAAGAAAAAAATATTGCAATGCACACAAAAATAGTAAAATTCTATTCTCCTCAAACCATAATAAAGGTTTGCTAGTGGGGAAAAAATAATACAAAGAGAGAGAATGAAGTAATACTTCAATTTACATACAAATTTTCATTGATCATATATATATATATATATGTTTGTTAAATAAAATCAAGTAATAAACAAACAATCTTGCTTTGTCAAAAAAAATATCTTGTTTTGAATTTTATATCTGTAAAGATTAAAAAAACTTGTAAGGGAAAATGGCAGGAAAATATGTATGATGATGATAATGATGATATTTGTGATAATGAAGTGTGGTGTACAGTATTCTCCTGTGGAACTTGGCATTATAGGATGAAAAGTTTGCCTATATTTTTGCATTTTCTAGTTGAGTTTAACATTCCTTCAGTTCTTCTTTGTAGACTGGAACTCAATTCCAATATCTTGGTTTTGGTAGGCTTACTGGTTTCTTTGATTTTTCAATTTATGTACAGTTTTCAACTTCTTTATATTTGCAATAGATAGAAATTACGCCATGCTTGTTTATCAGTGTACATCAAAGAAATTTGTTATATAAATATGAAATAGCTTTCCAAATTCTCTGGTGTATCCTATTCACCTATCAAATGAATTACATGAGAATTGATTCACTCTATGTCGAAGTATCTTTTACATACACAAAGAGAAACATGCGACTCTTGTAAGCTTTTGAGTTTGTATCTACGTTTTCTTCTGATTGTTCTTGACACAGGCGAAATACTTAAAACCCCTTTTAATGAAGCAAATCTTTTTCCATCAGATTTTTTTTTTTTTTTTTATTGTATTTTGTCAACTCATAGGTTTCATATCCAAGCACTTGCGTTGATGCTATTACTTTCGCACTCCAAATATAGAGTTTTAAAAAAATATATAACAAAATGAAATACAAACAAAGACCAGTGGTCACTTCGTTTGTATTTCTCGTCTTCCCAAAAGAATTAACTTTTTAATTCAACAACAGAACAAGTAAAATCATTAGAACCATTTTCAAAGAACCTAAAGAATTTTTATTTTTATAAAAAAAAACCAACAAGCTTCCCTAACATCTATATACATATAACAAAAGCAAATAATATTTTTTGTTGTTTTCCTTGTTATCAAGAATCTGAGTCTGAGTCACTTGAACTGTACCTTGAATGCTCTGACATGAAATTTGGAGGTAGAATCGGAAATCTAACAGCATTTCTTTGCGGTGCAGCAGCGGTCGGTGTTGCTGCTGTTGAACTTGATGCTCCTGCTACTGTCGCTGTCGGTCTCTGCTTCCGTTGATTCCTTGCGATCTCACTACAGGCATTATCGACCATCCCTAAGAAGTCACGTATTATAACAAACAGCTGAAACAAGTTCCTCTCTTTCAAAGCTCCAGCCTGGTAATAATTCGTGGTTTTCTTCACTAAGTCCATGATCCTCATTTGTTCCTCTGTAATAACTCTCAGTTCTTCCTCAGCAAATTCAAAGAAAGATCTCAGCTTTGTTAAACACCCATCTACCTTCCCTTTGCTTTGGTCTAATAGGCGTTTTGTTTCTTTCACTCGGGTGCCTAAAGCCAAGGTCGTGGCTACAAACGAGTCATAATCGATTCCAGCTGCTTTCTTCACATTGGTGAACTCTGAACTTAGGCCACTAATAATGGGTAAACCTAGCTTTATGAATTCAATCTCTTGTTCTTCTCTAGGTGCATCTGCAATACCGCCACCGGTATTATCATTTGAGACCTTATTCATTGCAGCTCGTTTTCCCTCAGATCTCACAACTTCTTCAACAACAAAGTGAAGCAAAGTAGTTTTCCCATCAACACTCTTCACATCAGAGAGTTTTCTTAGAGCTGTCAAATTGAAAGCTTGAGCATTTCCTCGAGCGGTTCCAGCGTTCATTCTGTTACCTGCTTTCAAGATTGCCTCTAGAAGTTTCATGAACAGTCCACGAGCACGAAGCTCGTTGCATGCAGATTCAAGTGTCTGTAAAGATCCCTTTTGCTGAGCAACCTCTGAACCATAGTTAATCTTGAACAGCATGACGTTGAACCGGTTAAACGCGGAAGGAACTGCTCGTAAGATGTGAAACAGGAGAGAATCTGCATCAGCAAGTTTCGTCGGGTCACCACTGAACTCTATGATCTCTGTCTGTTCTTCTGCCGTTGGTGCTATTCCGGAAAGCTTCTCAAGTGTATCAGGATCAGCATCATGGCCTTCTGTTAACAAGTCAATGATCTCCTCCTTAGTCATTCCCAAAGATTTAAGCACAATTGCTTTGTTCTGAGATTTCCGAGGATCGAGAATGTATCTCTGCGAAGTTGAAACAGTCGGTTTCTGATCTACACTGTTTGATTCACTTGGTTTTCGAGCGCCAACGTATCCAAACAGAGCCTCCATAAGATCACCATCAAAGCTAACCCAAGAAACAAATAAAATTCATAAGAACTAATAATCATTCAGTACTTGAAAAACACTCACATTCTACATCATACAGACTTTAGTGACTTAACGATATACTTACTTGAAGGAGCCACCATCGATTCGGTGCCACACCATTGAATGGCTCTTATCAGGATTAACCTTATCCCAATGCAAAGGCTTGAGCTTTGGCTGCGCCGGATCCTCAGTTTTTCCTATGGCTGAAGAACTCTCAGCTGGTCCTTTAGCATTACCTTGCGGTTTAGGTGGCCCAGTCTTCGACATTGGAGGTGGTGGCGGCCCAGGTGCTTTCTTACCCGAGGGAGGAGGTGGTGGCGGTGCAGGTGCTTTTTTAGCCGGAATAGGAGGTGGAGGCGGAGGTGGTAGAGCAGCAGCAGATGGCGGAGGTGGTATAGCAGCAGCAGATGGCGGAGGCGGTGGAGGTGGTGATGTTTGGTTAGCTGGAACATGTGGTACTGTTTGGTTGACTGCAAGAGGCAATGGCGATGTAGAAGACGACGCAATTGCCGCCGCGAATTGACCAGGAGGAAGCGGAAGTGGCTGCGAACGAGCACCACCACTGCCATTACCACCACCACTACCACCACCATTACCACCACCAGTACCACCACCAATGCTTTGCATGGGAGAAGAGGGAAATGAGCCGCCGCCAGGAGCTTGAAATTTGGATTGAGATTGTTTTCCAACGGCAACGTAATCACTAACACCGCCTGTAGAAGAAGTAGAAGGCCGTGAAGGAGAAGCAGCAGAAGTAGAAGAAGAAGTGTAGTATCTCCCTCCTTCACCTTCAACACTATTGTTACTATGAAGTGAAGGAGATTGAGATTTTTTCACATGAAACGAAAACGCTTCTCCAATTGATTCATCTCCCTTTTGATTATTATTACTACCCGATCCTCTGTAGAATCCTTCGTCTTCATCATCATCACCTTCGTCTTCTTCTTCATCATCTGCTACACCTCGTCTAAATCCACCAACGGATTTCTCTCCTCTTCTAGGTTTACGGTTTTCACTAATTTTCCCGCTATTTTCAAGCTCAAGAAGCTTTCTCCAGTAAATCACATCTAATCCTTCTTCATCTACAATAACAGCTTTGAGATTCCCGTCGATTCTCACGAAATCTTCCGGGAAGAGAAAACCCCAAGGAGAAGGTGGTGGAGGTAAAGAATCCGAGCCGCCGCCGTATCTGACTCTTTCTTCTTCTTCTCTCTTCCGGCGATCTGAGTTCCGACCACGCAGTTTATCTTTGATCCGTTTCCCTGAACTGCTTCCGTTCTTACGGAAAAGGAAAGACATCCCGGCGGTTCTTTACCGGAGTTAAAGATTCCACACGGCGGAGCTAAAAAACGAAAACCAGAAGGTTCCTTTGGATTTTGACAACGAAGAAAGAGGGAAAGATTCAGAAAGAACAAAAAGAAAAAAAAAAGAAATGAGGAAATGTGTTGAATGATTCGATGAACATGACAACCATTTTAACACATTTACTTATTTTTTATATTTATTTCTCTTTTTGGTAAAAGTTTTAAAAAGTTAAATACTTTTTCTTGAGATAAGGTCCAATGTCAAAAGCGTAGCTGCTTTGACGAAAACAACCTCCACTACTCGTCTTTGACGCGAGTCTAAACGAGGGTAGATTTGTCATTTAGATAATAAGTGGAGGTTGTCGTTGACGAGGTCTTGTGTTCGAATTTCGAGTTGGAGGATGTTTTACGATATTTGACTTCTTTGATCTACAACTTCGGCTACGCGTTGACTTTCGTTGTCTTCTTCTTCTATGAATTAATAATCATATCATTATTTATGTTTTAATTAGTTTACACTATTCATATAGCGTTTTTAAACCTACCAATTTATTTCTTACTAGTGTTCTCTAACCAACCCGTGACTTTTTTGCCTTAACTTTGTTGCTTAAGATTTGTGATAGTTTTTGGTAATGTGTGTAAATGTTCTAAGACCAAACCCAAAATAAGCTGGAAAAGAGAAGATTTGAGGTGTAAATGTGATATTTGAATGTTTGACTTTATGAACCGATGTTGCTTTGCGATAGCTGTTGAGAAGTTGAGAAATTTATAACTTTTGGTCCCATCCAATACATAAACACTTGTCGAAACTCTTTTGTAAGAGCCTTAAAAAACTATTTGACGCTTATAAAGTGATGATCATTACTTTTTTTTTTTTTTAACACAAGTGATGATCATTACTTTAAAGTTCGAAAATGACATAGATTTTTTTTAATTCTTTTAAGAAGTTTTTGGCAATTTATGAGCAAAACAACAAAATGTATTATCATATTTGGAACCAAATAATACGTATATTTTGTTTTTAAAAAAAAATTTTTATTGGTTGGAGATGCAAGAAAATAACCAGAAAATACATGGTAGGAGTTCTACCTCTAAAAATATAAGTAGCTCTTGTTTAAGTCTTCGAAGTACTTTTCGGAAACATCTATGTATTATTCAGGATTTGCATAATTGAGACGTCAAGCTTTTGAAAAAAGGAATCAAGAATTTTCCTCTTGGAGACTCTATTATGTCTAATAGATTTCTAAATGGATACCAAAACTTTCTACCCAAAACATCCAAAAACGATTAGTAGCCATCTATATCTGACCCGAATACCCAAATCCCGAGAGCTACAATAAGCCATCTTTAGTTATTCTTAAAGCCCACATAGAACCAAAGTAAACCATGAGATAGAGAAGCCCAAAAGAAAGTCTAAAGTAGAGCCGAAAGTAAACCATATGTTTCGTGTAAGCGGAGAGATGAAGTTCGACGAGAGGTTCATGCCCTCTTCACTAAGTGGGCTCAGTATGTTGGGCTTGTATTCCTTTTTGAGACCGTAATTACTTGATGCTCAAACCGTAATTACTTCATGCTCCTCACGTACTGTACAATCTTTTTTTGATGATCTATACAACGGCTTTTCCATTAACATGGATCAATTAGTATCAAGTTTTTACGTTAAGAGCTACCAAAAAGCTTGTAGAATGATGCGAACGTAAGTATCCCCATTGCTCTTTAACTCATGGTTTATGAAGGAACGTGGTTGTTTATTACGGATCTTGGTCTAACAGTCCTCATTGAAGTATATGTTTGAAAGTTCCATCACTTACTTCAGTTATGGAAATTTTTCAAAATTTTCTTTCCTTTATTTGTCACCTTTTATATTTTGGCATTAACATACATAATATATGCGTTAGTGTTATAATAGATGAATCCCTTTGTCTTTTGTTTCATCTATCGAGTGTTATGGTTGTGGATTATGCAAATGCAATGATTATGGCTTTGATTAAAGTAAGTTATAGTTTTTTTTTCCTGGAGCTTCAGTTCTTATTTGGTTATATATGCATGCAGACAAGCAGGAATTATGTTTTGTATTAGTCTAAAGATGAAGTCGTCATTGAAATGGATATATTTGACGTCTTTTAATATGTTCTTCTGACTTTTATTGTTGATCTTTCTATAGCAAGAAGCAGCTGAATAATATGTAGTATAAATCATGAAACATGGACTCTTTAATAAGCCATAAAACACAGTTAACTTTAGTTCCAATAAAGTCTAAACTGTACATGATAAATTTCACAATTCTTACATGCTATTATATAAAAGCTTTAACAATTCTTTAGTTTAAAAGTTGAAAGTTTAGTCTTTAGTCACTTATGTTTGTTTAAAGAGTTATAAGAATTAACTTCTCATAACTACCGGTGTGGTATGCTGCTAAATTATGGACGTAAACTGACCATAAACCAACATACACTAATATCACTCGCACATAATAGAATAACAAGTACTAGAAAAGACTATGCGAGGACACCTACATTTGTGAACGAAACTATGCACCTATTACGGATACATACGTACTATGATCCTAAGAAAGATATTTGTATTTCAGCATCGTTGTTTCCCAAAATCATCTGTCGGTCTCAACATATCTTATCTCTTAAGAATATGTTAGACATTTCTTGCATCGTTTGTTCATTATATCCAAACTCCAATCAAGTGATACTGGCCCGAAACACACATATCTTAATGTAAAAACAAATAAGTTTCCAACCGATTCTTATGTCTTATCTGTTCCGAACTAGATGTTTTCCCAGCATGTGACATGTCACCGTCAGAAAGCATGCTAAAGTAGTAAACGTTAGCTCATCCCTTCAAGAATATAGCCAAAGGTTCAAGGGTAACGTTAAAACCATAAATATGTCTATAAAAAATTCACAATGCAATGGATATAGATTAAAATAAAATAATCACTTGTTTTCTATATACTCATGATAGCACATATGCATGGTATGACACACATTATAGTAAAGAATTCTTTCTTTTAAAAGCATATGTAAACAGTCAACTCGATAAACCAAACACCTTTTTGTGGATCAAACTACTATCAAATCACTATATAGTGCATGATTATGTACTTATCCAGCTCTCCCAAACAATATATTCATGATTCATGATCAATCATGATCGATGTCTACGTAGAATACCTCATCTTAACCTAATGTTAAAGCGATATGATAAGCTTTAGGAGCTAGCGCCAAACGCATCATGTCTCATCCTACCCTTTCACTAAGAAATCTGAGGCGATTTTTCCATGTGACTGAGCCAATATCTAACTTGGTGGCATATCTTAACATTTATTTATAATTATAAAAAGGGACCATTGTACATGATATTCAGATATATGTAAAATTCCCTAGACATTATTTGAGAAGTGATTTATTTATGTGTCATGATCATATTTATTTTGAGAGAAAAATTATAACATGACCTACTGAAAAATTGACATGATTTCAAATTTATTATCATATGTACAATTTTACTGATAAATATTTCAATTTTTGGCAGATTTTTTTTTTAAATCAGATAATAACTAAATTTGGCTATATATCATAATTTTTATATTATTATTATTAAAATTCTAAATATAATATAATTGCAAGTGTAGAAAATTTTCCACATTAACTTAGGATAAAAAAATATTAACAAATTTTCATATAGTTTCGTTAAAATTAATTATAAGTTTGTTTTACGAAATAAAAAATCTAGATAATATTGACCAAAGATCAATATTTAAAGATAATTAAATGTTTAACATTTTACTTAGATTTATTAATTGGTGTAAAGAGATGACTAACCAAAATTACAAGTTTTACTGTTTAAAACAAAACCAAAATCTAAAAAAAATTAATAAAATTAATTTTTCATCTTTAAATAATTTTTTTATGAAACCACCTAATATCAAATATAAATACAATGTCAAATGGAAAAATTCTATTAGTATATACATCTAATTATATGCAACCTTAGAGCTCCAACATAAAGATAAACATCTCTAAAGATAATCTTAATAAATGGAGCAACTACCATCCTATGCGTATATATGTATTTAATGACTACATTTTTTGTGACGATGTCTCTCAAAATTATATTTTGTATTTCCATGGTAGTTGGGATCCTTCATATAAGTAGTACAAACTTGTTAATTATAATGAATAGTCAAGCGGAACTAAGCCTCCATTGTGACTTGTAAACTCCTTAGCCATACAACCATCTGAAATGATGTTGAACATGCAATGAACTTAGCATCCATTGGAGATAAAGCTTTACAAAATTGTATTTTACAAAGATGTTGAACATGCAGTGAACATGTAATGGCGCCATCATTCAGGAAGAAAAGCATATTGTGAAGCTGATATACGTCTATCCAGATCACCACTCCACTCGGCCTCTCTATATCCTGTCAAGCGTGAATTTATATACAGCTTTGGCATTATAAATTATCACTTGCAAAAACGCTTATAAATAATTTATATTAAAAGAATGTTAGTCAATGTTTTATCGCATGTTCTACTTAGAAACCAAATCAAAAGTTGTATATGTGCCGTACGTTAAGGGGACAAAACATAAATCAAAATAAAAGATTGAATAATTACAAGTTTAATACGCCAAACGTGGGGAATATCTTTGGGGTGATTCTGTTGTCTACAATGATTATTGATTTTGATACATTGCATTTGCATTTTATATTTAAATATTGACGCCTCTTTCGAAGTTCGAATAGGCAATGTAAGTGCCTCTTTAAGTAATTAACTAATACTGTACCATCGTGTAGTATCCGATCTGATCCTTCATTCTAAAGAAAGTTCAAAAATACATTAATATACTTTCTCTATAAGTAGTTATTCTGGTCATGGTGCCAACCAAGAAGTAAGTACGTGTGATTAGGAGCTATAATGCATAATTAATTAATGATTAATTATATATTATACCTCAGGTTAGATATGATCATACGAATCCCCATGATAATCTTTAAGTAGTTAGCAGGACAATGCATTTCTTGTCTCATAATTTACACACACAAATGGTAAACCATTTCTTTACTAATTATCCACATTCAGTACACTTTTATCATAGTATTAATTTAACTGGTTTTTACGTTTATTTAATATGAATTTAAGTGCTATTTTTTGGGCTAATTTTAGAGTGTTTCGTAGAGGTGACTTTTACGTTAATCGGAGGTATATATAGATTTGATGGAATATCAGGTGAATTTATGGTAAATGTTTATCAGATTTAATGGAATAGTTGGTGAGTTTATAACAAGTTCATTTTTTCTTCAGTTATACGAAAATATGAAAATGTGGTAAATGTTTTAAGAGAATAGTGGAGTTATATTTTTTTTTATTAAAATATGAAACTGGAATATTAATCATTATTAAATATTAGTTTATAGTTTTTAGATGATTAATGAAAAGGGAAAAACCTTAAAAATACATGAAATTAATAACATTTGCTGAATACACCAACTATTGACGCTCTTCGCAAAATATAAAGACTAATAAATTTTTGATTAAATATGCAAACATTCAAAAATTGAAAGTTTAACACTATGATTTTAATTTTGTTAACGTCTTAAAAATAATTAATTAAACATCGTTAAATCGTTTAATATGAAAATATGCTATTATCCTTCCCTCATCTTTCTAAATTAATTTGATCCCAAATCAATTTTTTTTTCCAAATCGATTTTATTTCAAATCGATTAAACCCTAATCTATATCTTCTCGTTCATCACAATTAGGGTTTTTTTTTTCGATCTGTGATCAAATAAATTTGGGGAAAATGAGTGAAGGGTAATAGCATCTTTACAGATTAGAACATGCAGATGTTGTTAAACGATTCAATGGCGTTTAATTAATTCTGGTACGTCTTTAATAACGTCAAAATTGTAGTGTTAGATTTTCGATTTTTGAATATTTGCGTATTATATAAAAAAACTTAGTATTAGTTTGTGTATTTTTGAAGAGTGTTAATAGTTGGTGTATTTTTTCAGCAATTGACTTCAGGTTTTTTTAAGGTTTTTTCCTTAAAAACATTAAATAATCACTGCCAGTTAAATGAATTTAAAACCAGCTATTAAATCTCAAAAGTGATTAGTACAATCGGTTGCCAGAAAAAGAAAACAAAATAGTATTTTCGTAGCATCTTATTTAATTAAAAAAATATTTCGTATTAGAAATTATCGAATATATATATAATTAAATACAAGAAAAAGTTTTCGATCGGGAGTAAAGAGGCCCCCACATGGCCACATCGATCGATTTCAAAAGAGAGATCTATAAACTGACGGCGTGAAGTCAACGTGCAGTCAATAAACCCGTTTAAAGTAAAAAAAAAAGTTAACGGAGATAGTCGTCATTACACGGATCTCTCTAATCTAATCCGGGACTCCTCGTCTCCGTCAGTCTTATCGGCGAATCCACCGGCGAAACTGAAGACTCCGGCGACGTTATCAGCGAATCGTCATCGGTAATGAACTCTACCGAGGTGGTTGATGACGGAAATGGCGGCGGCGGAGGAGGAGTAATCGTTGCCGGAGAAGAGAAATGGTTGAGATCTTCAGGAAGCTTTAACGGTTTGTTTCCGTCGGAGACTTTAACGTCTCTCGTCAAGTAACTCCTCAAGCGTTTGACGTCAGCAAGTTTCACCGGTTTGAGTAAGAAATCCTCCGCACCTTCTTCAAGGCATCTGCAGATTTCTTTTTTAATTTCTAATCCAAAATTTACAAAAGAAAAAAAAAAAATTCCGGCGAGAGAATTCACCTGTCGATTCGAGTGACTACGTTCTCCGATGACATAATTACAACCGGAACTTCTCGGAAACTAGTTGATTCCTGTTTTCAGAAAAAAAATTCAACATTGTTTCAAGAAAGCATCAGAAAAAAAAAAAATTAATGGCGGGAAAATTTCAGACCTTAATCTTCTTGAGAAGCTCGTATCCAGTCATTCCAGGCATACAGTAATCAGTTATGATCAAATCAACCTTCAATCTCTAAAAATGAAAAAAAAAAAATCAAAATCAAAATTTTTGAAAATTCTTGAAAATTCTCAAAAGTTATCGAAAGATGATTACATCGAATTCGACGGAGACTTTGTCGTCATCCAATCCTAAGAATTCGAGAGCACGCCATCCGCTATCAACCGCCGTGACTGCATTTGAATCGTTGCCGGAGATAAGTTTCTTTTGATTTTTGTTGCAAATTTAAGAAGAGGAAGAAGATAAAATATAAACCTTTGCAGGAGGTAATACGAAGCAATCTCTCGATGACGATACGATCGACGAGACTGTCATCAACGGCTAGAACGTGAACCTGGTCAGAATCCAACGGTGGAGATTCGAGTTCTCCGATTCCTATTCCGATCATCTCTGACCTACGTAGACAAGATACGTCACCGTCTCTGGGCATAGCTCTCTCTCTCTCTCTCTCTCTCTCTCTCTCTCTGTCCAGTGAGAAAAGAGTAGGAAATGGGACGAGAGCAAAGAGAAAGTGCCAACTCTGTTTTTTGCTTTCTTCTTCTCCTCCTCCTCCACTTTCTTTTATATTTCCGTTTTTACTCTCATAATCAAATCTTTATTGATGTCTTTTTCTTATTTTTAAAGAAAAATGAATAAATAAATCATTCCTCCGGTTGATAAGTATAAATAATTGCGATTTGGTACTTTTTTATGTAATAAACACACTGTTTTTAACTGATACTCACATTTACCATGTTGAAAAATATAAACTACTGATTTTTTTTTTAAGAAAACAATTGGTGACCTAAAACTGTATACGGTTGTCAATAGTCAAAGGGGATAAAAAGAAAATGATAAATATAAAATGGAAGACTATTAGAATAGCACTAAAAATTTAAGTTAATTATTGTTAGATTAGCTATAATTTTGTTCTAATTACTGATTAAAAATAAATAATTATAATATCCTTTTAAGTTTTGATTGGAACAGACTAAGGGAGGCTTATTGGATTAGGGACATAGAAGATTTTGGAGATTTTCAGATTTGATGAACTTTAGGTGGATTTTAAGGATATTTGGGTGGTTTTGGTTGGACTTACAAAAAAGATAAAAATCTAATGGTGATTTATTAGTTTTTTATATAAATTTCAGAGTATTTTGAGTGATTTAATAATGACAAAAGAAAAAATGATTAAAATTTTGAAAAACATTTTTGTTTCAAACTTTTCAAAATTATTTAAAATAATATATATTTTCTTGTCAAAATTCTTTTTCTATATAAAATGGGAAAATGATATTGAAAGTTTTAAAATTTTAATTTTCAATGAAATTTTTCTAATTTCAAGAGTTTTGATTTATTTTTTAGATTGAAACTAAAAATAAGTAAAAAAACTTGAAATACCATGATAAAATATGGTATTTTTATTCATGCTGAAATCCATAATATTTACTAAGTTGTTTTAAAGAATTTTTACAAATGATTAATCCAATGTAATTTTCAAGAATATGCACAAATTCTAAATCCAGTAAGAGAGGATTTAAAAAATGAAAATCTTCTTAAACTCCTAATCGAATATGCCCCCTAATTATAATCATGTCATTATTTTTTTACATCTTAGCAAAAATCAATATTTACAAAATTGCTACATATATTTCAGATTTCATATAGATTTTGTTAAACAACAGTTTTTCATAAAAGTATACGGAATGAAGTAGTAGATTTAAGTTTCTTGGCAGTTATAGTAAAAGTATGTGGTAATGTTAAAATAGACTTAAAATTATGTGACATATATAATATTATTAATTTTTTTTAGAGAAATTTATATTTTTACTTGATGACATATTTAGTTTTTTTTTTTTGTCAACATAGTCTAGTGGCTTTAATATCCCTCTTAATACTGAGAGATGCTGGGTTCGAACCCCAAACATGTGTCATGAATTTCAGAAGTGACCACCACTGTGCCACATGATTCCAACGATGACATATTTAGTTTAATGGCATGTTTTTTTTTTTTTTTTTGCAAATATATATTTGATGGCAGGATTTTGATTTCTTGTGACAACAAATTTGATCTTTACTAGAATAGTTTTTTTTTTCTTTCAATTTTTCCTTTGACAACAGGCTTTTAATTGGTTGACAAACTTTTATATTTTGTTTGGCAACATATTTTGTGCTAATTTTATGGCAGTTTTACATTTTATGACATTTAAAAAGAAAAACGATGTTGCCCTAAAAAAAGGACACATGTTACACAATCGTTTTCTACCTCAGGGGCAGCCGCCATTCTAAATTATTTTTGAGGTAAGAGTCGACAACTATGTGCGGCAAATATGAGAGCACTCATATCATTGTTTTCTAAATATACAGATCTACTTGATCTATTCAAGCCCTTCCTTCTTAATTCAGTGGATCAAATTATTCTTATATGGTAAATAGATTTTCGAGAAGAAATAACATATGTGTAATTTCATGTTGATCATAAAAGAGGATGCAAAATAATTAAAGCAAATTATGATACTTGTGATGCAGAGTTTAATAATCTCGTATACTCGTGAACAATATTCACATTGTTAAAATCTGCATTATATCAATCATGTTTATATATGTACAGGGAAATATGTAACAAACTATTAATATATTATATTAAATCATGTTTAAAGAGGTAAACGTTTACATTGACATGTTCTTTGTCAGCTCGTAAACCATCCGCTGATAATGTCCAGCAGAGAAATGAGAAATGTAGAGAGGAGAAGCGGAATCAAAATACTCTAAAACCTATGATGGGGAGAACAGTCGCTTCTCGGGCGGCTCAGAGAATCTCGTAGGCACTGGATCCATCCCGTGGACTATCTGCGTTTTAAAGTAAATGTCAGTATACTTAAGCACGTACGTAAACGGCGTGAAGAGCCACATCGAGAAGCACGAGCGACGTTTCTCGCCTCTTTAGACATCTTTGTCTACTCGCGACGACGACTGCTGTTGCTCGATTCTAATCCGAACCTCCTACTCCCAATCATGTTTACATTGACAAATCAGTTTCATTTTGAAATTCAATGATGTTTGGTCCTCTAAAAACTTCACAGGCGTACTTAATCTTATATGTAGACTTAGTCTAAACATGTGGGCATAAGATCTTAATGTGTTATCTAAATAATTGTTAATTTTTGTATAAATGACATAAGATTTTCTAATAGAATTTGATAATTGGAATCCCACTTTTGTTGTGCCACCATTAAATGGGGAAAGGATTACTTGAATATTAAAGACTTGCGATGTAAGGCACATCTTGTCTTCTATGACAATCGCATACACTTATGGCGGTCCGAAACTGACAGCTACAATTTCAGATGGAGACGACCATAAAACCCCCAGCTTTTTGATTTATTGAAGAAACAAAAAAAAAACATAGTAATAAAATGTTTTTTATTCTACTTTTTCATTAGTAATGAAAATCTTCGTAATCCAATACTTCCCAAGAGTGAACAACACCCTCCAGCAAGTCTTTATGAGTAGCAGATTTTTCCTTCTCCTTGCTTAGCTCAACTCTGAGATCCGACACAGTCTGCTCCAATGACAAGAATTTAGCAGCATAAGTAGCAGACTTTACCTTCTCCATTTCCAGTTCAATGTTTAGATTCTTGATGTGTTCCTCGAGTTCTTGGACTCGAGAACCATCAGTCATTCCTTTCTTCCTCTCAAGAGAAATATCATCAAGCTTTTTATTCAACCAGTCTAGCTTGAAGCCCGCTTCTGTTAGATCAACCATCTCGCTGTGAACCTTGCTAAGCTCAGTCTCGGAGAAGCTATGTGCAGGCTTGTCCATTTTCTCTACGAGACCGAGGAGGAGATACATGTATGTTGTCTTCACAGATTGGTTCTTTATTTTGAAATTCACTGCCATGTCAGGGTGCTTCGTGAAAAGCCTATTCACTGAAGGTAACTGTACTTGAACAAGAGAAATATGTAATTACATGCTTACGAAATCTAATCCTAGGAAAGGGAATCAAAAAGAAAAAATAATAATACCTGTGAATAAAGAACTTTGAAACCACAGACATCTAACATCTCCTTCCCAGTTACATCTCCTTCATCAACAGCATCAATCACATTTACTTGGACTTTCAAGATCAGTTTGTTGTTCTCCAAAAACCCCATATCTTGGAAGCTTTTTAAGAGTGAATGCCTTTTGGCTACCCCATCCTGTGAACTGAGCCCGAAACAATTTGCACAATTCTGCAAGACAAAAACAGACAAGTTCATTTTCAATTTTTCTTTCTCGAAACGAACTATCTTTTCTTACAGATTGCGTCAGATAAGTTAAATTTTACCAGGTGTTCTGTAGAGCTCTTTGCCTGATTGATTCAGTAGAGCAAAGTAATAACTAGCTTGTGTTTTCCATCCAAATGGCAATGATTCAGGATTCGCAACTTGGAGGTGCAGAGACAAGCGATCATCAATATGATATCCGTTGGGATAAACGTTAACAAACCTGAAAAAGAAACAATTTTTTTAGTTGTGCATCTAATAACATCAAGCTTACGAGAAGTTATAATTGAATCTAGTGGATCAGTTAACTAAGAATCAAAACATATATATACATAATCTTTGCATTTACCATTCGTAGCCGCCGCTTGAGAATTTGGGTGATGATATCAGACCTTCCTTCTCCGAGAAGTTATCTATCTCAAACGTGAAACTCGTCGGCTTTTGATTCTCCATTTCTCTACAAAAAGAGCGCTTTCCTTGTCTTAGGGTTTTTTTATTTCCAACTAAAAGCTGAGGTTCTCACAAACATGTCACTTAAATCGTAAACACCCCATCAATTGCCAGAAACAGACAATGTTTCACAAAAATATAACACCAATATAACTAAAACACTCACTAGTCTGACAAACCAAATCCCATCTGCCTATAAAAGAAAAGTTATATAAAAAAAAAGAATAGAAAAAAGGATCTAACCTGACCCCGAAGCAGACGATTGTATATAAGAACATGCACGGGTGAAACAAATCGGAGTCGAAAACAATAAAAACACGTGAGAACCAAAACAAATGACTCACCACGTAGATGAAAATTTAGGGTTAGATTACTGTGAGAATTGCAAGAATAGCAGCTTTTATGGGAAAGTGGAGAGAGAAAGGAAGTCGAAAGGGCACTGAGTCTTACACTTAATATGGTCATAAGAAAAAAAAGGAAATGAAGTGACAAATCTGGAAAACATAAATCTCAGCTTTACGTATTTATATTTAGCTATTTACTTGTTTAGAGTTGATATTATCTCTCTACTCATACATGCAAATATGAAGTTTGTATTTTACTTGTAATTTGTGCATATTTTATGCGAAATAATCCCCGATATGTCGATCCGTATTTGTTTGATCACTTGGACATCAACATAGATTTAGGTAATGCCCTGTTTTTTTTTTAACGTATGCTGTTTTGTGGGATTTTTTGTTTTGCTTTGTTCTACTAATGAGAGTTATAATGACCAATAGAAATGAACTAAGATAATTAATGATGATACCATTGGGATCTGCTGACCTTATGATACAATATGGGATCTACTAACTTTATGATCCAATATGGGATCTACTGAGTCACTTTCAATCTTTCACACGAAGTGATTTATATCTCGCCATCCCACATTTCGGCCACAGATTTAATGGGGCCTTTCTCGGAGATATAAATCTGACCGTCGACGATTCTGCACTGAGGAATCTCGGTTGAGATTCTTTGTTTCTCTTCTTTTGTCAAAGACCAATCAAATATCTTGAGATTCTCTTCTAGTCTCTCTTTTGTAAAGCTCTTCACCACCATGCTCACTCCTTCCTCATACGCCCATCTCATACTCACCTGCCAACAAATTTATTCATCTCTTTTTAACCAAATCATGATTAAAAAAACTGGAAAATGGGCTTCAAAACTATGCATCTCATTATTTGTACTCGATAATATGATTATGTCTGCATGATGTGAATAAATGGATTCATCTAATGCATTTGTTTGTGGAGATTCTCGTTACTAATGATGATATGGTGCTAAACGATCACCAATGTCACAATATTCAAAAGATGACATGTTTCTTGTTTAGAAATATTAATCTTTTCAAGTTAGTAGTACCTGTGCCACGGTTTTGCCCCTGGCCTCAGCTATGTCTTTAAGAACATCAGACTCCATGACTTTGTTATTTCCCCAAAAGGCTCCTCTCGATCCCAACACTGAATAAGCAGTCACAGCAATGCCCTTGGACTTACAAAGCTCCCTTAGCTTTCTCTGTTGCCATACTGGACTCATCTCCACCTTTTTTTCAACATGAGAAAACATTTATCTCCAATTGTTTCAGCTAATCCAAAAAAAAAAAAAAATCTAAAAGTTAAATCAGAGGAGAATAATTTACTTGATTGACGCTGGGCATGATTTTGGCTTTAGAAAGGATGTGTTGGAGCTTCTTGCACGAGAAGTTGCTTACTCCTATACATTTTGCAAGACCAAGTCTCTGGCACTCCTCCATTTCAGACCAAACTGCTTCATAATCCATTGGCAGAAAATCATCTTTTTCTATTGGAAACTTGTATTTACCAGGTTTTGATCCAACTGGCCAGTGAATCAGGTAGAGATCAAGATATTCCAGTTTAAGATTTCTGCAAAACAAGATGTGTCAAACGAGATGATCTACATAAAGTTTCCAAAACTAAAACATATTCAACTAACACACGCAGCATTTATATCCATACTACTCTGACCATGGAACATTTCATATCATCAAGTCGGGCTTAATTACTTCTTTAACCCCATAATTATTGATACTATATTTGAGATTGATGATCTTGAACATGAACATGAATGTAGTCAAACCCTTTTAGTAATAAAAAAAACGTAGTAAAATCTTTCTTTAAACTGAAAGTTTTAAACTTCTAATAACAATGAGATAATCAGTATTTACCCAAATCACATTTATTTAAACAAAAGAGATTTGAATCTTACTTCAAACTCCGTTGGATCGCTGGTACGACGAGGCCGCCATGAGCATCGGCGCACCAAAGCTTGGAAGTGACAAAGAGTTCGGATCGAGATTGGACCAAGCCGTGAGTTACTGCCTCTTCCAAAGCTTGGCCAAGCGGCTCCTCCGTCTGGTACCTCGGAGAAGTGTCGAAATGGCGATAACCCAGCTTGATGGCCTCCAACACTGTCTGTTTCAACACCACCGGTTCCGGTGGCGGAGACGCAGCGGTTCCCAGACCTAAAACCGGGATCAAATGATGGCCAGATCCAAGTCCAAGCGTGGGAATTGTGATCGAAGACATTGGTCCAAAAAGAGCCATCAGAAAAAATTTGCTTTGATAATATCATTTTTGTGAGTAGAGTAAGATATATATATTCAGTACTGAGTAGCTATCTGTAATGTATGCCGATGGATGGTGGCTGGTACTGTTTTTTCAGTTACATGCATTGTTCATTATATGAGTTTTTCAGTTACATGCGTTGTTCATTAAATGAGCGTTATCTGACACAAAATACTATTTCAAATATGCATTGGTCTCAGATATATTTTGTAACTGAAAAAACAGTACCAGCCACCAGCCCCCCATCCACCTGCATACGTCACAGGGGCTACTGAAAATTGAGTATATATATTGCTTTACTCAAAATTGATATTATCAAAGCAAATTATCTCTGCTCTTTGGACCAGTGTCTTCCATTACTGTCTCCACGGCTTGTACTTGGATTTACATGGTGATTAAGGGTGTAAGCAGATTATTGAAAATGTATCAGTGTTTGTAATAGTGAATATCTAGTTTGCAAATTTGCAACAAGTTTATGTATATACGCTGAAATTACTCACAATACAATTATAAAATTAACAATTTTTATCAAATTTTTCTTGGATTTTTATTAGATTTTTTCTGAAAATACACTGACATTTTCTTGAAATTTTATTAGATCTTTGTTAAACTTCCACCGGAGTATTTTAGATAGAGAAAGAGAAAAAAAGAAGAAAAAGAGATAAATATTTGAGAAGATATTTGTCTCCATTGATGGCGATACAACAAAGAGGAAAAACTTGTAATTAGGAGAAGAGAGACAAAAAGTAATAACACCCATCAATAATAAATATTGATTTACATATTATGTCATATCATAAACCATCTGCAAAATTATCTTGAGTAATAAGCTATATATATATATATATAGCTAACAATCTTTGTTTTTTTTTGTCATTGTTACATCTATTCATATTATTCTAGTAACTTTTTCATTTATAACACTAAATTATTTTATTATATTTATATTTAATAACAAATATATATCATTCTTTTAAATATATATATATATTGTTCCAAAGAATGGCAAAAATCAAAGATTATTTCAATAACATTGTTTCTAAATAATCTAACATAAATACTAAGAGAATATGCAAATGATGAGTTTTATTGCGTCTTGTATCATTTAAAAATATTAAAAAAATAAACAGTAAAAAATAAAAAATTTAAAAATTTAAAAAATAAAAATTAATAAAAAAAACTTGTAAAATGTAGTAGAATGATACTTATGAGATGTTTCAAAGCATATTTAATAATAAAAAATCATATGATACATTAAAGTTCTCACTGAAAAAGTTGTTCTAGATAATCATAAGTGCTCTAACTACTCATAAGTGAGTAACTAGTGTAATGCTGGTGGCTAGCGCTAACAAAGTATTTCTTTTTATTTTCAATTTTTATTTATAAGAAATGATTTATATTAATCTAAAATAAATATCATTTCTGAGTAAACCAACATATATATTACCAGTATTCAGTAGCCACCTGTGACACAATTAAGTGGATGAAGGCTGGTACTGTTTTTTCAAATTACATGAATTGTTCATTATATAAGCACTATATGACACAAACTACTTCAAACATTGGTCTCCTGTTTATCTTTTAGTATATGAATTACTCATTTTTAGATTTTATCAGAGAAGAAAACCTATTTATAAAAGGTTTTAAGATAAGAACATAAAAGGGTTATTGAAAATGTAATAGTGTTTGTAACAGTATATGTCTAATTTGCAAATTGGCAACATGTTTATATATGTATATAAGATGTACTCACAAAACAATCATAAATTCAACAATTTAATGTAATTAAAAAAATATTTCTTTGCTTTTATTTTTATGTAATTGTTTACAAAATGATACTAATGAATATTTGAAATATTTTTTGTTTCAAATAACGCTCCATTATATGATCAACCAATTTATGTAATTTGAAAATTAGCATAAGCCACCAGCCACCAGCATACATCACATGTGGTTACTGAGTACTGAGTATATATGTTGGTTTATTCAGATGTGATATTATCAATGCAAATTGTCTCTGATGGCTCTCTTTGGAGCAATGTCTTCCAACATAGGTTGCACGCTTGTAATTGGATTTACATAGTGATTAAGGGTATAAACAAATTATTGAAAATATAAAAGTGTTTGTAATAGTGAATATCTAGTTTGTAAATTGGCAACATATGTATATACACTGAAATTACTCACAAAACAGTTATAATGTTAACAAATTTTTATCATTTTTTTTTGGATTTTCATTAGATTTTTTCTGGATTTACACATATATTTTTTGAAATTTTATTGGATGTTTGCTAAATTTCTATCAGAGTTTTTTAGATCCAAATGAAAATTAAATAAGTGAAAAAATTATGTTTTTGGTTTAAGAGAAAGAAAGATAAATGTTTGAGAAGATATTTGTCTTCCCTCATGACGATACAACGAACAGGAAAAAATTTATAATTAGGAGAAGAGAGACAAAGGGTAATAACACCGATCAATAATAAATATTTATTTACATATTATGACACATCATAAACCATTTGCAAAAATTGTCTTTAGTTATATATAAGGTATATATATATATATATAGCTAACTATCTTTGTTTTTTGTCATTGTTACATCTATTCATATTATTATAGTAAACTATTTTCACTTATAATACTAAATCATTCTACAATATTTACATTTAATAATAAATATATATTGTTCTTTTAAATAAATACATTACTTACATTCTAAGTAATCTAACATAAATACTAAAAGAATATGCAAAAGATTAGTTTTATAGTCTTATATTATTTTAAAAAAATTAAAAATTAAAAATGAAAAATAAAAAAGTAAAAAAAAATAAAGAATAATAAAGAAAAATAAAAACATGTAAAAATGTAGTAAAATGATATTATGAGATGTTTAAAGGGCTCAATGATAAAGTTGTTCTTAATAATTATAAGTGCTCTAAATACTCATAAGTGAGTGAGTAACCGGTGTAATGCTGGTGGAATGCTGGTGGCTGGTGCTAACAAAGTATTTCTTTTTATTTGAAATTTTTATTTATAAGCAAATGATTTATATTAATCTAAAATAGTAAAATAAATATCATTTCTGATGTAGGCTGGTGGCTGGTACTGTTTTTTCAAATTACATGCATTGTTTATTATATGAGTCGTAATATGACATAACTATTTCAAACATTGGTCTCCGATTTATCCTTTAGTATACGAATTACTCATTTTTAGATTTTATAAGATAAAATAAACTATTTGTGAAAGGTTTTAAGATAAGAACATAAAAGGGTTATCGGAAATGTAATGGTGTTTATAATAGTGTATGTCTAATTTGCAAATTGACAACATGTTTATATATGTATATAAGCTGTACTCACAAAATAATCATAAATTTACCAATTTAATATTATTTAAAAAAATATTTATTTGCTTTTATTTTATATTTATGTAAGTTTACAAAATATATATGAGACCAATGCATATTTGAAATAGTTTTTTGTGTCAAATAACACTCCATTATATGACCAACCAATGTATGTAATTTGAAAAATTAGCGTAAGCCACCAGCCACCGGCATACATCACAGTTGGTTACTGAGTACTGAGTATATTTGTTGGTTTACTCATAATTGATATTATCAAAGAATATTGTTTTTAATTGCTCTCTTTGGACCAATGTCTTTGATCACAGTTTTCCACGCTTGTATTTAGATTTACATAGTGATTAAATGTAACAGTGTTTGTAATATAGTTTGCAAATTGACAACAAATTTATATATATACGCTGAAATTATTCATAAAACAATTATAAATTTAACAATTTTATCAAATTTTTCTTGGAATTTTCTTAGATTTTTTCTGGATGTACACCTATATTTTCTTGAAATTTTATTGGATCTTTGCTAAATTTCCTTCAGAGTTTTTTAGATCCAAATGAAAAATTAAATGTGGAAAATTCTGTTTATTGTTTGAAAGAAAGAAAAAGAAGAAAAACGAAAGATAAATATTTTAAAAGATATTTGTCTCTCCCATGGCCATACAACAAAGAGGAAAAAGAGAAAAAGGATAAGAACACTCATGAACAATAAAAAGTGATTTACATATTATGTCACATCATAAACCATTTGCAAATTTATCTCAAGTTATATATACAACTAAATTTTTTTGTTTTTTTTTTTGCCATTGTTGCATCTATTCATATTATTATAGTGAATTATTTTCATTTATAACACTAAATCATTCTATTATATTTACGTTTAATACAAAAATATATCGTTCTTTTAAATAAATACATTTCTCAAAAAAATGATAAAAATCAAAGAAAATTTGCTTTAATAATATCGTTTCTAAGTAATCTAACATAAACTATATGCAAACGATGAGTTTTATAGAGTCTTAATTATATCATTTAAAAAATAAAAAAGTAAAAATAAATATTTTTAAAGAAAAAATTAAGAAAAAATTAAGAAAAAATTAAGAAAAAAAAATGAAAACACTTGTAAAACTTACTAAAATGTTATTTTTGAGACATTTCAAATCATATTTAATAATAAAAAATTCTTATGATACTTTAAACGGTTCAATGATAAAGTTGCTCTAAATACAAAGTGCTCTAAATACTCATAAGTAAGTAACCAGGGCAATACTCGTGGCTGGTGATAATAAAGTGTTTCTTTTTATTTTCAATTTTTTTATAAGGAAATGATATATATTAATATAAAATAAATCATGTTTAGGGAATATTTTTTTTAAAAAAAAATTAAGGGTTCTAAGCAAATTAATGAGAAATTTGGAAAATAGGTTAAAAAATATAAAATTCGTTCTTTTATACTTTTTTTACTTTTATCAAAATCTGACTATATTATCCTTTAAATATATATAATAAATTGTAAATAAATATTTGAAAAATAAAAAAGATTGGAAAATTCAAAATATTGAAATAAACATTCGTGAGATTATCTGAACATATTTTTTGTTGAAAATTGATGTTCAGAAAATTGAAATAAACACGAAGTGATTTAGCTAGAGGTTTAATGGGGCCTTTCCTAGAGATATAAACCTCACGGCCGACGATTCTGCACTAAGGAATCTCTGTCAAGATTCTCTTTGTCTCTTCCTCCGTCAAAGACCAATCAAATATCTTGAGATTCTCCGCTACTCTCTCTTTTGTAAAGCTCTTCACCACCATGCTCACTCCTTCCTCGTACGCCCATCTCATACTCACCTGCCAACCGATTTATTCATCTTTTTTAATCAATATTACATAATCCGGAAAATGGGCTTCAAAACTATGAATCTCCAAAAACGATTTGTACTCAATAATCTGATTGCATGATGTGGTTTATGGATTCATATAATGCATAATACATCTCAAATTTTGCCATGAGAGTAGTACCTGTGCCACGGTTTTGCCCTTGGCGTCAGCTATTTCTTTAAGAGTATCAGACTCAATGATTTTGTGAGTTCCCCAAAAGGCCCCTCTTGATCCCAACACTAAATAAGCTGTCAAAACAATGCCCTTCGACTGATAAAGCTCCTTTAGCTTTCTCTGTTGCCATACTGGACTAATCTCCACCTTTGTTTCACGTTCATCCATAAAAACAAATATCTCCAATTGTTTCAGCTAAACCTAATCTTTTCTAACAAATGAAAGCTTGTCATGTGAGAAGGTGGATTTTACTTGAATGACGCTGGGTGATATTTGGCGATAGAGAGGATGTGCCGAAGCTTTTTGCACGAGAAGTTGCTTACTCTAAGGGTGGGCACGGTTCAAGTAGCCGCCATTTTTGGTAGGCTTGATATCCGGTCCGTTACCTACGGGTAAACAATTTTTGTACCCGTATTCGATATCTGTTACCCGTGAAAACAAGTATCCGCAAAAATTTTAATACCCGCTACTCGTTATCCGTTATCCGTTACTCGGTCCGTTATTCACAGATATTTGCGGGTTTTAACGGTTTTTGCGGTATTTACGGGTATTTTGCGGATAATTGACGGATACTTGCGAGTAACGGGTACAGGATGGGTAACAGGCCGGATATTAACTTTTGTTTGAAAACTTGATATCCGGCTTGTTACTTGCGGTTAATCCTCAACTGGGCTTAATACCCAACTTGTTTCAAACGAGTACTTGTTTTGATGGGCCAGAAACGGGTTGGGCGAGTAACAAGTACCGTGCCCAGGCTTAAGCTTACTCCTATACACTTTGTAAGCCCTAGTCTCCTTCACTCTTCCATTCTAGCCCTAAAATTATTCAATATGTTAGAATTATTTTATAAAAATGTGTTCTATTGAATCATAATGGGCCATAGATTATTAGATCTATTGGACTATTAATCATCGTAATGAGCTATACAAATATGTGACCAATTTTTTTTTTTATTTGGTGGCTGGAAACATGGGATTCCTTTGCTTGGCACAAGAGTCCGCCTGGTTTCAGCAACAATGGTTCTGGCGGTGGAGACGCAGCGGTTCAAAAACCGAGAATCGGCATCAGGTGATTCAGAACCAATTGCGAGTGTTGGGACTGTGATCGGAGACGTTAGTAACATAAAAAAGGGTCCAAAATAGTCAACGAAAGTTTTCTCTGATAATATACTCGCTTACTCAGTAGCCACCAATGAATATATATTCAATTCTACTTTTTTAAAAAAAAAGTTAAAAATACTATGGTATCAAATCAACATTATATAATTCGACCATAGTTTTAACTAAAATTATTATATAATTCGACCATAGCTTTAACTAAAATTTATAGGAACATCTAGGTAGATGAGTGTATTGGAGACGCGGGTATTAGGTAGATAGTCATAACTTTAATTTATTTGAAAAATATTTAATTTGAGTACTAAGATAAATAAAACATATAGTGGTATTATCTTTTTAGATAAAGTGACAATCATTTTTTTATTATTTTGCAAATGTAAAATATCCATAGTAATTTTATGTTAATCAAGAAATATTGATGGTCACTTAGTGGAGTTACTCCTAATTAATTAACCTACCTTTTAATTATTTTTAGATATACGGGTACAATCTTGAATTTAAATATTAGTTTAAGATATAACAGTAATATGTGAAAATAATGTACCATGAGGATCTTTAAAATTTATTACATGTATAGAGTTTAAAGACAGCAATATGGTAATGTTAAAGATAATATTAAAATTAACAAAAAAATATAACACTAATATATAACCGACAAGCTTTAATCAATAAATATCGAGCGTTATGGCATCGAGGATGAGAGCTAACGAGTAAGTGGCGGACGAGGTACCGGAAGCTCGGGAAGCTATGTAGTAGTAGTTATTAGTAGGAAGACTTGGGTACAGTTGAAAAGGCAAAATGTAAGAAGCTAGAGATTTTGGGAGATCCCACGTGTCGTATCCATGGAAACCGATAGCTTCTGTGATCGGAAAGAGAGGAGAAGATGAGAGATATTTAGTTTATTAAAATTCACAAATAAAATGGATATCGATTCCTTATCATCAATCATATAAGTCTGTTAAGAAAATGTATGCCATTACATGGTGATGATATGTTACATTTATACAAGAATTGTAAAGAGAATACATTATTATATGCCATTCACCAACAGTTTCTAAAGGAATCACTAGACCTCTCTATTTTAGAGTAATCTGACTTGGTGTCATCTCTATCTTTAGGTAACAATTTTTTCAAAAGTGTGAGCTACACTCTAGAAATATTCTCATCTGCTCCATTTGCTAACGAGAAAGAGAATCTCCGGTCCACTGAAGCTCAGATAGTGTCTAAAAGAAACGAGCTATTGAAGTTTGAATTTGAATATCACGAGGTCTTTGCACAGTTCATAGAGATGGCTAGTAAATGCGCAGGCGAAGTACAACAAGTGAGAAATAGCTGACAATATCACCCTTCTCTTTTATTTTCTTGATTACGTTAAGAACAAGTAACTGAGTTTTTGTTGCTTTTGCAGATAGATGAGCTTCTCAAGAGGAGGAACGAGATATGTGCAGCATACACAATTTTTCCACCAACAAAGCAAAGTTCAAGCAAGAACAAGAGCTGGAGCAAGAGCAAGAGCAAGAGCAAGACGAAGAGCAATCTTTTAATGGAAGCTAGAGAAGAAGGAGAAGTCACAAATAGGGAAGAAAATGGAGTTAAGAAGAAGAAACGGTATAATATTCAGCTAAGGCAAGACAAGAAAAAAAACTGAAGAGACAGACTACTGAAGTCTCGAGCTTTTTATAGGCACATAGCTACATTCCAAAAATGATATACAATATGATTCAGCAATAACCTTTTAACACTTTATACGAAGTGGTATGTGGTCTCGCACCTTGGCCTGATTCATTTCTTTGTACAGATCCACATACTCGTCAGCTTCTTCTTCGTTGGAAACTTTGCTGAATTCATACGTATCCTGCTGGTTATTGCCGACGTCTTCTTCGTTACCATACGCAGTTTGATATCCGCCATTGTTGTGTATTTCGTGTTGGTCCTTCTAAATATGGACACCACATTCAACAATCTCGAATTGGATTCGTAAACTACCTCTCTGCTCGTCTCTTCTCGGAACCGTTCTTCTTCAAACAGGTAGGAGTGAAATATGAACAGATGTTTTCTTTGAATTCTTTGAATTATCGTCAATGAGGTTTACATCGCCTTTCCTTATACGATGAGACAGTAGTTGGTCGAATTCTCTGGTCTGCTGGTTAGGAGAAATAACGACACAAACCTTGAAAATGGTGAGAGGTGTGTTATGATAGTAATGCAAGTTTTCTGCAGCCGTTTAGATAAAGTTGTACCCACTGATGACTTTTCTTGCAATATGGAATCCTCTCAACACCACTGTAACTTATATTTAGATCCTTCACACTTTGAGGAACATGTCTCAATGCCTTTAGCTTTCCTTTGCTTATTATATTGAGAACACGCAGATGAGAGCAGAGACTAATTGATGCAGGCACTTGTTCGACCTCCTTGACCTAGATAGATAACTGTGAGATGTTCCTAGAGATGTTTGGAAAGTTTCCCAAATGTTTGGCATCCTGTCATATTAAAGGATTCAAGAGAGGCCAAGTTCATGTAAGGTGGAATGACTTTTAGCTTCGTGCAGGCAAACATGCTCAACACTTTTAGCTTGTGAAGATTCGAAAAAGACGTGGGAATCTCTACCAAACTCTCGCAGTCATCCAAATTTAATCTCTCGAGATTTGTTGCATTTGAAAGATTTGGGAGTTCTTGCAATTGATAGGACTTTGACAAGTCCATCTTCTTCAGTTTTATAAGCTGCTGAAAGTAAATTTAAAACCAAAACAGCAGAGAGAAGACCATCAGAACATGGACAGAAAATACACATTCATCATATATATTCGATATAAACAAATATAAAAACAAACCTGAGGTCCTTCCCAGAGCTTCTCGAGCTAGCTCTTACGCATATGGAGTTCGACGAGATTTTCGAGATGGAATCTCAAAGGAAGTCTCTTTCTCCGGTATGCCTCCCAATGAAGTAACCTAACACGAAGTGGAAACTTCAAGGTACTTGTCTTTGAGTGACATGTCAACCCATTTTGTTGTAGTAATGTGTGCATCACTAAATCTCTATTGGTAAATATGTCTATGAGTGATCTATTGACTAGGTTTCTCAACCCATGTTTGACATCCAAATTACAGTCACCAAATATGGCTTTCACATAATCTTCTTCTTTGTTGTTGTAAGAATATTGCAATGTGAAGAAACAAAGCTTGATCGATCTCATGTAAACTCTTAATACTTTCTCTAGATCTCCATCAAGACTAGTTTCTAGCCTAGGCGTTATAACTTCCCATTCATTCTCACTTTTCCCACGTAAAGATGAACCCACAACACGGATTCCTAATCGAAGGCTACGGCAAAGCTCTGTTACTCTTATTGAAAGCTTTTAAAAACCATAATGTGGAAAGCTTCTCCTAAAAGCATATCTACAGAAGATCTCAAGAGCTTCTTCATTAGATGGAAAACCCACATGGTATGTATTGTTGATGCCATATCGTTGCAAAAGCTCTTGATCTTTCGTAGTCACAATAATCCTACTTCCAGGACCAAAACGATATATATCCTTAGCCAAAGCATCTAGTTGATCAAGATTATCTACACCATCAAGAACGATATGATGGGAATTGGGTTCTTGCTTTAACTGCAGACTAAGCCGTTTCCTAGAAATATATGTGGTAGCTCTTATCTTACGCTGTTGAGTTTTCAAGTTTTGTGAATCTTTAAGAAACATGGTATGTAGATTCAAGATCCTCCCCCAGAAAGAAGAAATAAGAATTTAAATAGGAAAAATATGGAGCAGTTTAAAAACCACCACACAAAAAGAAAAAATAAAAAAACAGAGCTCAGTCTCATGGCCGTTATAACATCTGACAAATCAGAAGACTGCGAAGGACCCAACCATCGCTATAGCCCAAATCCTCATCGCTCAAACTGCACCAGCCGGGAATCGAACCCGGGTCTGTACCGTGGCAGGGTACTATTCTACCACTAGACCACTGGTGCTTTTTATTACATTATTATTAATTATCATTTATATAAGGTAACAACTAACATCTGAAATTTTATTAGTTCATTAATAAAAGTTAGGGTTTCACCTGCATTGCAGCAACCATGTTGACATTTTTAAGCATCTTCCTATGCTTGTGAAATGCAAATAGAAGGAGATTTGCTGACCTCATGGAACTTTGGCTTCGTAGGAGCTAAATTATATTTTTCACGCAGCTCAACGGATTTCTTTGTCAGCTATGGTGTTTCGGCTTTACGAATTGTGGTTATTTTGATTCTTCATTTAATATCGAAGCTAGCTGTCATGTTATAATGTCATTTACTTCACTCTGTTTTCTTTCCCACTACACATATTAATACAATAATATGTGTGGTTCCTAAAATTGATATTCCAATATTTATGTGCACTCGCTCCACTTCTTCACACCAAGAATTTGATAGAATTATTTGTCCCTTAAATATATGCATGCTTAGTGGAAGGTTGCATAAAATTGTGTTGCTACTGCATAATCCATGAAATACAACTTTTTTAAAAAAAATAATAATTATTCACCTAGGAGTTCAGCATCTGTAAAGCATGCTTCCACATATATAAAATAATCTATACACCACCTAAAAAAACAAAAGAAAAATAATCTGGCAAACAGTGAAAATAAACTCCAAAAAGTGTATATCAGCTCGATTTTCTCACTATGGTTTAACCTAATATTTATAGTGTTATGTTTAAAGTTTACTTTTATTAAAAAAATAATTATTCACAATTAGAAATAACACACGAAGGATAAGAAGTAAAAGAATTTGCCTCCAAGTAAGACTAGAGTAATTAATGAGTACCAATTACATAATTTTGTGTTATTAGGATCCACAAAAATAAGATCCGGTAAAGAGTAATATACGAGGCTCAAGACAAAGTAAATAACATGATGAGGTTGCATGCATGCAAACTTTTGAAGTGAATGATATAGTCAAATCTATGTGGTTAATTTCAATGCCGATTTTGGAGTGGACTTAAAATCTATTTAAAAAGTATTAAAAATGTTTTGACTAAAATGGTTAAATCCACACAAAAAAATATTATTTAATCCATAAATTAAACAGTTACAATTGAGTCCACCTCAACGAGTTCAATTTTAACAAAAGCAAGTTTGATAATATACATATCAAATTTATTCCTCGAACGAGAAATACAATGACAGACAACCTAACGTAGAACGCTAAAAAACTTTCATCTGTAATGATGTATATCGAATCAACTACTGGAGCTTGAATATCTAATGTTTTTTAGTTTTATCTTTATTTTTCGTTATAACAATAAAAAAAAGTTGCAAGAATAACTAAAAATTTCAGTTAACTAAAAATTTCAGTTATGATGGAGGACTAGAGTTGTGGCTTGCAACAACACCACCCAAGTAACATCAAGATCAGTGTCCTAACTGCAATGAGTCAATCACATTCTAAACTTTAAATTTAAAAAAATGCATGTAAAGACATAGACAATCATATACAATTTTTTGTTTGAATAATATTTTACATTTAATTCAAAAATAGACATATATATATATATATATTAAAAGTTTCAATTTTTGTTACAATATTTACGCACATTAAGAAAAAAACATTTACCTATGGGTCATGATGTATATTTTTTATTGTTAAAATTGCATTATGTAACAATAACTCAACAATAATTAATATTCTAACCATTTAATATATGAGGTTAGAGTCCAGCTTTAACCGTTTGTTTTTGACATAAACTACTCTATTTCTTTTCTTTTCTTTCTTTTTGTTTCTTTCTTTTCCAACTCTCACAAACATGTATATGTCATGTTATACTGTATAAAATCTGTAAAATAGAATTTTAATTTAGTTTTTGTCAAAAAATAATATTAATTAATTTATTCAAATTATAACTTTTTTAGTCGCCTAGGTTTATAAAATTCTAGGAACGGCTGTGTTTAATCAATTGAAGAATCTAATCACTTATATTTTTTTGTTTGTTCTATTTTAATGACAGATGGACAGTCTTTAATATTTTGGGCATATCTTTAGATATAATAGTTTGAAGTTTAGATTTAATAGTTCAATTGGCTTCAAACCACTTGGAGATCAAAGTTAATATCCTTAGTAATATGGTGTCAAAATTTTAGAAAGATCTAACGTAGAAAGTCATTAATCTAATGTAGAACATCTGATGTTAAAAAGCTATCTGATATGTAGAATATACAAGTGTAGCTTCTTTCGCCTAAAATCCCATATATCCTACAACGACTCCAAATCATTTAAAACACTAATTTATAACAAAAACCAATAATTCCTTTATTAAAAAAAATACATAGAAACATTATTAAAAAGGGGTGAAATCTAAAATATATCAGTTTTCTAGTTATCAATAAAATTTGATAGAACTATTCGCACCTCTCTTTAAATATATGGTAGCTCAATGGAAGGTTGCATAAGGTTTACTGCATAATCCATGTAATGCAATTTCTTTTCCTTTTAAATTATTTACAAATAGAAATAACACGCAAAGACTAAAAACTAAAATAATGTGTTTAAAACAAGTAAAGACTATATAAATACAGTCACCTACAGACACGATATAAATTGTTTATTATTAAAATTTGCATTGCATAACCATAACTTAGATTATAATTAATATTATAATCATCTAATATCGATTTTTAGTCATATATGTATATATTTCTTTACATAAACTAACCTTTTTCTCTTGCCTTTTCTTCTCTTTATTTCTTCTGTAACCCCCACAAAAATAACATATCGTATTATACTATATGTAGAATCTGTAGAAAATAATGGTTGAGACATCATTTGAAATATCAATGATGCAATAATCATATGTACTCTTTTAAGCATGAAACATGCATGTTTAAAACTGATCGTACCATCCAAATATATAACAACAAGATGCGACATTTTTTATAACAGCAATCTTATAAACAATATTCTATGTATATTAAGTTTGATCACTCTAAATATAAATGTAATATTTAATTTATGTTCCTCATTATTTTCCTTCAGTTTTAGAAAAGAATAATCTTGTTCTATATTTTCTCATCAATGGATGGATGTAAAAGAATAGTAGTGTAAGATCCTACACATCTAATATGCTTTATTAATATGATAGGAAGAATTACCCTCCACAATAATGGTTAAAATATATAGTGTAAAAAATAAGAAAAAAAATTCTCGATGATTTTATAGTGATGGAAAATTCTCAATGAATAAAATTATGGATTACAATTGTCATTTGAACAGTTATGGGATGGTTAAAAAAGAGTGGGTGAAGATGTGTGGACTTGCCTTTACAAATTCACCCATTAGAGATAAGTCTTCAGATATAGCAATTACACATGGTGTGCAAAGAATGTTCATTACTTCATGACTCATCAATTGGCAATTGAGAGATGAGATTTTGTCAATGCTTGGTGGTCAGACCAATTAGGTTTATGTTGCATGAATATTCATATATTACATGACTAAATTATAATCCATTTGAATTTAAAAACAGTTGGAATATTGACCATAGCTCTAATTTACCATTCATCTAATCAATAGGAGATATGTGATTATCATAGGTTTTTCAAGCGTTGCTTTATAGGTTGCTGAAAAAACTTATACGAGTCTTGCTAAACGTTGAAAGAACTAGTTAGGCCTGGACGTTCGGGTACCCGTTTGGTTTCGGTTCAGGTAATTTGGTTTTCGGTTTTTTCGGGTTTAGAGAATAGGAATCGTTCGAGTATTTTTTATTTTCGGTTCTGGTTTGGTTCGGTTCTACCTAAATTCGGGTCAGGTCCGGGTACCCATAATATATTTAAAAAATAAAATTTAATTAAATTTAAATAAAAATTATTTAAATTTTGACAAATATAAATTAAAATTTTTAGATATTTCAATTTTTTTGAATATTTTGATTATTTTAATCTAAAATTAACTAATAAATTTAAATTTATTATTATAATTTGAGCATTCAGTTATTATAAACCTAAATATAATTAATATATTTGAAAATATAATTATATTTCAAATATTTCGGATACCCATTTGGTTCTCGATTCGGTTCGGGTTCGGGTTCAGTTTTTCGGTTATAAGAGTTTAAGAACCGTTCAGTTATTTGTCAATTCTAAATTCGGTTCGATACTACTTTTTTGGGTCGGGTTCAGTTCAGTTCTTCGAATCCGGTTATTTTGCCCAGCCCTAGAACTAGTGGTATCTAGACTTGTCATAGTGTGTGAGAATCACCAAAAAAAGATGTACCTAATATTTTCTTGAGGCTGTTTCTCACAAGCAACTTACAGGTTTTGGATGCAAGCTAGAAAGGTTCTTACTTGATTGTTATGAAATAACTTTTACATGTTATTTTGTTATGGATTGTTTAATTAATCACATTACATTATAACATAAAACGTAAATTTAACTATAAATCTACATTAAATCTCAATATAAAAATTAGAAATCCACATTAAAAAACATTGTTATAAAAAAATGGGAATATTTTTCTTTTTTGTCGGCCATTTTGCATTCATAAGACAGAGAATAATTTATAGTTAGAAAGTATGTGATGATACATAAAGCCCATACCAACTAGGCATCATTGTTAAACATAACGCCTAGTTTAATACAAGATAAGGTTAAGATACACATGTTTATACGTGCTCCACGACCACATGATTCTCGAGACGAGCCCAGAGATCGTCTCAATCCATCATCCAAAAAGCAAAGTTTATCTTCAAACTTCATAAAAAGGCCCACTCACGGGATAGTTAAAATTATACTCCCTCATGTAAGAAGGATCGAATTACACCTGTTGGAATTTGCGACTTCTAGTGAGAACAAACTTTTGAACTCTCGAAAAGACTTCAAAATATTAAAAAACTACATAAAAGCTGGACATGGCCAAAATACATTATCTGAATATTGGAAAGGAAAACTAAAGCCAATAAGATTGGAATTTACAAACAAAAAGTAAAACCAATTCTCTCTCTCCAAATCATCAAATTATTTATCTATTATTTACTTAATTTCTCTAAAACTTTTCCATTTTGGCATACCATTTAAATAGTCGAAAAGCTATTCATTACATACATATATTTTCCCCTTCTAAAAGAAAAAAAAAATAGATGCCGACAAATATATGAAAACAATTAAGCTGAAGCTTTAAAAAAGGGATCATATTCTCTTTCTTTTTGGCACAACAAAGTGATAGAAGTGGTTGTTCAATTTTTAGGTAGTTTTATATACAACAACGCCTATGGAACTGAAAAAATTAACAGAATATTTCTTAAACTCGCACAGCTCGAGACTCCTCTGCTTCTCCAGCTTTCAAAAAAGCTGAAACATTAAACATTAAACACAAAAACACAATACTTTTAGTTTTTTTCTAGCCTCTCTATCTTTCACAATGTTTTGCATCTATGGATTCTAGTTTCTTACCTCTCTTCTTAAGCTTGTTCCTGAAACCTCTTTTCCTGCTAAAAGCAGTTTCCTGAATATTTCATATAAACATAACCCAAGAGTGAATCACCAGAAATAATATGCTATTGTTATTGCTAGGGAACAAGAAGGTAGATTCATGTCAGTTTGATAGAATTTATACCACTGGCTGACCCGTCTTCACTGCTTCACGGATTGCTTCCACTAAATCACGATTAGCCTCTGTGTATAGACTTGTCACCGTTCCATATTGCCCAGCTCTAGCTGTTCGACCTATCCTGTGAAGAAAATCCACCGCACAACTAGAAAAATCTGCCTGCAAAACACACCAAAAGAATCACACAATAGTTTTAGAGAGCTGCGTACTTCGAAGTGCGTGTGAGCTGATATTAGTAAAAGCAACCTGAATAACGTGTGAGACGTTAGGAACATCAACTCCACGTGCAGCTGCATCAGTGCAAACAAAGACACCACCGTTTTCTCTGAAATCAGCTAATATATTAGCACGTTCCTCAAGTGTATGGTTCTTGTGGTAACGATAACACTGGATACTAGCTTTCTCCAATACATCAGCTACTGCTTCAACCGCCTCAACCGTATTTGCAAATACCATAGTCCTGTCTGTGCTGTTGTTATTGTTGTTGTTTACAGCCTCTAGAAGAGCATCAACTTGTGTGTCTACTGTGACTTCAACCCATTTCTGCTTTAGTCTGCAACATAGCAAAGACAACAAAAACTCTGAGTGGGAGTGTTAAGAACTAGTACTAAGCATTATTCAAGAGAAGGAGATTGCCAATGTAGATTCTTAGGAGCATTAAAAATCATTCATGTCTTCATCTTCAACCTCTATTATGATACATATGTATATGCGATTTAAATCAACAATTTAAAGGAGTGATGCGGAAATGATGTACAGAATAAAGATGAAAGAGAGAAGCTTTCACCTAGGACTGTTTCGGTGAAGAAAGCTTCCGCTAACCCAAACAGCATCTTGAAACATATGTTTCAAAAGTCCTCCTGCAGTTTTCTTCCCGTTAACTGGAAGTGTGGCTGCAATGAAAATATACTGCTTGCTACGGCTATAGACCTTTCTCACTCTTCTCCACCCCTTTTTAGTGTCTGTACCAGTTCCATTCTCAACAGTGGGGATTTGTGTTGTATCATCAAGATACTCGAGTTCCTCTTCCTCCACTTCGTCAGAGATAGACCCGTCTTCAAAACCTGCATGTTCCTCATTCTCTAAATCAAATTGTGCTAAAGATTCTGCATCAATCTCCAATGGTTTTCCGAATTTGGAAGTCGCCAAACGAGATACTTGTTTCTCATCGAAACGTAGCATGTTTATCAGACGGATGATCTGATTCTGGAAGCTTCCACACAGAAGCATATCAGCTTCATCAAACACCTGTAAGGTGAACCTGACATTCATGAAGAGAACTCCAATCCCAAGAGTGCAGCTCAGAACACAATACAACATAACGCTAAACAAAGAAACCATACCACATATTTGACAGATCGAAGAAACTCCACACGCCTATTTCTTTTTGGCTCAATGTTATTCAAAAGAGCAGCTGGTGTTGAAACCATAATATCAGGCTGTTTATCTGGCCAACCCTGCAGCACTTCCCATATTTAGCTGTTTCAAAAAGATACAAAACAAAAAGATTGATAGATATTTTGCTTCTCGACATGAAATGATTACCTGTGACCCACAAACAGCTTCAGCTCTGAGAAGTGGATTACCATCTTCTCCAAGAAGACCATTAACCATCCGGACCACTTGTTCACAGAGCATCACGTTAGGGCACAGAACAAGAGAGATATTCTTAAGTGGAATCCGCCTTTCTTCTCCATTTGTAAGCTCGGAATCAAGAGCGGTGTTGGTTAATTGATCGATTATTGGGGCAAGATATCCATGTGTTTTACCACTACCGGTTTCTGCTGCGACAATCACATCTTTACCGGACAATATCGACGGTATGCAAACAGCCTAACAGGTGTAAAATAGTAGAGAATCAGTCTCAGATTCACAATAATGGTTCCCTTTGAATTTAGTCGTAAAAAAGATTCTCACTTTACTTTCACAACTTATCTACCTGAAAACTTGATTGTAATCCGATCAAAGTAACAATTATAAGTAACTGAACCAAAATTTCAATTCAATATAGAAAACACGAAAACTATAAAACTTCACAAAAGCAGCAGAATAAACTCATCATTTCACAAATCAACAACTGCTTCACCAAGTTGTCTATTAAATTCATAAAATTTGGAAACTTTACCTGAGTAAGAGACGGTCTTCCGAACCCAGAATCTCGTAGAGCCACGGAGACCTTATCCGACAAGCCAAGAGACTTCCAAGAAACGGCTTGGTCCGCAAAAAACGTATCATTACCCTTTTTCTCTACTTCTGCCTCAGTAGCAGACACAAATCCACGAACCCATTTGCCTTCAGATCGGTTAAAAGAGATCAAACGGAAAGACGCAGAAGACCCATAAGCGAGAGGGAACGAGACCTTAAACTTCTGTGATAAGAGCTTCGGCGCCGAGGAAATGCCACAAAAATGAAGAACGGAGACAGAGCGTGAGAGAATCATCAGATTCACAAGTAAAATCTAACGGAAAATTCTCATGAAATGCAATCACGGCGGATAAGAGATAGAAACCTAATCCAAAAGGGTTTAGGGTTTAAGCAAAATGAGATTCTGATACAGAGAAGAAACTTATGTTAACCCAAACGACGACGTATGGTGGCATTACCGCATTAGTGCGTTGAGCTAATAACGGCTGCGTATTAATCGTGTAAAGTCGTTTATTTCGTTCCACATCGATAATGTAGTAGAGAAGTGGTGTTGTTTATATATGTTGAGTGGAAGGTATCGGTCACGACATTACTTGAACAGGATCTATCCTATAGGCTCGTACCACTGAATCCTTGATTTCTAAGGAGACAGGCCCTTACTCGTGGTTGATGAACCATGACCGTGTGATCTGAGTGTGATTAACAGGCTTTCCTTTTTTTTCTATTGCATTTTTTTTTGCCTCAGAACTTTTACATTTTTGTATTTGACCCCAATAACTTTTGGTAATTGAGTTTCTAGTAGAGAAACGTGTCAATATTGATTGGTCTTGTGAAGTGGAATCATTGTCTGAGAGCCTGAGAGGTGGTCAATGAAAGTTAGTTGGGCAAAACATTCACCTATAGCTCTAAATTTGAGCGCCTCAAGTTTATTGCTTAGAGCCTTAGAGGATTTAGAGCTGTTTGGTTCTGAGTCTTCTGATCTTGTTTCCCAGTCAGAAGACTTATTTCCCCCTGCATTACAAAGATTTGTCTTCTAAGTTTTGTTTTACAAACCGACAAGTTTTCCACAAAACTATCAGAATTAAGACAAACCAGTAACGTACCTTGTGAAGTAACCGTGTTCAGCCGCTATTCCAAGATTCTCACATGGTACAAGCCACACGCTCAGAGAAACCTTCCCCCTCCCACTAATAATAAATTGTAGTGTTATTAGGATCACTACTCAACCGTCTTCAACGCAGACATAACTTCATCACTTGGGTCCTTTACGATGGAGGTCTCAGGAACTAAAGTACCATCATAATCAAGAAATATAGCTCTCTTGTTCGATCTTCTGTAAGCACTGACAGTTTGCTCAATGGACACAGCTTCTCTACTACATCACCGATGTGGGACGAAATAAACAACTTTACACGACCAATACGTCGCCGTTGCTTCCTAAACAACTAATGCCAAATATGTCGTCGTTTTGCTTATCTCGGTGAACCAATACTAATGGAGAGTAGTGGAGAGTGGAGAAAGGTTTATTGTCGTTTGCTCTCACTCAATCGATCTGATGGGAAATGGGTTCTTGCTTTAACTGCAGACTAAGCCGTTTCCTAGAAATATATGTGGTAGCTCTTATCTTACGCTGTTGAGTTTTCAAGTTTTGTGAATTTTTATCATGAAATGAGAGATCAACACGAGTTATTTAGGAAACAAATGAGAATCTTTATCATGAAAAGAAACATGGTATGTAGAATCAAGATCCTCCCCCAGAAACAAGAAACCACACAAAAAGAAAAAAAAACAAGAGCTCAGTCACAGGGCTGATATAACATCCGATAAATCAGAAGACTGCGAAGGACCCAACCATCGCTATAGCCCAAATCCTCATTGCTCAATCTGCACCAGCCGGGAATCGAACCCGGGTCTGTACCGTGGCAGGGTACTATTCTACCACTAGACCACTGGTGCTTTTTATTTCAAAATCTTTCTTTATAGTTTATTATATTTACAGCTAGATCTTCATCATTAGTTCATTGAGATAACTAAACGACGACATATTGAGCATGTGAAGTCGTTTATTTTATCCCATATCGGTACAGTAGTAAGGGAGCCATGTTGTTTATATATGGTAGAGACGAAGGAATTGGACACGACCTTACTTGAACAGGATCTGTTCTATAGGCTCGTACCTCTGTATCCTTGATTTCTAAGGAGACAGGCCCTCAATCCTGGTTGATGATTCATGACCGTGAGATCTGAGTGTGATTAACGGCTACTGTACTCTTCCGAGTATCCGGCGCTGTAGAGGATCGCTATCCGGCTAGGTCTTCACCTCTCCGGGGTGGTCTCACGGTTGTCTGACAGGCTTCTTTTTTTTGCCTCTGAACATTTACATTTTCTGTATTTTACACTGATCACTTTTTCTAATCGTTTCATAACCTTAAAGCACTGTTCCAGATTACACATTTTGTCTTCTTCCCTCTCGCGCTGTGTTCTTTACATTAAGATTCTTTAAGCTGTCTTCCTCAGATTGAGTCCAAAAAAGGACGTATTTTGATTTCAAGAGAATGTTATGTTCATCGGAGCTGTTTGGTTTAGAAAAGCTAGTATGGTTGTAACTAGCTTTCAAGGCTTAGGCCTCAAATAGAGTTCACCAGAGTCACCTAACATGCGTGAGTTATCGATTTTCTTTGCATATAAGGCTCTCAGTGATCTTGCTTGGGTTTCTCTTTGAAGGAAAAAGAGATTAAAGCTATGATTGACTATAATGTTGTTGTATCATATCAGTATTTCTTCCCTGTAGCCATGTTTTGCTCAATTGAGTTCTTAGTTGGGAAATTGAGGATTTGTTTTGTGCTTTTGTGTGCTTACAAAAAGTTGAGCTATATAACAGTTTGATTCCAAGAGAATGCAAAGAGCTGTTTGGTTCAGTAGAGGTAGTATTGTTGGTAGTTGATACTAATGGGAATAAAACTATTTTTATGAGCCTCAAATACATAGTTCACAAGAGTGACTGCATTATTGAGTCAATTAGTTCAGTTGAAACATATGATTCTAATGTAGAAAAGCTCAAAATGGTTCCACAATGTTATTGTATTGATATCAAAATTTCTTCCCTTGAGCCAGGTTTACTCGAATTGCTCGACCTTCCAACTCAAATCCATCAAGCGACTCAAGCGCAGTTTCCATTTCCTCTTTGGAAGAGTAACATACAAAGCCATAACCCCTTGATTTACCGGTGTCTCCGTCGTACACAACTCTAGCACCAACCACATATCCACACTCTCGAAACGCTGCAGCTAATGACTCGGAAGTCACTGTCCACGACAAGTTACCAACAAACAGCTTGTACTCTGTTTCTGGATACAGAGGTTCCTTGTTAGGCTTTGGTTTGTCTGCAAAGTTCACCTTCAAAGTCCGACCAAGGTATTCCTGAGAGAAAGAAACCAATCAACAATTTAAACGAAATGTGATCTTTTGATTTTTTTTGTAAAGCTTCAAACTTTTTAACTCTCACTTACAGCTCCATCGAGGTTTTCGATAATGACGTTGCAATCTTCGACATTGCTCATTGTTACAAAGGCGAATCCACGACTTTGTCCTGTGTATCTGTTGTATAGAACCTCGACGAGCTCAGGGTTAGCGAAGTCTTGAATGATTTGAGCCAGAGTTGCACTGTCTACATTGTAAGGCAGGTTCCCAAAGTAGAGCTTAGTGTTAATGGTCGCAGGAGGATTGAGATCAGCAGTTTTATCTTCCTCATTCTCTTCCAATTTGACGGCGACGATCTGCGGCAGGACTTTGAATCGCCGAGAACCGTCACGTGAGGAGATTAAGAGAGGTTTTGGAGGTGAAAAGTGGAATCTGAGGAGTGTTTGGTTAGAAAACTTGTTGCAGCGAAGAAGAAGGTTAGGCTGATGATGGAGTTTGAAGCAGGGAAGTGTTACTGTTGAAGCGGCCATTTCCCTCTGAACACAGAGACAAAGAGAGACAAGAGAGATTGGCTTTAAGACACAGACGATTCTACCCACAAAAGATTTTGGATAAGGCCAAAAATGTGATTGGCCTATCAAATGGTTCTATGATCAGAAAACCACTTGGTTATAGGGGGTTATTTCGGTTTATTCTGGATTGTTCGGTTTACAAGAATTTTCTTAGGAAGTTCGTATTGGCCTATTGGGATTTCTTTTTTTCCTGTCATATGATTGACTAAACGGATGAATGAAATATCGGAATATTACAAGCCCAAAGGCCAAAACACAAGACACCACTTTAAGATCCAGAACAAACAAAAGACCAGACTTAAAGTGGCAAACGAACAAAATACACAACAAAAGGATTTCAAATAGAGGACAAACTTGAGGTTTTCGAGATGGATTGTAAACAACTTGTTCGTCTAGTAGAAGATCAAGATGACTGGCCAGCGTTTTCGACTTTGTTGGAGGAGTTTAAATCTTTTAGGAAATTGTTTCTCTCATTTTGTTATTTTATGGGTTGCATGTAATAATGTTATTTTATTGGTTGCACGTAACCTTATGAGCAGACATGCTTTTCATAGTTCACATTAGGCCGACAAAACACATATGACGATAACTAGACATGTAACAAAAAAATTGTATTTGATTATCTAATTTACTTTTATTTTTTGAGAAAAAAAAAATTATCCCATTTTTTTTGGACTTCCGTGTCTTCGATATAACCTATTTCCATTGATTCTTGATTTGTTAACGTCTGCATTTTTGTTTAACAAAAACAAAAACTAATATCCTCATGTAGGGATGTGTATAAAACATTAAGGAACATCAAAAAAATAGGAAACAAAAAAACAGAAAACGAGAGTTAAAATCTTTTACTAGTGCATATGCAGCTCTTTTATATTGTTTTGATACCTAGAAAAATTGAACTTGGTCAAATTTGTTTCGAGTCCAGTTATATACATTGAAGCTTTGTTTCTTCCCCTTAATTAAATACAATATCTACCAACTAATTATCTCTTCCAAATATTAGTTTATGATATCTTTTTGTCCATGCATGTTACATTGCCATCACCAAAGCTTAGAGTGCAGCTTCTAGACTCCCATCAATGAGCTCCACTGTAGAATCCATTGGAATCTCGATCATGTTTTTGACATTTCAACACATCACTTTAAACTGCAATCATATTTTGCATTTGATAAAACCATCTTCAGGTGGTTCCCATATTGAAATTAATATGTTTGTAGGATTGATAGGAGGGAGATATATGTTACGATTTTCATATAGAACCGAAAACCCATTCTTCTGTCTCAGTTTCTGCCTTTTGAAGATCATGTCGCCAATGTCTGCTTTGTCGATTATAGATTAGAAGATTTTAACTCTTCCATATATGACATCGAATCCACAATGAGAGTTGCAAGTTTAAAAGTGAGAGATATGTTTCAGAGTTATGATTGCCCTAGTCTTCATATCAAACGAGGCATTTGGGTCAGAGAGATGTATGTTTGGCAAGTGGGCTCCTCTCTAAATTGCTTGAGCATGACGACATTGGAAAAATAGATGTTCTGGTGTTTCTTCTTCAGGGCAACATCATCATTTTACTGCATGTGGTGATGATTCCTCAAGTTTGAAGAATAGACCATATTGCCATTGCATTTGAGAATATATGCCATAAGAAATAATAAATCTTGGGAGCTAATTCAGTTTTAAAGTAGTATTTCTATCTCTTGGGAGCTGTTACAGTTTTTTATTTCAGGTTTCCAACTCTTATGAAATATAGTTTCATATTTCGTTATTTCATAATTTAAACATGCATGATGAATCGAAAAATGTAATGAAATATATTTTTGAAAATTGAAATTAGCGAATTATAATCATCGCTTTAATTGTAATATTTTTAAAGTTTTAAGACAGAATTTTTCATCTCGTTCTCATCATGTTATGTCCCTTTTCATGCCAAAGTTTAAATGAGACAGAGAAGTTTCTAATTCTTAGTACAATTTTTATTCCCGTCCCGTTCTCGAAACATCATGTCTCGAATTCTTGTATAGCCACCCCCATTAATTTGATAGTGAAGCTGACCAATAAACTATCAACAAAAAAAGTTGACCAAAAAAATATTTTCTTATAGAGTCTAAACTCTAAAGCATTCGCTGGATTCGGGTTATATACTTCTTTCTGCTTGCCTATTTTAACGAAAAGTAAAATTGATCGGTTAACAAAAGGTCGTCTCAGATTTAATTTGGTTTGGGTTTGGGTTTGATGCAAATTTCCATCAATTTTGGTTTTTCTTTGTTATATTTGCTCAAAAACGAACTTGAATTTTTTTTAAAAAAAAATCATCAATATAATTAAATTCAGTTTGATTTCGATTCAAAAATATATATTCAATTTTTTTTTTTAAAAGTCTACTTTCTTGGGTATAAGACAATAACACAGTAGAAATTATGTGACATAATGATACCCACATCTGCATTCATTATATCAGGTCTGGGGTTCAAACCTAGCAATCCGCATGTTATTGGGATATTAAAGCCAGTATGATATGTTAACAAAAAAAAAACGTAATAATCCAAAATAAATTTGGTTATTTAATTTTAATAAATAGGTATTCCCATAAATGCTTGAAAGGATGTGTTACCTACCAATGATCATTCCAACTCAATGCAATTCTTGCAACCATTTATACTTCACAGACATCTAATTCAAATGCTTTTGGACTTTAACAAATGTGTTTGAATTTTATACTCTTGCAACAGTTTTATTCCAAGAATTTTGTCTAAACATAAATAAATTGTAAAATAAAGCTCTGTTCCTTAAAAACACCAACAAAAACATCTGTATTGCAATCTTTTTTTTTTCGATTGACTTCTTCATGTGGAGAACTTATATACATTGACGAGACAAAAAAGGACTCAGTTCTTAATCTCTGCAGAGGTTTTTACATCTTAATCTTTAAAAATTCCATCTCCTATGTACTAACCAGAGAAGAACACAAGAGAAGAAAATTTTTATTCAGAGAGAAGAGTTTTATATCTCTTTTCTTCATCTGATGATCTCACACATAGACTCTGTTTCTTGTCCCTCAAGCAAAAACTAAAATAAACATCAACTCGTAGATTCAGAGATGCTCTGCAATGATGGCCTCCATGTTTTTGATTTCGATGAAGCTGAACTCGTTAACACTGAACGTTGTTTCTCTTCTGTCGTTTCCTGTAAAATAGAATAACCATTTAGTATTAACACACAGAAAGAAAAGAACAATAGTTTACTGAGTTTGAGTCAAGAAAGAGAATGAAAAGTTTGATCTTTTAGCTAAACCCATATCTAATTACTATTTTTAGAAAGATGACTATAACTTAATCCTTTAGCTAAACTCATATCATAAATTCGAGTAAATATTACTTACCACATGATTCTGATTCTCGTCAGATTCTTCAGCAATCTTCTTCTCCAGTAATGGCTTCTTCTTCTCTTTAGTTGTTTCACTCTGATGTTTCTTTGTCTTTGCATATTTCTTGGCTCTTAAAACCTTCATAACCTCTGAATCATCAAATAAAACATTAATTTTATTAAACCTCATTAGAAAAAGAAGCACAAAAACAACAACAAAAAGCTAAAATGAAGAAGATTCTCCGTTGAATAAAAACAAACCTTGTGAAGTGATGAGACGGTAAGCATGACCAAGTACGAGATTCTCCGTTGGTCGGAGAAGTTTCACGCGCGTGAACCTCACGACCCTTTTCTGACTCTTATCATCTTCCACCGTCGTCGTCGTCGTTGCAGGAATATTTTTCTCCGGCAAAGGAATAATAAGAGAAACGTAGTGACCAGGATACATACGCATGATTTCGGCGACGGACACAGGACCATAATATCTATCGATTTTACCGTCGGGATGTTGTAGAACTAACGCCGCCGCATCAACCGCCTGACAGTTTCCCATCTCTTCCTAAAAAAAAAAAAAAAGATTATTCTGTTTTATTCCTCAAAAAAAAAGTTGTAATGATTGAGAGAAAACAAAAGAGAAAGAACAGAGTGGAGAATGAGAGAGTCTGTGAAAGTAAAGAGGAAGAGAAGCAAAAGAGTCTTTTTCGGAACAGCGTGAAGGGTTAGGTCCACCACACAGAACAGAGTGAGAGCTTTGCTTATAAAACATGTAATACCCAAAAAAATATATCATTAAAATCATTATTGTTTAGAGTAATTATTAAGTGATTATTTTATTGGACTGTCATTTCGAGTTTAATGATAAAGAATAATAAGAGTAATATTAATAAAGATTTGTAAACATATTGTTGCAGATTTGACTGTTGTTGCCGGGGGCCATCTCTGACCTTTTCCTTTTTTTTTTTTTTGCAAGTTTTGGAGTTTAAAATTTAATGGAATAGAGTAATATATAGGATGGTCGGAAATTAAATAGTTGATTTGAACGGGTGGGTGCCGGTTACCGGAGATCAGGGACCGATGATTTTGACATTTTTGTTTTTTTGTTCTACTGTATTTTTTTAAAAATATTTTTTTCTTATTAACTCTTTGCATTTAATTTTCTTACTCTTTTTAAATCATATTGTTTTTTTTTTTTTTTTTTTTGTTAACATAGCCTAGTAGCTTTAATATCCCCAATAACATGGGGGTGCTGGGTTCGAACCCCAGACCTGGTGTAATAAATGCAGAGCTGGCTACCATTATGCCACATGATTCCTACAATCATATCGTTTATTTAATAGTTTCACAATAAGCCAATAAACCATTGGAAGCATTTAATTATCAAATGCGATAGTGTTTGACTTTTTTTTTTGGGTTTGAATTGTACTACTAAGGTTTATAAATTTGAAATTTTTGTAATTTTTGATGATTGGATTAAAATATTAGTTTTAAAATGATAATTGTTCAACTGTAATGATTTGAAGATTTGAAATAAATATATTTATCTATTCTTTATATGTATAATGTTTATTTTTATCCAATAATAAGTAGTTTCTTTGGATAAAAATATATTATATTAAGCAACAAATAGTTCAGTATAAACATTATATACTTTAACATAGGATGCTATATATAGCTGTTAATTGTGTGCGTGTGTTTTATTTTTACTCGCTTGTTTAGATCATTTGACCTAGTTTAGTTTTCCAAGTCTTCACTTGACAGTGAAGTTAAGCACTCTTATTATTCGTCAAATTCGGCCGAATATAACATTTAATGCACGTTGAACTCGGACCATGGACAAAAAGTTATGGTATATAGATGTAGATAAAAACAATAAAAACCATATATAGCCGAAGATAACCTAACTAATAGATCCAAAAAATCAATTTCGGTACCACTCATGACTAGTAAAAAAACAAAATTAATAATATTCTTTAGAAATTGAAGACATGATATCGAGATATCTCAAAAACAATAAAAAACAATATAAATAAAATACAAATATGAATTGGGTGGACAAGGGACACTGCAACCTTCTTATCTCCTCTTTCTCACTTTCACATATTTAAATGCTTTCTCTTGACATTCTATTTTTGTTTTTGTTTACTTTTGTATGATTCATTCGGTTAGTACCGATGTGGTTATTTTGAATGATATGGTTCTACACTTCTACTCAATTATACGCTCGGATATGTGGTGTGCTTCCTCATATATTGACGTTTGTAAAAGCCGATCAAACGATGTGTATCAGGCTGATCAAACAGATCAAATTAACTATGGATTAAATATATCAGAAGGATCGAGCAGTTTAAAAATATATTAAATAGTAAAAATAGAAAAAAGGTTTAGATAGTAAAAAATATAAAAGTTTAAACAAAATAAAAATCAGAATAAAATAGTATTTTAAATTATATAAAGAATTTAACTATTACTTCTTGGAAAAAAATTATAATAAACTTATAATTGAAAATTATTTTAATATATATTAGATATACAATTTTGTAATATAATTTGACAATTATTATTTCAATAATTAAAATAATATTGGTGTTATTGGTTGATAAGTTGAAGTCAAACCTAGTAAATTTAAAATAGATCAGATTTTAAAATTTGTGATTCATTTTATAATTTAAGACATGTTATTTAGTAAAATAATCTAAATTTATATCACTGTATTTATAAAGTCAACCTGATATAATTTGATTTCTATACTAGACTATGGTTGGAATTAAATTCTTTCAAAAATTAGATGTTAGTTTCTATACATATGATACTAAATCTTATATAATAATTAGATACATTAAATGGTTTGAATATTATAAAAGTAAAAAAAAAAAGAAGAAAAGGGATTGTTAGCCCATGTGAGCCGATTCATGTGAAACAAATAAGTTTACTGAAATTTTGTTTTCTTTAACATTCTAAAGAAGAAAAAAGAAAAAATATTAGATGTTAGATGGAGAAAATCTGAATTTGGTCAATTTGGAATTACTTTTTCTGGGAAATATGTGTTTTATTAATGAGATAATGATTTTTTTTTTCAAAAAAATTTAACGATGGCCTTTTTATGAATATGTTTATGATGACAATAATAAAAAAGTTACTATTTTATTTTGGCAAAAATTACGATGATGATATGGTTATGATGATGGTAATAATAATGTGGATTTTATGAATAAAAATAATTATGATATCTGAGGGTAAATGGTAAGATTTTTGATTATTATAATCAACAGATGAAATTAGATTCACATACATTCATACTCTTACAAATCAAATGAATTATAAAATCTATGAAATATGAATAACATAAGATTTTAGTACTTGTATTCAAAATTTTAACTTAATAACAATGGATTTCAATATATTTTAATGGTGGGATTGTAAATAAAAACTAATAACTATAGATTTCAAATCTTTTAATACATATATTTTAAATACAATAACCAATAACACCAGATTGTGATAATAATTTAAAAACAATCATTGAATAACAATGGATTATAACACCTACAGAATTAACTCTAAATCATTTATTAAGTAACACCAAGTATATGTTTTCAATACAAATGTAGTTAAAGCAAATCTTAAATCTAAAAATGATAAATATAATTATTTTTTTATATATATTATACATTATATAAATACAAAATAATGCATAAAAATGACTAAAACAATTTAATATCCAATATTTGATTTTCCTATATTTTTTATTATATATATTCTCTGATATTTGTCATAAGATCTCCATTTTCTACCTCTGTTGATTCCATGTCAATTAGATCAGTTACACCACATTTGTGTTGCTAATTTTTGTGTCTCAAATTTTCAGCTAAATTTTCATGTTAGAAATTTGAAATTCTAATAAAACTATATAGTTTCGATGTAGCCATTACCACTTTTTTTTACACATCAATTTTATATATAGAAAAATCATAGAAAATTCTCCTTTTTTCTAAGTTCAAATGTTATTTCAACAGACCACAAAGAAACATATCATCTATTAAACAGTTTATGTTTATTTATTTTTTAAAAAATGATTAGTGTTTAACTTTGACATATGAAATCTTACTATCTTGTTCATGAAATTTTTTTTTTTTTTTAAATAACCAAAATTCATATCAAATTTTGGATAAACAAAATTTTTTTTAAAAAAAAAAATGTTCCCTATTCGTAGATCGTAATATTTTTCGACATAGAAAATTCAGATGGTGCCATAGGATTCATTATATAAAGTTCCAGAAACTACTAATTAAGCTCCTGAGAATCAATGGAAATATATGAACTTTGGAAGGTCCAATTAGGTAGGTCCAATATTTCCACTAAACATCACTATTTAATTGTTGCATAATCAAAGTTATTTTATATATATTGTCTTTTCTTTTTATATAAGTTTAGTTACATCGTTATCTTATTTACCTTTTAAAACTCTCGTTATCCTTTTCAGGGGAAATATATATATATATATATATATATATATACTACACCACTTTAATGATGACAACGTATGGAAAATATAGAGTGCTATAACTTAGGGTTTCACGACCTAAAAGGTGAGATTTAAAGAAATGATTAGATACCAGATCAGATATAGTCTACTAATAAAGCCTGAAATTTAATGGAAGAATATTGAAAAATCTATAAAGTACATAGCTATTCCGTATCTATTGACACAACTTCTGTAATAAATTATTTTATTAAATTTTGGTACATTGGTAGTTTGGTACTATTCTTAAAAAAAAACTGAGGTTTTAAAACTTAAAAGAAATACGCAAGCACATCGCAAAACTAAGTGGTCAAAACACAACTTTAATTGACAAGTAATAGCCTAATAGCTCATGTCCTATTTAGATCAAGAGATTATTCATCTTCTTAGTGGGATTAAGAATTATACACTAATATAACGTATTTTCTTTATGTCTCTAAAAAAAAATCATCGTGCGTAAAATTAAACCTTTAAGATGTATAAAATATGATTAACATATAACCTGTATTTAACAAAAAAAATATGAATTCCTTTAATAGTGATTATTACTTACGCTTCAAAAAAATTAAATTTTGTTGCAAAATTTTTCGTTAGATTGAAATTTCTTGGTTGTGAAATTCATTTGCAATCTCAAACTTTTCTCTATATACAATAGGAAATCAGGATCAATTCAATCTGAATTTCGAAAAATAAAAAAGTTAGTGATACACATTCTAAGTTATTGCTCCGTCTAGAATCAAGAATATGCAAATATTCACATGACTTAAATCAATTCTTGTAATAAGTAGGACCGAAGATTCGGATATCCTAAGGAAACATCCTCATGATAAAGATTAATAATCATATTTTTAAATAATGAAAATTTGTTAATGGCCACAATAACCTGACTCATGATCAGCGATTCAGTGTGTACTTCAAATCATATTTAAAATTGAAAAAAAAAAATTATTAAGGGTGCTCCTTCGTGGGTACATCCCTACGACCCTACCTTATATATCCATTACTCATTGATATTGTACAAACTTTATTGTAAAAAAAATTAACTAAAGTTAATATTCAGATTTGCATATATACGGAGGCCTAATCACGTTGACGTTTGTACGGCGACCAACACGCAAGGAATCAAGAGTTTTGATCGCAAAATTATGTCTTTTGGTTCTTCATCCACCCAACATCACAAATTATAATAATCTCTTACTTTCGTTAAACACAAACAAAACCAGCTACTTTCCAGAGCATCTTGGACTTGTTGGTGAAAAATCTTGGGATAATTAAATAATATATAGGAACAATTAAACAAGTAAACAAATTGAAATTCCGAGGATTTAGCTAATATTTACAATTGTGACTTTAATTTGTTGACATGTGTGAACACATGATCTGATACAACGGTCAGAGAGTGTGTGTGCGCCATGTGAAGGTGTTGAGAGTTTTTTGGTTTCTCAACTTCTTAAATGTCTTTGACGATTGTAACTTCAGAATCAAGTTTGTTCACTACATCGATTTAAAATTTGAATGCACAACCCAATCCATAACCGAATAAATCTACTAATGGCCAAGTAAAATCTTAATCACTGGCAACAAAAAAAGAAATTTTAGCTGCTTTTCACACATTTTTTTATACAATGGCGAATGTGACAACGAAAATGTTGAACCGGGATTTACTTAGTAAAATTAGGAACCTTCAACCGATTGATCTAAATTCACTGAAACTCGTGATCACAGTTTGATGACAAGATAAAGACAATGTGTATTATTGTATAATTATCAATCCTAACAGACATGAACACCAATGTTTTGTATTATTATTTTTTTGTTGACAACGTGTATATATAGTATATAAAAGACCAAAGTGGAAGTGGCTTCAAATAATTATGATCTGAACTCTAATAAAGGTAGCTACGCAAAGAGAATAAAAATAGGGTAGTGGTTGAATTCAGACCCGGAATATCTTCACCAAAAATTCGATTTATTATCAATCAATATTTGATTAGTAGTATGTTTAGTTGTATCTATATAAATACATTTTTGGGGTTTGAATACAAAGCCGAGTAAGAGGGTAATAATCATCTTTGTTTTACGCATTGAAGGTATTTTTATCTATGCATGCTCCAATGATATTGTTTGGTTAATGTTTTTACTTTGCTTTATGCTTAAGTTGTTAATTAACAAATTGTCAGGACCGGATGGGACAAGTTATTCTTTCGTTCTATTCTACCCAATTTGTATGAGTTACAATCAAGAAAATTAATGCTCAGACATACATGTTTGGAACAGTGACATCATCCATTCGTAGATTAATTTATACATTGTGTGACTACTACTCAGTCTGTCGAGGGTGAATAAAGCAAATTCAATCACAACGGATATATATTACAAAAAAAATACATACAAAAATGAGTATTTAGTGTTGTGTCAACAAACTAGACTATTCTTGATAAAATTCAATCGACTTTCGTATGCTTCTTGGTTATCGCTTTCTTATGCCTCATTTTTAGTTAAGAGTAAAATGAACTCTGATTGGATGCAACAATTACATATCGCCTTTGTTTCATAAAAGTTCATAAAGTAAAGTTATTCTTTTGACAAAAATAAAGGTAAAGTTATTCTATGCTTTTAGTAATCTTCGTATAGAAATGGACCCACTGTCGAAAGTTAGCTTAGCATGTCGAATTTGTTAATTTGCCACTAAACGTTCAAAGCAGTTAGATTAGCATGTCGATTTGTTGCTTTGCCACTAAACGTTCAAAGCTCTAATATCTCTTCGGTTTTAAACAAAGCTCTAATATTGCATCCTTTAGACACTGTCTTTTGGCTTCATCTACCAAATTGTATAACATTGAACCGAACGTATCTTCGCTCTTTCTCTTATCTCTATATGTAATATTAAATAGCAAACACACAAATAAATTGTATTCTAAGTTATTATCGTATTTATCAACCATCTTTCTTTTTTTTTTTTTATCAATCATCTTACTTTAAAGGAAAAATTTAAACCCAAATATTCGAAATGTTATGATATAACAATAAGGGAAAAGAATACTTCGCAAGTCATGATCTCACAATCTTGTAGTGCATGGAGTAATTAGTAATTGTTCCATCTGTTTCTATGATATTAGCAATACAAATATCCAATATCTAACAAAAGCGATAAAAGCAAATTACAAAGATATTTATTTGAATTTGTTATTTCCTGTACGAAAACTAACTAATACTGAAGCAAAGAGAGACATAACGAGTATTGCTTGGTACGTACTCGGTTTGGTCCTACCATCTCTTCAGCTGTTGTGAGCTTGGCTTTAGATGTCTTTGCGGACTCGTGCTTTTCGAGTTTCATGTTTTCTTTTGGTTGCGACGATTTCAGACTTTTTAGAAAAGGTCGTGGATGTAATTTTCTAGTATCATTTTATGTATTGTCTCTTTTGTTTGGGTTTGCATTTCCTTTTTCTAGGCTTATAAATCCGGAGATTTTACTCGATCTGCCATCTTATGTATTATTAATCCTATATTTCAATAGACTATGACAAAAATGTTACAAGGTAGAAACAAGTTTTTCTTGTATATTACATTTAAGCAGTTTCCAACAATTATATATAAATATATTTTGCTTTTATCTCTATACGTACATTTATATTATTACAAACAAATAGTTTGAACCCGACAAAGAGAATCGGTACCAGAATATTACATCAGCCATCACCACTCAAGATCCAAGATCCTACAGAGCATGTCAACTTTTTATAAATTGTTTTATTTTATGTAAATATTTACATATTATATAATTATTGCACAATAATTATCTGAAAAGTAACGAAATTTTGTTAAAATTTAATCTTATGTTAAAAGTAATATTATATCAATTAATCTTGCATATTTTGCCTAGGGACCGTCCCGTTATATATATTATATTTGCCAAATAAACATACATATATATATATATATATTAACTTAGTATGTTTATATCATTAATATTCTCCTTTAGAACATCAAACTTATTAGTGAATAATTTGACAATGAGTGAGTACGAGACTACCGAAGGTTCAAACAAAACATGACCGCGAAGTTTGGTAAGAACGTCAGTTAATTGATAATGCGCGAAGAAGTACATGTTAAATGGACGAAGACCATTAGGCCATCTTATCAAATAGAAATCAAATTGATGCGTTTAGTACGTCGATTAAATAAGAGATTTGATGCAATATGGAGTACACTTTAATATGTATTTTTCATCATTTTAGCATTTTTAAAGGACTTCTTTTTAAGTTTGTTTAATCGACAAATCAAACAGAAAGAACATGTAATCTTCTGGCGAGAGATACTCTGTATAAACTTTTACATGTGTCGTTGATTAGAGTTAGCTTTAATAATACTATAGTTTTGCATGATGTATAATGATAATAATAAATACTCTTATTTTCAGCTTTTACTTGATAGATAAAATTCATATCGGTTTCAATGTGCATGTCCGAAAACGTGATTTCTATATATTTTACTGTTTATAATATTTATCAAAAATTTTATGATTTCGATTAAATACAAATAGCATGTTAACAAAATTATATCAGTTAATTTATGGGTAAACTCTCTTTTTTCTCAAAAGTGTTTAAAGCTGATATTTTGTGATATAGATCTTTTGGATCTAATTAAATCTTATGGATATAAAATATCATGTCGGCCTGATTTTTTATCAACAAAATTTTAATTAAAAGGGTTAGAATATCATCGCTTATTTCAATATGAAATAATTTCTGAATTCCAACTTTTTATCTAAAGTCAGCAATTTGTAAAACATAGAACTATTATCATTCTTTTATTGTCAATCATTTAAGTGAATCATGAACATAAATATGAAATTTAAATTGCTTCAAAAAATCATTATTGCAGAGGATGTGACTTTCATTCAAAATATGCCAATTATTCGCATTTTAAAGTCAGATATTTACTAGAGACAATTAAAAACATCTGAAAAATTAAGGTTTAAATCATAATATAATACTGAATAGGCTTACTCATCAACGAATCAACCATTTTTTCTTGGTAAAATTGTTAAATCATCGCAGCCATTCTTTTAGTAACTATATATCCACCAAAACTTAAGCACTTTATATGATAAGCTATAGTGGATTGTATACCAATAACAAAAAAATTAAGTTGATGGGAATAAAAGTTTATCCCTTTTACAATTTTCAAATGCACAAAAGTCATTTGTAGAGGGTAAGTAGGTATCAAATACAAGGAAAGTGAACTAACTCACTAGGCAAACAAGAAAAATCTCAATCTAAAGCTAATCAAAGGTTTTTTTGATTTTGCTATATCTCCTAATATGTACTACTGAACTAAGAATGAGAGACCAAGAAAACTAATATAAAATAAGCTAAGAAAAAAGAGAAAGAAAGCATAGCACAAAGATGTAGATGATATGGTAAAAGCATGGGTCAAGACTAAATTAATAGATTCAGATGGCAATATGACTAATTTATGATGCACGAACAACCACTAAACACAATACTAGGCAAGAATCACTAAGGAAGACTAACCTACAGACGTGGTGCTAATCACTTCACTAATCATTGTAATTTGGTTAAACTATTGTTTGCTAATCAATGAGTTAATGAAAATTAACAAAAAAAAATTAACTAATAATCACCTTCATATCAACTATCGTTGGTTAGGAAATAAAAATCTATTGAAATTATTTTAACCATTTCATCAACCATTTTAGCACGTGAAGCCCTAAGCATCAAAGAAACATCATTAATAATCCGTCAAACCATCCTAATTTACGTACTAACCACTTATCAACCCATTAAAGACAATACTCTCTCATAACTAATACTAAAACAAATATCAAACAAACAAAGATCAAACAAGATAAAAACAACATAATACATATGATTAAAAAATATCAAGAAAATATTACAAAAAAAAACTAAAAGTAGCAAAATAATAATTTTTTGACAAAACTTTTAATTAACTTAGATCTAACAATTATTTATAAATAATAAAATGATATAATTGGTTTGAACCAAAATAAAATAGATTGGATCCAAGAAATTGGATAGATCTTTACAATGACTGGTTTTAATAATGGCGTTTGCTCTTACTTATCTCAAACGGCTTATGTAGTGGTCTATCATAACAACAAGTGCATGACAGCAGTTACCTGCATCAGATACTTTATCTATGGTGAACAGTGGTTGTTATGAGCGGTATGGAATCTCGCTATGAGCTCTTATTATTCTTCTTGTCCTTCTTTTGTTCTGTAGTGTGCGCTCAAGTTGTCACCTCTGCTGCTATAGCTCATCTTCATCCCCAAACTCATCCTTTTAAATCATTTGTGTTGTGTTTTTCCTCTGCTCATTGCACCAAGTGTTTTTATTGCTCTGAAATTACCTAAAAATGACTCAAAACTATACAAAATGAAAATTATTTAGCTTAGGGCTCTAAAATGAGGAAAAAATGCAAGAATTAAAAGTAAATTGATAATTTACAATCCTAAGTGATGCAAGTGATGATCAATATGAATGGAAACATGCAAAAATGCATAAAAATCATACATATCAGATGTCAAGAGGGATTAATTATGATATACAATGTGCATTTTTAGGACGGATGAAGAGTTATAAATTACAACTTATTTAAGTTTTTTCCTTTTTACAAACATGGGATCTTTTAGATGTTTTTCAAATGCAAGAGTTTTCCCCATGTCTTATGTATTTCTAATTTGGCCTATTTTTTGGATAATTTCTATAAATAATTATCTATGAATAATATGGTATCTCTAGCCAAATAGGATCAAAATGATAAATATTTGGATCAAGATCCTCAAGAGATTCTTAAAAATGCGGAGACAAAACTAATGTTATGGGAGAAAAATATTGCATTATAAGTGGTTAACTCTCTTTTGGGTTCAAGACTGATGTCAGTATCATATCGATGGTTCTTGAAAAAAAATTATAGAATTTCTAAGACATTCTACGACGAGGACGGGATGGAGAGATCAATGATGTGTGCTAAAAATAAGTGGTGACTTTCACAACAAATTGTTTGAATTTGGTGAAATTGACATCTATGTCAATGGATTGTACTGTTTTTTCAATATATTTGGAAAAATTTAAAATATATGATTAAGGAGTTGTGTTCCATTCTTCCCAATACTACATTTTATGTATACTTTATATATCTGCTTTGCTTAACTGAATTTTTTTAGATTTTATATATTTATTGGCAAATACATATATATATACACTTATTATTATTTTATGATATTCATAAAATCATATATTTTGTATATATTTTTAAAAATTTATTATTTTATTATCTTATCAATTAAATTATATTTTGAATTGTTTCAACTTAAAAAATCAAAATTATTTTATTAAAATTTGTAGAGTTTCTACTGTGTTTAATAATTACTATTTCATGTTCAATTGAAGAATGGTGGATATAATTATACTGTTTGTCTACAGATTGTATGTACAAGAGAGCACACATAAACACTAAAACACGGAGTTTCGTTGATTTCATGCAGTTTGAGAAAATTGTAATACATAATTTTGCAAAAAAAGAAACAAAAAAATGAAAAAAAAAACTCAAAAGGAAAGAAAGAAAATACTAAAGAGAAGTAAGAGAGACAAACATAAGTCATTGGCCTCTTTTGTCGCTCAAGTTGCTTCAATTTCCAAAGAAAAATACAAACTTTGTTGTACAACATTTTACTAGCATCATAATCACCTTAACTGGTAGACTCTTTAAGAAACATTAATCATTTAATCACGTGATTGACCAGTAATACTAAATAATTCTTGCAAATTAATTCCTCATTTTTACTGTAAGTATTGTTTTTGAAATTGTTTTATACATTGTGATAAAACTAATTAATTTTTGTAAGGACCCATATAAGTTCAATTCTATGGTAAGGAAACTGAATTAATAGGGATGAAACTGGACTGATACACAAACGGACATAATAAGATGTGCCAGTACTTTTTCCTTGGTATTTGGTAATTGTTTTTATTATTATTATTATTATTATTATTATTATCTAAGATGGAACTTAGATCAAAATCTATAATAATTCCCGAGATTTGTAGACAGTTACTTTTTTGCTGTTGAGTGCGTTTACAATGTATAAGAGGGATCACAATGATTTTGGTAGATGGTGAAACTTGTTCACTCAAAGAAACTACTGAGCCACACAATCCTTGGTTTGTGAAAGGTCTTATTGGTGCAAACTTATATGAACAATGGAGAATGCTCAAAGATCGATGTACTCAAATTTAAGGTTTGACAACAAGAATGATTTAACCATTTACAACTTTCTATGTACAGATCAGTTCTTACACTACACACCCTCTGGATTTTGGAAGAAAACCAATGACCACAAACACAAATGGATAGAAAATATAACCAATTCAGTATTACAAGACATGCAACCCGCCCCTTGACTATTGTACATATAACCAGTTTTGGGCCTTCAAATAAAAAACCTAAACATGAATGTTAAATCTGCTAGCTAGGAACAAATGTTGAATACACATCCATCTAAAATGGCAAAGTGTTGAAGCCATATTGGGGTTGTGAATTGAACCTTCGGGTTATGCATAAACCTCCCGTTATTTGATTTGCATGCTTCCACTAATCATTAATGATATAGATCTTCGATTAACACTGTTTGTTCTTTGTTTAAATTACCACAAGAACAAGATGTTGAACATCAACTGCGAGAGCTTTCAGTTGGAACAATGAGAAGAAGGTGACTATGCAACCCATAACAAAAGGATAACACGTTTGAAGCCGTTTCACCACCGTTTCTCACTCTTCTTTCTTTCTCTTTTCTGCTATGCTTTTTCGGATGTTGAAGGCGACGTTAACCAAAATCTTATATATTAAAGCTCGACTTTTAAGCCTTAACCATTAATCACATGGCTAACTCTGAATCATCTAATAGATTAGGAGTTATCTCTCAGTCGGTCCAGCTCATACTCTACTTGACCAATTTACGGTAATCTATACAAATTTTTAGTAATCTTTACGTCTCTTCTGTTTCTTTTACTAATGAGAGAATCACATTACTCCTCTACACAAAACCCAAATAACAGCCCAATATAAGCCCATTTAAAGGCTCATTTCTCACTTGAAACTTTGCCCAACTCCAACATGCCAGCTAGAAAAAAATCTTGAAAACGACAAGCTGTGCACGTGACCTACGCCCCAAAACAGGCAAACACCACAGAGAAGTACGTTGCCAAAAGAAACAAAACGGGACGCAGTTTAAGAATTGAAAGTTGGATTAATACAAAAAAAAAAAGGTAATACAGAGGAGAGTCAGGGTCAAACCATTGAACTCTTTAAGCACCATTTTCAATATCACATAGAAGGAAAATACTTGTTGAGATTGAAAGGCAAAGAGTAAAACTCTTCACTTCTAGTATCCGATTTAAACGACATGAAACGGTCCCACCAAACCACTCCTCGGTCTTTCTTCGTCGCACTGTCTTTAGATGACAATGTTACATCAAGAAAGAATGCTAAAATCCCAGCAACAAAAGCTTCAGAAGAGAATGGAACATTGATCATATCATTGAACTGTTGAACACAAAGAACACCAAATCAGTATTATCATCACAAGCGAGAGGGATATCGATAAAAGCAAATTATGTTTGTTTGTTTTTACCCATCTTGCTCTTGTGTGAACTGGTCCATACTGTTTAATAGCTGTATACTCGTTGAAGTATTGTGGTATCGATAATCCCATGAAGATCGAGAATCCGAGTATGAATTTTGTTCTGAAGCTGTTCAGATTGCAGAATTGAAGTAAGCTTAGACCACCTGCACCTGCAATTTTTATTTGTTTGAACCTTAGAGATGCTTATTTGCAGTTTCAACACACATAGCGGTTTTAACAACAAAGAAAAAGGAGTTTCAAGAAACGTACCAACATATGCAAAGAACAGACAATACATTGCTGCAACGATAGGAGCTGGAATCGAAGCAAAGACGGCTCCAAATTTTCCAAGAATGGAGAAAAAGATCATGAAACCGGCTGAAATTTGAACTACTCTTCTGCTACCAACGCGTGTAAGCGCTAACAAACCCGCGTTTTCTCTGCAAAAACATGGAAATAACCATTGGATTTTGCAGCAAAGGCTTGTTTTTTCTTGTTGAAAGACTTTTGTTTTGTAATAGAAATCAGGCTTACACCGATACAGATGCTCCATTTCCTGCTCCAAATAATCCACAGAGAAGAACTCCAACACCCTAAAGATAAAAGGCATTTGCTTTACTATGTAATCTAAGAGCAACTGTGACAAATGAAATTTGAGGTCAATGTTGTACGAAGTTACCTGCCAACCAATTCCACGGCTGAGAACAGACGGTGGGGGAGGAGTTGCACTTGAATACCTCGACACAGCAATGTAAGTCCCTGTGGACTATTTACGTGAAACACAAGAGTAAGAACATGAACACGTGAAATGAACTAAATAAGAGTGTTGTTGCAGAAAAGAGAGAAAGATTTATTAGATGAAATCTTCTTTCTAACCTCAACAAGGGAAACAAATGAGACAGCCATCATAGCGAAAGCTTCACCCGCATGAAATGTTGGAGGTCCCCATTGGAAAGGGTAAGGCACTCTTATCCTGGCATCATCAAGAACCAGTCCAAGTTTATATAAAGTGTAGCTTAATAGCACTAAGAGAAGCACAAATATAAAGAGAGATGATTTCATTACCATGGAGAGCCGCCAATGAGGCCAGAACGATCTGTTCTGCAACTTGTCTGAGTCTTTGTTCCTGTGTTCTTATAAGCACCACCAATGGTGAGTAAGTGCGCGTAAATCCAGACAATTACCACAGAGAAAATCACAGCAAATCGGTGGAAGACATGTCTTTCACCTCGCATGAGATGAGGAATGTACTGCAGAAAGAAGCCAAAAAAAGATGAGTCTAGTTAAGAGAACTCTTTTGAAATAACGAGAAGAGTATTTCTCGGAGATTTAACCTGTGAGAATATGAGTAGAAGTATAATCTCAGGCAATCCAATCTCAATGCATTTGGCTAGCTGCAAGAGAAACAAACATATTCAATACTCAAAGAAAATGCTATAAAACCTTATGAGAGATCAGTTAAAGAAACAATCACACACCAGTGGGAAACCGAGCTCATAAAGTCCAAAACCGGCGAGTGCAACCAGAGGAACTGCAGAGAGAGGACTTAAGAGCCTAAAGAGAAAGAAACAATAAACATCAAGAAGTAGCACAAGAGAATCTGTTAGTGTGTAAGAATCATCTTAGCTAACCTAACTACATTGCGCCAAAGGCCGCTGAAGCCAACAACGATCTGAAGAATCGAGGCAACGATAAGAGCACCTTGGATTCCTCGCATGATTCTCTTAAATTTCTGCAATTTTTTTAACTCATATCAGTGACTAAATCTGACATGGAAACAGGTTAAAATATCTGACTAACCTCTTGAGGATCCAAAATATCGCTGTACCGACCAGCCAAGATGATTGAAAGCGTGGTCGGTACGTAAGAGTAAGAGGCTCCAATAACGGCAGGAAGACGAGTTCCAAAGAAGCTTTGTAATAAGGTGTTAAGTCCAGAAACAAAAAGCAACGTCTGAATCATCTTTGCCTTCTCCTCCTACAACAAATGAATACACGTCCAAAGACATAAAAAAACAGAGCTTTTCAACAGTGTTCATGGAATTGGTTTGTCTGAGAAGAAAGACTTACGTTTCCTCCACCCATTTGTGGAACTAACGATGTTGGAATGAGAACCGTTGTTCCAAGCATCACCAAGTAATGCTGAAAACCCAAAAGTATCGCCTCCGCTGATCCAAAAAGGGTTAAAAGAATGATCTTTAGTTGTTAAATTACACATTGCTCAAATGATTTAAGATGTGAAATTAGGAGAAAAGAGGGTTACGCCAAGGAGGAGGGCTGGTGACGCAATAAGTGACAGAAGAAAGTTGATCTTTCACCGGATGTGGCTGAAGCTCATCCTGTTTTGGCGGCGGCGCCGCTCCTCCTCCTTCACCACCACCGGCCATTTTCTTACACTTCTGATGAAACTCAGAAGAAACTCAAGAGAGAAAGAAAGGTTGGAGCTTTTTGCTGGGATCCTCAAGAACAACTTGTTTGTAGAAGCCTACGAAGGTAAAATGAAAACTTAAAACACCGAAAGTGGCGGAAATGTTGTTGAAATGCGGGGAAAGTGAAAAAGGGTTTTACGAATGGAGAGTGAGAAAGTGAAAGAAGCAGAAGAAGAAGTGAGAAAAAAGAAAGACATTTGTCGGGGAAGGGAATATATCTTAAGAAACCGTCAATATAAAGTAAGAAACGTCAAAAAAGTGGATTTTGCGCGTTTTTGTTAAGACCTTTGAGAAGAAAGAACCACTTGGAGAACAAGGAACCCATGAAAAAAGACAAACTTCAATGTGAAGAGGAAGAGGAAAAGAACCATTTAAAGTACTTTAAAATTTTAACGGATTTAATTATAGAAATTAACAAGTGGAATTGTTATCTAGGATACAACCAAACCAGATCCTTTTCCAGATGTCATAATTTTTAAATTTAATGTCCAGTTTCAGGTATCATAATTTTCAGGTCCGGATCAAAATATCATAAAAAATTTGAAGTATGCCTCTTACATATATATCATAATAATTTTCAAATATGGATCCAGAGTCTTATATATATCTATATTAACTAATTTTTAATATATTACTAGATTTTTTTTTAAAACTTTAAACAATCTAGAGTTATAATAGTACATTCTATTATTTTTTATTTTTTTTATTTTACACTAAATTTGATATCCTGATTTTGGGCTGATATTCAAAGTTTGTATATTCATAAACCATTGATGCAGATTAAAATTTGTATATATTAAAGTTTTAGATATATAGATCGGTGCCATTTATAATTTTAGAAAATAATATTGTAAAACTGACAGATATACTTATACAAATGAAAATTTGAAAAATTAATCAAAAAAAATTAAACCAAATTTCTTTGCTGATAGATATCTAAGATCAGTTCAAGAAAATAATCACATTTTTGGTAGCTATTAATTAATCTAAGATCAGATTATAGATCATGAAGATAGAATAAGCATTAATCACAAGTATAGATGAAGAACTCTAATGATTTTAATCCTAAAAATTTAATTCAACCTAACAATTCATCAATCACCCTTGAAAAATCTTAAACTTAACAAGCAAACTACTTATACATGGTGAATACAACATCATGAATAAATAAGATTGCATAAAAGAGATTAATAAAAAATAAAAAAGTTTTAAATTTTCTCTGAATGAGTTTTGTTTTTTTGTCTCCAAAACTCTGCTACAAATCTCTGAATAAAATAAATAGTAGGTTTAAACAATGAACTTAGAATCGTATTTATAACCTAAAAACTCGTAAATAAACTTAATTACAAATAAATAAAATTCTGGGTAAATTTCTTTTTCTTTAAAACTCTTCAAAACTGGTGTGAAAATTGACTTCCTGGTGGATGTGGACCGACACCATCTCTAAAAATGGTCTCCAAGTTAAAATCTTCACCACAACTTCTCCAAAGTGCTTTATAATCTCCAAATAAGTCTATAACTTATCTAAACTTGTAAAAACTCAAAAAGACTAAAAAAACTTATATCATGGTCAAAAACCTATAAAATCCATGATATATTAATAATTCATATTCCCTTTAAAATTGATAGACTTTTTGATACATTCATTCCTTGCATTAAAACGGGTGTAAACAAGACTTTGATATATATGTAGATATCTGTTCTTGCACACTCTACTTGTTCTTCTTTTCTTTTCTTTTTTTAATCATTTTGATTTACTTAGCCTTCATTTTTATAAAAACACAAACTAAAACTAATTTACAAAAAATCCTTTTGGATTATAATTGATCAACATCACCATTTCCGAGCAAAAGTGGAGTTGTCTGATCATGTGAATCCAATTGATGATTATATTTTTCCTCTACCATTTTGTTTTGATCGTCTCTTTGAATTTGACTCCACATTATCAATAGATATCCAGTTCCTGCTATTGCTGCTCCTAACACACTACTCACAAGAAGTTTAACATAATAAACCGAACCTATCAGAATCGAATCAATAGTTGATACGAAAAACCAAATCAAACTCAATTGTTTTACTTATTTTAAATCTAGAAAATCAAAAGAGAATCTGACATAACCAGAGGGTCAAAACTAAACCAAAACTTCAGTTTCCACAAAAGAAGATATACCTGGTTTATAACTAAAATCTGAACCGGAATCACAACGAAATCAAACAGTACTAATGTTTGATTCGGTTTTAACAACAATATCCAAACCGAATGCTAGATTGTAAAAAAAATTAACTTGAATTTAAAAGAAATGAACCTTATCAATAACAGAATTGGGGCTCTATTTATACTTTATGTACGTTTTGTAAATTATATTTACCTTCCATAGTGAAGACTAGTGACAAAGAAGCTTGTGCCAAAAATGGAAGCCCAAAGGATCCCAAATGGCTTAAATAATGGCACATAACAAGGCCTCTTCATTTTTGGACATTTCAATTGGACACTTGTTCTTATTATGCTCCCAAATATTCCCTGTTAAGTTAAAAATTTGATTAACTATAGAAAATTCCAAATAAATGAGTATAATAAGAAATGATCATTTTTTGTACCGTTGCGATAATAAGATATAGATCCATGTTAAGTTCCAGTTTCCAGGCATTTAAGTCTTGCTCCATGAACGCTGAGAAGATTGCACATTGGAGAGTCCCAGCTAAGCTACAAGCAGACACTACTTTCATCACTTGAGGATATTTTTTGGACTGTATCCAAATGATAAATCAAACCCAACAAATGAAAAACAAATTACTAATCAAAACTTGTATACGAATTGATCGTTGAGTGCGCATGTATTCAACTATAATTTAGAAGATTTTTTTTTTAAAAAAATAATAATAAGTACACCTGTATGATATTCCAGATGGAGATAGAGAGCGTGGCACAAGCGAGAAGGACTGAGCCGAGAGCCCAATTCTCAGAGTTCTTAAAGAAATTTAAGTAGTGTGAGATTGTAGTGAGGAAATTGGAGTTTGGAGATGATGAAGGAGAGGGTCTAATTCTTTTTATAATTCTTTTTAGGAGAGGGTCTAAAAAGAATTATAAAAAGAATTATAAAAAGAATTATAAAATCAGCGAAATAATGTTAACTGAAATTGAGGTTAAAAAGAATTATAAAAACAAAAGTTGAACTTAAGAAAAGTAATTAGTTTCCCCAAGAGCAAGAGAGAGCAAGAAGGAGAAAGCAGGTGACTGCAAGCCCATGGCACATACCACAATTGAAGAGCTATAAGTTAGCCTCAAAAACGCCAAGTTTTGGTGTATAAACACCCTATTCAACCAAAAATAATAATAATTAAAGAGTCTAAACTCTAGTACAATTATTTTATTACTAAAAATTTAATATATTTAGTTGGTGTTCAGAAGTCAGGATAGAAATAAGAACAAAGACATATATCAATTAATTGTATGCGATAGACATAGAGTGATAGAGTTATAGATTTAAACAAACCCTGTACAACCGAGAAGGAAGATACGAACAACGGAGGGCTTCGTGAGGAACGGTTCATCGTCCCTACAAACGAATTAGAACATATATATCATCATAAAATATCTCTATCTAAAAAAAAATACATAGACATATAGATCATATACTTTTTTTACCTTTCATTTCTATGGAAGAAGAAAGAGTAAGGGAGGAGAAGGAGAGAGCCAAGAGCATTGGTATAGACGATGAACACAAAAGGGCTCATGCCACTTGTTAATACGGTCTTAGCCAAGATGGTGAGTGCAATGGTACATGCCTCCATCAACGCCATAGCTATAAATGGAACTATGGTTTCCCATCTTCCATCCATTAATCCCATATTGTGTGTGCGCGGCGTATGACTATATATTGATAATGCAAGGCTGAGGACCGCGAAAAGTTGTATCAAAAAATATATAAAATAAAAGGAGTCGAAAATTCTCTCTCTCTCTCTCTCTCTCTCTCTCTCTCTCTCTCGGCGAAGATGGAGAGACTAAGTCCACAGCACAACTGTGTTAGGATTGTCTTGTAATGCAATACTTTTGTGACTTCATTTATATTTATATATATGTATGTTTTCATGTGAATGGAAGGCCAAATGAAGAGGTACACTCTAGAGGTGGAGAGAGAGAGAGAGATTAGTTAACCTTTCGAGAGGAGATGAAGCTATCTTTCGTTGCGTCTCAACTCTTACGATTTTGGTAGTCGCTCAAGAAACATACAAAGTAAGATTTTGGTTTATACACAAGCTCTCTAGATATTTGTTAGATTTTGGATTTAGATTTTATGGTTATAGCTTATAAGAAAGTAGTAATAATAAAATTTTGTGCGCAACACTCCACGTAAAATAATTTACTTCTTCCAAAAAAAAATTAAAGATATTGTAAAAATCAACTATAAATTATATATACAAAATGTTATCAGATAGAATAAATTTGGCCAACATTTTCATATAAAACTAAATTTTGTATTTTTAATGTATACAAAATACCTAAATTAGTAGACAATATCCTAATGCATATATTACGTTAAAATCAAAGAAAGTATTCTTTTGACCTAATTATTTGGGTACACTTCATTTTTTTTTTTGGAAGAACTGGGCTCTTGTACACTTAGATGGGAAATTTGCAAAGTTAAAATATCTGAGTTACCAATTTAAGCAAGATCAACTTCAATCTATGGAAACTAAAAAAAAAGATCCATAAAGTAAAGCCAACAGTTTGGTTATGGAAGTTAACGACGTACGTTTTCGATGATGGTGTCGGTGGCAGTAGTGATGCCTTTAGTGGTAACAAATAACAATTGGTAATGTATGTCGAACTGATGCAATTTGATACCAGAGCCATGAGGTGACAGGTGCGATTCTTCCCACACACATACACCGTGATTTAAATCTAAACCAAGTCGTTTATGTATAGTCAATGATATTATTGGTCTTCACTTCAACGGTCAAGCTGTATGTTTTTTTTTATAATAAAAAGCTTTGTTTTTGCAGTTTCCATAAATTTTATGCTAACTTTGCATTAAATTGGTAATTAAGTATGCTTATTGCAGTTTCTACTAACTAAAAACATCGTAACCTACAGAAAAAGACAATACTTGCAGTGGGAACATTAGTTACAGAAAGAAAGAAATGAAACCGTATATCGAATTATCAGTTACTAGTATTAATTAGGTGACTAGAGACAGAAAAAAAAACATCATCTATAAGCAACGCAAAGTTCTGAAATAAAACAGTATGAAAACCCTAATCTTAATAACGGTCTTTCAAACCACATTGTTAAATATATTAAAAGATTTCAAACCATTCTTATAGATATTACAAAAAAACAAAGCTATACTTTGAATTTTTCTTGATCGATAAGAGTCGCATTTCCTTTGACGTAGCAGCTGAGAGAATGAAATGTCACCTTGTTATAAATGTGGGGACTAATTGGTGACGACATTTGAAAAATTCTCACAATGGTGAGGAATTTGTTACGGGAAAACTGCCAACAAAACCATGAACTTACTAAAATAAATCAAAAAAATTTTCAACTTTCAATTGAGCTATTTAAATATTTAATTTTTGAAAATGACCAATTTAAACATATATTTAAGTTGACCACACCATTTTGACCCTCAAAATAGTCATCCGTTAAAAATGGTTAATGGCCGTTAAAACCAAAACGACGTCGTTTTAATAATCTAGTTCTTTTCGCGTAATCAAGATAAATATATGTTTAAATTGGACATTTATAACAAAATTATAATTTAAATACCGCAAACTGAAACTTAGTGATTTTTTTGCTTCGTTTGGAAAGTTCGTGGTTTTTTTGGCCAAAATAATCATGATTCAGAAAAACAACGATCTAAGGTCGATTCTGAACCAAACTTAAATGTATGTTTAAGTTACCAAATTTAAGTATTTTGGTTTGTAATCGAATCCGAACCGAACCCAAATAGTATTTCGATCCAAAATCAGACTTAAATTGTGTTACTAAAATCATGCCCAAAAATCCGAAAAACCAAACTGAATCCGAATGGGACCCCAAACACCCACTCATAACAAATGACCTCATACAAAATAAACAAAATTGGTATTTATCATGATTTTTTTAGGCAAAAAAAACTAGGAACACTTAGGCCGTGATTTTTTTGGTCTGAGACCTCATACACATGAATTTGTTTTTGAGACCTATTCTGAACCAATGAACTATATTATAAATTTGCATTTATTTGGTGTCGTTAAATTGATTACTGGGGTCAATAAAATTGTTTTAACCAAATGAACTGGGTTAAATATATTGGTTTTGACCAAATAAGCAAATTCATAATATCGTTGATTGGTTCAGAATATATCTCAAAAAAAATTCATATGTATGAGGTCTGATATAAACATACATTTAAGTTTGGTTTATAATCGACCTTATACCGTTGTTTTTTATCTGAGACTCGAACCGAAAGTACAAAAAACCCGAACGGGACTTCGTACGGGACCCCGAATCAGAACTGGACCCCAAACGACCTCAGGCCGTGGTTTTTGAATCATAATTTTTTTGGCCAAAAAAATCAGGAACTTTCCAAAAGAAGCAGAAAAATCACCAAGTTTAAGTTTGCGTCATTTAAATCATAATTTTGTTATAAATATCTAATTTAAACATATATTTATATTGATTACGCCAAAAGAACTAGATTAATAAAACGACGTCATTTCGGTTTTAACGGCCGTTAACCATTTTTAACGTTGAATTTTTTTAGGTTTAAAATGGTGTGGTCAACTGAAATGTATGTTTAAATTGACTATTTTCAAAATATTAAAGGTTTAAATGGCTCAACTAAAAATTGAAATTTATTTTGGTAAGTTCATAGTTTTTTTACTGTTTTCCCAATTTGTAACAGTCTTCACAAATACATAAGTTATAAATAAAGATATAGGCTCCGTATTATAATGTGGAGAAAGGAGAATTAACTGTTATAGATTCTATCAATTTAGTTAGGATTTATTTCAGAAATTACTTAGCCAGAGGTATGTAGGCGGTAGCTATGTACTATGTTTTGCATATCCCTTCGTAACAATTCTAAAGTGAGTGCTTAATTTAAGAAAGCTACGAGTTGAACTCAATTTATAAGTTCGCTATACGTACACATATAATGAGTTGTTTTGGAATGTGTCGTGCTTCCCATTTCAGATTAGAACCTTCTCAGTTTGTACGCCATCATTTCGCCCACAATTTTCCAATTGATCAAGTGCACTATTCTAGCTAGAAAAAAACAAAAAATCAAGAGAATGATAGTTAGAGGAAAATAAATAAATCAGTGGATAAATATTTATGGTAACCAATAATAATATAATAAATGAAGGATCCTTAATCTTTAAAATGTATTTTTCAAAATTAGTCTAAATTATCGGAATGATGTGGCATAATAGTGGTCACCTCTAAAATTCATGAAAAATGTCTGGGATTCGAACTCAATACCCTGCAATATTAAAGAATATATTAAAAAGCCATTAGACTAAGTTAACAAAAAAAATAGTCTAAATTATAAAAAGGAATTAGTGATATCATTTTTACCATTTATAGTATATATATATATATATATTTTTGTCAACTTAAACTTTAATATCATGGGGTGCTAGATTCAAACCACATATATGTGTGATTAATTTTATAGGTGATAATCATTGTGCTATATCACTTGTAGAAATCTTTAACAAAAAAGTATATTCTTGATTTTTATATTCTGAAAACGGAAATGGAGATAAAACCTAGACCAATGCATACATAGTTGTTGTCTCTAATAAGATTCACTCCAAATATTTGCTTTGCCAATCACATAAAAAATCTGTGTATAACTTATTGAGTTATAAGATTTATGTATTTTTCTATATAAACAACAAGCCTTAACAACTATATCTATTATCAGAAATGTATTGAAGTCAATCGTATATAGAACTGGTATCATATAATTTTTCTCCACATAAAAAGAGATGTTTGCATTGTTACTGAGTGATTACATTTATAAAAGTAAATATTCTTTTAAAACATATTAATAGTTTTTTGTTAATTTTGTTTAATGGTTTTAATATTTTTTTAACATTGCGGGTAACATATCAATAGTTTTAACTATTATATATGAGTTACCATGTCGAATAACAAAACAAAAAATTGTTTAAAATGTTTTAATACTACCAAGTATTTATTTTTACTTATACTATTAATAAATAAAATTTTCCTAAATTATTTGAACTTAATGATTACATAAAAATGTAATCTTAAATTTAATTTAATCTTCAATAATATTTGCTTTATGGCGTGAATAATCATCTAGTGTTTTACATATAAGAGAATTGGCAAAGACATGGATAGCTATTATATGTCTCCAGGGAATTTGTAAGAGGATATAAATGGGCTGAAGCCCAACAAGTATATCTAAGGTCACACACATCCCTGATCCATATTCAAGAAAAAGAAGAATAATGAAAATACATAACTGCATATTAGCTAACTCTTTTAAAATTCACCCCTTTAGAAAACACTAGCATAGAGACAGAAGACTGATACCACTGGTATACTTGCAGACGGTAAAATGTGAAAAAATAGTTGTATTTTATGACTTTGTAAGATATAAACATTACTATACCAAATTAGTATCCTGACAGTTAAATAAATATGTATACATAAGTTAAGAAATATAATTGTTTCTTACGAATTACAAAACTCCAGAATACAGAAGTGGTCCAAAATTATTGGAATCAAGACAAATATATTGCATTCACTGTGAACCATAACTAGCCACAAAAAGTTGAGCATAATAGGTAACTTGTAGCTAAAATTGTCGCTGAAGAAAATAGCTATATGTATTGTATACTATATCACAAGATTCTTTCTATTTTTAAAACATATATATAATATGAGTTAATTATAATTTAGGTGATAATTCCGCGATAATTTTAACACAAATCTATAGATTATACTTTTATTCGCATTGATCTGTGTTAGTAACATTTTCAATTCATAATATGAATATGAAGAGGGGGAAATGGGAAAGGAGATGAGGGGGGGATTAATGATAATACGGCAGGTAAAAGTGTAAATATTTTTAAAAAGTTTGTTTTCTATCAGAATATAAACTGAGTTTACGGTGGAAAATTCATCGTAATTTAAACATGTTTTTCTTTTGGTACGAGATTTCTTCATCAACAAGTAAATTAAACTATTTAGTGTTGATAACTTCTATTAAAATCTTGTGTTATGCTATAATTTGTTTTTGTATTCTCTTTCTTGGTTTATTTGAATATTCCATGGAATTTAGGCATGTTTTGGATGGAGATGGCTTTGATAAGAAGATAGAATCGAAGAGCATATTGCTTACACTGTTACCATGTCTCCCATGTGCCATCCTTTCTGTAAAGAAAATTGACAATTAATAAATAATTTTTGCTAAGCAAAGTAAATGGAGTGTCATTGTTTTGACATTTGAAATGACACTTTGGTTTTAAATTTAAGAAAAAGTTAATTTAATAAAGTGCTGAAAACTATGAGAGGGTATCATTAGCCCAAAGTCCTTGGTTGGTTGTTAGGGAGAAGAAATGCTTACCAAAGTATATATCACTAAGCTTTATTTGGCCCTTTGAGGAGGACAAGGCAATAGCCACCTTAGTCCTATTATATCTAACCTATACCGCAACTAATGTTTTTATTCGTCTTTTTATGTATACTTTTCGAATATTTTTCATTACCACTCTACATATTTTTCTAGTTATCTCAACCAAAAATGGCATTGTAATGCTGTTGGAAGCGTCTCTATAATTGAACACAGAATATACGAAATTATTTTCCATTATGTTTTTTATATCGGAAGAAAAACATAATTTCCTGAAAATGTTTTAAGGGGTTTCTAAAATATACCATAATTTTAGTTTTTGTTTTGAAAAATACTAAAAATCAGTAATTTCTTAAGAACCCTTGTTAAATTTTTAGTTAATTTCTCAAACTTTTTGATATATATTTTTTTGATGTAGTTCTAAGAAATTATAAACTTTTTGACAAACATTTATATATATCAGACAATTTTTTCTCTTATTTTCTAATTTGGGTTTTAAGCACATTGGTGCAAATGGTCGAATAAAAAGAAGTGGGAACAAAAACAAAACTTAAAAGAAAGAACTAAATCAAAAAGAAAAAAAAAAGAGTAAGAGAGAGAGAGAGAGAGAGAACAAAAAGAGATCGAGTAAGAAGTAAGACAGTAGTGGAAGTGATGGATCCACTTATAAGTGTCTCTATCTTAAAAGAAGACTCCACAATAAGAGATCTCAGTCATATTTTCTCTATCATTGTTAGTCCCTTTCTATTGATTTCACATTCTTATATCATCATTTCCCCCACGTCTTTTTCTATACCAGGCCACAAGTAATCTTTGAGCTATATTATCACATTAGCATAATCCATCTTGTATCATAAGTATATACTACTAAATATTCACTTTTTTCAATGTACAAACCCTAGAATATCAGTGGTTCCGTTGAAGCCATACAAATTATCATAGTACTCGATATTGTAGCTACTAATGCGAAAGTTTATGGATTAAACGATGAATTGAGTTACTCTTTAATCTTGTTCATTTGATTTCAGCTACGTATTTTTATTATTATTTTGGTTAATTTTGTCTGTTTAAAAGGCAGAATAATCAATGTAAATTTGACGTGATTGAATAATTAATGGTTAAATTTAGCAAAACCTTACGAGGCTGTTTGCTTTTGTCGTAAAAAATAAACGTCACGAATGATTGTTCTGATGATTTAGATTATGAGTCGATTTCTCAAACATGAAATTATATAATATTTTTCTATTTGGCTAGAAAAAAATAATGTTATGTCTTAGGCTCTGGATTAATTAATCGTCAATATTATCCCGATTAATTGGGCTTTGGTCCAAATAACCCTAATTTAACCCAAATATCTTAGAGCCTTGCAAATAAAGAGTTATAACTATAGATCTTCCTCTATGTGTAGCTAACCAGTACTCACACAATACAACGTACACATGTACAAACATAAATTCATATATATATATATGTATTTCTGTGTATATATATGTATATATATAATGCCAATATGTGTGTATATATATATATGTATTTCTGTGTATATATATGTATATATATATAATGCCAATATGTGTGTGTGTGTGTGTGTCTATATATCGATAGGTGGACATAGTTGGTGTCGCGCATGACTATGTAGATTCCAATAATGTTTTGATGCGTACTGCTCCGAATCGCATACTTAATATTTATTCCTGCTGTCATGCACAAATGAAATAACAGTAATTATTAAACAATATTGATAAATCTTTTCTTCCACACGTTTACAAGTCTATTAATGCGTCGTGGATCAACTTTGATTCAGAGTTGTCTAATTCTCCAATTGTTTTTTTGATAAATCGCTTTCGCTTTTGACCTCATAAGCCAAATAAAGTTAATTTTTTCAATGCTTTCTTTTCCTTGTTTGAATTAAAAAGATCCAAATTATTCAGTTTCTTAATAATCTCATAATGCGTTACAAAATATCAGAGGAAATGTGAAATTTAGTGTAGTCCATCTTGTGAAATTTTTAAGATTATTTGTAATAAAATATCAAAAACATAAACAACTCCCACTTTTTAACCTTATACAATCTTTCTTGTAATTTTGATTTATTGACTGAGAGCAGAGATCGGTTTTCATTGTACATGATAAATTTCTTTAAACTAGGTGTTAAAAAAAAAACTAAATTCTGGAATAACAATTAATGTTATATAAATAGTATGCATTTCAATTCTCATAATAGGCATTATAAGAAAATCACTACAATAAATCATTTTAAGATACTCCACGCACACGCTTCAAATAGACAGTGATGAAAGCACACTTAGTTATTGGCTATACTAATAAACAGTAATTTTGATGAAAATATGTTTCCCATCATTTCTTAATCTACAGAAGATTGTGCTTCAACCAATTATTTTAATTCAAGATATCAGTTTTTGTTTTTGCTTTTGCGAGTAAGTAAAATTAATATGCTGTGTGGCTGTCTTACTTAGAATATAGCTAAAAGAGAAGGAGGACAAGAAAGGCTTTCACGTGATGCGTCGACCCATCTGCAACTAAGCTTCAATTCCTTACTGCCTTTCTTACACTTGACCAACTTCTTATCCACAAGAAAATCTCTCTTCATTCAATATAATTTCATTCTATTTTCTGTTTTTTCTTTCATTTTTTTTTTTGTAAATTTAGTCTAGTAGAATATTAGGTTTGAACCCTAAACATATATCATGAATTTTAGAAGTGACCACCATTATACCATATGAATTTCTCCTGTTTGAAATGTTGACTGGTAAATCATATTTTAATTTTTTTAAATATGCAAACCTTAGAGCATTCCGTTTGGAGAGTTGTCAACATGAATTCTCGAACATAAATATTAATTTTAATTTATGAGTACTTTAAAATTATGAAAACCTCATTTGAGAAATTTTGAGATACTCTTTATACCCATATTACACATTATACCCATATACCCATATACACTAGGATTGGCTACACTGCAATGTAGTGATCGAAGAAAAACTTATATTCTAATGACTGGAAGAGGCAAAAGCATCAAAGTTAAAACTATACGATCCTTTACAGATGTTACTTAATAGTGAAATGAATTTTTGATTCCTCTTTTCCAGAGAGCAGAGAGAATTCCAGAAAGAGGTGTTTACTCGTATGCATCAACAATCTCTTGTCTTTGACATTTGATCTTTGAAGAAACATATATTCTTGCCATCTCTCCACATCTTTTTATCTACATACATCTAACACAAAGAGTAAAGAAAACCCATCATTGTAAGATATACTACTTTCTTCCAATATTCACTACATTTAAAAGAGAAATAATAAACATGAACTTACCTGAGCAGCATCAGATCCATCGGCGGACATCAACCACAACCGAAAATTTTCGTCATGTCGAGATCAGATGATGTTTGCAATTTCTCTCAGTGTAATTGTCAGATAGGTGATGTAATTGTCAAAAAAAGCAACACACCATCAAGGAGAAGCCATGAATGAACTAGAAACACCGAGAATGTAACACAAATCTGGAGAAAATATTCCAAGTATTTACAACCGATCATTTTGATCCCACCTCTCATCTTACAGATACTCATTAAGGTGAAAACAACTATGTAATTACTAATTAACAATCAAAATTTAATTTGTAAGGCTTAAATAGAATAAATCTAACAGTTTTAAAAACCTGATTTAAAGGTCAAGGTATTGCAAGAACAAATTTTAATCATTTCTCACAGCAATTGAATAAATTTTCAACTTTTTCAGAAAATAAAAGTGACAAATTTTGAGGAATAACCTGAGAAGATGGCGGTTAAAGAATCTTGCCTCTCCTTGCGGTCAAGCTCTTTCTTCAGGTGACGTTTCATCGATCGGAGTTTGGTGTTCTCTAAAAGAAGCACTTCTGCTTCCAGCGAAACCTTGTGAAGACGAGTGTAACACAACCATATCTTGGCTGAATCGTGAAGAGGATAAGAAAAAGAAGATGAGATTAGAAGAAGAAGAAAAGGAGAAGAAGAAGAAAAGGAGAGGAGAAAAAGAGAGAGGAGAGGCGCGAACAAGTGAGAGAAATGTCGAAACGTCCTTATGAGACGTCTCACTGGTTTCTTTGGGAAGAGACGTTTCAGCCCCGTCTCACACTTTTTTGATTTTTTCTTTTTTTATTTAATTATTTTTTATGAGACGAGACGGTGAAAAATTCACCGTTGCTGATGGTCTTATACAATCTTTCTTGTAATTTTGTTTTATTGACTGAGAGCAGAGATCGGTTTTCATTGTACATGATAAATTTCTTTAAACTAGGTGTTAAAAAAAAAACTAAATTCTGGAATAACAATTAATGTTATATAAATAGTATGCATTTCAATTCTCATAATAGGCATTATAAGAAAATCACTACAATAAATCATTTTAAGATACTCCACGCACACGCTTCAAATAGACAGTGATGAAAGCACACTTAGTTATTGGCTATACTAATAAACAGTAATTTTGATGAAAATATGTTTCCCATCATTTCTTAATCTACAGAAGATTGTGCTTCAACCAATTATTTTAATTCAAGATATCAGTTTTTGTTTTTGCTTTTGCGAGTAAGTAAAATTAATATGCTGTGTGGCTGTCTTACTTAGAATATAGCTAAAAGAGAAGGAGGACAAGAAAGGCTTTCACGTGATGCCTCGACCATCTGCAACTAAGCTTCAATTCCTTACTGCCTTTCTTACACTTGACCAACTTCTTATCCACAAGAAAATCTCTCTTCATTCAATATAATTTCATTCTATTTTCTGTTTTTTCTTTCATTTTTTTTTTGTAAATTTAGTCTAGTAGAATATTAGGTTTGAACCCTAAACATATATCATGAATTTTAGAAGTGACCATCATTATACCATATGAATTTCTCCTGTTTGAAATGTTGACTGGTAAATCATATTTTAATTTTTTTAAATATGCAAACCTTAGAGCATTCCGTTTGGAGAGTTGTCAACATGAATTCTCGAACATAAATATTAATTTTAATTTATGAGTACTTTAAAATTATGAAAACCTCATTTGAGAAATTTTGAGATACTCTTTATACCCATATTACACATTATACCCATATACCAGTTAACAATGAATAAAGTAATTCTTACAACTTAAATAGGATTAAATTACATCATTCGCATAATTATTATAATATATTGTTGTTTCATTTTTGCTAGCTATTTGATTGTGTAGACGATTAACTTAAACCAAATAACATATTATTATATTTCTTATTCATAAATGGCTAACTATAGGATAAATGGATAATATTGTGCATCGAAAATAAGAATAATTGAAAATGATCTAGTATAAAATTATTAACTCTTTCTTTCTGTCCGCTACATTTAAATGGATCAGCTCATTTAATTTAATATTTTTAATAGGATCTCCTGGAGAATAATCCTAAAACATATTAATTCTGGCTGCAAAAAGATGGTAGTAGCATATGACTCGCTCGTACTTATTCTCTCTCATTCAAATCTACATGCTAATGTATATATATACAAAACGTGTTTCATGTTATAGCACCAAGGAGAGTGGTGAGTGTCGTTGTATTTCCCCTTTTACATATATACAAAACGTGATATTTATCTTGTTTGTCTAATTTATATAGGATAATATACAACTAAAATGTAATGATCGTGCCTCGAGAGGGGCTTATACACACATTTCTATATATACACGCAGGGGCGAATCCAGTTAAAGAGAAGAGAAGGTGGTGGCATGTACCGCACTTCTTTTTTTTTAAGGAAATTATTATCAAATTAATATTAATATATTTAATTTAGATATTTTTATAATATATTAGACGGATATATATGCATTACTCTTTAGTTAGACGGATAAATTAGTCTGTTTATACATATCAAAAATAAAATATTTGTATACATTTTTCCAAGTTTTTAAACTACTTTTAGTTGTTGACAAAAATAAAACTACTTTTAGTTTGATACAGTCACGCTTATGTACATATAATACATTTATTATATGTTCAGGTGAATTTCAGAATTTTTGAATGGTTAAGTACAAAATGGGATTATTCTTTGATGAACTTCAAGCAGATGCAATGCATATACAATCCATAAATCATAAGTTATAGAGCGACTAAACATAAGTCGTAAATTCATCGATGTAAAAGCGATGATGTAATGGCTTTTTGTCACTGTTTAGCAACATCATTGCAAAACTTTACAAAAGAAAAGAATTTTGATTATTTTTTTTTCAAAAATTTAATTTTTTTGACATTCCATTTTGCTATAAGACATCTCCATCAATTTAGATATCCATTAGAATATCTAACATAAAATATTGATATCTTTAATAAATTTAAATAATATAATTAATTACAAACACAATATCTATCACAAAGGCAGAAAAAAAAAATTCAAGAATTTGTACAGTATCTCAAATGAGAAAATACCTTTTATAATTAGATACCTTTTATAAAACTCAACAATAGACATACTCTAATTAAGGTTACATCTTTACAAAATATTTACCAAAAAACAAATTGGACATATTTTGGATCGTCCATTTGTCTATAAGGTTACAAAACTTATTATCAGATTAAAGATGAGTTTGAATCAACAACAACTGTATAGAAACGAATTTGAAAATGTCGCTGATCCAATGTTAGTGATATATCTAGCAACGAGTTATGCCGTCACTATGTAAACCTGTTTTTTTAAGTGGATTTTATTTTATCTTTAAAGTGAAATTTGAGAAACGAGATTTTGATAGTAAGTTTATTTGGAGCGTGAAATAAGAACGATAACCACTAGTTTTTATATATCTTTTGTAGATGCAATTATATAATATAAACTTGTTGCTTATTTCTTTGTCTCTCTCCTCTCACATAATCACATAGAAGGTATAACTGCATGTGCATGGCTTTCGAGAAGGCCACGAATTAGTATATACTATTTGAGTATTGACTAAGAAAGGTGATGAGTATATATATATATATATATATATATATATATATATATATATATATATATATATATATTGACAAAAGGGCTTAATTAAGGAGCATTTATTATATTGAGTTGAACAAATCATTATGATAATTTTAAAACCATTTTCATAATAAATGAATAATAATCTTAGATGTCCGAAGAGCTCAAACGATCGATGTGCGGAAATGTGGGATTGGTGTATTTTTAATATATTAGAAAGGCGAAAGATCAATGTGTATATGGGTTTTCTATGTCGTGTAGATATTGTTAAGATATAGACACGCATACTTATATTAGTATCTTATTTTTATCACTTCAAGAATGACACTGAAATTTAGGTTTTTGTTTGAACATCACCTTCACCTAATCTAATCATGTCATATGTGTTAAAAACAAACATTTGGGACCTTCTTAATTATTACTCTCTCCTATTTTTCTTAATTGTCGTTTTATAAAAATTCTCGTAGATTAAGGAGTATTATTAGTTGACTGATTTAGCATTATCATAAATGACTATTAGTATAATAATTTTTGGATATAATTGGTTTTTGATATTTATTTACTATAAATAGTTTTATATTAAATGAGATTATTTTTGGAATTTTTTTATCAAAATTGTGTTAAAAAAAAAGAACAACAGATAATTAGAAACAAGAAAAAAGTTCTAAAACGACAATTAAATAAAACCAGAAAGAATATTAAATAAATACGTCAGACTATAATCCAGTTAATACTATTAGGTTTTGTGTTTTGTGGGTGACTTTGTCTCTTTTATGTAGTGCATATATTAAAGGCAATGACAACAAAATATGAAATGTTAAAGGTATTGTATAACTTCCATATTTATATAATTATTGGTTACCTTCTAATGTTTTTAATGTAGCCTAGCATATGGTAGTTAAACCAGGAAATGATTATATTCTTTTGCATATAATTAGTTTTATCGAGGAAAATCACATATGAATATGTAAAGCTCACTTACGAAACTCCACAAAAAGTGTAAAAAAATTTATGATTAAAGCTTTTCCCATTTCCCACTTTGTAAATAATTTTTCTTAACTAATAAATTTAACATTTCAACCAAAAAAATAATAATTACATCATTAAAGTATTCGAAAAAAATCACAGAGAAAATTCAGAAAATAAGATAAAAAATAAGAGTCGAGAAAACTAATAACAAGTTCAAATAGTAGAGAAATGAAAGAATTAATGTGGAAGATGTCCAAAAAGCACGATAATAGAGAAATGAAAGAATTAATTAAGACGATCTCGAAAAAGCACAATAAACATGTATGTTTATCAACCATCTTTGTTCATGTGCAGGATCGCAATACAAGGAGGTCAATGTATCCTTTATTCGAGAAGGAATTTGATTATGATTCATATTTTTCCAATTTAAATTATTTAATGAATGCAAAAAGTTGATTTGAGCTACTGATAGAAGTTAGAAGTTATTTTCTGTAGATCATTTGAATTATTTGGAAAAATAAAAACAAACTGTTTTTTGAAGGAAAGTGATTCAATCATTCTAAAATATCTGGAATTATTTTCAATTATCTGAAGCATTTCGTCGCTAACTATGCTTTTCTTCGTTTTTAAGTGCCTTAGTAAGATAAAAGAAGATTTGGAACAATGATTTTTAGCTCAACATATTAAGTCTGAGCATTTGGCGAGGTACAATCCGAGTGAGGTTCATGAAACTATTAAGTGGGAGCCGCTTCCTGATTCTTGGCTTAATTATAATGTGAGAGTTTTCTAGGATAAGAAAAAGTCCTTGTTGGGTGTAGAATGGGTTCCGAGAGATGCATGAGGGAATGTTTCAATCCATAGTTGACAAACTTTTCATAACGGAGGCATGTCCAATGGAAGCAAGATTTATCGGGTTGGTATGGTCCATATAAAGCATTCTAAGTCATCGGCTCAACAAGGTAATTTTTCCTCTTAAGCCTGTGACATGTTAGCAGCTGTGTTGGAACAATATATTAATAAGTATGTGGACTTTTAATATATAGTTAAAATGTGAATGAGAATTTGCTTAGAGAGAGGTCAAATAATTTTTGTAACTTACAAATTTTGGTACTAAAAACCAAATAAATTTGTCCATTAAATCTACTTGACCACGAAAATATTTTTCTATTATAAATACCAAGCTACCTAGAAAGAAAAAATTATTCATTCATTGTAAAGCAAAGAAAACACCATTAGACACATTTTAGATATTCTTTGAGAAGTTTTGAAGTGTTGAAACTCTCTTGAAATATCTTCTTGGTTGTTGGTGTTAGGTGCTAGTAGCTAAGGAATTCACAATGATTAACATGTTCCTACTTTCTCCCTCTTTTATTTCTCTCTTTTAGAAGTAGATCTTTGTTCTTGAGTATATAGTAGATAATTAGCTCGTAGATTCAAATATGAATGAAGCATGTTTGTCTTAATATTTGGTTGTATCATGGGATTCAAAGAATGCATGAAAATCGTCTCATTGCAGGCATTTTAGTGAATTAAGGAAAGAGATCATCTCGCCTCCAAATTTTTTTGTTTTTTGTTGATTCTAAAAACAAAATTTTGTTTAAGGTTTTATAGTTTATATTTGTTATTAAGTCATGTTAATCTTATTTATTATTAAATTGTCAATATTAAAATGTTTGTCAAGGAATCATGCATTGTTAATATTGAATATAATAACCATGATCATAAAGATTAATATGTGAAATATTAAACTATAATTTTTGGTTAAAGAATAAAATTAAATATTGTTAGCTTTTATGTTATTACTAATAATTATGTTGATCATTCTTGAATTTATTATTTATGGTCAAATGTTATACTTAAGTATATAATTTAATATTAGTGAATTATGTAAATGTTATAGTTATTTGCTGAAATAAGTTATGGCCACATAAATAACAATATTAATGTTTGTACACATATATATGTTTATATTAATATATATATATATATGAGTTTAATAATTTATTTTAATTTTAAAAAATAAATGTAAATTGATATTTTTAAAATCTGGTTTTTTAAGGTTCTACAAGCTGTTCCTGGTCCGAAAGCATATCCATCTTACATGTACTTTGGAGCGAAAATTTTAAAATCCCTTACTCAAATTTGCGACTGGAGACTGAAAATGTAAGCTCGTATGATCTTTTGGAGTCGTATGTCTCATTGAACCATCTTTCAGGGTCGCATATACAAATATGATGTAATATGCAAATGAAGTTTAATTTTAATTAGTATGACATTTTTTAAAAGGAGCTAAAAGATAAAATTTCCAAATTTGGCTATTTGACAAAAAATGAACAATAATGTATTAATAAAAGAAAATGAAAGATAGATATGGACTTGAAAAGTTTAACAAAGACGATATGTATGAGTTACGAAAAGTGATATAACAGTTTTGCACCAATATATATATATATCATATTAAATTTATTAGCTTTTTAATTGATATTATAATTATATTTATCTTATTTAATTGATAAACTAAATGAAAATTAATTTTTGTAAGTTATTAGATTTGGATCCGAATTATACACAGATAAAAAAAATAATGTAAATATATAGATGTTTTGGGGATTTCAAAGAGAAAAAGTTAAAGTTACGAGGAAATAAGAAAATTGGGATGCTATTGTTTGGGTTGGATTTTGAATACTATTTATGGGTGACCTAATTGATAGTCAGGTGAGCTCTGGTTCTTGTAAAAGTGGGCAATGTAGGATAAGAGTTATTCATCTGGAAAGACATTTTTCACTGGAAGAGACTGAAGGATCTACCAAGGAAGACAAACTTGTACATATAGTACAACCTTAGAAGGCGTTTATATGAGAACAATAGGTTTCTCTCTAGAAGATTCTCCAAGTCCAAGTTAAATGATGTTCATGGAGAACGATTTATCGGAAGGTGAATAGCAGTTGAATGAATGGCTTTTTCCGGAGACAAAATTATAAGAGTAAGAAGGGTTGGAACTCTCTTTTGGGCTCTAGCCATAAAGATGTTTTCTCAGGTGGATTGTGTCACAACAACCTCATTTGGTGGGTGTATGCCCTTTGGCTCTCGCGTTAGCTTATGAGCACCCTCTCTCCCTCCTCTCTTCATTGGTTTTCTCATGAAGGTTGGTGTTTGATTGAAGACATGGTGGACCCAGTGCTTTTGGTGGTCTCGTATTGTGTCTTAGAAGTTTTACCTAAAAGCAAAGACATATAATTAACTCCAAATTTACAATGATCAGTTGTATTATTTTAGGATCATAATCCACACAGATTTGAATGTATAATAATATTTCTAATTGAAACTAGAGCTAAATCAAATTATAGGGTTTTGTTGGTTGTGATGATGCAAATTCTGGAAGAAATGAATCAATTAAAAATGATGTAAACAATATGATTAAGTCGTTGGACATTCACATAAAATTTAGGATTTCATGAGTTAAACTATTCAGATTTATTTCTTAGAGGCATTTGGCATCATCTTTTCATCCTTCAACTTGAGACATTATTATTCAATAAAACAACTCTTGTGGTAAAAAAAAACAATTTTAACCTAGTAATGTTAAATCATACCCCCACAGAAAATAGAAAAGGTAAATAAGTAAATTATCATGTTTGGTATGATCACTAAATAATATATGAAAGATAGTTCATAGATATAACATGTTTAATCGAGTTCCAGCCAATCAACCAAGTGATGACATTTTGAAAATTTGCAACATGCATTAAAACTATAACTAAATAAATGATTTCTTCAACTTAAGCGATACTCTAGTTATACAACTTATCAAAGGCGCTACTTTAGTTATAAAGTTTATTTACCAAAGTATGAATGATAATCTATTAAAAACCCGTATTCTCCATAATGATACTCGCACATAACAAGAGAAATCTTAGAAAAAAAAATATTATTAATATACAAAGCAGAGGTTGGGGTTCAGAGAACTTCTGTAAATAATGCAAAGAAGTGAATCTTCAGCCGAAACAATTGAATACATTGGAAAAAAGAATTAAAACTAAAAATATTTTGGTGATTTTGTAACTATGAAGCCTTATTAATTTCATAGCTTCTCTGTGTCTTAACTATTGGTTATGACTTTTCCCAAAGAGATTCGAAGGAATTTGGAGAAATATGAAAAGATTAATTTTTTTTATCACATAGATACTCGGTCGGACAGGGGATAGATCACATGATCTTAAAACTTTTAGTGGGGTTATTGGTTTATATATTTAATTGTATCTGAAAATATAAATGAAATTTAGTATTATTTGTTTCATAATTTTAAAATCTATGTGAAAATCTAATGTTCTTGGTTCTTTAATTTATTAATCCTAATTCAAATTACGTGTTATTCAGTTATACAGATTTTTAATGGATTTGATTTTATAATAAATTTGTGTGCATTTCTTTGTTAAAAATAAAAAACTAAAATCTAAAGAAAAACCCTCAAATTTGTAAGTACTTATTAAAATTCACATATTAAATTTGAAATCAATATATTTTTGCTTAGATTTATAAATAAATTAAAAAAAAAATTAATTAAAATATATTAACCAATAACACCTCTTCAGACTTAGAATTTACTCCTTGATTTGCTTATATTTCTTTTACGTGGATCATTTGACTCTATTTTGAATGATTTTCCTTTTTGACTTGTATAGATAATAGTTTCAAGTCCCATGTCCGTTTTGCTACTCTCAGCTAACTCTCTTTGCTTTGACCTTGCAACTGATATTATCTATTCCAATGACAAAGAATCCTTGAGTGTATGCTTCAGCTTATCATAAGAACGCAATCGCCTGAATTTCATTAGTCATAATTACACTATGATTATGACTATGATTATATCCTTCTCTCTATTTCTATATACAAGATCGAAGATTACCTTAGTAGCATGAACCTCAGTCTCATCTATAGAACCGTAATCTTAAAGTTGTCACTGAGAATTACATCGTTTACTTGAAACTCCAAAGTGAGTCAGCATTCAAATGGTTTACTACATAAAATCGCATGATCCATCGAAATGTTCCACTTTAACTCGCCTTGTCACCATCGTTTGTCATTTGAACCAATAGTCTTGATTTGAAAACCATTTCTTGCATGAAAATCACAAACCCAGATCAAATTTGTGTAACTTGTCAAGTCTAGATCGATATCACTTCGTTCACGATTCTCTTTCTCTCCACTTTTTGATCAAATACTAACGAATAAGAAGGAAAGGTAAAAACACAAGAGATTATCTAATTTGAATTCACCTTCGATATAAATGACTACTCTCAGGGGTTAGGGGTTGGATCCATCCAATAATTTTACTAAATCAAAATCTGGAACATTTTGCAGAAAAAAACAATAAACTTTCTTATATTATACTTTAGGAAAGGAGTTTACTTTCCCTCGCAAACCATATATAGGAAACTAAATTCCAATTAAACCAAAACCTAAATCATCTCAACTTATCCATAATCAGACATAATGGAGACTTAAAACAGCTCAAAGCCTTTTATTAACTTTTCTTTAAGCTGTTGTTAACCCATAAGCTAGTCTAAAACACAATTAATTTTAATCAGTTAAAAAAAAAAACATAAAGGTATGTCACTATTCAACTTATTTTTTCCACGTAGTGATGAGGTTTATTTTTTTGTCAACTTATCCTAGTGATTTTAATATCTCCTTTAGTATCTCTTTAACACTGTGGAGTACTGGTTCGAACACCAAATATGTATCATGAATTTTATAGGTAACACGTCATCATGCTTATTTAGATAATAAATGACCTGAAAACTGTGGAATAAAACTACAAGAAGCATTATCAAAATATTCTTAATTACTTTCTCTCTCTCTCTCTATTTAAAGGATCAATGTGTAGGTTTTGCCTACATATTAAGAAAAATTAAGTATTTATTTATTTATTTATTATATTTTTAATTAGTAGTTTAATTTTTATTTAATTTCCAATAAAATTTTACCGCTCATAATTTTACAATTTATTTTTTTATTTTTAAATTGAAATGCATTAATCAAAATCTAGATTATCAATCTTTCAAAACAAGACAAATAAAAGCCAATACATCTTTCTTTTAAATACAGAAGGAGTATATTATTTTGTTGAGAATATATGAAAACTATATGAATTTTTGTGATTATAAAAAATAGACCAACTTTAAATATTGTGTAATATTAGTATCTCATGCTGCTCAGTTTTTCTGGTTATAAATTTATGTGTAGACTTCTTTTTGAACATTACTTTATGTTTATACTTTCTTTAGAGAATCTAGTGTTGTGTGTTGTTTTTGTGTCTATGTGTATTTTTAAATCAGCAGAGAATCCTACGTTACTACTACTCTTTTAACATTTATTGCCAAATCTAAACCATACTATAATTTTTTTTGTCAAAGATAAACCATACTATTATGGTTTCGATTATATATATATATATATATATGTTGATCAAAATTATTTAAAAGATGGGATAATAGGAGAGAATGGGTGGAGCAGGGATTCCACGTCATAAGTGTGGGAAAGGGATGGGGCAGTCTCTATCTCAGTGTACTTATTATCTTAGACCTCAAAATAAATTAATAGTAAATGAATTAAATGCATACTAAATATACATATCCATTAAATAATAAATTTCTCGAGCCCATACCAACTTTTCCGGTATGCAACAATTAGCCTTTCATCCCAAAAAAAAAAAAAAACAGAAAATACTCCAGATGATCGTAAAAGGGGGAAAAAGAGAGTTTTGGAATCCATTTATAAATATTATTGCACAAACGTCAAAGATTCGTATATGTCAAGTTTTCGATTAACTAATCTAACAAGAAATAACGTAATAGATTCATACACAAAAAGTGACCAAAAAGATTCATATACAAAAATTTAGTAAATAAACGTTTATATTAATTATAGGATTGGGATAGACAAAGATAGATCAAATGAATTGGTTCTGATCACATGAATGCTCGAAAGTAATGGTCAAGAGGGAATTAGGTTAAACTTAGCTGAATAAAATGGTTTGTTTAGTCGCAAAAATGAGATCAAATGGTTTAACTGAACTAGTTGGACAAACTTAACCAAGTAGATGAGATTAACCTAGTGGATGAGCTGGATGAACTAGCTAGATGAACATGGTGAGCTGACCAGCCTTAACTCAAACGGGTGAATTGATCAAGTGTGGACCTACTTGCATGGACTGGTCAACTCAAATCTGAATTAAGTGAACTGGGGTAGCTTTGGATCATTTGCGATTGTATGAATCTCGACCAAGTGTGGCGTGGATAAGGTTAATTAATCGTCCAAACGATTATATATTGTCAATCTAATGGACAATGAGATTGAAAAATTAAGAGGGGCTTTAGATGTCACATAATCGATATCATGTATGTTACTTAAATAAAATAAATAAATAATCATCTTTAAAATCTAGATTTTACTAATTAGCATGACATCCACAGTTGAATTTTCACTAATAGACTATACATCATGACTTTTATATTAGTTAATGTAACAAAAGTGTTCTGAGATGAGTTACTAATTCGTCAATTCTGAAAAAAAAAAATCTGATCGACTAAATCGGCTAAATTTAGAGATAAACATATTATTTTTGTAAATTCTCTTGCATGTAACTATATCAAAATGAGTCAATAGTTCATGAACTGTCATGAGCTAACTCAACCACACATATTATTTTTGTAAACTTTTTTTATTTTGCGCGTAGGGATATCAAAATGAACTAATAGCTCATGAGATGAGCTGACTCAACTCAGCTCTGATTTTCATGATTTTAATTATATATATATAATAAAAAAATTTAATGATCGAGTTTAAATGAGTTACGAGTTAGAAAAATTACTTTTAATAAATTGTTAGATAGTTCACGAATAAAAAAAAAATTCAATAATTTAAAATATTATAAATATACAGTAAATATTTTTTCACAAAAATAAAAATATAATATAATATCAAATAAATGGAAATAATCATGGATCATCTTAAGACTAAGTCTCAAGAGAAATAATAAGATAGTTCATTGTATTACTTTTATTTTATTTTATTCTATTGAGAAACTTAAGAAGAGACTTAGTTTAGCATTTGGATTTTTTCTTTATGCATTTAAATTTGGATTTGGATTTAAAATTTTAGCTTATGTTTATGAAAAATTTTACAATTTTGATTATTATTTTTTTATTTAAAAATCAAATTTTGTAATTATTTTATTTATTGTAATGTTAACTTACAAGAAGAATCAATTAGTTTTTGATCAAAATAATCTGAATTTGAGATAAGTTATACAAATTCATTTATAAATAAGGTGAGCTATAAAATATACGAATATATAATAAACTAAGCCGAATTAAGCAAATAAAAATAGCTCATTTTGACGTCCCTAGTTACATATATACATATGGATGGATAGTTAAAAAATAATTATTATAATTTTAATTTGTGGTTGACCTAGAAATATTAAGAAACGAAAAATTAATCAATCTACAAAATAACGGTACACAGTCACCATTCAAACACAAAATGAGACGGTAGTGTAAATTACACATTTATATATGTTACATGTATCTGTGTGTGTCACTATTTAAAATCATTAAAGTACTCAAGTGCTTACCTCATCTAGTACAAAGCTTGTCCCTGGTTCTGCTATGGCATCTTACCTTGTCGGAAATATTACAATTGTTTCTAAAGATCTAGAAATAATACACACGCCGATATATTAAAGAATTAAATTGTCGTAAACGCTAATTAAGAAGAGATAATGCTACATTGCTATAATCTATAATTAGGTGGTAGAATGTCAATTAGTATCTATCGCCAAATGACGGTAGGTCATGTTCTTCTAAATGAAATGTCAAATGAGAAACCAACTATTTGTATACTTTTTAATATCATATGCTTCAGCTCAGCTTGTATTCACTTTGAATCTACTTTAAATACTATATATTGCAACTAATAGGTTATTCAAGAACTAAAAAATATATGCAAACATAATTATTATTTTTTTTTTAAAACTAGCATAAAAATGCATATGACGAAAATACAAGAAATGGGTTACGAGGAGAAGAAGCCAAAAGAGAGAAGGTAGATTTTGCAATGTCTGTCCCTGTCTAGAAAATCTAAGAGGTGTGGACAAATTGCTAGACCTATGAACATTAAAGACTATGCATGTGAATTTTTTTCATACTCATTTTCTCGTGAATTAAGAAAACCTTTTTTATTACATCTAAGAGGGATCTGCTTCTCAAACTTATATTAGAATTTTATATGAGTACATCTTTTACAATATTTATATTTTGCATGCTAGATACCAATTTCAGTAACATAAAATCTAATTATCTGCCATCAAAAAATTATGAGAAGTGGAACTAAATGTATAAATAATTAGAGAACTTATAAGAGGAGAGAAGGTAGGAAGAATGGTCAAAGACAAGAGCATAATGGTCTGCCCAAAAACACTTTCTTGGTGTCAGCATCAGAGCTGAATTAAAAGCACTGAAAGCTCCTTTTAGTCATCATGTCTTTTTCCTTCAATCTATTTTCATTTTTTCCTCCTATTATTTTAACAATTTCCACATTTTTAGTTTATTATTTCTATCCGTATAGAGAGAGATGTATGATATATTAAATGAAGCATCTATTATTATTTCTACTTCTAGTTCTAAACCTAACTACGTGGGGACAAAATCTTCGTCCCAAAATGATAAAAGTTTCCAAAGTACATAGTATTTTCTTCTATCTTTTGTATTTGGCTTCAATATATGCCAACCTTGACCCTTAACCTTCATTGATAATTTGAAACTGGATATGTTGAATTGATGATACAGGGAAGCAAAATGTTCCAAAGCTAGCTTAGCTGTTAATGAGAATCATCTAATGTCTTCTGAGAACTATCATAGTCTGCATCCACGGACTAGAGAAATTAATCTTCAAATATTTTATTATAGAAATATTTACCCATAGTAACCTATATTTTAAGAAAATAATTATTATTTTTGGTTATGTGCTAAATGATCAACTTAAAAATATGCATTAAGATCAGAATTAGGAAGATAAGGTTAGTCTAGAGAAAATGCCGCTCTTGTAACAAAACCTATCTACCATACCATCAATGATTTCTTCTTAAAATACCATTTTCTCAAAAACAAAACCACTCATAATAAGAGTCATAGTAGAAGAAATAGAATTGATAATTCTATTTATATATATATATGTGAAACTTGAAAGCTGATTCCACAAATTTTATAGAATTTACTAAAACCAGAGTTTATTCTCTCTTTTTTATTCTATTTGTTGCAAAAGTATGATTTAAATTCGTTAGATTAAGTTGGTTTAAGAAAGAAAAAAATCATAATTGTTTTTAAGAATTGAATTATTAATAGTATATAAACCATGAACCCCTAAAAATTTTCTGAATATCCACTTTTTTATTTATCTCTTTAACTAATCTCTATTTATTTACTTGCATCAATCTGAATTGATAATTGTTTTTAAGTAGCTGTAAGAATAAATATACACATATATATCGGATGTATGTTTCGGTATCATCGTCCAAAAACGAATCATTTACTTCGTCAAAACTATCATAAGGATCCATGTGAGACTTGAAGTTTTAGCTCTACCACAAACTGTGGGGTCCTATAAATGTAACATTCACAAACGTAACATCTCCATATGTTGTCTTATTAGATTCACATATGTATAATGATTTCGATTTTGATTTCACTTGAACATATCGTGGACTTTTCTGATGTTGGTGGTAAACCCACCCGTATAATGTTTTTGATTAAATCCTTCGTATCATCAATGAGATTTTGATTTATAAGACCATCGCATGTGCAAAATTTCATACACCCCATGCATGTATTGCAACAATTGTAAATTAGAATATGGTTCCTTGAACAAGGAAGTCTTGTGCATGTAACACATTTTTCTTTACTTTAGAAAAAGCATGCTCATTTTGTTTTGCTATAATATGGATCACACTGTTGTAAAACATGATTTTTTAACTTACATTATTATATGATGATACACATGCATGCATATCATATATGGATCAAAAATAATGATATAATGTTTTTGTTAACTAATAAGTAGACTGGAATTTGAACTTTTGTTAGAAGGAATAAGGAAAGAGGAGAGAGGGGACGTGTGAGAGAGATAAAGAAATTAAAAACACATGTCTAAAAGAATCAAAGAAAGACAGTACAGTTTTTGTTAACTGGCCACTGAACTGAAAATAGATGAATGTTGTGCTGGTAACCCAAACTTTATTTCATAGGATTTGAAATTAAATCAATTTGACAGTTCTTTTGTCAGAAAGAAAATACTTATTCAAAAATGTATACATTAACTTACATATAATTTCAGGTAAATAGACAGTTCCTCATTTTGCGTAAAACTCAATAATGATGAATATATGTTATCTCTACATTGTAGTCAGAATTAATGGTGACTAAGTCATGTACCTTACAGAAATTTGTATTGATTCGGAGTAACAGTAGATTTTATTTATATTTAACTTTAAGAAAATCATGTGTAGCTGAAAAGATATATATTGAGCTTTACATGGGGTAATCGAATTGTTTGATTTCTAATGTAGTTTGATTTTTTTTGATAGGATACATAATATATGACGTTCGACTACGGTGATGGAATCTGTATCAAATTCTACCCCTACTAAATTTTACATGTTGTTCGATTAATTTATTTTCTAAATACATGCACAAACATAAAAGATGAAAAACTTTAAACTGATCTTAATTATAATATCATAACTTTGCTCATTAGAGAAAAACCTCAACGTATAGTGCGCACACACTGTATATAACTGGAGAAGTTACATAAAATAGATAATGAATACAACTTCTTATGTTACTACTTCATTATGTTAAACCAGATAGCATATATACACATATACATGACTTACATTTTGACATAAATTATCAAATGATATAGTGATCTATGTTTAATAATAAATACCTAATTTACCTTCTTTTTGTGCAAATACGTAATTTACCATTTACCTAGAATTATAAATTAAGTATGGGCTATTATAGTATATCAAATACTAATAGGAATTTGGGTATTACTTAAAAAAAATTATTGTGCAAATTTGCTTACACAGATTTTAATTATATAACAGATGGAGTATTCAATTATTTTTTCAAAAAGGGTTTATAACAAATGGGGTATGAGCCTACATTTCACAGTGATAGATGTTTTTTCAATTCCTGCTAATATAATCAAACTGACTAAATAAAAGAATTCCACATTAAAACTAATAAAAAAAATTTACTAACATTTCACTAAGGCAAAGCAGATCAGTGGTAGGTAAACATTACAATTTGGACATGGACTACAAAAAAGGAAGGAAAAAAAAAAACTTAACTGCAACTCATAAATAAATGATATCTAACGTATCAGGTCTGCTTACAGTTTTTCAAGCGTCAGATTATTATGTGACTTTTACTTGGAAAAAAAAAGTAAAGAAAACAAGAAAAAATAATATTAGGTAAATGGTTACACACGAGGAAATGCCAAATGGGTAAAGTATTTAATTTCTTATCTCCATCCAAAATTTTATAAAATAAGATAACTGAAAATAAAAGATGCTTTGGGGGATGGATCTATAAGCTTTGTTATATAAAGACGATAGATCTATAAGCTTTGTTATATAAAAGATGGTTTTTCTACATTGTTCTATATAAAGGAAGTCTTTACACACCAAACAAAAACAAAGAGAAAAGAACCCAATTTTTTTTATTTTTTTTTTTAAATTAGAATAAATGGAAGACCATCTAAATCCATTAGCTGTGACTCATCTTCTTCAACACACACTAAGAAGCTTATGCATCCACGAGAATTCCCAATGGGTTTATGCTGTTTTTTGGAGGATCTTGCCAAGAAATTATCCTCCTCCCAAGTAAGCTTATGATTAAAACCTATACATACATAACTCTTGTTTTTCTTTGCAAAATTTTTTCTAACTTTCTTGTTATTGTTTTCTTTTGCTGTTCTTGTGTAGTTTTTTTTATGTATTATCCTTTGATTTTTTTGGGGGCTTATGTTACAAACTATATATGTAATTCTCTTCAAAAACAAATATTCGTATGAAGGATAAATATGTTCTGATCATTTGGTTTTGTTTGCAAGTAGATGGGATGGTCAAGGAGCTTATGATAGATCAAGAGGGAACAGGAGAAACTGGTATTAGTAAAACCACATATACAAACTTTTATATCTCTATATACGTATATAATGATTTCTCGGTGTAAGTAATAATAAGGTTGTATATTATTTAATGGTAGGATCTTGGTTTGGGAAGATGGGTTTTGCAACTTTGCAGCTTCTGCCGGGGAAGTGAGCTCCGGCGAGTGTAGCGGCGGCGGCTCGACTGTTCACGGAAACAGTGATTATCAACAATATCAAGGGCTGCAGCCTGAGTTGTTCTTCAAGATGTCCCATGAAATCTACCACTACGGAGAAGGGTATGTGAGGATAATATATACATTTTTTTTTTGTCTCAAATGAAGTTATTTAAAAGATTTTTACGCTAATAAATCTATTATTTCCAATTTTTGTTTTTATTCAATCTCTCTTTTGGTTAACCAGATTTTTTGGACCAGAATCCATACTATTTTAATACCTATTTTCTTACTCAGTTTATATTCATATGTATGTAATATGTAAATAAGTTGGTTATAGAAAGTTATGAGTCAAAGTACATCTTTTTAAATTCCAAAGTTTATGATCCATAACTATTTAAAAGTCTTGAGGATAATTTGCAAAGTGTTTTTGATCAAAAGCTGCTAAGAGAGTAGTATTTAAATCATATTCTTTGTCAAAAAAGACTATTTAATTAATCATTGTCAACTAAATAAAGTATTATTCTGATAGTTGTTAATTAATTTAACTATTCTCTCTAATGATTGAAGTATTATTAAATTTTGTGCAGGTTGATAGGAAAAGTAGCTGCAGATCACAGTCACAAGTGGATTTACAAAGAGCCTAATGACCAGGAGATAAACTTCTTATCGGCTTGGCACAATTCTGCTGACTCAGTAAGCATATTCATTTATACCTTTTTTTATATGGCCTTTACATACATGCATGCTTAATGCTTAGAAGAATTTCAAAAAAAATAAACTATCAATATATGTATATATATATATATATATGCATGGTAATTTTTTTTTTGAGAACCTTTATGCTTTTGTATTGAGCACACACTAATTAAAATTTATGTAAATGTGAAGTACCCGAGGACATGGGAAGCTCAGTTTCAATCTGGCATCAAGGTATATATGTGTATCCAACTCTGTTTTGTTACATCAAAATCTACATACATACTTCTATATATATATATATATATGTATATATGCATTATTGTACATTTTAACTATTCAATTATATAATTACATGAAAATGTTTTCAGACCATTTCCTTGATTTCTGTTCGAGAAGGTGTTGTCCAGTTAGGAGCTGTTCACAAGGTTTTTTAATCTCTCTCTCTATACATCAGACACTTTGTATATATATATTTATACACTCTTTATATATATATATCCCTATATACAAGATGATTTATTTATGTAGTTAAAATATTAAATTAAAGGTGATAGAGGATTTAAGCTATGTTGTGATGCTACGAAAAAAACTGAGCTATATAGAAAGCATCCCTGGAGTACTTCTTCCTCATCCTTCTTCTTCTGGTTATCCTTTCATCAACGCTTCTCCTTCTGACACGTGGCATTTTCCGGGAGTCGCTCCTCCTCCTCCGTCGCAGCCTGAGCACCACCAACAGCATTTCTATCACTCTGACCACAACCACCGCTTCTTGATGGGCCATCACCACCAGCCACAAGCGGTGGGAGCTGTCCAACCGCCTCTACCACTCTCTATGAAGATAACGCCGTCGATGAGTAGCCTCGAGGCCCTTCTCTCGAAGCTTCCGTCTGTTGTACCTCCGGCGACGCAGGCGGGGTACTTCCCGTTTCACCACAGTGGTAAGGAAGAAATGAGTCAAGAAGATCAAAACGATGCGTTTAGTGTTCAACGGAATGATTTGGTTGGTGAGGGTATTGATAATAATAACAACAGTAATTACAATAGTAATAATGATATTTATAATTATAACAATAATTGCAGCAATAATAATTACGATAGAGAGAATAAGATCGGTGGGTTTCATAGTGAGGATTATTGAGTCTCTAATAAAATCTCTCTTTTTCGTACAATAAGTATAAATTGTACTAAGAATTTTCGTAGTTTGACATTTATAATTCTTAGTTGGCAAAATAAATAAGAATTATTTTCTTATAATATTTGTATTGTAGCGGTATGTATGTCGTGTTTCTGACGTAGTACGTTGATTTACCGATACTTGTGTAAAATTATTGCAGATTCCATGTCTTGAATAAAGTATTACGTATAACTTTTAAACTGAAAAACAAGTATTAAAAAATAGATTTTCGATGGACTTTTGTAATCATGTAGAAAGAATAAACTCTAAGAGAACTGTATTGGAGATAATTGTATAGCAAATTAATATACAGAAGAGCAACTAAATTTCAGTATACTTATTCTTAGAATATTTCATTTATGTGTTTTGGAAATGTTACATTATACGGATTGACATTATATTATGTTACTGTTACCATTATATATATCTTATATTTCTCATATCAAAGACAACTCAATAATAATATCATATTATGTAATTTTAGAAACTGAAAAACATTTCATCCAAATTATATTTAAATATATTCTAAAGTTTAGATAATCATAGATATAGATATAATGCCAAAAAATAATGTAACAAGGCCTTCTTGGATCTTGATTTGTTTAGCTATATATAGCTACAATAAATGTTGGAAATGAAACCACAATTCGTTGGATGGATGTGCGTTTAAATCGAAACTATAAAATAAAGAGCTAAACAACTAATGGTGCTCAAGTGGCGAAAGATTAAGCATGTGGTTGGTTTACAGGATTATAATTCAAATTCTCTAAAATTTCAAATCATGGTTAAACATTTGTAATGCAATAATACCTGACTTATCTACAAACCCTAATTTTTTTGGAAAATAAATCTGTAAAACAAATCAAATGGTCAATTGATAATCTGAATGATTTCACATCAACCGCCAAGATAGTGGTTAATTGATTTTATACAAAGCATACATATATCAGGTTTTGTCAACTACCACTGTTGGAGGTTTTAGAGGAGTTTTTTTTTTTTTTTTTACTTTTGTTTTAAAGGAGCTTTCTTTTTGTCACCACTACACACTTACGATGGTAATCTCAAATAAGACTTATGTAGGAACCTGAGTACGAGTTCTAACATTTTTTTTTGCAAAAGAATGCTGTGATTCTTCAAAATTTGGATACTTGAACTACTGCTACGTATGGGATACAGAAACACATTGCAAAATGATTATTTTTTTAATGTTCTATGAGAAGTATCGTATTTGGATATAGGAACAATGAATCAACTAAAATTGAGTTATATATAAACAACGGACAATCAGTAAACACAACTTGAGAGTTTCTCCCTTTTTCATCTTCACTAAAAAAAAATCAAATTCCATTATTACTATTGATATATATGTATATATATATATAAAAAAAAGAGAAGTTGAAGCAGCAAGGGGATTAACATTAACGACACACATTCTCATAACTCAAACCATCATCAAAACGATATATCTCTCTAAGCACGGATTTCACACAAAGCCAATGAACAAAACACACAAACTTTCTATGAAACAAGTTTCTTCTTATAGTTTATGGGAAAAAAAATTATTATATAAAAATTGGGAATTATGTATATGAATCTTGGAATACCTTAATGCTTATCATAGCCCACGTGGGAAATTGTTGATTTGTCCTTCCTCCAACACATCTTTGCCATCAATCTTGTAACCTACCCTCATCCGCATCACAATGGGTTTCTGAAAGGTGAAGAAGAGAGGTTATTTTGAGAGTTTTGCGGTCTTGGTTTCACAACAGATCCGAGGCTTGTTTTGGTTTTTATATAAACATGATGAGGAGAGAAGAAAAAAAAAAGGGGAACGGTACCTTTCCGTGTTGGCTATTTGTAACTCTCATAGTTTGTTTGATGCTTCCGTTGGCTGGAAGAGAGTTGCTGCTAGCGGGATCCAGGTGAAGTTGTAGAAACTGCAACGTGTGTGACGACAGGAAATATGCATATATTAGAACATCGTCAACAAATTTGAAAGCAGATCGTTTCTGAATATCTGATCCTTGTTTTATATCTGATTACACAAAGAATACATATCAAGTGAACCTAAGACACAAATATTTATCCAGAACAGTTCCATTTTATGATTTATCAAGTAAGAACTTTGCTAAAACATGAATTTTATCATGCCATGAAAGCGTGGACCATTTTAGTCAAGAACCAAGCGTGGCAACTTTTTTATTAGGAAAGATGCGTGTGGTATAAGACTTTGAAGCACAAGGGTTATAACATAAGCATAAAAACAAGTTTGGATCCTGACCTTTGGAACTGCAGCTTGGAAAAGAAAATCTCTGTACGCATTAGAACTAAGATTTGTAAAATTGGCCACTATATCTGTAGTTTGAGGGTTTTCTGGTTTCTTTGTGAAGTTGAACTCAATCTTTAAGGTATTGCCCTCAAATGCAACAATGGACGGATATGTTGGACCCTTGTCCTCTGTCATGGAATAAAAAAGATGCCATCATCACATTTCAAATCACATATGGATAATTACGTGGACGTAACTTCTTAATTTTTAACATCGTATCTTTACCGCTTTTTGGTGGGGTGGGGCCAAATCCATCCAATAAATCCATCATAGAAGAAGGCGCAGTAGGAGAAGTTGATGAAAGTGTATCGATGGTGGCTAGTGGAGCATTGTTCTCATGAATAGATAATACGTCTCCATTTATTGAGCCGTTTTGCGCAGGGGCAGGACTTCCGATTGACAACAGATCCAAAAGAATATCCGCACCAGCTTTTGATGGCTGCACGGTACCTGAAACTGATAGCTGTAGAAGGTAAACAAAGAGCCTGAAGATTTAGAAGGTACAATGCAGCTTCACAACTAAATATCCAAAGTCTCTAGAATACATAACAATATTTACTTATCTTGACTACCCAAATTCTAGAGTTTTCTTCAGGTCATAGTTAGGATTGGTCATACTGCCGCGTAACTCAACAACTTCAAGAAACATGACCAGACAAAACGAAAACGTATACAAACAATGATCTGACATATATGCTATAGTAAAGTTATTTGTTCTTTGAATGGTGGAGCGGAATAACATAAGTTTGGAAATCTAACCAGGTTGTGCTGAAGGATGCGTTAAATCAACACCAAGAAGATCTTGAAGAAAGTTGGCACTGGAGGAGGTAGGGGCAGGAGCATCATCAGAACTCAGGTCGAGTAAATCTACAAGAGGAGCTGCAGCTTTAACAACACCGTTAGGAATACTAAGTGGAGATTTTCCAGAAGTTGACACGGCTGTCGGTAAAGAACCAGCTCTCCTTCCACTAAATGTTGCCTCATCAAGGACCGGCATTCTTTCAGCCAGGGAAGATCTGCATATATTTAGATCCATTGTGTCGAGTAATTTAGTTGATCAATATCCGTGGAACCCTCTCATCCCCCCCGATGAAAACAAATATGTCTAGTAAGAAAGAATTACCTTATATTCTGATGCTTTTGAATCACTGAACTGAACTCCAAGGATCTTTGTTGTAGTTCTAAGACGAAGCTACCTTTGTTCTGTCCTATAATATTGTTAACCCTCCTGTAAGAAAATACAAGAAGGCATCACTGCTGAGAAGTATCATTGACTACTTTTCATTGCAACCTAATTTATAACCAACATTACAGCTAATAGCCAGCTGAGTAGACATAATAAAGCTAGGTAGGAGTTGGCATACTCTGAACACGAAGGGAAACGAGATGAGACCTTTAACAGAGAAATGAGTGCCATTGCCTTAGTTGTGACATCCGATATATGATACTTAATAGCAGTCTCAACAACATCCACTGCATCTGATTCTGTTACCTGATTAAAGAAGCTTGAGAACACATATCAAAACCTATACTCATTGAGCAATATTATCTTTAGCATGCAAGGATGATCATTCAAAAAGTTGTAGACAGAAAGTTTCAGTAACAAATCTAACTGAATGAACAATAACAACTGAAACCATTTTCTTCACTTTTTATCAACCAGAAAAGCGAAGATATATCATTTTTCTAGGGTGGGAGGATCCCCAAGCGCATCAGCAGAGCAGAGAAATGTTACAAACACAAAAGAAACAATCAATATAGAAATCCCGTAACTGTCACCTCCAGTATCAGTCACAAAAATTAACCATTAGCTCAGGAGGATGGTACTCACCGTTATTGGATCTTCTAATTCAAGCATTCCATTATTGTTAACCAACAGATCAGCATATTCTCCTATGCACCATATAGCAGCTCGCACAAGAGTTTCCTGCCCAAACATCATAATGGCCCTCTTATTTATAAATTACAAGATGATCAAAATTTGGGAAACGTCTAACCAAAAGAAAAATGTTATCTACCTGTTCATAAGATGTATGTAATGCTCTGTACAAAGCCCTGACAGTGTACCCATGGAGATCAGGGGCATTTGTTATAACAACAATCAGTGCGTGCCATACATCCTCTTTCACACAATTACCAGCCTGTTATGGACATAATCAAGATTAGAAATCTCAATGTAAGATCAACTTATTTTTCATAAGACGTAAATAAGATATCATCTATAAGAAATCTGCATGCCCATTGGTGCCGATAAATAGATGGAAAACGTAATCTCACTACCTGGGTTAAAAATATACCTCAGATAGAACCTTTAGCATTTGATCAATATACCAGATTTTCTCTGGAGCAAACCTAGTCAGCAAGGAAATGCCAGAGGTTAATACACCAAATAGCCAATCACGTATGATGGACACCATTCATCCAGGCCAGCATTCTAATGAAATTTATGGATTACTTTTGATTGAGCATAACTCACACTTTGTTACAAATTTTAAATGTTCAGTTACCATCTTTTAGAAGAACGGAACCTCATTCCTAGTTGAAAAGTTGTGCAACTTACTTTTCCACAATGGAGCATATCTTTGCAGTAAGATCTCTCTTAAAATCTTGTTCACTTACTTCCAAATATTCTATTAGCTCTTTTGCTAGTGGCTTCACGTTATTCTCATTCACCAGAAGGTAAATAAGTTCAAGAGCCCTTTTCTGAATAGAAGCATCTGAATCCTAAACCAGAAGATATCAAAGAACACTTTCCATTTAATAAAGAGTAATCTCAGGCCACCTAAACAGAATTGGATGATTGACTGTCAAAACAAAAACAGATACAGTCACTCTACTGCGATACCAAGCTGGGAAGCATGTTTTAGCTCTGAGGAATAAATTGCATTCCATAACCAGAAAAAACAGTGGAAAAAACAAAAAACCCTGCTAATTCTAAGATAAACCCAAAAAGGAACCTGTAAAACCACATTGAATACCTTTACACACTCCATTATTGTAGCTCTGTGTCTCTGAACCGCTTGGGAATCAACTGTTAAGGCTCTCATCAGCATGTTTAATGCTACATATCTGAAAAAGCAAAGCTAAGGTTTTTACTTTTTTGGAAGGTAGTCAATGGAGAGGTGAAAAAGGTATCAGATGAAGTGTCATCACTTGTCACAAAAATTCTTTAACATACAATAGTCCCATTCATACAAAAAAAACTGTAAGGTTTGATTTCTTTGATCTTTTAAAACCCCTACACCACGTAGATCAATGAAAAAAATCACCGCAAACGAGACATATGAATGAAACAACTTCTATTGGCAGTATAGCAAACAAAAAGCTGGAACACTACTGTAGACGAATAATAAGATATCAGAGACACGGTTACGGATAAAAACTGGTGGCAGTGGATAAAAACCTGATGTTATTATCTCGGTTGGACAAGAATTTTCCCAAGATATTGATTGCAAGGACACGTAAACCACCATTTTCTTCGATGCTCATTATCGTTTGAACGCATTCATATAGGATAGCATTGCCTGCATTTTTGTTCGACTCGGTTTTCGATGCCATCTAAGACAATAAAAATCAAGTAGGGAGTCATGAATTATTATATGTGATAATGATCCTGATTGATACAGATCAAAAGCTGTTTTAAAGCAAATGTAACAAAATATATTTGTAACAGAACCCATAAAGGTATGAAATAGGCTTCATTTGTTAACATTGTTTAATTAATTCGGAAAACTAGAAAGACATAACAGTATAAACAAAACCAAAAAAAACATTTTGACAACAAATAGAGGACCACAAAAGTAACAGTCATTCACGACAATATAAGCCTTGAGAAATATCTCGACAGACTAAGTACAAACAAACCTGAGCAAGTATATCGTTCATACAGTCACTGGCCTCTGCGTCTCCTTGACCCAAAATACGCAACAGTTTAAGCAATCTGATGTGAAGAAATGGATCGGTAATTCCAGCTACGTCATACTCGGGTGAATATGGACTATTTGTAATATCCCTCAAGGTTTTAACCAAGCCCTCTGTACATTTCTACCAATCAGAAAAGAAAACCGCTAATTTTTCATCATGACAAGAGCAAAGATTGAATACACTCAAATAAGTTCAGCACACAAGCAAAATTTATGCAAGGATCCCAAGAAGATCATGAATCTAAAAAGACAGATGGTGAATGCAGGGATGATATATAATCATGTAACCATCAGAAATTAGGAAGCTGAGAATTACAAAGAGAAATTTAATGAACAGAACAGACATAGAGCCGCTTTCAGATTCTAATTTAGAAGAACAGTGCATACTACAACATATTCGCATCCTAATATTCCTTTAAGCAAATTGATAGGCTATTAACAGATTACCTTCCGGAAATATTCAAGGGCTTCGGAACTGACTTGACAGATTTCAGTACAAAGGTGAACTCCCGTTATGAGAACACCATGATGCTTTTCTTTGAGTAAAGAAGCGGCAGGATTAGTGAAATTCTCAGAGAGATCCGGGACTTTTCTGATGATCCGTATGGCACAAAGAGCTGCCTAAATAAACAAACAAATTAATGAATGAAAATTTCATGATAGTGTATTTTTCTATGGATACTACAAAAGAAGTAAAATGAAGTTTTGAAAAGCTAAAGACACAGCTTTTCAGGTACAGCCTTCATTTGGTTAAAACATGCACGTTAGCTTCTCAAATTTTCCAACATTTTGCACCTCTAAACCTCACTAAAAAGACACTTGTTATCGTAGAATGACAGGACGAGGAAACACTCACTTTCTTGCGTATGTTTGGATCACGAAACTGAAGTAATCTTTCAACTTCAGGTGCGAGATCACGAGCCATTTCTGCTGAACATATATTTCCTAAAGCGCAAAGAGCAAGCCCCACAATGTATTGGTTTGTATGATTGAGGTCTCTAGACATCAATCAAGGTTCTCACAAGGGAAAAACAAAATTTATAACGAAGCTGTCGGAAAAAAAAAACTAAAATACAATTAGGGAATCAAATTCAAAAGATCAAGACCATAAAGGATACTGCTTGAGCGAGTTGGTGACCAGCATTAGCACTTCCTGCCTTTCGTCAAGAAGCAACATTAAACCTAAATAACCAATCCTCTTCTCTGGAAATCCAGGAGAAGCAATTAATTTCAGACATTCCATCTGCCCGAAATGAGTGGGATAACCAAGCATGTGAATGAACATGAGCTTGGCTAGATCACGGTGCCTATAGTCTTGGTCATTTTCATTAATAGAAGCTCGGATAGCAGCACACTCTTTCCTTACAACAGCACGTTCCTCAGCAGCAGTTTTACTCGCACGTATAGCACGAATCATGTCACTGCAAAGTAAATGATGAACTCGAATTTACATATTGTTAAATTTTTTGTTTTTTTAAACAATCAAAGCAATGTATAGCTTGAGTAAAATCTATAACTGTAACGTTGTGAAATAACGATGATATAATCAAACACTCTGATCTAGAAGATTCACCAACATGCCTGTCTAGCCTAGTCTCACTTACGAGCAAAAAAAAAAAAGAAATGCTAAAAATGAAACTGCATTTGAGAATCCATCTATAATTTTCCGATCAACTTCACATTCCAATGTAATTTCAGAAAAATACAGTAAATAACTAGAAGAATGAAGCTACATTACGGTTCAGAACCAAGGAACGCAACAATGGAAGTATCGCAAACTCTAAACAGAAGACAAGGCATAAGGCAAATGGAGATCGGAGCAAGTGATTTCTAACCTGAGACGCGTGCCGGAAAAGAAGGTATTCATGATTGTATCCACTCCGGACGCGGTCCGCAACTGAAATCAGATCCAGGACGAAAAGAGATCGAAGATTGGGGCGAGATAATGGATCAAGAGATTCGAAAAATCATGGATCTAAGGAGCTCAATTTCCAGATTTATTAAGGAGAAAGAGAGATCATTCGTATCTGAGAGTTTTTCTTTCGTTTCACTTGGATCTTCTCTTCCACTATCGATGATGAAAAGATGAACACACAGACAGAGACAGAAAATGTCTCGAAGAGAGAGAGAGACAGTTTTGTGTTTTTTTTCTTCCTTAAAGGAAAACGGAAAATTAATAACGGAGTCGCGGATCCTAACGGAATGATCAAACTGCCGTTAATTAAATTGTAAAAATATATATATATATATATATTAAACCAGAAGCCTCTGACCGATTCAGGAGGTTTGTTCTACGACGCTCTCCCTGTGAGACTCATCTCTCTCAATAGAAATGGAGAGAGCATGTAATCGAACACTTACAGTGTAAGTAAGTCTTACACTATCAGTCTAACATAAACTCGTTATATGAGCACCAAAGCATATTGTTAACAAAAATTGTGAGCGGCACGAGTTTAACAATAGATTGGTTCTTGGTGGGCTTTGACTAATATGTAACACAAGATTTTGATAGGAACCGCTGTTTGCATTAAGAAATATTCTAGTGTTTTTTAAAGATTACTGTAAATTCTTGAAATGTTTTGTTTTTTATTACTCAAAAGAGATCTTTACATTGACAATGATACAACTTAATTATAACCCTAGTGCAAAAAAAAAAACAAAAAAAAAAACTCTTAACATAAAATTAAGATATGAAAACAATAATTCATATTCTAAAACTCCAAAAAATATCAATGAAACCGCCCTAACATATCCTTAACACTCTAACCATAGTCACGTTACAGATTTCTTTCATTATTTTATGGAATGAATCACATTTTCATTTGATTTAAGTCAGTCGATATCCATCTCTCCCAATATCTGCTTAAGCTCCTTTCCTCTCTTCCTTGCCAACTCCACACAGCTCTGATACAGGCACATATACCCACAAGGTAACTATATAAGAAGAAAATGGTGTAATAAAAGCTTGTGGATTCATTTAGTTAGAATGCTGAAAACTCTCACCTTGATGGCTGATGAACCAGCGAGAGCGTTTCCTCCTGATTTGTTGAAAGAAACAATTTGATCTAAGGAGTCTAAAACAACAGTCACGAGAGTGTCCATGATCGATTCTTCTTCAGCTGTTGGGTCTGCTAAAATGTAGTTCTTGTGGAGTATGCAAGTTAAAGAGAAAGGGATGTTCTTGAGCGTGAGCTTTCTCTTCTCCTTGTTCACTGCTTCCTTCTCGATTATCGATGCATTGTTCTCTTCTTCTCCACTGATGGCAACTATTCTTCCATTATCGTTCAGAGCAACAACTGGAATTTGCACTGCAAAATACAAAAATCTCTGATTCAAAAAGGAAACTGATAACATTAAAAGCTTAGGAAACAGCTTAAGTCAAATGCGTTTTAGAAGAGTTATGCAACCAGTTTAAGGATGAGATTGAAGAAGAACTTACAATTCGAAAAGGCAGCAACAGCAGAAAGCAAAGCAGCATCGAAAAGCGCACCATCAGCATCCAGGCAATAAATGTCCTATAAGAAATTTCAGAAAGCAGCAATATTTATTATTATATATATAGCAAACAACTCACTAGACGAATGGTGATGAAAACCGATAAGAAGATACTATGTAAAACCAAAAGAATCAATCAAGCCAGATACTATATAAGAGCGACATGAACTCACCAGATACCCCATCCAAGCAGCTTTTCCACTAACTAGGCACAGTTCTTTAAGATCAATCATATCACAACTGAAATAAAGAGAAACACTTTAAGAAAGAACATTCCCTAAAAGACACTGATAAGGGCGCGAAGATGTATGTCAAAAATCCAAATTGAAACACCTAAGGATAACATCCGACAAACGTTTTGAAATAACAGGAGCATCGTCAGCTGGTCTTCCAGGCCGAACAGTTGGAGAGCATATAGGAGGCATGTGGAACTCGACAGCTAAAAAAAGTAACCGATCAGTCAATAATGAAACAATGAAGAAGAAGAGCAACAAAACCAAAAAGAAAGAGATAAATAAGGTAGATGCAACAAACCTATGCATCCTTCGTCTGGGGAGTCTGCAGAAGGAGTCATAACTTCCATTCTTATAGCAGCGAGCATAGTCTATACACACAAGAAAACATAACCTATGTAAGAAAAACATGGGAAACATTGATGACAATGTGAATTAAGCTTACCGTAGAACCAATCTTGGCAAGAGCAGATCCATCAGCGGATGAAACAAGTCCTACACACAAGACAATAAAATCAAGTGATGTTGTTTCATTGACTGACTTAGATGATGAAAGTAAAGAATCAGCTAAGGTTATTTACCAAGGTTAACAATGGTGTCTCTAGCTTTTCCAAGTGGTCTAGCATCAGGTCGGAGAGATTCAGAGAGATGACGCTCGAAGAAACGAAGAGGGAAGAGCTTCCTGAAAGCATCCACCTCCATCTCCGATGACAAGTCTTGAGATGAATCCGGTAATCCCATGTTTAGCTTCTGTCACTAAATAACAGAAGAATCATCGAATCATCAATTCATAATGCTAACTCAAATTACAGAAGAAACAGCAAAGCAAGGAGTCATCAACTTCTCTTATGAACAAAAAGACAGACACAACTTTATTTTTCGTAGAGACAGTCAGGGAAACGTCAGTCATTAACCAAACCTCAAGCTTGAAAGCAAAAAAAAAAAAAACAGCTTCTTTCTTTTGCCACTGATGCTAAAATCCACAATATTATCAACGAACCTGATGCAAAAAAAACTTTACTTCATCAACAAAGCAGGAGCAAAGATGTCTCAAGAAGTAGAAAACTTTACCTGAAAGTTCCAAGAAAAAATACTACAGTAAAGAGAAGGGGCTCGCGCGGCGGAAGGTAAAGGGATACGACGGCTACGGAGAGGGAGAGGGAGACGGTGACGATTGACGGTGACGACGGCGAGAGCTAGGTTTCTCTGATTATAACTTTCTTATTTCTAAATGGACCCGAAATAAAGCCCAATAATGTCTGAAGAAAGAAAACCCAAATTAAAAAGAAGCAACAAAGATTCATCTTTCTTCCTTCTTCTCTTCTTCTCTTCTTATTTCTAAATGTGCCGCTAGAAGTGTAGAAGAGAGAGGTGGAAATAGTTTAAAAATTTAAGATAAGGATGTTGAATATAATATAAATATTTTGAATTAAAAGAGAAACTGTAGAGAACAGATGTTAAGAAATTAGGTGACAAACGATAATCTCTTACTATTTATATTTTAAAATTTTTTACTTTATTATATAAGTAATGTATAATCATCTCATCCTATAAGATTATGTAAGTAGTGGTTTGAGAATTATAAGACTATATAATATTATAAAAAGAGTGTTTTAAATTTTATTTTAATTTTTGTATCTTATCTTAATATAAAAAATTAAAAATATATTATCTTAAGAAAAATAGAATTTTAAATCCAAAACTAATAAATAAAAATAATTGATTAAATTCATTATAGAAATTTAAAAAATAACAGAGATCAAAAATAAATTGACACATGAGAATATCTAAAAAATTATATTTAAAAATAATTTAATAATTTATGATCTCGCTTACTTTTGCAACATAATTGCTATGTACGATAAGTATAAAACCATCAGTATTATATTTTGACTGTATCGTCTAAGTAAAAAAAATTAATGAAGTTTAACGTAAAACATCTTCTTTTCTTCTCATTTTTCTCTCTGACGTAACCAGTCATTGCTCTATTTCACAAATTTTTGGTCTTTCGAAAATCTAAACCAATTCCCTAATTCAGATTGTTTGATTGAATTAGCCTTCTCCTTCCTCTCTGTCAAATTTGTGCAACTCTGTATCTGCTTCTTTTGTCTTGATAGCAAAACCATTTAAATATTTTTCCTATCAGGTATATACGTACTATATCAAATCATCAATTGATTACAATTAAGTTGGGAAAGAAAATTAAAAACTGTTCTAGTTTTATGCAGAAATTCTAATTATTAAATTTTTTTTATTTTTTAGAAACTCATTTGAGTTTCAGTATTACATAAAAAATTCACAGTTTAAGTCTCAAATAATAAAATATTATTTAATTTAATAATAAAAATTACTTATGAAACACCATTATTGATGCCCATATTCACCTGTAGAAATTTTTTTGAATTGGTTTCTTGCTTCTAAAAAAATTCTTGTAACCTTATTATTTCTGTATATATTTGAATCAAATATTGGTTCATATGTGCAAAATTGAATAAAAACCTTAAACTATTAAAAACAAAAAGAATTAAAATTTTCAAAACTAAACCCCCCCAATAATGAAAAAAATGGAAAAAATGATTTGGTCATAAGACTATGTATATTCGAGTGTTAAAAATAAAATTCAACAGTTCAATTACTTAAAGTAAGAGTGTTGAAAAAGATGATGAATTTGATATGAATTCAAATATGTTTAATAAATTCAAGATGTTGAATCACAAAAGAAGAGAGATAATAGCATACGGTGTCTTAACATTAGACTAAAATAAATTGAATATTATTATTTTTTATATTTTTCATACTATTAAAACTCATTTATTCAATAATATAATAATTATTTATTTTTATTTTTATATCAAAATTTATTATTTTATATACTCTAAACTACTGGCTTTATTTGATTTAGACACATAAAAACACCCAATAATAATCATTTCAATCCCCAAAATTATGGTAATTAATTTTTCAATTAACCAAATCCCAACAGTTAACAATTTCAAAATCAACCTCCTAACCAATCTTTATATATATCAAATTATGGGTATCTTCCAAATTTCTTCATACTGTCAGCTATTCTGAATTTTCATTCATACTACAGACTGATGATGTCATATCCATCTCAAAAACCCATAGTTCCTATATTCCAACCGATAATAAAGTTGTCTCAAATATCAATACAACTCAATTTCCCAAATTTTTGACATAAATGGCTTTTGGTAGTATGATTGGTGCTGCTGAAGCCACTCCAAATACAGATGATTCAACTCATTTTCATTGCAAAAATCCCAAATGGACCATCGAACAAAATTTGATGTTATTGAGTGGTTAAATATGGATCAGACAACCAACGTTGTTGGAATAAGCAAAAAAAGTGAGACATACTAGGGTAAAATTGCTGATTATTGTAATAAGCATTGCTAATTTCAATCATAGCGTGATGGAGTTTCATGCATAAATCATTACAACTAAATCAACCAAAGACTTAGCAAATTGATTAGCGTTTATGATAACACAAAGAATATGCAACAAAACGGGTGGGTGATCAGAGAATGATGTATTGGCAAAAGCGCATGAATTATATTGAAGTGCTAATAACGTTCAACTTAATGTTAAAATAAGATAATGTTCATGATCAACCATAATATAGTAGTCAGGTCGGAGAAAATACTAATTGTGGGAGCAATGGATCTAAGAGACCTCAGAAGAGTGATGCAAGTGGTTCTAGCTCTGTTGGATCAATTGCTCGTCCAATGGGGAGGGATACAACTAAATAAAAGGTAAAAAGAAAAGTAAGAATGTATCCATGGAAATGATCAACGAAGAGTGAAATGAAACAATTCAAGGAGAAAATGTTGGTACGACTAGACAAATTAGCCATGAGACAAGAGGAAGTTAACCAATTAATGAAAGAAAAACTCAAGCTAAAAGATTAAATTGTATTTGAATTAAGCAGAATGAGCGTCTTGATGACCAGAGTAAAGAGCTATTGGAGAAACTGAGTCAATATTTGTTTGAAAATTAATAATACTGTTTAGCGTGTTTTAATTTAATAATATTTATATTTTTCTATTTAATAATATATGTTGTTTTCTATTTGAATAAATTATCTTTGCTTGTTTAAATAATGTCTATCTTTTCTGCTATAATAATGTATGTTGTTATTTATTTCAATATTTTCTCTCCATGTCTGTTTTTAATAATGTCTATATTTATTGCTTTAATAATGTCTGACGTTTTCTATTTCAATAATTTTTTTCCATACCTGTTCTAATAATGTCTGTCTTTTATGTTTTAATAATGTGCATCATTTTCTTTTTCAATAATATCTCTTCATTCCTACTTTAATAATCTATGTCATTTTCTACTTTAATAATGCAATGTTTATTTGGAGTCACCCAATCAATTTCTTTAAATGGAGACTCATTATTCATTTCATGTATCAATATCACAAGTCTCATACTACTAAAAACTAGTAATGGATCAATCAGAATTTCTTTTCAGTATTGAAACTTACAAAATTGAAGAGAAGTATATCATTAACCGGATTAGAGAGCGACGAACAAAGTATAAGAAAACTATTCACCTCGTAGCAAAAGAAAATATTTCAAAAGAAACCATGCAGCTGCAAAACAGAGACTGATTGATGACTATTTTTTCAATCAACCCATATATGATGATGCAATGTTTTGTCGGTGATTCTGAATGCAAAAACATGTTTTCCTTCGGATTGTTGGGGACCTACCAAGATCGACAACATCTTCACACAACAAGTTGACTAGGGCTGGGAAAAATACCCGAATCCGAAGATCCAAACCGAAAAAGTAAAACCGAACCGAACCTGAAATTGACAAAATACCCGAACGGATCCTAAACTTTTATAATCAAAGAACTGAACCCAAACCGAATCCAAACCAAAAACCGAATGGGTACCCAAAATATTCGAATTAGAATTATTATTTCTAAATATAATAATTATATTTAAGTTTACAATAATTCAAATATCCAAATTTACAATTATAAATCTGAAATTATCAGTTATTTGAAGATTGAAATAATCAAAACATTAAAAAAATAATATATTTAAAGATTTTGAGTTATAAATTAGGGATATGTAAGAAATTCTAAAACAAAAGTCAAAGAACCGAAGTTAGAACCGAACCCGAATGGTATTTGAATACAAAATGGGACTTAAAGTATGTTACCAGAAACGAACCGAACCCGATGAGAACCGAACCGAACCCAAACCAAACTAAAGAAATACCCGAATGGGACTTAGACTTTTCACCCCGAAAACCCGAAAACCTGAAAACCCGAAAACCCAAAAACCCGAAAACCCGAAAACCCGAAAACCCAAAACCCCGAAAACCCGAAAAACCCGAACCGAACCCAAACGGGACCCCGAACGCCCACCCCTAAAGTTGACACAACCAATAAAGAATGTATATCTTCATTAGAAAAATGTATCATAGCTATGCGAATGTTATATTATGGTGTGACAACCGACGCGATCGATAAATACATCATAATAGGAGGTACAAGTATGTTAGCATACAATTGTATAAGCATGTGTATCTTAGGATGACCTACAAAGAATACTGCATGTTATTGAGATGCGTATGTTCCTGGGAATGATTGATAAAATTGATTGCATGCACTGAGAATGAAAAAATTGTCTTATAGCATTGGAATGTCAATTTACTCGGGGAGATAAGGGAACTACCACTGTTATTCTTGAAATAGTTGCATCTCATGATTTATGGATTTGACATGCATTTTTTGGATGTCCATGCACATTGAACGATATAAATGTTCTAGACCGCTCACTAGTGTTCAATGATGTTGAACAAGGATATACGCCAAGATTGAATTTTTTTATGAACCAACGTTCATATGATATGACATGTTATATAGCTGATTCTAAGGCCTGGGCATTCGGGTACCCGTTCGGGTTTGGGTCGATTTTTTCGGGTATCGGTTCTTTCAGTTCTTAAGTTGAAGATCCATTCAAGTACATTTTAGGATTCGGTTCGGGTTCGGTTCAGGTCCGATTCTTTCGGGTATTTACTTAAAGAACCGAATTAGATCCAATACTAGTTTAAATATTTTTGGTTTTAGTATTATAGTACCCAAATCTATTAGAAATACTAAAATTACCCGAATTTATCCGGATATTAAAGTATCTAAAATAGTAAAATTACCAAAATTTACTCTAAATACTAAAATTATCTAAATCAAAATAATCTAAAACATATTAATATATAGAACCACCATCATATGTTACATAACTCTAAAATTCATAAACAAAAATAATATTATATTCGGTTCCTATAAGTACTAATTCGGGTATCGGTTCGGTTCAGGTATTACCCGATACCCAAAGTATTAGAAGACATGATCCATTCGGGTATTTTTAAAATTCAGTTCGGATGTGGTTCAGATATTTTTAATTCGGGTTCGGTCGGTTCCGAGTATTTTGCCTAGGCCTAGCTGATATTATATATTTTTTTATCCTCAGAGTGAACCAGATAAATTATTTACACAACTTCAAATAGGACGTCAGAAGGATATTAAACATGCATTCGGAGTGTTGCGAGCTCGTTTTAATAGTAATTTTGTAATTACCAATTTTGTAATTACCGAATTATAGGGTTTTTGTAATTATTGAAAGATGTGGGGCATCTCGTAAATTAGGGGAAGATGTGCGGCATTTTCATAAATATCAAAACGTTGGGGGTTTATGTATTTTCTAGACGATGTATATATAACTTTTTTTCTTAAATTAATTCCACTTTCCAGTTTATGAATCCTTTTTTTCATTTCTTACATTTTAACCTAATATATTTTACATTTTTTTCCTCTGAACTTTTACATTTTTGTATTTTACCCGACAACTTTTTCCAACTGTTTCATGACCTTTTTTCTTCCCTCTCCTGCTGTGTTTTCTGTTGTTTCATAATTCACTTCACGGACTATAAATCATTTTGCAATCGTATATTGTTTTGTAAATGTGGATTAAAAAATTATAGATTGTGGATGAAATAAAAACGTAGATCATAGCATAAGACAACACATACAAGCAAAAAATCTCGTCTTTTGCTGACAAGTCTTAAATTATTATGTACATGTACAAAACCTGACTAAAGCCTCGAATTAAAGGCTCACACCGCGACAAAGAGCTTGTTTCTCTTTTTTCGTGTTTTCTATGTACAAATTATGTTTCTTTTCATGATTCACATTCACAATTTTCTCCTAGAACCTTATACGTCGCACGATTTCGTCTATTCATACCACGCTTTCGAAAGAGACTCTGAGGTGAGAAGGGTACCTAGGCTTTGGGCTCGAAGTGTTAGCAAGTCCTTGAAGCAACTTCACCACGTCGCTTACTTCATCCAGAAAGTACTTGGCTTTGCTCGGTTTTCTTCCCACCGTGCACGCGAATATATCTGTAGGCATTGACGATGATTGAGACGAGAGTGTTGTTGTTATGCTCTCAAACATCTCCTCGTCTGATCTGTCGTCCCCAATGCATAACACAAAATCCGGTCCCTTCCCTTCTTCAAGCATTCTGTTAAGAACTTTCCCCGTGACAAGACCTTTGCTTACTCCCTGTTACTCCAAAGAAATCAGATTAGGACTATGTATAAACATATAAGGATTGCTACAGATTCAATGCAATGAAACAGAGACATAATGATTTGGAGATATATCTATATATGCGATCATTGTGTTATGGTTTTTTTAATTGGGGTGAAGAAAGTGTATTACCTGAGGCTTAACTTCAACGATTTGGTGGCCTCTGTTAACAACAACCGGTTCATTCACAAGAACGGTTTCTAGATGGTCCAGTAGTTCCTTGGCTTGGCAAGAACCAAAGTCCGGGTCAGCATCTTGGTGATGCCACACTAGAGCACTTTCTTTCGCTTCTATATTGGATCCATCGGTAGTTTCTGTGTACAGTCTCATGATAGGTTCTACAATTTTCTTCCATTCAAGGTCATCAGAGACGTTGCTTGTTTCCCAGTCAGAAGACTTGTTCCCCCTGCATTACAAAAAATTTTCTTCTCAATTTTACAAACCGACAAGTTTTCCACAAAACTATCAGAATTAAGACAAACCTGTAACGTACCTTGTGAAGTAACCGTGTTCAGCCGCTATTCCAAGATTCTCACATGGTGCGAGCCACTCGCTCAGAGAAACCTTCCCCCTCCCACTAACAATAAATATAGTGTTATTAGGATCACTACTCAGCGTTTTCAACGCAGACATAACTTCAGCACTTGGGTCCTTTACGATGGAGGTCTCAGGAACTAAAGTACCATCATAATCAAGAAATATAGCTCTCTTGCTCGATCTTCTGTAAGCACTGACAGTTTGCTCAATGGATAGCCTTCTGAAATTAGGGGAGAGAGCGACAAGCCTGAAACCTAAACCCCAACCCACACCCCAGCACCGTTTATTGTAATGATCTCGAGAAGCCCTCTCCAAATCCTGTGAAAAGCTGCGCGACCAATATGCCACATCATGTGTACTAATGTAGTGATAGTGTTTTTTATGACGTAGTTGCTTCTCAAAATCAGACATTGTGATAGCAGAATACATTGAATCAGCTACCGCATCAACGTCCCAAGGGTTAACCCTAATCGCGCCACTTAAAGAAGGAGAGCAACCAATGAACTCAGACAGAACAAGCGTGCTTGTGCGAGGAGAATCGTCACTTAGTCCCAGAGATTTATCCATGTTAGGAGTTCTTTGACGACAAACAGTGTACTTGTATGGAACTAAGTTCATCCCATCCCTCACTGCATTGACTATGCAGCATTCTGCCAGGGCATAATAAGCAGACTTCTCATATCGAGGAACAGGACGATCGATCAGAACCACTGGCTCATAACCAGGAGAGCCATAACGCTCGTTGATTCTATTAACAGTATAATACGTCTCTTTCTTCGCTTCTTGAACGTCTTTACCTGAGCCTCTGGCTGGGTTCACAATCTGAATGAGAACTATTTTCCCCAGCAAACTAGGATATAGCTGTAGGAGGTGTTCAAAGGCCAAAATCTTTAGACTTAGACCTTTAAATATATCCATGTCATCAACACCGAGAATTACCTTTTTACCGTGATACTTTTCTTGGATCTCTTTCAACTTTTCAGCTGTAGCAGGAAGATTCAGAACTGATTCCAGCCTTCCCATTTGAATACCTATAGGAAGAATCTTCAGGAAAACTGTACGTCCCAAGTAGTCAAGAGCGATATGCCCTCTCTTAGATTCATACTCCAATCCAAACATTCTACAGCAGCATGACAAGAAATGTCGTGCGTAATCAAAGGTGTGAAAACCAATTAAGTCACAGTTTAGGAGTCCCCTTAGTAGTTCCTCTCGAACAGGTAAGGTTCGATAAATTTCCGAAGAAGGGAAAGGGCTGTGGAGGAAGAAGCCAAGCTTAACCCTGTGAAAACGCCTTCTCAGTAATGTAGGGAGAACCATTAAATGATAGTCGTGAATCCATATATAATCTTCCTCAAGATTAATCACACCCATTACCTTATCTGCAAAAATTTTGTTGGCAGAAACATATGCCTGCCAAAGACCACGATCAAAGCGTTCACCATGATCAGGGCACATGGGTAACATGTAGTGGAACAGTGGCCATAGTTGCTGTTTACAAAAGCCAAGGTAGAATTTTTTATACACATCTTGTGGGAGGAAAGTCGGTACGCAACTAAATTCTTCAAAAAGTTTTTGAGAAACCTCGTCTTGTTCGCTCACATCAACATCTGTCTTGAGTGATCCAACATAAATGACTTCCGTCTCTGGAGAAAAACCATCCTTCAGATGTAACAGGGGAGAATCATTGTCCAGGCAGAATTTCCACTTTCCATTTTCTGAATCTTTCTTACCATTCAAAGGAAGAAAGTTGGCCACTATGATTTTCCGCTGGCGGCAAGGTAATGAGATGACATCTGAATCAGCATCACTAATTCCATACCCATCAAAGTCAGGGATGATGCCAGGAACTGTCATCACTCGCGGAAGAGCTCTCGGAGTCTGAGGAATGTCCAAAAGATCCCCACAGGCCAAGTCTAAGAGATTTCCAAATGATTTTGACCCCATTATTGGAACAGAAGATCATAAAAAGGGGTAGATTACTCCCAAGCTGAAATTAAGATCCCAAAGAACTAGGCTTTATATACCTAGAAATACAAAAGAGAAGTCACAGCCCATCTCATTAGCAATTTAAGCATATAGGATCCCACAAAATACTAAATCATGAGATACAAAAAAAAAAGTATTATGTAAAGACCAATACACAGCTCAGAGGTGTTATCCTTTCACGGGAACAAGGCCAGAGAATATAAATATGCACACGTGACGAAAATTGTTCAGGGAACAAAGAAAATGTTTGGAAAAGTCTCACAATTCACACACTGTTTAACCTTATCCATGCGAATTGCAAAAGACAATCAGAGTCATTCATATTCAAAACAATTAATCAAAAGGAGGGAAATTTTATAAATTCTTCATGTTATTGCAAAATAGGTAAGAGAGAATCAAGTTTCAATATCGTCACAACAGTTCCATCACTAAAAGGAAAGTACAAGTATTGAAATCTGAATTTTACAGAAGAAAAAAAAAACTACTTAACGAACGTCAACGAGTTTCATCTCCAGATCATATCATTTCTTTTCACTGAAAAAAAATTCTCAAAGGAAAAGAAATAACTGTTGCAAGAAAAAAAGCAATTTAAAAACCGGATCCAAAATCCCAAATCCCTAGGGCACGTTTCCCACAGAAACCAATAGGATCAGAACAAATCCATCATACAAAGAAACGATCGAGCGATTCAACAGCTAAGAAACTATAAGATCAGAGGAGTAAGTAAAAAAAAAAAAGAGTGAACGCGTAGAAACAAAGTCAAAAGCTGCTTACCAAAAAGGAAAGTCACACAAAAAAAAAACTCAAATCAGCGGCGGTCACGACGGTGTGAGAGTAAGCTCCGACGAAGGTCTCCGTCACCGGCGTTGTAAAGTATCGATGTGAAAGAAGAGAGAGGAATTGGGAATCGGAGTGATTGGATATTCTCTTGAAGAGACAGCAGAGAGAGAGACCATACGCATTAATATTATTATGCAAATGAGTTTGATTCAATCTTTAAAAGTGGATAAGTTCGATATTTTTTATTATTATTTTTTTTTCGTCGACATGTTCTGTTCTTGGATATATAAGATAGTAATAGCAAATTTGCATTTTGTTTCATATTTTGTTATACGTCTTCATTAGCTTAAAAAGATCAAAGGGAATTATAATTTTCATGAACAATTATTAGATATTTTTTATTATTATAATTATAATTATAACTACTATTATTAGATATAACTATAATTATTTGATTTTTTGATTTTTCATACTGAATTGAACCAAAATATCGGGTTGTTTTGTTCAAATTCAGTTGAGATCAAATAAATTCAACAAATTGGTTTTCCCTTGAAAAAAAAATATATATAAATATATTTAATAAAGTTTAGTATAGTTTGGTATGTTCCAAGGTTCAAATGAATTTGGACAAAAAAAACTAAAACCAAAACAATAAGTGAATTAATTTTTTGAAATAATATTAGTTGATTTATTTTAGATGACTAAATTAAAACTAAAAATAAAAGTTTTGATCAAGTTCAATTCAAAAGAATTGGTACGATACAAAGTTAGGTAATATACAAAAATATGATATATGTTCTAGTGATTGAATACAGTCTGAGAAGTTGCTCAATTTTCAAAATCACTATTTTATAAATCTAATTGTTTAAGTTGATTTTGTATTTGTTTTTTCAAGAAATCAAGAATGTTGTCCACATAGTCAAATTTATTTCAGGTCAGTTCTGGTTCGAGTATTCGAATTTGGTTTTAATGCCTATGGCTAAATATTTTCATACAAATAGTTATAGAGTTCAATTTACAAAAGAAGATACAAAAATTTATACAAATTAATGAAAAGATGTTTATAAGAAATTTTCAATTTAGTGCAAGTAAAGTCGTTCATTATAGTGTGACACAGATAAATTCGTGGAGGTGCATAGTGCAAATAGAGCTATTCGTTAGGATATGATACCAGAGAATTTCAGCTATAGTGGAACTTTTGTATAACATTTAGAATTTTTTTGTTCAAATTGTGTGTTGAAAAATTTATTCTTAAAAATCATCTATAATAAAAAAATTATTTAAAACTGAAACCAATTAAAATCTATTTAATTTAGAGGTTTAGTAGGACTGGCCATTTAGACTCATTGAACTTTTATTGACCCGTTTAAACCCATTTAGACATATATATATATATATATGGTTTTGATTAAAACTTCAGTTAAAATCTAATATATTTTGAAAAATATTTTTATTATTAATATATTTTCTTCAATAATTAGTTCTATATTTTGAAAAATCTAATATATTTTTTTCGTCAATTCTAGTATATTCTCATTACATAGTTATAATGCATTAATTAATTTTAATATTTAGTTTAGAAAACACGATTAATGATTTGCCCAAGCCATGAGTGATGAGTGGACGAAGCTCAAAATCCCTTAGTTGTTGTCGATCTGTCATCTGTCTACTAACGAACGAAGTAAATGCAATGGTATATTTGTAAGTATCAATACTCTAATCCCTTAATCAAAAAATTCTATCGCCTTCATGACAATAAGATTTATTGTCACTCTTTTCTTCTTTGGAAATTGATAATTACATCATTAGTGGATAGTATTTTGTTTTGGCGATGATAGGACATTTCGGAACCAAAAATTATCAAGTTTTAACCTGGATGAAAGAATCAATATTCCAGGATTGTTTGACAGCAGTGAATAATTATCAATTATCAAATAGAACTTACCAAGATTAGGATCACAGATTTTACTAACAAAAAACTTCATTGAGAATCTTATCCCACCAAACCTTATTGACTTCATTAAATAGATCCAATTGAACTTGAGGCTGCATGACATTTACTCGGTTTAATGTTGCAAATGATATATATATGTTAATTCTATAAAAAGTTCAAAAAATTAGATATACTACTTCACTACTAATTAGTGATCGTATACTATAACAAAAAGCTACAAGTGATCCGTATGCTACTTCACTACTACTTAGACTCATTTATACAACTTTTGTGCTATAGAACACAAATTTATGCTTACATTTTGAAATCTAAGGGTCACATAATTAGTAGTTGGAAGACAACATCGAAGGACTAACATGAATGTACCCATCATGCTACAAGATCGTTGGAGGTATCATAAACCTACACATGTAAGAGCCCTACCACATACTTGAGTCCAGTTCCCAATTTGCATGAAATCTTTTCGTCAGAAGGGTCTCACAAAAAAATTAAACGTCTGAAGTTGAAATTGTATTGATTTATTATTTTATTATAAATTAAGAAATATATTACATCAACTATTATAAACAGAAAATTCTATCATTTTATGAGAATCCATACCTAAAAATTCTATATGCATTATTCTGAATCACCTTATGAAGATTCATTTTAACGATCTTATTTGCATCACATTTAAATATTTCAAGCAAATTGTTTTTCTACCCTAATCTATATTTACAGATTTTGAAATTAAATCTTTAAATAAAAAATATTAATAAATTTTTAATCAAAATTGTTTGACTAAAAGAGCTTATACTGTCTATAAATTATGTGGCACAATAGTGGTTACCTTTAAAATTCATGACAAATATTTGGAATTTAAATCCAACATCTCTTAATATTGTACTGATATTAAAGTTACCTGATTATATTTTAAAAAAAAAGAAGTTTATACTGGTTTTAAAATCCATGTAAGATTTATGTGTGTCACCACGTGTAAGAACTAAAACATCGTTGGTGACTTTGTGGTGGTGTGACGAAATTTGGGGCCCACTGGTTTATCCATTTCGCCGCGTTTCACGGTAATACATCATAAGTGGGACCTCAACCTCATCTCCTCACCGACGAATTCACCACCAAAAAACCTTTCTTTTTTTATTTTTATTTTTTTCTAAGTTGACAATTGGAATTTTCTTTTCTTCCTTTATTTAAATTTCTACTTTTCCACAGTTTCTGTTTTAGACGTAAACATAACTAAAAAGAAAAAGAAGTTTAAGTTTAAAAAGCTATCAATGGAACAATTACAGCAAAGTCTGTCCAATATAAATGGTACTCCGAATCAAAAAATAATTTTCTTTTTTTTTTAGTTCTTTTGATATCCAAAAAAAATTTCAATGCTGATGGTCTTAGCTAGGGCCTATTATGAACTGTGTAAAAACATTTTGGTTAATAATTTTTTTTAAGTTTCCAATAAACCTAAAACTAAAAAAATAGAAAAATGGAAATTTTGATTAAACTTAAATTAATCTCTTTTTTATCATCTTAACCCTAAATTCTTAATAGCAATTGATCTCTCTTTTTTGCTTGAATTATTGTTTCTTCTTCTTCTGAAAGTCTGAATTAAATCATTTTCTTCTCTAAATTGAATTCTGGTAATTTTATCATTTTCGCATTCATCCTCCAAATTGAATTCTGGTAATTTTATCATTTTCGCATTCATCCTCTAAATTGAATTTTGATAATCATTTTTGGATTCATCATTTTTCTAAAGATCCTTCTAGTCATGCTTATGTATGTTTGTTTATTCATAGCATAGTAGAGTAGTGATTTATCTAGTTAATGGTTTTAAAATACTTTTATTTAATACTTTTTCAATTAAGTAAAAAATACAGTATATAAACTTATAAAACCAGCCTTATTTTTTTTCTAGATTGTAGTCTTTATGACCGGCTTTGTTTATATTATTTTATTACCTCAACGTTCAAACATAAACCTTAATTTCCGTGAGCTTGAAATCAATATTTAGTTTATTTTCTTTGATAATTTCCCTGCTCCTAAAAAGGGTTGAAAATAAAACACACAAAATTGACTTCTTGTGCTAAAAAACTTCTTGTGCTAAACCATTAAAACAAGACATCTTTAATTGTGTTTCGGTGGGTTCCTACAGCTGCAATTTGTGACTGTTGTACTGATTTTTTCATTAAGTCATGCCTATAGAATACACGTGTACCACATTTGGTGGGTTTATTTGTATTATCAATTAAGATTATTTATCATTATTTAACCGATCTATGATTGTATGATTATTGAAGTATTCTTAAGTTGTGATTGAGGAAAATATATATAATGTTGGCGTTTTGTAATTAAGTTTTATGATATTAGTCGTCGATAGTGTTGTACTTTTTCAAAATGACAAAAATAAAAGAAGATAACATATAGAGATAAGAAAAGGACACGTAAAGTTGTGAAAATGACCTAACGAATGGATAAATACAGACGAAGAAGGAATAATTAATTGTCTTGAAGTATAATATTAGAAAAAATGTTTTTTGGTTGCATGAAGTATAATGTAGATATCATCATATGGAGAAGAATACTAATGTAATTAAAATTATAAGAATTAAATGGTAGATATAATGATATATATATGAACTAAATGATACTATATTGTTAACATCACAGGAGCATGAAGCATTAAATTCTGGCATATCCGATTAAAAACCGACCAAAACCAATTAAAACCTAAGTAATATCAATCTCAATCTTTTCTTTATCTTTTTCCCTTATCTTATTTTTTTACACGTTGAAAACTGAAATTTGAAGAAGAATACAAACTCGTATTGTTATAAAAAAAAACCACCGTATTATTTTTATTGCTTTATCTAGAATTTGTTTTCATGCACAAAAACCTTAACCACCATATCCAACAAACGAAAATAATACACAAACTTGCAAGTGCTAACACATCGATTTTCAGATAATAATCTATTAATCAAACCATACCATATCTGAAAGAGCATCCGCTTACCGAAACTGTGATTCATATGCAAATATCCATAGGAAAAAAACAGTTTGCTACCATCAACGCCAACCGCTTGATTTTTCTCTGTGCTGCAACATCTAACGACTGAAGCGCTGCTACATCCTCCACCGAGATTTTTGTTGATGGAGGAGCTGAATCCCTTGCCGTGAGCTGCATCTGCGGTGCCGCACGATTTTCGATTTGATTAATATGGATTTTAAGGTTTTTGGGAAGATGGATAGAGAAGGAGGAAACTTACCGATGAAATGGTTTATGTTGAGAACTCAAATCCATGAACAAAAAACTGATGAAGAAGAGGTTCATTTGATCTACTTATTTTGGAATTTGTTATAGAGATCAAAGAAGATGGATAGGAGAAAATGGTTTTTCTATGTGGATTGGGTCAGTTTTTAATATGGGTTAACTGGATTTTCATCGGATATTGTCGGAACACCATGTTTGGTATATTGTTCTGATAATAAGAAAGATAGTTTGGTGTTAACACATAACACTATTTAATTCATAGATATTGTCATATTCACCATATAGTTTTTATAATAATATTTTTACATGTGTAGCTAGGTGATTCGTTTATTTTTTAGAAATAATTTTTCTTAAATTTATGTTTTTTTTTATAAATAGAATCTTTTTGAAAATGTAAAATCTTTAAAAGAATTACTAAAAGAATAATGTTCATTTTTCTATCTATCTTCAAAAAAAAAGTTTGCTTTCATTGTTTCCATCGTTTTTTCCGGCAAGTTACAATATATATATATATATATATATATATATATATATATATATTTAGTTCCGGACTATGATTCAATGTGAGAAATATACTGTTTCGATGAATTGTCGAGATGATCAGACACAAACTTTAATCAAAATATCCATATTTTTTCAATTTTAAACGAATTCAGAACGTATTCTGTAACAAATTTCAGATCCTAAGTTGATGTTTTTACGTACTTCATGTAACTAGTGGCGTTAGAACACTACTTAATCATATTTTATCATAAATATTGGAATTTGAATAAGACAAATATCCCGCCAAAAAAAAAAGAATAAGACAAAATATATGCATCTCTACTGTAGTATTCAAAATGGACAAGCTTAAATTGTTTTAAAAAAAATATGGGCTAGAAAATGGGATTTATTTTGGAGTAAGTAAAGATGCATCACAAATGATGTTAGTCGTTAATCTGGTTTAGGTATATTTACATCCAATAAAGGCTCTAATAAAAATACTAAACAAAAGAATTTACAAAAGAACAATTACTATTCTTACCGTTACTTTACATGCGAAATGATACACCTAAACATTATAATTACGTGAAAACAAAGAAATAAAAACACAAGAAAACCATCACAAAGAATTACAAATTTATCAAGAAGATTGGAGAACGTGTACCACTCGGTAGATTCTTGGATTTTCAACTTGATCATCTGTGTGGAGATCTTAACAATAAATCACTACAAGATGTTTGCCATTGCCTACAAAAATGTTTCGAAGTATGAATGAAGTAGGCAAGAATGCGTTTAATGTGGCCGCCCATAAGAATCACTTGGGTAAAATGCAAATGATTTTTCTGAAACAAATCCATCTTTCATAAACAAGTGCATCATAACCCTGAAGAGTCATTAGAAGTCTTCCAGAACCCATATGTTCAAGTCTTTTGCATTATAAACCCCAATTACACTATACGATTAGTAATAAACAAACAAAAAATAGGTGAAACTTTGTTATAAAAGCAATTTTTGTTATTTTTATTATTGTTCTCTCTGAAAAAAAAAAAAGAAATACCGCTTAAAATTAGTAACATAGGTGAAGAAAAAAAACCTCTCCTACTCTTTATGTTTGTTAAGCCTTGGATATGCATGAGTGTTCTTTCAGCTAACAGAGGTCTGAATGTCTGATATTACCGATCAAACATGTTTTGTGGGTTTAGTCGCCCCTTGTCATCATATATGGTCTTATAAAACCGCTTTTTCTCTGTACTGTTTAATGTAGTTCAGTGATGACACATTGACACATAAAAAAATGTTACACTAGTCCTTGAGAATATATATTTTTTTATTTTTTTATTAGTGAAATTGGGAAAGTAGAGAAATTGTGGGGGTTTGGATCGAGTTGAAAAAAAGAAAGAAAAAATTTTGCTCATTAATGGGCCTTTAAAATACAGTCAATTGGTTTTGTTTAACAATAAAACCGATTAGCTAGTTAGCTTCAAGGAGATTCACCGGCGACATAATCTCTAATGTTTTTAAGAGTCTTCTCAATCTCATACGCCGTTTGTGAAAAATCAACGAAATGGGTCATAACAACGTATGAAATTCTCATCGGAAGAAGGACGGTCCTGAATCACGCACCTAGTAAAATCATCTTCCTCTCTCACCCTTTTGCTTTTTTTCTTACAAGTAAACGTAATCTTGAACAAACTGTGCAAGAATCTGATTCAGCTTTGATTATATTATGTGATTTATCCATCCGGTAATAAGTGTTTTTTTTTGTCCTGTTTCTGTAGTAGTAGTTAATAAATAGACTATTCAAGTTTTGACTGAATTGTTTTTTTTTTTTTGGCTTTTTGGTCTGATTGTGATTGCGCTTCTGAGACTTTAGTGTATATGCTGCTTCACAATAGAGAGAGCCTTTTTGAGAAATGGGACGACACAGGATATTGTTAGATTGAGATAGAGAGAGACTTATTTATTACATTAATGATTTGTGTATTGGTGATACATGTTGATAGTCAAGTTTCTGATATTGTAATTTACGCAATACAAATTTATTGTCTGTTATGTATATTTACTTCCATGTAGTGTATTGATGTTCCCTGTGAGATTATCTTTATGTATGAGATTGTTTGTATTTGGCTTTTATTTTGTCTTCACCATGTCGCATTGGTTGTGTTATACTGTCAAGATTCTGACTTGTATTATTGTGTACAACTAATATTACATTTCAGCAAAAAAGAAGTTATAATAATATTGTTGTGTAAAAATTATTTTTAAATTATGTAATATTTATTTTATATTAATTATTTTTAAATTTATTTTGAAAGATGTTTATCTAGTTTTAGTTTATAAACCTATACATTAAATAGTTATAAAATATGAAATTATATGGATTAAAGTGATAAAAATATAAAATTTCATATATTATATGTTATATTTAATTATATGGAGTTTAAAAACTTTATATTTGAAGATATAGAATATGAGTTGGAGATGTTCTTAAGTACGTGTAAATCCAATATAGCTCTAATCAAAGTACTAAGCAAAATAAATTACAAAAGAAAAAAGTATATTCGTTGTAACAAAATAACACAATTTTTTTTCAACTACATACCAATACTATGAAAACAAAAACATTGATATCTATCAATTTTTTTGTCAACAACATCTATCAATATTTAGGCATGTGTTATATTACATGAAATGTCATTAGAATTATTAGAATTTAAAGATTTCATTAACGTTAAAATGGTCAAACTAATTATTAACTAACTTTTTTTACAATATCTTATAGTATATTCTAAGATTTAAACTTAAAGATATTTTTTTTTAGTTATAACATAATCTGAAATATTTTTTTTTATCTCTTTCAATTTCTTTTTCCAACATTAATCAAAAGATTCATTAATAATTATTAATATTAAAATAAATTAATAAATTAAATTTTCATCTATGAAAAGGGAAATAAAAAAGTAGACATGTACTTTAATTTAGGAAACAATTAAATATTATAAATTATTCCATATTTATGCTATTTATAAAATAATAGATTGGTTGGGATTAATATTTTTATGAAATAATAATTATTACGGGTTGTTTAATAAATTATTTAAAATATTTAAACCACTAAAAAACGAGTTAAAAAAATGAATTAACACATTCTTATTATGAAAATCTAAAAAACTTTGACTAATGTAAGATGGGTTAAAAGAATAAATTAATTCTTTTAATTATAAAAATATTAACAATATACTTAAACTAATGAAAACATATAAAATATACGGATTATATACTTTTAGATCAATACAAAAAATTAAACTTACAGAATAAAATTTTTACAATGATTATTTTATTAAAATTAAAAATATTCTAAAATTATTTTAAAAATCATGATCCTACACTATAATGCAAGTTAGAATTATAACCCAACTAAAAGAATTTTTGATTAAAATCAACACATCTTATATTTCGATTCCTAAAATAAAAAACTTAAAAATGAAAACAAACTAAAAAATGATGTTCATAATGGATTAAAATTTGGTAAATTATATGATACATCTATATTAAAAATAAAACTGCTAACATATCAAAAAATTTCATATCGATAAATACATTTCATCTAAAATAAATAAATATCATAAAGTTTTTTAAATTTAATAAAATTAAAAAAGAAAAAAGAAAATTTTTCTTTATATTAAAATAAAATTTTGTCAAAATATAATTTTAAGTTATCAAAGCGCAGATTAAAAATCTAGTTATTAACTGCTTCTTTTTGTGCCTTCTTTACTAGTGGTTGGTTTACTTATATAAGGAGATGATCTAAAATTTTGTTTCCCATAATTAACTATTGCAACATAAATATAAGGAAACCTTCCTCACGGTACCGACAATCGTTAACGTCGACCGCAAGAAACAAAGCTTTAATGCAGGGAGAGATCCTAAGTATAGATGATCCAAAGAGAGTATAACCAAAAGAATCAAATATTAGACCATATAAGTCATCCCAGCTTGCAAGATGTTCATATGAGGAACAGTAAGATTAGCAGCCCCAGCTCTGCAATTCCTCCTCAAAAACGCATAGAAGTAATTAATCACAAGCTTCTTCACAAAAATTGAATTCTTCTTTGCCCTCACATCTCCATGAGCCAGCAAATACGTTAGCCCTGAGTCCGTGGCTTCTCTCAAAGCCGCAAGCTCATATTCCAGAGCTGGATCTTCCTCCATCGACGACCCTACGCTTGAAGACGGCAAAACATCTGAATCCAACTCTTGCTCTGGCTCGGACCGCTTTCCTCGGTGAATGAGAGGGGCCATGAGGTCGTCTGTGTAAGTATCACTTGTAACGGAAACCCTATCGGGATCAAAATCATTAAGAGTGCTCTCTAAAGCATCCTCTTGCGCTTCACATCTCAAGAACTTCTCTAGACTTTCAATAAGAAGCTGCTCAAAGACTCTAGAATCTTCTTTTCTGACATCTTTGTAACCATACCTCGCAATGCACCTGAACATATGGTAGTCCTTGGGACAAACTCGTCTGAAGAGGAACCTCTCTTCTTGAGGAACGACCGGGACAGGGACATATTTTATGCAGACAAAGATGATTGTTGAGTGAATCGCAGGAAGAGTGAGCAAGAACTGTCCAAAGATGGAAGGTATGCCTTGAACAAGCTCATTGTAAAGGAGTCCAACCCCAGGGATCCGAATTGTTCCAAGAGTTGAACCGAGTTCAAGCATAAAGTCCATGGAGATTCTTTCTCGGACCTCGCTTTGATACTTGAGTACGCTTCCGTAATTCCAAATGTACATTATGGTGAGGAAGAAAGTGGCGAATACTAGAGGAACCCAACCGCCTTCCAAGATCTTGGTAAGAACCGCAAGCAAGTAGATGGTCTCGACGGATCCGAATACAAGAAGAAAACAAACAGCAAGAAACAGATTGGTTTGCCAAATGAGAAGCATCACTAGTGTTACCAAGACTGTGCTTACCATCATCACACCTACCTCTGCAATGCCTGTAACAAGAAAAAAGAAGAATGCATCAAAAACCAGAAAGCTTTTTCATACAGTTTTTTTAGAAAATGGAACAGTGACATTGTTTGTATAGCGAACTAATCAAACCGGGAAGACAGAACCAAGTTGAACTGAAAAACCAACCGTAAGCGTTGGCGATGTGGGTTGTGCTTCTGAAGATAGAGACAACCAGTATGCACATGATCATCAAGAACCAATTGATGACGGGAATGTAGATTTGACCCATCCGTTTCTTAGAAGTGTGGATTATCTTCAACCTCGGGAAGCAACCAAGAGCCATAGCTTGTTTGACACATGAGAAAGTCGCAGAGATCATGGCTTGGCTAGCTATCATTGCTGCTAATGTCGCAATCACAAACACCGGCCAGAACAAACTCTCTGCATTTTCAAAAATTTCAGCATACTGCGCACTACCATATCAACGAATAATATTGAGCCGAGGCCTTAAGATATGTTGATTCATTACCTGGAACTGATTCATAGAAAATGCGAGCTGATGCATCAGGATGCTTTGTTAGATAAGCAGCTTGGCCCATGTAAGCCAAGAGAAGGCACGGGAACACCACGCAAGTGAATGCCATCTGATCCAAATATCATTATTATGGACATCATCATTAACATAATTAATGATCTATACGGTGATGCCTAACCTGTATAGAACGAACTGAGAAATGTCCCAAATCTGCAAACATTGCTTCGGCTCCTGCGTAGTTTTAAACACTTTGTCAGAAAGGTTCGATTTTTTCTTAAGAAGTTGTGAGGTGAGAGTGTGTTTTCTTACCTGTGATGCATAAGACACATCCACCAAGAGCAGAGTAAGCCTGTTTGCTATTCTTGTTGAAGAACAAGACGATATAATACGGGTTTAGTGCTCTTATGACGGTGATGTCATACTTCAACAGATTATAGATTCCAATAGAACCGAGAGAGAAGAACCAGAGGGCGAGAACTGGAGCAAAGAGAAAACCCACTTTACCCGTCCCAAACCTTTGTATGCTGAACAAAGCCACGAGAATCACAATCGAAGACAGAACCAATGCATCTGACACAACACACAACAAGACAATGATCAAATGACATCAAGACCAAAATTCTTAGACATATAAAGAGAAATAGTTGTAATAGTGATACCCACTTGTTCCAAAACCTTTAACTTCACCTTGTAAACCACTCATTGCAGACATCACTGCATAAGAATAAAGAAAGAAGACCAAACTTCAATCTCAACCTTAATCGCTTCTAAGTTTTGGGAAACTTATGGATCCCAATCTTTTGGGAAACTTTATTGCAAATACTATACAACCAAGACTCACCAGACATAGCTGGTGTCAGAATTCCATCGCCAATAATCATGGAAGTTCCCATTAGGACTAAAAGCAGAAGAAGAGTTTTCAAATACCCTTTTGTCTCCAAAGCTTCTTTAATTTTAAGAGCTCGTTCCAGCTCAGGAGTTGGAAGTTTAAGCCTAAAACTTGAGATCTGCTCATCCGCAGGTTGCTGATTTGGCAGCTTATTCACCTTTGCATACCTACAAATCAGCGAATACAACGCAAATGTTCCTCCTGCACACACACATACACACATGTATTGAGAAGCACATAACACCACTCTACAGAAGCATCGATTTCGGATGCATCATTACCTTCGCCATTGTCGTTGGCTTTAAGGACTATAAAGACATATTTTGCTAAAGGAATGACAGCAATAGTGTAGATTACGAGAGACAAGGCACCAAGAACATCAACTTCGGATCTTAGAGGAACTTTACTGAAGACATCACTGAACACATACAAAGGGCTTGTTCCCATGTCACCATACACAACACCTAACGTCTGAAACGCTATCCCAATTGAACTCAAAAGTGATAAATCCTTAAAAAAAATCCATTTTTTAATACAAACCAAATTTGGATTATGTCAGTAACACAAACAACATATGGGCAAATAAAAAAATCAAAACTTTTTAATGGGTGAAGTTAAGTATCTAACCTTGAGATTGTGGCCATGAGCACCTGCAATTTCCATGGCTTCAACATCAAGAGAATCATCTCTTTTGGGCTTCTTCATTAGTCTTCTCCTCAAATTCACAAAACTATAGTCTCCAACTTCTGTGAATTCCGAAAAGGGCATCGTTTCAGAGCCCACCTCGCTCCCGTCGACCCATCTCCGGTCGCTACTTCCAGTACCAACACGTCTCAAGCTGGTGTTGCTGATTTCTTCTTCAATCCTATCTTCTTCCTCCATTGAAAGATTTTCAACAACCGCAAAGCAGAGAAAGAACAAGAAAAAAAAGATTTGATGTTGGTTGGAGGAAGTATTAGCAGAGTTTTGGATTGGCTTCTTCTTCTTTCAATGATTTTTATTGAATGAGTGTGACTTCACTGACAATCTGTCTCACGGGTAACATGTTTGGAATTACTGCTAACTGTTAAGTAACTGACAAAAGGTCTGATCTTTTGAATATCTTAGTAACAACTCATTAACGTCCCAAATTAAACAATTATATATTTTTTTCTCGATTCTGTATCCTAAAAGCGTTATCCCTTGTTTGTCTATTTACGTCAGTCTTCACGTTCATACAAATAACTTTTTTTTTATTTAATACACTTTTTAGTTTCTTCGCTTTTGGAGAAGCAAGATTTCCCCAATTCAGAACATAGATTGCCTCTCATTAAGGCTCAATCTCAACATTTTTGGTTTTTTTTTTTTGTAGTAGGTAGATACATGATACATCATAGATGATCATACTCTTATCTTATGTTTACTTGAATATATGTTGTACTAGATTATTATTATTTTTGGTTTATAAATGGTTGATTTAGAATTTTAATGCAAATTAATCTTGACAAGAGAGGAGGAAACAATTGTTTGTTAACCTCAGGAAGAAGAAAAGATGGAAACTATGATCTCTTCATTCTCATGCTTTAGCTTTTGATATATATATATATATTTTATTTTTTTTTTAGTTCAAGAATATAATGACTCTAAGATAGGATCATATCACTATTAACTTTCAACTTTGTAATGATCGATCTAGTCTAGTTAGAAGAAGTTATTGGGAATCGAATTTATAAAGAGTGGATTAATTTTAAGAGTTGACAAATTGTGTAAATTTGTAAAGAGTTGTAGAGGATTTTATATACTTAGAAAATCTATAAATATTTTATAATAATGAATTTAAGAATTTAAAAATCTTATTTAATGAGTTAAATTCTTTACAATCCAAATTTCAATAACACCAAATTTTAAAAGAATAAAAAATGTTTAAAACTAAACTTTTTGAATAACAATAAAATTTGAATGAAATTAAAAATTATTAACCAATAACAATAGATTTTAGTAAGAATTTCAAAATCGATAAACCAATAAAAATAAAATTAAATTTTCTTAAAAAATGATTAAAAATCCAACTTCCACTTATAACTCTTGGTATATAGATTACAAAAATGATTAATATATATATATGATTCGAAGACGGCTCATCTAAGTAAAGGTGCGAGAAAGGCCCATCTAAGTAAAGAATGCTTTGAGTTTCAAAGTCGGTAATCATACACTTGGGCCTTATAATCGGCCTTCAAAGAAAAATAAAAGTAGTCGCTTCAATTTCTTGTCGAATCTCTCTGGATTTCATCTCTTGAGCTTCCTTGAAAATAGGTTTATCTTTGTTTCGCAGGAGGAATCACTGAGCTTTTTCTCGTTCCAAGTAGAAAGAAATGGTAAAGTTCACTTATCGATTCTCTATCCTCTGTTGCTTTCTTCACGGATCCATCTCCTTGTCCTTTACTTTTCCGGTTATTATTCACAAAATTACGAATCTTTCGTCTGGTATTTGATTCGCCACTGGCTTTCTTAACACTACATTTTCAATACCATCGCGAGAATTTTTTTTGTGGTTATTTTGATTTGATTTATCATGTCGAATGTTCAATTTCAGTTTTTAGGGTTTCGGGGATGTTTGATATTGCTTCGTAAATGTTTTTTGATCTGCTGTAGGCAACTCTTGAAGATTCTTTCCTCGCTGACCTTGATGAGTTATCTGACAATGAAGCAGAATTGGTGAGTTTGCCTTTCAAGTTTTGATTTTTACTATTGTCTTTAGTCTTAATATCTAGACTTGGAGGAGCTGTGGTTTTAATTTTAGTTTTTTTTTTTTGCGATTATCTATATGCAGGATGAAAGTGATGGTGGTGATGGAAAGGAGGAAGAAGATATTGACATGGATATGGCAGACTTAGAAAACCTTAACTACGATGATCTCGATACCGTTTCTAAGCTACAGAAATCTCAGAGATATGTTGAAATTATGCAGGTTTGTTTTAATGTTTTCCCCCTTTTCTACCTTGTCGTTGATTATCAATATTCAATATTAAAGTTTATGACTTTGTTTGATATTCATTTAGTTACTTTATCACAGCCTCATTTTGACAAGTCAACTAGTCGAACTTGAACAGACATTAGCATGGTTTCAAAGATTTAACTGTTAAGTTCTTTTATCACTTAATGACTTCTTTGACTTTTGTTACTTGTAGTCTTCGGTGAATGTATATGAGGATTTTGATCGGATTGCGTTTTCTTTTTCATTTTGTATTTTAGAAAGTGGAAGAGGCTCTTGGAAAGGAATCTGATGGAGCGGAGAAAGGAACTGTACTAGAAGATGATCCTGAATACAAGCTAATTGTGGATTGTAACCAGCTCTCAGTTGACATTGAGAATGAGATTGCCATCGTCCACAACTTCATCCGTGACAAGTACAGACATAAGTTTCAAGAGCTTGAATCGCTGGTGAATCACCCAATTGATTATGCTCGCGTTGTGAAAAAAATAGGCAATGAGACTGATTTAACACTTGTTGATCTTGAAGGCCTTCTGCCCTCTGCTATTATCATGGTTGTTTCAGTTACTGCATTGACCACAAAAGGGAACCCACTGCCAGAGGATGTCCTTCAAAAGACTTTAGAGGCTTGTGATCGAGCTTTAGAACTTGATTCCGCACGGAAGAAGGTTCTTGACTTTGTTGAAAGTAAGATGGGATCTATCGCACCAAACCTTTCCGCCATTGTCGGGAGTGCTGTTGCAGCCAAGCTAATGGGGACTGCTGGAGGTTTGTCAGCACTTGCAAAAATGCCTGCCTGTAATGTTCAAGTTCTTGGTCACAAGAGGAAGAACCTTGCTGGGTTCTCTAGTGCAACGTCAGTGTCCCGTGTGGGTTATCTGGAGCAGACAGAGATTTTCCAAAGCACGCCTCCTGCGCTTCGGATGCGTGCAGGCAGGATCTTGGCTGCAAAATCTACATTGGCAGCAAGAGTTGATGCTACTAGAGGAGACCCGTCAGGAACGAATGGCAAAGCTTTCAGGGAAGAGATCCGTAAGAAGATTGAAAAGTGGCAAGAACCACCTCCTGCAAGACAGCCTAAGCCACTTCCTGTTCCTGATTCTGAGCCTAAGAAAAGAAGAGGTGGTCGCCGTCTAAGAAAAATGAAAGAAAGGTAACACATTTTGATGTACCCTTAATGACCGTAGATGGAAACTGTAGTTATGTTAATTGCTGCATTCTTACATTTCTTTTTAAATCAGGTATGCAGTGACGGACATGAGGAAGCTTGCCAACAGGATGGCGTTTGGTACACCCGAGGAGAGCTCTCTTGGTATTATTTCTTGTACCTCGGAGACTTGTTAATGACCACTTTTATGTAAGGCACTGAATCTAATACTTGCTCTTCATGATGGTAGGTGATGGATTAGGTGAAGGATATGGAATGCTTGGCCAGGCTGGGAGTAACAGGCTGCGTATCTCCAGTGTTCCGAGCAAGCTGAAGATTAATCCTAAGATCGCCAAAAAGTAAGTGTACCTCAATTTCTCCTGTTTTTCAACTTTTTTTTTTTGTATATTACTAATCTTTAATGATCATGTTCTGTGTGTATCTCATTGTGATTCCATTTATCAATGGCTTTTTCAGGCTGAAAGAAAGAAATTATGCAGGTGGTGCCACTACTTCTGGATTGACATCGAGTCTGGCTTTTACTCCTGTGCAGGTACATAAACATTTCATTAAATTCTCTCAGAAGTTTCTTTCGTGATCCATTCTCGTTGATGTCTGATTATAGAAACTCCAATTTTTGTGATCCATTTTTCGTTGTTTTCTGACTTTAGAAACTCGAATTCTGAATTTGCAGGGAATAGAGCTCTGCAATCCTCAGCAAGCTTTAGGATTAGGCAGTGGTACTCAAAGCACTTACTTCTCAGAGTCTGGAACTTTCTCTAAGCTCAAGAAGATTTAAACTTGCGAGAGAGACAATTTTTCAATGTGTTGAGAGATGATGGTGTAAGTGAAACACAGGTATAAAAAGTGGTGTTTAACTGCTTTCTATTTCACTTATATGTTATAAGGTTTCTCTCCCCGAATCACATTTATGGCCACCACCAGACATCAACAACAACATTGAGGACCCTAGTACGAAAATTTAAGATTCTTAATATAAAGTCAAGTCTGGTCTGGTCTGGTTTGGTTTGGACGGTTTTGAAAAATCTAATTTAAAATGGATTGGTTTGGTAAGTTTTCAGTTTTGGTTTGGGTTAATATTGGTATTCAGTTATATTTTAAAACTAAAATATATTGTTTTCAATGAAAATGAAAGTTCCCAGTGATAATAAAAATATTATGATGGGTCCTCCAGAATTTTCTATAATAAAAATCGCACCGTCCATTGTTTCATGAGAAAAAACTATCTGACCATTTAATAAAAAGACAACTCCATTATTACAGTCTCCACGCTCGTGTCCTAATCAATAAAATAAGACCTGAAAATATCTTTCTTCGAAGCAGTTTCTAAAACAGATACACAAACCATTAATATATTATTATTAGTCGCATCTGTTATGGCTGGGCCAAAAATATTTAACGATCCACTAATGGAAACATATTATCTATTTTGTTTAACAGATTAGATTATGTCTCAACGACTTGAGAAATCAATTTAAAAAAAGTATGTATTAATTTATGATAACATCCTCGAAATGTCCTTCAATTCACATCATTGGATCAATCAGTCATTCGAAATTCGTGTTTATCTAAACCAAACAAATAAAAAAAAACAACTAAATAATTGATCGAGGAAAATTATCAGAATGGTCATAAAAAATTGTCGGCTACGCCCATCCATGCACTCACCCTTCAAGAGACATGACAACATGGTCCTACATACATACACATCATCGCCACGCTATGATAACGCGGCGAATTTACAGACCCCAAATTTTGTCAACGAATCAGACCTCTTCACGTGTCGCAACGTCGTAGAAAGTTGAAAAGTGTAAAACCCACACGAAGTGTATATATCCTCACGACACAAACCTACAGAACCTCAAAACACAGACAAATATCTTCACTCATCTTATCACACTATGATCCACACACAAACCGGGTCGGATCGTCGGATTCTGACTTTTCCGGCGGTAACTCCATGCGAATCCATCTCCATAACCACTCTCGTCGACTCACTTTTACAAATCGCCAGCGAGATTCTCAGCTTCAAATCAAAACATTTCTCCACCAACAAACGAAGCGTCAAAGAAACTCTCCGACATATCCAAAACCTCGTGGTCATCTTCGAAGAAATCCGGGTCGGACTAATACCGGCGGGTCGTTCCTTCCCTCGTTCAGCAATCTTGTGCCTCTCAGAGCTCCACGTCATCTTCCAGAAACTCAAGTTCCTATTAGATGACTGTACACGAGACGGAGCTAAGCTTTATATGTTGATAAACTCCGACCAAGTCTCAGCTCATTTCCGGGTCTTGACCCGATCCATATCCATCTGCCTCGACACTTTTCCAGTCCGGTCTCTTAACTTACCCAGAGAAGTCAACGAGCTAATCTATCTAATAATTCGTCACACACGTAAATCCGAAGCAAGACCCGACCCGGATGACAAACGAGCCATAGACTCGGTCTACTGGATCTTTAATCTGTTCGAGAACAGGATCAACCCGAACCGGGATGAAGTACTTCGAGTTCTTGATCACATTGGTGTCAGAAAATGGAGCGACTGCGTCAAAGAGATTGGTTTTTTAGGAGAAGAGATTAACGTAGAGAAGAAGGATAAGAACGAAATCGAGCTTCTTAGCAGCTTAATGGGATTCATATGCTATTGCAGATGCGTGATACTTCAAGGCATTGACGAAACCGAAGATAAGAAAGAAGAACAAGAAAAAGACGAAGGACACGATTTGATCTTTCGTGGTTTAAACGTTGATGATCTACGTTGTCCGATTTCTCTAGAGATTATGAATGATCCAGTGATTTTGGAAACAGGACACACGTATGATCGAAGCTCTATCACGAAGTGGTTCACCGCCGGTAACATCACGTGCCCTACGACCGGGAAGAATCTTGTGAGTGATGTTTTAGTAGATAACGTGTCCGTCAAGCAAGTGATCCAGTGGTACTGCAAGCAAAACGGCGTAGAGATTGATCACAAGAGTAAGAATAACAAGAAGAAGCCTATTGTTCAAGAGACTTTAGCTGCGGAAGAAGCCGGGAAACTCACGGCGGAATTTCTCGCCGGAGAATTAATCAACGGAGGCGCGAAAGAGATGGCTAAGGCACTAGTGGAGATTCGAATTCTCACAAAGACGAGTGGTTTCAACAGGTGTCGTTTGGTGGAAGCTGGTGTTGTGGAAACGTTAATGAAGATTCTTCGTTCGGGAGATCCGACGATTCAAGAAAACGCCATGGTTGGGATTTTAAATCTATCCAAAGATATCGCCGGGAAAATTCGAATCGCCGGAGAAGAAGGCAGTGGATTGGAGATCATCGTGGAGGTTTTAAACGAAGGAGCGAGAAAAGAGAGTAGACAATACGCAGCAGCTGCGATATTCTATTTATCTTCTCTCGGAGATTACAGCAGATTGATCGGAGAGATCTCAGATTCGATTCCGGGACTGTTGAGAATCGTTAAAGGTTGTGATTACTCTGATTCGGCGAAACGCAACGCGTTAATCGCGATTAGGAGTTTGTTGATTCAACAATCGGATAATCAGTGGCGAGTTCTCGCCGCTGGTACTGTTTCAATTCTTTTGGAACTCGTGAGATCCGGCGAGATCAGCGACGGAGTCAAGGCGGATTCGATTGCCATTCTCGCGAAAATGGCGGAGTATCCTGACGGGATGATCTCTGTGCTTCGTCGTGGAGGGATGAAACTCGCGGTGAAGATTCTTGGTTCGTCGGAGACTTCGCCGGCGACGAAGCAGCACTGTGTTGTTCTGCTTTTGAATCTGTGTGTTAACGGAGGAAGTGACGTCGTTGCGTCACTCGCTAAAGATCCGTCGATTATGGGGTCGCTTTACACGGCGTTAAGTAACGGCGACTGTGGAGGTGGGAGAAAGGCTAGTGCTCTTATCAAAATGATTCATGAGTTCCAGGAGAGGAAAACCGGTACGGTTGAACCGGTTTTAGAAAGTGAACGGTTCATCCACGCCTGGTGATTTGGTACACAATACACAGCAACTCTTTGAGTTTTTTTTTTTTAATCAGAGGGTTATATACCAACATTTACTTCAATTTTTTATAGGTTAAAGATAAACTTCTATTTTTATTATTGCATTTTACTTATATCTGTAAATCTTAGCTCTGGGATTTCTTATAACCCAAAGAGCTAATAACTACTATTTTGTAATCAGTTTCTGGTTTTCAGAGAGAAGCTGTGTGCAAAATCAATGTGTATTGTAATTATAATATTGATTTTCTGGAAATAAATGAACAAGTCTTTCTGATCATAAGAATAAGATAAGTCAAAATTAATTTTATTTCCATTTTCCCCTTGAAATTAAATTAATAGCATTATGTATTTTGATATATAAGAATCCGAAGTACTTTGTAAAAAGTAAATGGACTAATCCACAGATCTACTACACTTCTCCGATATTATATTCATAAATTTTAATGATTTACAATGCTTTTCTTTTTCTTTTTTTTGCCAACAAATACAACAAATAAACTAAAAGGTTTATGTGTTTTTCAAATGAAAATAATTTAAGTTTATGTTCTTTAGTAAGTAAGATTAGACAAACAGCAAAATCATAGAAACTAATTTTATAAAACAACAATAAAGAGAATAACTAGATAAGCTTTAAAACTCGAGTGGTGCAAATATTTATTCTGTTAACTTTTTCAATCTCTTCTTTTGCATAAAGCTTGTAAACATGGTGATTCTTCTTTTAAATCCAAAGACATAAGAATTCGGAAAAAATTGGAACACTAGGCAACAAAGGAAGAAAAATCTTTAAACAAAAAGTTTCAGGCTTTGGATTTTACCGGGACTCCAGCTTCAACCCGCTTTATCTCAAAGATGAGCATTCTCCACATCTTAAGCACAAACATCTCAGCTTCTTCGTCTAGTATCGATTGCAATAGCTCAAGCATTTGAGACGCTTTCACGTGCTGTCGAGTGTTTGACACAATAAAATCTACCAGTGTGGCTTCCTCTTCTCCAAGAAACTCCATGATTTTCTTTGAGATCCATGGCCTCATTCTTTCGTGCAATTGGTGCTTTTCAATGTTAAAAACACGATTAAACATGTGAGCACCAAAACAAACTCACAGGCAAGACAACAAGAAATTATATAAGGTATCATTAATCAAGACAAAATGCAATGGGATTTATGATAGCTTACCTTGTCATACATAGCCCAGTTTATCTCGTAAGAAAATAACTCTTCCTTTGTCTTTGGGATTGTATCTATCAATTGTTTCGCATCCATAAGCTTCTTGGTATCAGGTGTCTTTGCTTTTCCAGGCTCTTTAGCGTCTTTGGTTGGACCACCATGTCCATCACCTCGGTCCCTAACTCTGTCTCTGTCCCTTTCCCGTTCCCTGTCCCGGTGGGTTGGCTTATCATGAGAACGTTTGCTCCTATGTTTTTCGGTTTCTGTCGTCTCTTCCTTGGGATTAGTACTCGAAATTCGTTTTGCAAATTCAGCGGCTAAAGCCAAATGAGGTGGTGTATTCCCTGAGCCACCATGGGCCACGGCCTCCTGTTCCTCGGTTGAGTAATCTATAGGAACCAAAGGCTTCATCTTCTTATCCTTATGTGCTTCGTCTTCATCCTCTTCATAGAAAACAGAAGGCACAGATGTCCGCTTTCCGGATCCAACAAGCCCAAATCCCAATTTCTTGGAGGGAGCATGTGCCTCTGATCCACTATTATTATCAATAGCCATTTCATTACCAGAACCGTTTTGTTCAATATCTGCACTTGGGAAAGGGATCCATTAGAAATAGAAAGAGAGACAGAGGGGCGAAGGAGAAAGGCCATAATGAGCGATAACAGATAGGATATAAACTCCTTACCCGATGCATGGTTCTCATGGACAGATTCACCTACAGTTTGGAGAGTTGCCTTATTATCATCGCTTTCCATGGTTGATGTCTGAATCGATTCACTTCCAATAGCTGCCTGTCCAGATAGGAGCCTTAAGGCATCTAATTGTTGTTGCTGCAACTTTTCCTCCTCAGCAATTCTCTTCGCCTCAGCAACCTCTTCTTCTTCTTTCAATCTATCAGCTAAGTCATCCTCCTTCTCTCTTAGCCGCCGTCTTCTTCTCTCATCTGACGCAGCCCTATGCCATCTTCTTCTTGAATCATCATCTTCTTCATCCTCCTCTTCCTCATAGCGGATTTCCTTTTTCCTCTTACGCTCTTTGTCTTTCTCCTTCTCCTTCTCATACTGTCGTTCCTTCTCTTTTTCTCTTTCTTTGCGTTCCCATTGTCGAAGACGAGTCTGGTAAGCACGCTCCGCATCCTCAAGTTTCCTCCTGTGCTCTCTCTCTTTCCTTAATCGTTCTCGCTCGGCCTCCCTCTCATATCTATCCACTTCTGGCTCCTTTTCACCTCTGTCTCTGCTTCTTCGGTCATTTCTCTTACTCCAATCAGGTGAACCTGTGTCAGGCCTATTGTGTTCTCCAGGAGTCTCAACATCATTTGCAGCAGAATCTATATGAAGGAGACATCTTATCAGATATAAGTAAACCAAAAATGGTAGCCAAAATATAAGTTTTAAGAAAAAAGTGGAGGCAAAGAAAAAGACCACTCCGAGCTATGTCAGTATTGGCGTCTCCATCCTTAGATTTAAAAGCAAGTTCTATGCCTGAACCATCAGCAGGTGGTGGTGGGGGTGGTGGAGGCAGAGGGTTGGTCTTTAACCTTTCTTCAATAGCACTTTCAATCTTCTCCTTAGCCTCTCTGTCAGCTTCTCTTTCTTCATCAGTTAGAACAGCAGAATTCGCAATATCAATGTTTTCTTTACTCTTTGGTTCTCCATCCTTCCCCGTCTCCCCTAAAGTGGGCGTAGCAGAATTCCCAGTTTTTTCTCGCTCACTCTCAGGACCTTCACCTTGGTTATTTTCGGTTCCTCTAGCTTGACTTTCTTTGGCTTTCTTTGCATCCACTATTTTCTTCTCAACATATTTTAGCAAATACTCCTTAGTTGCTTGGTTAACATTCACCTACCAACCATATAATAAAAGATGAGAAAACGTTAAGAGATGCTGTAGTATCTTATATAGCTATTGCACGAAGAACAGTGACTGCTAGGCGAAGGAAAAACATATATAAGAAACTGAGTAGAGAGATCCAAAATTACCAAAAGCTCTTGTCCATCTATTATAAGTTTGGTGAGCAGGCGTATGGCACGGAGAATCCCTTCAGCTGATTCAAATTCATAGAATCCAAAACCTTTAGGTTTCTTTGTGGTGGGATCTTCCGCACGTAAACAGTTTTTGACATGGCCACAAAACTGCAAAACAATGGCAAGAAAAATTATTAGAAAAGGAAGCTAAAACATAAACAGCCTTAAAAGTAGGGTTTCATGCAGATAGAAGGAAGAAAACAAACCTCGAGAATAGACATCATAAAGTCATTTTCCACGGTTGCTATCTTGCCAATGTAAATTGTGGTCTGAGGTTTTGCTACTGGTGGTACAAAAGGAACAACAGCTGGTCTAATCACAGGAGGCATTACGGGACGGAGACCAGGCATTCCTGGGACAGGGGGACGTTGTATAAGTGGCACAGCACCGGATGTACCAGGCGGGCGCATAATAAAACCTGGACGAACCATTGTTGGATATGGAGAAGGATATCGGAGAAGCCCTGCATCAACAAAAGAAAACAAGTCTCTGCAAATTCATCAGGAAATGCTTTACGTCTTAAGAGAACAACGGCATTAGCATAAATCAAGAGAGCCATGAAGCGAAATTGAAAATTCATTTTGTATTGTTACCACAAACTAGAGCAAATTAGATATGCACACCAGAGGCAGTACAAATACCACCAGGATGAACAGAGAAACCTGAAGAACACATTAAGAAGATAGCACCAGTATCGCAGTCATTATTACCACATTAAGTAGTTGTACCCTCATAGGGCAAATTGAAAGACATGAAGAATCTATAACCATCTCACAAACGTTGGATTAGAGATTGGATAATACTGAAACCCCCATCATCACATGCCCACATGGAACTTATAAAAACTAGTATCCTCCCATCTCAACCATTAGCAGCTTGACCACAGGTTGGAAAAAGAATGATGAGATATATGTGAAAGACGTAACGGAAGGTGAAATTTAAAAGAGATTGCAATACCTCAAAAACCAAGACCAAGGAGATCTCAGTCGCTACAAATGCTTGCTTCCGGAAGTTGGCTAACCCATCAAGTTCAAAGTTCTTAAAAGAAACTACAGTAAATCTTAATTTAACATAAATTTGGGGAACATGAGTCAACTCTTTCAAGATCATTTAAGTCAGCGGTTTCAGTTAAAATGTGTTAAAGAGTGTTATCTTCAAGAGAGCTACACTAGCTTAACAAAATTGACGAGAGAAAGAAAAAAGCGAATATATGCGCATACCAAAATTAAGGGAGTCGTAGAAGAGAGTCCCTAACCCAATATTTGATGCCTCGCAACCTTTTCTCACGGAACTCAATCAAGACGCTGTATGAGAAAACACCCGGTCATCGGTGTCCCTGATCTAAGCTTTTTCTCCCAAACCTAAACCTTTTTAATCTTTATCTAAACTACTTTTATGAATCACATTCAAAATACACAGAAAAAGCAAAAACGCCACGGAAACAAAACTCTACAGCCTAAGTTGCATTAAAAAGGTTTGGGGAAATTAAAGGATAAGAGGAACCCACCGGGAGGAGGAACGGGACCTGGAGGAGGAACACCATGAATACCGGGATAACCATTAGCCATAGGAGTGAAAGGTCTCATACCAGCTTGATTCGGAGGTTGTCCAGGCTGGGATTGATATGGTATGGATCCTGGAGGAGGAGGAGCTCCAGAGTTAGGGTTTTGAAAGTTGGCAACCTGAGTGAACTGCATACCGGGACGGAATGGTGGTGGCGGCGGAAGATTGGGGACAAGTGAGCCGGGAATCTGAGACGGAGCATAAGGCTGACCAGGTTGAAAGATCAGTTGTGTTTTGATTGGGTCGAGGGTTGCTACTTGCGGCTGCGGATGTTGTTGTTGTTGAGGCGGTGGGGTTGGCAAAGGATTTGGATTGGAAATCGGAGTCGTTGGTTCTGCTTTCAGCGAATTGGGATCTCCCGAGGCCGGAGAAGAAGGACCGTCGGCCATTGGATTATAGTTTGGTAAAAGCTTCTGGCAATGGAGTAATGTCTTCCTTCACCGAATCTCGATTTTTTGCCCTAGAAATCAAATTCGCTCAATTTTAATTTTATCTCTCTGTGTCAAATTTGCAACTTGTTTTAGGAGGAAAAAAAATATATAAGGTCACCTTGTTTATTGTTACACGTGTTTTTACATTATAGACTAATTCTTTATATTTTTTTCTTTTAAACTCAGCCACAGTAATTATTTACTTTTCCCTAGTACTCTCTTTGTGTTTTAAGATATGTTTTTTTAATCAAATATAGTATCGTTTTTCTGGTCAACATATATACTCTTAATTATTATGCAAAAATAAATCATAAAACCCCAAAAAGTATTTTATATCATTATTTTGAATTTTCTAAAAATACTCAAACTTTTTAAGATTATTTAATTTTGGAAGTATTTCAAAAATATTACATTATTTAGTTATATTATTTTATGAAAATCTACTGTTATTGGAAATGTTACAGTGAATTTTAAGAGATTTATTGTGATTTTAAAGTGATTTGGTGATATTTTTAGTTAAAAAAATATAAAAATCTAAATCTCATAGTTTTAGATATGAATGCAACATACAACATGAAGAAAAATTGCTCATTCAGCTGTTAACATGAGATTAATCACTGTTCAAATATGTTTGAAGCAATCAATTAAGAATATCATGTTATCGCAAACAATGTAAGACTGATTCTAACAATGTTTGGAAGTCATCTAAAGCATCATGTTTCTCCAAGTATTCCACAAGTTTTTGCTTATATTGCTTTTCAATTTTTTATTTATATCAATTTTATTTGCATTAGATCATTTTTCAATCATGATTTGTAATCTTTGCATCATTAAGATATAAATATTTTCTCAATGTTTTAATTTGAATAATTGGTCTAGATTTGATAATTTGAAAATGATTCATAACTCTCTCATGCTGTAGTTTTAGAATGTGTTAGTTATATTTTATTTTTGTGTATTTAGATATCAATAGTATTTATATATGTATAATAATTAGTTTTTTTTACCGAGTAAAATGTTACTTATGTAATATTCTAAAATATTACTTCTAATACACTATTGTGAATGCTATTATTATATAATTTAGTTATCTCTTTACTAGAGTGACATTAAAAACTATAATAAGTTAGGAAAATAATAAAATATTATCAAACAACTTCATAATAGGGCATATAATTTTTTTAACTTGATAATATTATAATCTACTTTATAATTGAATTCTTCTTCATAATTTAATTAAAAATGTACTCTTCTGCGTATTAAAATTATAATTAGGACTATTTAAGCAAACCAGCCATTTTCTTTTCTTTTTGGTCAATTTATTATATGAGTATAATAACATAAATGATTTTATAACATACAACAATTATTTTATTTACAATATGCTCAAGATAAACAGTTTTTACCTTTAATCCGCAGGACTATGACAAACAGTTTTACTTTCACTATGCAACACTAGAAATTTATGTAAAATTATTTTTATTAATATGCATAATCATTTACCGACTTAAAGTGATTAAAATAATTTTTATGTCGTGGTCAACCATTAAACCAAGACATTTTTTTGCAAATTTTATATTTATGTTTACTTTTATATATGTTTTATTTTGGGGGATGACTCCTTGTTCTTTTACTATTTATCAGTATGATTTTTTAGAGGTTGTTATTATTATTTTTTCAACCCAAAAAAGCTTTAAAGGAAAATGAATCAATTTGGTCTTAAGTTTGGTTTGTAAGAGATTTTTTACTTTCTTTATTATAAAAGGATAGTATTTTAAAACCCTTCGTAAAAAATTAGGGGTTTTCTTTAATTTTCTTGATTGACTTTATTTTCCCAAATATTACTTGCAATAAGCATACACAAGGAAATAAATTGCTCCAAAAGCAAAAATGCCAAAAATTAATAATTTTTTTGTCAACATATTGAATGTTAAAAACTAAAAAACATCTGAAGCCCAAGATAGAGGAGTTGTATCGAAATACACCATCTTTAATGATATTTTTCGTGCACTCGGCGCAAATTTGTTTGCTCTTGTGTTTGACGTTCTTTGAATATATGTAATTCGTATATTGTCGAATATGCTTTTGCTTCGAGTGAATTCGTCGAGATAAACTCCAAAAACTGGCCACTTGTTTGGTGAAGACACAATTTTTACCAATTCTTGACAGTCTGCGACGAATATCACTTCTAATCTTTGGAAAGAATACATACATTTCATAGCCTAAATAAAGCGCTTCTAATTTGGCATGTAGTGGCGATAGACTACATCTAATATTTCTGGCTCACACCATCATTTTTCTCCATTTTGTGTAGAAACCCATCTTTGGCCTGAGAAATTTTCCAATTCCTTCCAAGAACCATCTACTTGACACTTCCATATGTCTTGTTGTGATGGTTCCATATGCGGTCATATGTCCGGAATAAAAGCCTCTTGTAAGCCTTGAGCGTCCTCCCATATTGTCCTTCCTTTTCTGCCATTAGGAGAATATCCTGTGGATTTTTATCCAGATTCTTGTATACCTTATCATTTCTTCTTTTCCACAAATACCAAATAATCTATGGAAAGTATCCTTCTGGGTTATTTTTGGGTATGTTATGAAATAAAAAATATAGATTCGAATAGACCGACGACGTTGGAAAAGTGTCTGGGTGTGAATGAATTTTTTATAATGTACAAGTTTGGATAGCCGGTGGACATTAAAAAAGACATGATTAATGGTTTCATTATCTATTTCACAACTTCCACAAAGTGAATCACAACTTATACCCCTAGATTTTACATTTGCCGCTACCAAAATACAACAACCTCATAGTAATTGCCAAATAAAATGCTTTATTTTTGGTGGGCACATCAGCTCCCACACATACGCTTGCAATATCGTAGTTGTTTGTCCATATGTTACTCTTTTTACCTTTTTATCAGGATATAATGTTTCAATCAAATAACCTGATTTAATTATATATTTTCCATTTTTTGTAAAATGCCAACCATTAGTATCATGTCGTTCAAACCGATTAATTGTCAATGATTGTATAATACTGACGTCCTCTTTTATAATAGTTGTTTTTAGTAGGGGCATATTCCAAATATTTGTCTAACTGTCTATCAAGTTTTAATCTTAAAATAATTTGGATATATTGTAAGTTTAGAAGTTGCTGATCTCGGGCAAGGAAAATATTATTATTAAAGAAAAATTAATTGTTATCATTAATGAAAAATAGTATTTTTATTAACAAAAAAAGGAAAAATTAATAGTGGAGAGAGATTCAGAACAAAAGACAATGGCCTGAGTCATAAAAAGAAGACACCCCTGTACCCTCTCGCCTTCCCGAAAAAAGCACACAACCGTTTTCTTCCGTTCTGCCTCTCCGGTCCGTCTTGCCGGCACCGTGAGAGGGCAAAGCTTTTTCTTCTTTCTTCTTTTTCTACGACCTTCCTAATCCTCCATGCTGGGTTTTCCTCTTCGATCCTTGAGCTTCGGGCTCGTCGGATTGGAAGCGAGTCACCGTCGATATGCGCCGTCTTCCGGGGTGTTTGATTTGCGGTGGGCCGCTCGTGCTGGCAATCTTCCTTTGTACATCTTTCAGGTACAGATTCACCTTTGTACCTCTGACAGATTGGTCTCGGTGGAGCTGTGGCGAGATGAGAGGTGGTGGTATTCGATTCATCGGTGTACCCGTGCCAATCCATTTGTTTGAGGACGCATTTGGGTTTGTTAAAGGTCACTCGTGGTTTTTGTCTCATGGTTTCGAGTCTCCAGATGGTTTCTTCAAGCGGTGGTGGATTGGAGGTTGTTGGGTCGGCGGTGGAGATCGGCGGTATCGGTTGTCAGCATCTTGTTTTCTTCGAGTCAGAATGGGCAAGCTTCTGGGCCGGTTATGTTGGGCCAGTTTAGTCCGATCCTTCTGGATCAGCTTATGGGCCTTTTCCAATTGGGCTTTTGTATTCTGGACCAGTTTTTGGAGCGACCTATGGGTTAACCTCCTCTGGGCCAGATTATGGGCTGCCTTCATTTGAGCCAATTTTTGGGCCGATAGCTTTTGAACTGATTCTAATGGGCCTTTTGGGCCATGCTTGGGTCAGTTTCATTGGGCTGGTTTTGGACTCAATTGTGCTGACTCTTTGGACTAGCTCATTGAGCTGGATTCTTTTGGATCAAGTTCCATGGGCTGGTGTTATTGGACGGTTTATTGGCTTGATTTGCTTGAGGATTCAAGTATCATCCAAACACTAGAATTCTTTGACGGATGCAATTTTGCGAATTCAGGTCCACGAGGACAGGATCTGGAGAAGTTTTAGGCGCAATCAAATTAGACTTCTTGGTGGATATTACAATTAGCAGTAGATTGGTTTTTTGTAAATTTGGGAGAATTCGACCCTAATAACTTGTAACGTGATAGAGTCATCTAGGTTAAGTTTAAACTTTCTTTGGAAGTTTAGATGGTCTAATTTCTAGGAGAATTGAGTTAACGATTTTATGTTTTTTAAAATTGTATTATTCTATTTTTGGATTTCATAGTGTTATAAAAAAAAAAAAAAAAAAAGACAATGGCCGAGTCCGATTAAGAAGAGGAAGAAAAACAAAAGCTAATAGGAAAAAAAACTCCTTTTGGGAATGACAAAGAGGAAGCAGGAAGAAGTACTAGAGTTAGATTCTGTGCAGAAGAAAAGTTTTAAAATCGACTGGAACTCGGTGTTGGAAGACGATGGCAACGGGTGCAGCGGAAAGGAACATCAAGTTCCGGAGTTGGTGATTGTCAATACCAAAACTCCTCCCACTCAAGCGCCGGCATCTTTTGTCTCCGGAGATCAGATGAACAGTCTGAAAACCCTAACTGATCAGGCACTAAACGATCAGCTCGAGCGAATCAAATCTCACCTCGTGAAATTTGGACCGAGCTTACCCGATGAGGGTGAGAAAATCCGATGCAGAATCGCAAGCATCGAAGAAGAGAAGCAGCGAAGGGCTTTACACCGCTCGAAATTGGTATTACGTTTCCCATTCAAATTTACTTTGGAGTTTTGATTTTACTGTCTCTCTTTTGGAAGATCGATGTTACATTGTTCGGGTTGTCAAAGTTTGTGTTAAAGCTTTGCTCTTTTCCTTTTTTTTGGTAAAGAAGGAAAGCTTTGCTCTTGTTAACTGTATTTCCTTTGTCATTTTGTGTTCTTCCGAAGTAGATTTTGTGAATGATGCATAATCGTGGTAACTACTAGTCACAGAACACACAAAAATTTATTGTGATGATAGAGCTGGTTATCTTCTTGAAATTGGAATTTGTTTTATCTGAATGTGAGTCTTTAACTTTTTCAGGATGCGGAAAGAAGTTCGAAGCTCATGCATGCGACAAGCTCAGGTATCTTGTTCAACATTTGTCCCATCCTTGGTGAATGGTAGACAATGTTAAGAGTTTGTTTGTTTCTAGCAAATAAGTTTGGTTAAGTTCAACTGTTCAAGTAGCCATTAGGACCCTTGCTTGGATCCAGTATATACAATTTACTTCTCATTAGCAAAGCTCAGTCACAGTTTTTGGAGTTTATTTTAATGAGCCATTTTTCATATAGGTTCAGATGTCTTTGCACGAGGGAATGAAGCCTCAAAGGACGCCTCAAGACAAGGGAGTACAGACTCAAAAGAAGTCTCACGGTCAACATTTGCTTCTGCTTTCAGTAAACCGAAAGTATAGAGCTTGTACATTGTGCCACATTTCAAACTGTTTTTTATGGATACTTTCATGATGCAACTTTGTTATATGTCTTGACAGCAGGATACTCAGCCAACGAAAGCATTTTGCAAAGAGCTAGAAGATATGGGATGTGCAAGTGTGAAACCCAATGCTGATAAAAAGATTGTGACAAGGCAGAAGAACGAACGGAGGATGTTGTCAGAGGTAGGGAAAGCTGAGCACAGGGAAAAACAGTTTAATCTTGGATTTAAAGGGTCAAAAGAGAATCAGAAATCCAAGGAATCTTATGGGAAGAAAAAGCACAAGGAGTCTTCCACTTACTCTCTGCTTGATGATGATGATGACAACGACTCAAATGGCCATAAAACTCCTAAGTCCGTTTCCTCTCTCCTTTTTCAACTGTTTTTTGCAACGATTTTGTTGTTTTTCTTAAAGGGGTTTTCAAGTATACCATTACTGGTTATTGCTATTTTCTTGTGACATGCCATATTGTAACCTCTCTCAACATCTTTCTCTCATAGGGAAAGGTTTTGGGAAGCATTTCCATCACAGGGTTCAAGGCGCCGTAAGGTATTCTTGTTTACTACTTTTATCATATATTGCATTTTCTGTAAGCAATCATTATAGCTCTCAAAGATATACTCCAGCAGGACCTTTTGTCAAACTTCTGTTATTTTCCAACCGACTATTTTATGAATGGTATTACAAAAGACTTCAATTTTGGAACAGTTTATTGCTTTCTAGACATTTTCTATGCGGTGCTTCGAACTTGGTGATAAGATTTTCTGAAAACCTGTAGAAACCAGATGATACAGTGATTAATGTTGACGAAGAAGAACCTCGGCCTTCAACGGTTGCAGAGCAAGCAGTTGAACTACCTGAAGGGTAAAAGCTCTATGTTTCATGTTTATCCTCATTAAGTTACAATTCCGGCTTAACATAACCTAATATTTGATGAATGATGCAGCTTACCGGACGATATATGCTACCCATCAAGGTAAATTTATTCCAAGATAGATCGACGCTTACTTACCATTACTCGATCATGTTTCTCTTCACTTCTTCACTCTCGATAATGTTTCTTCTCTTCACTTCATCTGGTGATCCAGGGATGATCCACATTTTGTCCAAGTTTGTCTTAAAGATCTTGAGTGCCTTGGGCCTCAGGAATTTCTAACATCTCCTGTCATGAATTTCTATATCAGGTGATGTTTAGATAGATTTGCAATATATGTTATCTTGTATTGATACTTGCACTACTTTTAATTAAATAAGTGTCTATCGAGTTTATGCAGATTTTCTAATGTTATCATTTTCTGTGGCTAGGTTCTTGCAGCAGCAGGTATCTTCGGCCAATCATATCTCTGCCGATTGTCACTTCTTTAACACTTATTTCTACAAGAAGCTCAGTGACGCTGTTTCATACAAGGTGATCAATGGTTTTCTTGTGCACTGTGTTTGGTTTGCATGATTCACAATTTAATCATTGTCTTTCCATTTCAATAAAATAGGGAAATGACAAGGATGCGTTTTTTGTGAAGTTCAGGCGGTGGTGGAAGGGTGTTGATTTATTCCGTAAGGCATATATATTTATACCGATACATGAGGAGTAAGTCTTACAACTTGATGAGAACAACCTGAATTTTTATTTTAATTGCAATTGTCGTCTAAAAACAAAATTTTAGATTGTTTGATAAGATTTCTAGATAATCTATGTAGTCACCATGATTCTTGTACCATGTTTCAGTCTCCATTGGAGCCTAGTAATAGTTTGCATCCCAGACAAGGAAGATGAATCGGGATTGACCATACTTCACCTTGATTCACTAGGACTTCACTCGAAAAGATCCATTATTGAGAATGTAAAAAGGTGGGAAACCACCAGGAGCTTTTATCTTTTCACATGCTTTGTGTTTTTATGCATATATGGTTTCAATACGTTAAACGGAGATGCATACATGTCAAACATTTTACAGGTTTCTAAAAGATGAATGGAACTATTTGAATCAGGATGATGATTATTCATTGAATCTACCGATCGCAGAGAAAGTGGGGAGAAACCTCGCACGCAGGATTACCGAAGCTGACATTCAGGTCAGTCTTTTACCTTTCTAGTCCCAATGACTCAAGGAATCTTTAGACGGTTCTTTTTGAAATCTGACTAGTAACCACACGATCATATCAATATGTCTTATGGTATTCTCTTTATGCAACAGGTTCCACAACAGAAGAACGATTTTGACTGCGGCCCGTTTGTTCTCTTCTTTATTAAGCGATTCATCGAAGAGGCTCCTCAAAGGCTGAAGGGGAAAGACCTTGGAATGGTAAGTGATCTCAAACTCTCTTCCTAATACCAAATCATATATCGTCTTAGACTCTTGGCCTTGTTTAACTTTTGTGCTTCAATTTGTACAGTTTGACAAGAAATGGTTTAGACCTGACGAAGCCTCTGCTCTTAGAGTCAAAATCCGAAACACACTCATCGACCTTTTCCGTGTCAGTGGCGATACCGATGGCCACAATGACGAGACAGATTAAACCTGTATATAACAAAAAACATCTGATGACAATGCAGCATACAAGTCGAGAGATTGCTCACCGCTCTATCAGAGTTTAAGTTTTTGCTTGTATAGGCAAGGAAAAAATGTATTATTTGGGCTGCAAAAAAAAATGAATGCCGTCGCAATATCTTAATAATCTTTTTTTACATCCGTGGTTTTTCAAAAATCAACAAAATAGTTTAATAATTAATATAAAAATAGATTATCTAGATAAATACAGTTAATATATAGATCATTATAGTTGTTAAAATTAACATCTATTATTGTTAAAGAGCCTTTGAAGAAAAAAATGAAAATTAACATCTAATTAAATATTATTTTACAACAAGGTGAAAATTTAGTATTTTTTTTTATAAGACATCCGATAAAACTGATGCTTTTAGAGCGGTGCGGAACTGCTCAGACACCCGCAACACCTGAGCCTGAATCGCCCCAAGCATGCCAAGCTGTCCACATGCTGCCATTTGGTCGTTGCCTCGGCTAAACCGCATTAAAACAGTGCAACCTCCTTCAGCCAAAATGTTACGGAACTTGATCATCTTGTCTTCATCGGTCTGTATGAACTGAGAACCACTGTGTGGATTGAATTGAATAAGGTTTATCTTGCATGGACTTCCCTGCACAAGCTCCACTAGCCTCCTTGCATCATCCATGCTGAACAATTAAAGAGTGTCTAGTTCATGATGCTTTCAGAACCGAATAATTTTAACGGAGGAGAATTGAAATTGCAAAACAGAGGGCTTAACAGTGGTTTCCAGTCATGTTTTCTACATACCTATCATTCACTCCTGCGAGCATCACGTATTTGTACTTGTGTCTTGAACTGAGTTCTTCTCTGAGCGTCTCAAGGAGCAACGATAACTTGTGTTTCCTGTTGATAGGCATTATCCAGTTTCTAACCTACGAGGTTCAATATGAGGTCAGATCATAGATCATGAAATAATGACTGATTTAAAGAGACGAGTGAAAACAAGACCACATCGGTTGTTGCATTCAGACTGACTGCCAAAGCGCAATTCGATTCACGGAGAAACTGCTTTAGCTGAGGAACAAGGCCACTGGTCGAGACTGTGACCTTGCGGGGACTAAAGTGAAGTCCATTCTCCTCTACCATCATCGTATTAACAAATAAAATTATGGTTTGAATTAAAATTCTAACGAGATTTATTCGTTATATACAATTTTTTATTTAACCTTATGAATCGATGATTCGATTATTCTTTCTCTTAATTAATGACAAAAACAGAAGCAAAACATGAGATTACCGGATTCATTTCAAGAGATGGCTCTTCCCTCTTCATGTAATTCATTAAAGAATTCTTTGTTGTTTACGTTTGTTGCAAGAAAAAAAAAAGAGTCAATTCTTGGACTCGATCTGTGAGGAAGGATCGCAAGAAGCAATGGATTCACATATGGCAATTGATTTCGATCATGAGAAGAACTCCATAACACAATCAAAGGTATCAATATATATATATGTCCTGTAATATGGTCTTAGAGAGAATCGATTAAGGGTATTTGAAAGGAATATGCTAATTGAGGATATATCAACATGTCGTAATAGATGTTTTAAAATTCATTTTAGAGAAATTTTTTTTTAAAAAATAACTGATTGGTTTGAAAATACCAATTGAACCGAACCATTTTGCAAAATTGATGATAGGTTTCGAACTCAAAACTGAACAGAAACCAAAAAGTGTTTTAAAAAAAATCCAACTCATTGGTTTGGTTTTCAAAATAATTTAGTCGGTTCGGTTCCAAGGAAAGACTTCGATTTTGACTAAAAATTGGTAATGCTTAGACTAAATTTGTTATATATTATTTTTATTTGTCTTGGAATTTCAGTTATTTCGGTTTTTCCGCAAATCAAAAATAACACGAATATAACAAATTCTTCTACAACATTTCATGACTGAGAAACCCCAAACCACAAGAATCATAACAAGCTGACAACAAGAAGGAATGAATTTGGAAACAGAGAAGCAAATACCAACAAGATGATTTTAAAGACACATGATGCAAATGATAAGCTACATGATTACTTGGAACAAGAGAAGCAAAGCAAATACCAACAATATTATTTTATCAAAACTTATGATGCAAAGGATAAGCCATGCGACTAATCTGAATAAGAGTAGCAACTACCATAAGAAAAATAATGAGTCATGATTAATAGTAACACACAAAAGCTAACAAAGCTATTAGTTTAGGAAGTAAGAGATCATTGAACTTAACAATAAACTCCAAATGATATTAGTGCAAACATATGAAAAAGGAAAAACTTTTACAAGTCACCTAAAAACATTGACTCATACTTGTACTCTCACCGATACGTATCTCCATCATATAGCAAGTTTAGAAGCGTCAAATTACCAATCACATCTATCTATAAACGATATGAGCATAAACACTAAAAAAAAAAACAGAGAAACAAGTTATAGGCAAAAACGTTATATGACGATGTTTCAACATGAATAACGACATCTAAAATTTCATCCAAGTCTAGCTGAGTCTCAAATAACCAACGCGAGACCATAAAACAATAATAGCACCAGGAAAGAATAAAACACAAAAACTAACATGAAACATTATTAATAACATATGCGAAAAGATTTACAATCCTGTAGAAATCATCAATCATAAGAAACAATGTAATAAAGAAAGCGTGAAACTAACAAATAAAAAATATTAGCACAGCAAGTAGTGTTAAATTTAGCAGCTAGATATAGGAATGATATGAGCAGAAACATATAAAACAGAGAAGAGAGACATACAAAAAATAAAGATAAAAAATAGTGTCTAAAATAGCACAAAAAAGAAGAATAAAACTAAAAAACTAGCATGCACATGTTGAAGAACAGATGACAGAACAAAACTAAATCATGGTGAAATCAGCTCCAAGCCTTTGATTTAACCTCTTACATACATCATTACTAATATGACAAATACACATTAAAAGCAAAAGATTTCTCACGTAAGTATGTGAGAAAGTTACAATGATAGCTTTTCTACGCACTCGACAATCAATTTTTTGTTATGAGAGCAAATTATGTACCATAAAATGATTCAAACTACAAAGGCAAAGAGATAAATTCAACATAGAGATACACATAAGAAAATAAAAACAATATCTTAAGCCAAAAATAGGGATTCGTCAAAGTAATATTAAGGAAATTTTATCATAAACTCAAGCAGCACAGATATCTAACTTCTATATATAGTTCCTTTTAGAACTAGAGAAACTAAAAGCAAAAGCACTATGCATATCTTTTAAAGGGATTGAATGAATATAACCTGAAACTCATAAAAGGAATGGAAAAGGAAATAACCTGAAGTTCTTGTGCTGTTCTTTGGAAACCGGAGGAGAACATCAGTATGTTTGTTTACTACACGATAGTACCTGCATAAAATGACAACAGACAGATATTAAGCTTTAGAGACGAATGTATCTCTAGACTTGATCATAAAATAAAGCTTCATGTATCGAGCAAATTATAAATTCACATACCTGAAATAGAAGAAGGAAAAATAAGCTTTTAAGAGATTCATGAAAGTGGTATTTAAGCTTATGTCGTACTTACCTCATCTTTAAGTACCTATACACTTAGAACCGAGTAATTCCAAGAGACTGACTAGAAATGCAAGTAGTCCAAAAACGTGAGACAACCTTATCATTTTCATTCTAGCATCAAGGACATTCTTTTGGCTATTCATTTAGCTTAAGTGACTAGGGTCTAGGACTACCTTGTTTTTAGGAGGCATTTGTTTATAGCTCGATGATAGGAAACCGTCGTGACAAGCTCGTTCAAGTTCAAGCATCAGTAACGTTTCTGAGAGATATTAAATTACCTTGATTCTAGGACGAGGCATTTGCTTATAGCTAGGGTGAACATGAAGCCGAGGGACAAGCTCATTTACATTATGTTATCAAGGACATTTAAGAGAGGTAATTAAAATTACCTTGTTTTTAGTATAGCAGACAATGGACGAGGCATTTGATATAGCTCGGTGACTAGGAAACCGAGTTATCAAAAAATCTGGGACAAGCTCATTTGTATTATGGTATTAGGGCAGTTTCAAAGTGGTAACTAAAGTTACCTCGATGCTTAGATGAGGCATTTGTTTATAGCTCGGTCACTAGGATACTTGAGGCAAGCTCGTTTACGTTATGGCATCATGGACATTTCAAGAGGTAATAAAGACTACCTCGTATCTGACTTGACATTAGTATAGCTCGGTGACTAGTAAACCGAGATATTCAACCGGAGAAAGCTCATTTGCATTTTTTTCACTAGGGATAGTTCAAAGAGGTAATTTGAATTACCTCAATACTAGGACGAGACATTGCTTATAGCTCGGTGACTACGGAACCGCAGGACAAGCTCATTTGCATTCTTTTGTCGATTTATTTTTCTTGAGTAAATAAGATCTCAAGCATCAGGGATGTTTTCTAGCTTCATTTAGCTTAAGAGACTAAAGGATCTCAAGCAATTCCAGAGGCATTTGGGTGTTGGACACATGTGACTAGGAAGCTAAGTAGCCGAAAGAGGCGGAAGACCTCATTCGAAAACTAGCATTTTGGAACATCATTTGCAGGACATGTCGTTTCAAAGAGGTAATTAAGATTACCAGAATTCTACGGTGACTAGAAAACCATACGACAAGCTCATTGGTGTTATGTCATCAGGGACTTGGAGAGGTAAATAAAATACCTCATTTTTAAAGCATTTAATTATAGCTCGGTGACTAGGAAACCGAGTTATCCATTGAACAGGGACAAGCTCATTTGTGTTATGTCATAAGGGACTTAGAGAGGTAAATAAGATTACCTCATTAGGCATTTGATTATAGCTCAGAGACTACGCAACCGAGTTATTCAAAGAGGTGGGACAACCTCAGGGACAATTCAAAAAGTAATTAAGATTACCTTGATTCTAGGACGAGGCACTTGTTAATAGCTCTGTGACTAGGAAACCGAGTTATCCATTAAACAGGGACAAACTCATTTGTGTTATGTAATAAGGGACTTAGAGAGGTAATTAAGATTACCTCATTTTGAGGCATTTGATTATAGCTCAGAGACTATAAAACTGAGTTATTCAAAGAGGTGGGACAACCTCAAGGATAATTCAAAAAGGTAACTAAGATTACCTTGATTCTAGGACGAGGCATTTGTTAATAGCTCGGTGACTAGGAAACTGAGTTATCCATTGAACAGGGACAAACTCATTTGTGTTATGTCATAAGGGACTTAGAGAGGTAATTAAGATTACCTCATTTTGAGGCATTTGATTATGGCCCAGAGACTAGAAAACCGAGTTATTCAAAGCGGTGGGACAACCTCAGGGACAATTCAAAAAGTTAATTAAGATTACCTTGATTCTAGGACGAGGCATTTGTTAATAGCTCGGTGACTAGGAAACCGAGTTATGCATTGAACTGGGACAAGCTCATTTGTGTTATGTCATAAGGGACTTAGAGAGGTAGTTAAGATTACCTCATTTTGAGGCATTTGATTATAGCTCGAAGACTACGCAACCTAGTTATTCAAAGAGGTGGGACAACCTCAGGGTCAATTCAAAAAGTAATTAAGATTACCTTGATTCTAGGACGAGGCATTTGTTTATAGCTCTGTGTCTAGGAAACCGAGTTATCCATTAAACAAGGACGAACTCATTTGTGTTATGTCATAAGGGACTTAGAGAGGTAATTAAGATTACCTCATTTTGAGGCATTTGATTATGGCTCAGAGACTAGGAAACCAAGTTATTCAAAGCGGTGGGACAACCTCAGGGACAATTCAAAAAGGTAATTAAGATTACCTTGATTCTAGGACGAGGCATTTGTTAATAGCTCAGTGACTACGTAACCGAGTTATCCATTGAACAGGGACAAGCTCATTTGTGTTATGCCATAAGGGACTTAGAGAGGTAATTAAGATTACCTCATTTTGAAGCATTTGATTATGGATCAGAGACTAGGAAACGGAGTTATTCAAAGCGGTGGGACAACCTCAGGGACATTTCGAAAAGATAATCAAGATTCCCTTGATTCTAAGATGAGGCATTTGTTTATAGCTCGTTGCCTACCGATAGACAATGACGATAATAATGGAAATCTAAGTACTAAGATATCAAAACTTTTTGAGAGCGGTAGTTACCTCATCGTATGTGTAAGAATAATTTTATATATGTCCATAAATGAACGAAGACCACAAATGAAATCACAGAGAAAGTAAAGACCTGAAACTAAAAGTAAAAAGGAAATCGATACAAAATACATAAACCAAACAGAAAACAAGAAAACAAAGACAATCAAAAACCAGGCGAGGAAAAACAAGTAAAAAGCAAGAAACATAGTTGACAAAATCTCTATAAGACACCTGTTAAAAAAACATGAGAAAACCATTGATAGAATAATAGGAGATAAAGAAAAGTAAAAAATCAAAGAAAACTAAAACAACAGATGACAAGAAAATAAGAAACATAGCTGAAAAAAATCTCTATAAGAAACCACCAAAGTATAATAAATAGCAATCCACCAAAAAAAATTATGAAAGAAATATGTAAACTGAGCTAAGAAAGCTACACCAATGGCGGCATGACACCTATATGCACCAAAACCAAGATCAAGGGTATGAATTATGAAAGAAGCAAAAGATGGTTTTGACCTGACAATACCTTGAGACTTTCTGGTGTGCTTTCGGATCAAAGTAAGACTCCACATTTCAAAAGCACAATCCCTTGCAGGCATGTTACAAATCAAGCCGTTTCCTAGCTTTTGCTGCCAAAAAGCATCTTAACTCCTCCCACGGGTACACTCATGTCAAAGAAATAACATCAGACATGAGACAAAGACTTCATTAAATCGAATAATCCCGTCAATATTAAGACATCGTTGCCAAGACATCATCTTTTCCAGAAGACTAAAGATTAACCACAATCAAACTTATTAGACGCATAACTGACATAAAAAGAAGAGAAGCAGATACTGAAAACTCACGTTTTGGATATATAGTCTTAGATTGTTTATGACTTTGTTTCGATCTTGGTCCGGTGATAGAGAAAACGAGAATCAATTCGCTGTATGAGAATCCAAAAGACAAATAATAAAACTGAAGCATATATCATCCATGAACCAAACCACCATCAGCAAACAAAAACTTATCAAGAACAAATAAGAAAGTACCTTTTATCACAGTTGCGTTCTTGAGGCGTCATTATCAATCACAACCCTAAATAAAAAATCATGCTAATCAAATCCAAAACCAGTTCGATTATATTCCTTTGTACATAAAACTATAGAGTATGAATCACGCACCTTGTAAATGGATTAATACAAAAAAGAAAGAGAATCAGGCAAATTTGAAACCGCAGAAACAAAATTAACAATCGGATTTTCGAAACCCTAGAAAGCGAATCAATCGCCTCCCAAAAATGAAAAAAAAAGAAGGAAATGATAAAGAAATAATGCTTTGACCTAGAAAATATAAACTCTTTCGTTACGTGGCGTTTAATCAAAACGACACCGTTTACTCAAGTTATAACGGTCAATAGATTGTACAGCTGGCATTAAAATGATAATTTATATAAATATATCATGTTACAACGGCTCTTTTTGATTTTAAAAATTTCTCACCGACTATAAACCATTTTGCATCGGACCGACCTGATCCCGATGAAGCAAATCTGAAATAATAAAAACTATACTTTAACCTCCTCAACCCATTTATTCATCATCTTGCCACTTAGTATCTCGCGAAAACGACGCCGTAGTTTATGTAACTGATAAACTGACCTTCTCGGACGAGAAAGAGTCAGCCCCGATGTTGGATTGGCGCCGTTTCTTGGTCCGGGTAAAATCTGATTCGAATCGGATCCGTAACCCGAGAAACCGTTCGGAGCGCCGGTGTTACTAGTTTTGTCGGAATAAGAAGTGAATCTCGCGTTCGGCGTTTCACTCGTTTGCCGGAGGCTTCGGTGAATCCGGTGGCGTAAAGTGGTGAAGCTCTGGTCAGCTACGTTGATTGGAAGCGCGTGGAGTCTACTGCCCTCAAAGAAGATGCCTTTAAAGGCAAAAACAAAAAAAAGTTTTGGTGAATCAAAGAGGTAATGATACGTTTATTGCAGACTTACCCGTTTCCTGGAAATCTCGACTTGTCGGATAAGGTCTCTGTGCCTCTTCGAGATTCTGTCTCTTACTCAGGTCAAAGTTTTCAAATTTTGTTAAATCTAACACAGAAGACAGAACTCAGTGAATGTGAAATGATGAGTCAAATTTGTTATTTTTGTGCAAGTTTCTCATTGACTGCTTTTATGGGTTTCTATTACATTTTTATGTTATTCATCTCAAGACTTGTTGTCAGAGATGGCGGTTGATGCTTTCAGAAACCTCTTCCTTCCTTTGACCGTCATCTCTCCATCTCTCTGACCTCATACTACAGCACTTGGGAAAGCCAGATACACTCTTGGTACATAACTTAGTTGATCCTTTACTTTGATCATAATCAGTCAATTAAACATTTCACTTGATTGATTTTCGTCTCTTGTGTATAGGACTTGTTTTATCCGCTGATGGATCTTCTCTTGACTCTTGCCAAAGATTATGAGCCACTAAGTCTGCCTATTATGCCATGGGAGACAACTCCAAACATTTGATAAATCTCTGGGAGTAAGTGATGATTCTCCTCCCACGAACCATGCTTGTTCTTTAAGACTTCATTTTGGTTGCTCCTCTTCTTCAAGTCGGGATATTAAGATTGATCCTTGAGACATTGATGCTTGTAGCCGATGCAATGAAATTCTGCCATCACCATGTCGATTTTGATAAGCAACTACGTCATGAAAGAACACTATCACTAATTAGTACACATGATGTGGCATATTGGGTTTTCTTCGGAGAGGGTTTGGGTTTGAGTTTTAGGCTCATTGCGCTCTTCCCTAGTTTCACAAGGCTCTGTGTTTTGAGGAAACTGTTGGTGCTTGCTTAAGATCGAACAACAGAGTTATATATCTTCAAATGAGTGGGCTGCACCTTGTAAGCATCTTGGAATAGCGTCATCTGAACACGGTTAGTTCACAAGGTACGTTACTGGTTTGTCTTAATTCTCATAGTTTCGTGAAACTTTTTCTTGCCAGAGAATAAAACTTAGAAGACAAATCTCTGTGACGGTGCACAGATACTACTGATGGATCCAATATTGAACCAAAAGAAACTGCTATGATGTTAACTCAGACTTTGATTCTTGTCAAGCCGAGGAACCTACTGGACCATCTAGAATAGGCTATGTTTGGGCTCAATTTTTTCTCTGACGTTAGCTTTGTCGCTTCTAATATCGTTGTCTGTATGCGATTAGTGTTATTGTTTGTTAAAGAAATTGCAACCACAAACCAGGGGAAAACAGATAACCATATTTAGTGTCGAAACCAAGTTGTATAGAGAATTAAGAAACTATATCAAAGTTAAGAGTACAAGGAAAAAAAACACAGACAGAGACTCATGATTCATGATCAATTCTATACATATTTAAAGAGAAAAATGTGTGTGACTGAATAGTAATGGAATCTGGAATGTGCGCTAGTTACCTCCGAAGCTTGATAACGCAGACCACTATCTCCTGCATGAACACTTCGTCAAGCCTATACCCTTCCATAATCCTAGTTCCCTTCACATCTTCTCCGTTTTCATGAAACCTAAAAACCTTCTTGAAACCCATAAACCCCGTGCTCATCGAACCTATCCGGATCCATGATCCTCCAGCAACCGCTATCACATTCATCGGTATAACCACAAGCCTCCGTCCGCTTAGCGAAGATGCATAGTCTATAGTCTAGAAAATCCTGATATTGAGGACCACAAGCACCAAGGGATGCAAGCAGTACACGTCGTTGTTGGTAACGTGTTTAGGCCAAGTGTATCCATCAGAATCGATTAACGTTTGCTGATAATATGCACTCTCCTCTTGTTGGATCGCCTAAACTGACCCATAAGCTGGCAACGATTTTATATCAGGAATACACGATGAAGACGATAAACGATTGGCGAGCAAGAAACTAATTTCGCCTTGGAACAAAAGCCGAATCTTGCACCTCACGTGATCTTGCTTCGAGTTCCATTTACTCATCAGAAGCCTATACTCCTCCATCAAAACCCATTTCTCTTGTATTCTCTGGGTTTCGTCTTCTTTCCGCAGAACTTGAAAATTTTCTTGAACCCTAGAAACTTCCCAGTATCCTCGTACTTTATACAGTATACTGTATATATATACAGTAATGCATTTTTCTAGTTTGTTGTGGTAGTGGTAGCAGTAAAAAAAAAGATATAAAAAGGATCTAACAAAATGAGTCATACAGAAGAAAACAAAATGCCAAAACCAAGAAGAGAAAATTGGTAAATTATATTTACAGACAAATACCTAAACGAAATTTTGTCACTCATAAACTGCTAGAACTAAGGGCATCATCATTGGAGGTTTTTATTTGAGTTTCTTAGAAAAGTTTAATATTAAAAAAATAAAAAATAAGAGAGAGATTGTTAAAAATTAAGAAACCAATTCTTAAATAAGAGTTTTAAGAACTGAGTTAAGAAACTCATATGACACTTGTCACTTTTTGATTAGGTTAGACTTTTAAATAAATATCTGAATTAATTAAATAGTTTATTTTTATTAAAATATTACTTTTATTTGTTTTAGAAACCTTTTTCAAGAGTTTCTCGGATGGAGGTGCTCTAAGGCTTCGGTCTTTTTTAACCATGTTGCTTCTTGACAAATGACCAAAATACTTAACATTTTCATAATTAACTTAAGACGGTAATGAAGTTAAACAAAATGCTAACTGGAATTTGTCATTTTATAGAACTCTGCTTAGTGTACACTAGTCAATCAGAATTTGACATTTCTCTTCGAACTTCGTGAATATATTGATGAAATCAAGCCCATGGAAAGCCGAACTCCAGAATTACATAAACAAGAGAGAAATATTAAGCAAGGAACAGTCTTCATAACGGGGAGAGAGCTAGGATTTAAGAGTCTTCCAATGATGAGACAAAAGAGTTCATACTCGACATTGAACATAACATCAATGTTTACCTTTGCAGTAGAACTAATACTGTTTATGATGAAAGTTTCATGTTTGTAACCATTGACACTCAAATACTCGAGTCTCGGAGAATCCATTTCAACCTTTGGATCAACACTAGGATCAGCATAATCCAAACATGTTTCTTTTCCACACTTCAAATTTTAGAGAACTTTATCATATTACGTACATATTCTAATTTATAAACTACAATCTTCTCGCTTCAACCGTGAGTTATTTACTATAACTGTAGTTATGGACTTAATTAGCTTTTTCAGCAATTCGCACGTTAACGATTGTAGTTTATAAACTTAGGAGATGCATATATCTGAAAATTTGAAACGTCACCACGGCAAAATACAGCCAATGGGAGCCAATATAATTCTGATACATGCAGATACACATATAATGAAGGATTTAATAGTCTCCTTCGCTTCAACTGTGAGTTATTTATTATAGGTGTAGTTATGAGCTTAATTATAGTCGAATTTATAAAGTCCAATCTTCATAACGTTGCACCGTTCCAATTTCCAAATTTCAACTTTCAAAATTAATTAAAATTGACAAATCATGCAAATGAGAGTCTGATTAACTATATTTATGACCTAAAAATCAGTCCAATCTTCATAAAGTTTCACCGTTCCAATTCCAACATGCACGCTACGTACATTCTTTCATCTCAAACGTTTTACTTTTTCCTGATTTCACTATATATATCTTCGAATATCTCTAAGATCAATCTCTCTTATTCTTAAAGCTCTCTACTCTCTATTCTCTAGCTATTTCTTCCACTCTAGTCAAATATGGGAGGTGGTAATGTCTCTAAAACCTCTTCTTCTCTTGCAATCGTAGCAGCAAATCCTCCCGACAAAAAAGTTGTCCCAATCGAAGCACCGATTGTATCTTCTTACAATGACCGGATCAGGCCGTTGCTTGACACTGTAGACAGGCTGAGGAACCTGAATGTGATGAGAGAAGGAATCCAGCTTCCCACCATTGTAGTTGTTGGAGACCAATCCTCTGGAAAGTCGAGTGTTCTTGAGTCCTTGGCAGGTATCAGTTTGCCCCGCGGCCAAGGAATCTGCACTAGGGCTCCTCTTGTGATGAGACTCCAGAGAAGTACTAGCCCTAGAACTGAGATCTGGCTAGAGTTCGGTGACAAAAGAGTTGATACTGATGAGGAGCATATCGCCGAAACGATTTGCACCGCAACTGAGGAAATTGCTGGTAAGTTCTGTGTTTCTCGTTATCACAGTGTTAGGTATGTTATATTTGAAATCCATCATGAAATAGATTGTTGTGAACTGTGACTGTGATTATGTTGCAGGATCAGGTAAAGGTGTTTCAGACACTCCCCTGACGCTCCATGTGAAAAAGGAAGGTGTTCCTGATCTGACGATGATTGATCTCCCAGGGATAACACGGGTTCCTGTGAAAGGACAGCCAGAAAACATCTATGAACAGATCTCAGGGATGATTATGAAGTACATCGAGCCACAAGAATCCATCATTCTAAATGTTCTGTCAGCTACAGTCGACTTCACCACCTGTGAATCAATCCGTATGTCCCGGAAAGTTGACAAAACAGGGGAAAGGACTCTGGCTGTTGTCACAAAGGCCGATATTGCTCCTGAAGGTCTCCTGCAGAAAGTAACGGCGGATGATGTTAACATTGGACTTGGTTACGTCTGTGTCAGAAACCGCGTAGGTGAGGAAACATACGAAGAAGCGAGGATGCAAGAAGAGTTACTTTTCAAGACTCATCCATTGCTCTCTATGATTGACCATGACATTGTTGGCATCCCGGTTTTAGCTCAAAAGCTAATCCAAATCCAGGCGACAATGATTAGACGCTGTTTGCCTGTCATTGTACTAAGCCGGTCGAGGTCATCAGAGAGATATGGGACTACGTTGAAGCTGTTCTCACGTCAGTCATCAGCAAATATTCTGAAAACTTCCCACAGATTCAACCTTCCATAAAACTCATCTCATCTCCAAGATTAAGGAACAATCTGTGAACCGAGTGATTGAGATAGTTGAGATGGAGAAGCAGACGGATTACACATGTAACCCAGAGTACATGACCGTTTACACACAGAAGATAGCTAATCAAGGAAGCTTCATCAGTCATGTACAGAACAACCATTACTTCTACGAGGGTGTTGAGATTTCGCATCTGAGGAAGTATGACGCGCACTTGCTTAGCCAAGCGTTCGACATGAATGTCAGGATTACAGCATATTGGAATATCGTCGTACGAAGGATTGTGGATAACGTTGCACTGTACCTTCAGTTTTCTGTTAAGAATCTTGTGAACAGTCAGTTTCAGAAGGAGATCGTGTTGGAACTGGTGGATCCTAAAGGCGGAGGAGAAGTTGAGAAGATGCTGGAGGAGTCTCCGTCGGTGGCAAGCAAGAGGGAGAAGCTGAAGAATAGTATCAAGCTTTTGAAGGAGTCAAAGGATGTTGTTGCCGCCATTGTTGATCAAAATAGTGCCTATGAAAATCGTTGATCGATTTGCTATTTTAAGTTTGGGTTTTTAGGGTTTTTGGTTCTTGAACTTTGGTTTGTCGCGTTATTTTATTTTTTTTAACTTTGATTTCCCGCATTATTTATGTCCTTTCTTTTTCTATAAACTTTTTTTTTTGTCCTTCTCGTCCTAAGCTTCTAAAATTAAATCAGCATCAGTTTAAAAATATACGTTAAATTGTTTGGTTCTCATATATTTATAATCTTATTTCGATACATAAAGTAAGATGTATTTCTTTTTAATATTTGGCACGGTTCGTTCTTCTTCATATTTAACACCTTATAGTCGTTGAACTCCAGTGACATGTATTCGCAATATATAGACTCACCCGTTTCCTGGAAATCTCGACTTGTCGGATAAGGTCTCTGTGCCTCTTTGAGATTCTGTCTCTTACTTAGGTAAAAGTTTTCAAATTTTGTTAAATCTAACACAGAAGACAGAACTCAGTGAATGTGAAATAATGGGTCAAATTTGTTGTTTTTGTGCAAGTTTATCATTGACTGCTTTTATGGGTTTCTATTACATTTTTATGTTATTCATCTCAAGACATGTTGTCAGAGATGGAGGTTGATGTTTTCAGAAACCTCTACCTTTCTTTGACCGTCATCTCTCCTCTGACCTCATACTACAAAACTTGGGAAAGCCAGATACACTCTTGGTACATGATCCTTTACTTTGATCATAATCAGTCAATTAAACATTTCACTTGATTGATTTTAGTCTCTCGTGTACAGAACTTGTTTCATCCGCAGATGGATCTTCTCTTGACTCTTGCCAAAGATTATGAGCCACTAAGTCTGCCTATAATAAGCAACCAATAAGTCCGTAAGGACCATAATGAAACTATGATCTAGAGAGAAAGAAACGCAAGAATCAAGCAAATCAGAAGATTTTTCAGTTAGTTACTAACAGTTATATATAATTTATTGTTGACCGATTTACCCTTGACTATCTCTGTATTCCGCAACTACCCTCTTCTTCCACGTGTCTTTTACCATAGTTTTCTTCTTATTATTACTTCTTTTTTTTTTGACATATTGTCCAGAGTTTTGTTCACCGTATTTTTGTGATAATAGTTGATAAATTTTCTACAGAAACTTTCTACAACGTTTTTTTTTAATATATATTTCTCTTGGTCTTCATAAAAGAACTTGTTCAATTAAATCAACAGCAGTTTAAAATATATTGTGTAGTTGTTTGGTTTACATATGTATATAAATTTATTTCTTTTTAATTTTGGCAGTATTTGTTCATCTTCATGTTTAACACTTTATAGTCGGATATTTTTATTCTTTATTATGAAAGATAATGAAAATTTTCAAATATCATCATATTAGTTGAAAATTCTATTGTTAATTAAAATTCTAATGAGATTTCTGTTGAAAAAATATATTAATAAGCATGTGGACTTATAATATATAGTTAAAATGTGAATGAGTGTGCTTAATAAGATTTTTTGTAACTTACAAATTTTGGTATTAAAAACCAAATAAATTTGACCATTAAATATGCTTGACCACCAAGCTATTCTTCTCCTATAAATAGCAAGCTACCTAGAAGGGAAAAATCATCCATTCATTCTAAAAGCAAGAAAACACCATTAGACACATTGTAGATATTCTTTGAGAAGTTTCTAAATGCTGAAGTTCTCTTGAAATATCTTCTTGGTTGTTGGTGTTAGGTGTTGGTATCTAAGGAATTCACAAGGTTTAACAGGTTCTTTCATTCTCCCTCTTCTACTTTTATCTTTCAAAAGTAGATTCTTTTTCTTGAGTATATAGTAGATAATTAGTTCGTAGATTCAAACATGAATGAAGCATGTTTGTCTTAATATTTAGTTGTATCCTGGGATTCAAAAAATGCATGAAAAACGTCTTATTGCGGGCATTTTATTGAGTTAAGGAAAGAGATCATCCCGCCTCCAAATGTTTTATTTTTTGTTCTTATGATTCAAAACCGAATTTTGTTCATGTTCTTATTAAGTTGTCAAAATGATTGTCTTGAAATCATGTTTTGAAAATACTGAATCTATAAACATGTTCATGAGATAATTTTTAGTCATATAATTAATTAATTATTGTTAGTTTTTATGTTCTTGCTAATAATTATGATGGTCAAATGTTAGATTTAATTATATAATTTAATATTATTAATTTATGTATATGTCATTATTATTTGTTGAAAATAAGTTACACCCACATTGCCGCAATGTTAATGTTTATATGTATATATCTATATTAATATATATATATATATGTTTAATAGTTTATTTCAATTTAAAAAAATAAATTGTATTACAAATTGATATTTCTAAAATCCGGTTTTATAATGTTCTACAATTTCTTGGTTATATATAAGATCAATGCTACACCTCCTGATTCGGCTTGGTTGAGCTAAGCACAATAGACCCGTTGAGCTAAGCATAATGGATCCAGTGTGCTCGTGGGAAATCAAAGCATTGGAACCATCAAGCAATTTTTCATGAAAGAAACCACTGCTTCGCCTCTACATACTGATGGACAATGTTCTGAAACTCAAACGTAAAAAGAGCATGGCTCTTGGATTACTAAAACTTCGTTATAATTATAAGAATGGTCAAGGAAATTAAAAGAGACTTGTGGAAATACACACATACGGTGCTAGATTCAATTCAGGTGAGTTTTGTAGTACTCTCAGCTGAAATACAAATGGAGAGATTGTTTGAGACTGTTGGAACAATATATTAATAAGCAATTTTGAGTTTATAATATATAATTAAATTATGAATAAGAATTTGTTTAGAAAGAACATTTTCCAGTAATATATATTATGAAACAAAGTTACTAAGAAATAAATGGTATAAAGGGGATCAAATTAAATTCAAAGATTTTTCATAACTTAAAAATATTTTAGAGTTAAAATCAAATTAAATTTGTCCATTATGGATCAAATTAAATTCAAAATTTTTTCATAACTTACAAATATTTTGTAATTAAAAATCAAATTAAATTTGATCATTATGACTCTTTACCACCAAATTTCATTCCTCTTCTATAAATATCAAGCTACCTAGAAGGAAAAATTCATTTCATTCTTCATTTTGTAAAAGAATACACTATTAGACTTAATTTAAATATTCTTTGAGAAGTTTCTAAGTGTTGAAGCTCTCTTAAAATATCTTGTTGGTTTTTTGTGTTGGTAGCTAAAAGATTCACAAGTTAAACATGTTCTAATTTTCTCCATATTCTATTTTTTCTTTCAAAAGTAGATTTTGTGTTTTCGAGTATATGATAAAATATTAGCTCGTAGATCTAACATGAATGAAGCATGTTAGTCTTATATGTTTGGTTGTATCATGAGATTCAAAGAATGTATATAAACTGTCTCATTGCATGCATTTTATTGAGTTAAGAAAAAAGATCATCCCGCCTCCAAATGGTTTTTATGATTTTATAAAATGTGTTTATTATTTAAATTTTGTTTTCACACATATTATTGTTTTAATCCATGTTCATCTTATTCTTTATTTAAGTTGTCAATATTAAAATAATAGTTATGAAATTATGCATTGTTAATATAGAATCTAAGAATTATGTTCATGAGATTAATATATATGTGAAATATGAAACTATAATTCTTGGTCAAAGAATAAAATTAAATATTGTTAGTTTTTATGTTCTTTCTAGTAATTATGTTGGTCATTCTAGAATTTATTATTCTTAGTCAAAATTTTATACTTAAGTATGTAATTTAATATTGTTGAATTATGTAAATGCTATAATTATTTTGCTAAAATAAGTTATGGCACATAAATATCAATATTAATGATTATATATATATATTAATATATATATATATATGTTTGATAGTTTATTTTAATTTCAAAAAATAAAATATGAAACAAATTGATATTTTTTAAATTCGGTTCTACAAAGTTTTACAGTTGTCTCAAACGTCAAATCTTTGATCTTGACAATAAATAAAATCTAATGAAAGAACAACCAGATACCAAAACATAGATGTCAATAAGAATTAAAAAGGGCTGATGCATAATAGACTAGAATCAGAGTCGTCTTTTACAAACATCTAGAATAACTTAACTTCTTTGAGAGAGCATATAACATAGACTTATTGAAAAACATTGACTGATTTTACATAAGCCAAGTAAGTTATTAATATGTAACGTAGCAATATTAATAAGTTCTAGAGAATGCAATATTACACTAAAATACTCCAAACAGATCTGAAGAAATTTTACCCCAAAATGCCTCTCTACAATTTGCAACTTCTCTAGCATCTTTAGCAACATTTCTACAAGAAATTAACTTTTTAAGTAATCTGCTATCACCATTTTTTATTTAAAGAGGATTTGTGTTTGAGTTTTAGGCTCATTGCCTCTTCCCGAGTTTCACAAAGCTCTGTACTTTGAGAAAACGGTTGCTGAAGATCGGGAAGAGAGTTATATTTGTTTGACTCTTTCACCGTGTAAGAATCTTGGAATAAGCGTCGTCTGAACACAGTTACTTCACAAGGTACGTTAATGGTTTGTCTTAATTATTATAGTCTCGTGAAACGTTTGTTGCCAGATAATAAAACTCAGAAGAAGAGTTTATGTAAGTTGTGGAACCTATTATGAGACTATACACAGAGACTACTGATGGATCCAATGTGGAACGAAATGAAAATGCTATGGTGTGGCATCATCAAGATGCTGACTCAGACATTGTTTCTTGTCAAGCAAGGAACCTATCGGACCATCTAGAATAGGCTATTTTGGGCTCAATTTTTCTCTGACGTTTGCTATTGCTGTTAATATCGTTGTTTATATGCGATTAGCGTTATTGTGTGTTAAAGAAATTGCAACCACAAACCACGCAAAAATAAATTAGCATTTTAGTGTCTAAACCAAATTGTATAGCTAGAGAATTCAGAAACTATGTATATAGTTAGGATACACAGCATGAAATCACAGATTCATACGAATCTAGAAAAGTAGAGTAAAGTCAATTCTGCAGATGATTTGAAAGAGAAAAATATGTGTCCCTTAGTTATATCATCATGAAATCTAGAGTAAGCGTTACTGGTTACCTTCGATTGCTGAGAACTTAACCTTGATAATACAAATCGCTTTAAACTTCTTCGTCTTTTCCAGAAGCCTATACTCTTCCATAATCCAAGTTACCTTCACATCTTCCCCATGACACATATATCTTCGTTCCTCCGCCTCACAAAACTTAAAAACCGTCTTCACACCCATCGCCCTGGTCTGCAACTTGATCAGCTTACGTTCTATGATTCTCCAGCAACCGCTATCGCATCCATCCGTTATACCACTAGCCACTGTCCGGTTTGCGAAGATGCAGAGTCCGTATTGCATAACCATTTGGTCTTGAATATCCACAAGCGTCGATGGATGCACGCAGTACACGTTGTTGGCAACGTATCTAGGCCAATTGTTTCCACCAGAATCGTTTATCGTATATAGATAACGTACAGCCTCTTCTATTGGATGGGTTAAACGAAATCCATAAGCTGGCAAAGATTGCGTTGGAGGAAGCGTATCTGATGAATACGAGAAATGCTTGGCGAGCAAGAAACTAATTTCGCATTGGAACAAAAGCCGAATCTTGCAAATCACGTGATCTTGCTTCGAGTTCCATTTACTCATCAGAAGCCTATACTCCTCCATTACCCAAACTCTCTTGTATTCTCTGGGTTTCGTGTTCTTTCCGCAGAACTTGAAAATCTTCTTGAACCCTAGAAACTTCCCAAAATCCTCGTACTTTATCAGTTTATCGCGACCTATGATCCTCCAGCAACCAGAGTCGCATCCGTCGGTTTTACCACAAGCCTCTGTTCGGGGTTTAACGATCACGAAGGTAGGGTTCTTGGCATCGAATGCCTCTCTTGGATCCTTGTTGAAGACGTCTGAATCTTTGACAAAGTTTTCAGGCCAGGAATCTCCGTAATCGATCATATTCTTCAGATAATCTGAGATTATTTTCTCGTCATTTGCTTTGATCAGATCGTCTTTGATATATGCATAATATGCATGCCGTACATCCTCCATAGTGAAAATTGGTTGGGCAATAAAAACAATGGAGATGAAGCGATCGAGAGAGAAAGAAACGCAAGAATCGAGCAAATCAGAAGTTAAAAGAAGAAGCAGCTGCTTCGCTTCTTGGAGATGAAACGACAAATGTTAACACAGTTGCTTCAGTTAGTTGCTACGAATAGTTTTATATAATATTCGTGTTGACTGATTTGCCCTTGATTATCCATTTCCATTTTTTTTTCTATTTTTCTCCTTCTCGTCCTGAGCTTCTAAACCACTAAACCACCTATAATATACAATTTTTAAGTAATTCCACAAAATCAATGAAATCTGATTAATTGTATTTAATTAACTAAATAGCGTTTAACAAATTACGTATTAAACTAAACCATGTTTAACCAATCATATTTTTAACTAAACCTACTCTAATAATACAAATCAAAAATTGAAATTAAAACCAGAAAACCAAAATTAAAATTTTACCTAATTACAAGAAAACATTTTTCTCATAACCAAATTAAAATTAAAAAACCCTACGTGACAAAAGCACAATAGTCATTTTTCTCCATTCGTCCTAAGGTTTCAAAGCAATAATTTGGAGGAGAGTAACACAGAGAACGTCGTTCTGGGTAAGAGTACAAATCTTTGGCCAACTCTATTTCCCTTCCTAAGTTAGCACTCTCATGTACCAATGATTAAGGATAACTCTTATGTGCAAGGTGCCATCATGACCTCACTCTGTTTCCATCCACTATTTCCTTCATTCTTCTCTGCTTCTCTGTGCTGGTTTTGCAAAGGAGAGAGATAAAACTATGTGGTTTTCAAATTTGATGTTACAGAGAAATTGGAGCTGTATGAAAGAATGAATACGACAAAAATGAATAATGCAGATAAACATGTTGCCACTGTTCCCATTAATTCCAGGTGATTTTGACATTTTTCACATAAGCATTGAGCATTATTTTGTGAAGCAGTAGTTAAAACAAAAGCATATAATGAATAAATAGAGAATAACCATTGTTTTAGTGTTTAATTTATGGTATTTGTGTGATATTTGAGTTTATGTTAAGCTTGTGTATGTCTGGTTTTGACTCCAAACTTGTGTTTCGTAATTTTTTGTGATGAATTTATCTTAATACATTCTTTCTTTGGTGCTACATGGATTTCGAGAATGACCTAAACCAAAAACATGAAAGTGAGAAGGAAGATACAAAGAATGTTGAAAATGAAAATAAAAATGGTAATGATGAAGAAAGCAAGAATGTTGAAGATGAGGAGGAGTTTGTAGATCAATATGAGCATGAGATTGAGGAGTCATTTACTGACTTTGTTGATGAGGAGTATATCGGCCATAATAATATTCCAGAAAGCTCAGAAGAGGAGGAGGATAGTTTGGTTTCAAGAGATAGAAAAATGAAAAAGAGATCAAAAGATAAGCTAGCTTTGTGAACAGCTTTCTACTCGGGTTTTGAGTTTAAAGAGGCAGTATTAGAATATGCTCTTAGCAAAGCAAAAAATATTGTGTAAGATAGATGGGATTAGACAAAGCTTAGCTTTAAATGTGGAGTTGGAGGCAAGTGTAAATGGCGGATATATTGCTCATATGCTAAAGATATTAAGAAGTGGTTGGTGAAGTCAAGGTACAAGTATCATAGTTGTACTCCTAATAGAAAGTGTAGGATTCTGAAAAGTCCAGTTATAGCAAAGTTGTTTCTATACAAACTGAGGGAAGATAGTAATTTGATGCCAGAGAAAATTCACGAACAGATCAAGGATATTTGGAAATTAATTGCGTCTAGGAATCAATGCCAAAGAGGAAGACTGCTTGCTTTGAAATGGCTGGAAAAAGAATATGCTGAACAGTTTGCTCATCTTCGTGGTTATGTGAAAGAGATACTTCATACAAACCCGAGATCAAGTGTAGTACTTGAAACTATCCCCAATGTTATTAGTCCTGCTACTGCGACTGCTTCTGGTTCTGCGACTACTTCTGGTTCTGTGACTGCTTCTGGTTCTGCGATTTCTTCTGGTTCTGCTACTGCTATTGATGTTTTTTATCGGTTTTATGTATGTTTTAAAATCTTAGAAGCTGTTGGAGAGGATATTGTCGACCAATCATAGGGCTGGATGGCACTTTTTAAAAGTTCGGTGTGAAAGGTATATTGCTTACTGCTGTAGGTCATGACACAAATAATTAGATTTATCTAGTTGCTTGGGCCGTTGTACAAGCTGAAAATTCAGAGAACTGGTTGTGGTTCATCAAGCTAATCAAGGTGGATTTAGGTCTTGGAAATGGCAGCAAGTTTGTTCTTATCTCTGATAGCTCAAAGGTAAGCATTATATTATTTTTTTGTCATGGTTTATTCATTGTATTTTTCTCTAATATAATATCTTTAACTCTTATCTTTCAATATTTTAGGGGTTGATCAGTGCAATCAAGGCTGAATTTCCAAACGCAGAACATAGAAGGTGTGTGAAACATATTGTGGAGAATTTTAAGAAGAAGCATAAAAGCAAAGACTATTTGAAGCCAATGGTTTGGAACTTGGCTTGGTCAAAAACTGAAACTCTTTTATTTTATTTTATTTTATTTGGAACTTGGCTTGGTCAAGTTTTCTTTTATTTTGGGAATTCAGTAACATGTCTCTTTTGCATAACAATCTGAAACTCTTTCTTTTCTCTTTTGAATTGGATTGTGTAATGTGGTTATTACTTTTTTTTTTCCAAAAAACCAATACTTTCCAACTCTTATTACTCTTAAATTACACAAATTCCATACTAACAGTTTTTTACTTTCAGATTAGACAAATCAATCATGAAGAAACAAGAAAAAATTTCAGAAAAAGATTCATGAAAAAGGCTCATTATCATATCTCAAAGTAATTTCTTAAAAGCAAGCTTGATTTTATAGAAAGATGAGGTGTACACATCTTTCTCCCACTGCATCTAATACTCTCATAGAATTATGTTGAATTTCTCTTTGAAAATTGCAGGATTATGAAATATTGCAGGTTTATTGCAGGTATTCTGTAACTTTGTCTTTCTCTATATCTCGTTGTCTCTATCTCTTTCGTTTTTCTGTTTTTGTTGTTGATTCTCTTTGAGAAAAACCTCAGTTTACCAAAGTACTTTTTATTTATTATTGCTTCTTATTTTACAATCATTTACTCTTACATTTTATAGTAGCTCTTCTACCAAATGTAATCATGCTTCTTTGCCCACTTACTCCTAATTCAGACTTTTAGGACCTAGACCAAACTTACAAGCAAAACCATCACAGGTATAACAACTCCTTGGCAACTCCATCACACAGAACTTAGATATCCTAATTAAGTTAGTTAATTGGCTAACTTTAGCTAACTTGACTAACGACACTTTTGAGAACGTGTTACAATATTAGTTTCTTCTTAGACTTTTATATTGATTTTTGCTCTTCCTTTATGATATGTTCTTCTTCTCTATTTGCAGGATTCTGTTCTTATAAGAATCTGGACACAAATTTTTATGTGCGACGTAAAGGACTAAAAAGATTTATCTGATTTTTAATTTTGCTATCTCCTTCGCAATAGAGTTGGCCAAAGATTTTATTCTCTTACCCAGGACGAAATACTCTATTATTCTCCTCCAAATTCTATGCTTTGAAGCCTTAAGATGACATTGATGAAGAAAGAATATTGATTTGTCACGTAAAGGTTTTTTTAATTCTAATTTGGTTTTGGGAAAAAGGTTTTTTATAATTAGGTAAAGTTTTAATTTTGGTTTCTGGTTTTAATTTCATTTTTGGTTTGTATTATTAGATTTGGTTTAATTAAAACTTAATTGGTTAAACATGGTTTAGTTAAAACGTGATTTGTTGAACGCTACTTAGTTAATTAAACACAATTAATCAGATTTTATTGATTTTGTAGAATTATTTAAAATTATATATAATAGATGGTTTAGTTACGAGGATGAAAATTTAGGGAGATTAAATGTGGGATTAGATAGTTTAGGGGGTCTAATAAAGCAACCCTATTTTCAAACTAAAATCTATTAACCACAATATATGAATCTTCATTTTAAATGAAAATGTCCATTAGACCTTATTATCAATTTTCGCTGCCAGTTTCTCAAATATACATCTATGTTACCGATTTTCTTTTTTCTTAATTTCAATTTTACGAATATATTATATAAATTAAAATGGGAGTTTTAACAAAACAAAAGAAAATTGGGAGAAAGTTTGCGAAAAGAAAAAACCCGATGATCTCAAATAATAAAATTTATCCAAACGGTCAAAATTGACCAAAGCCTTTACTCAACAGAAGTAGTCCACGTCATATCATTCTCAAAGATCCAGTGGCAAACTTCAATCTGACCCGGACCCAACCCTAGAGCCAAAAATGCTCCATGACTTGGACTCCATGCTGACGTATCAATGTGACAGATGGCAATACCATGGTTAACCTTCTCTAAATTCTCCGGGTCAAGAAGATCCGCTTCATAGACCCGTACCCGAGGTACCGAATGGCAATAATACAGTAAATACGGGTACAGACTCTGGTGACAAGAGACCGCTCTCGTTACATTCCCACCGTTGATTCCTTTGACTTTTCCGATTAATATCTTCTTCTTTGACCCGACGACATTCTCCGTCGTCCTCACCACCACGTTGCGCCCGAGCACCGAGGTGGCGAAATCGATCATATCCTCCGCCGATCCGACGCACCGTTTCGTCTCGCCGTGGCTTGGTGGTCTCTCGCATTCGGAAATCGCCGATGAGATTATCCCCGCCATTGACGAATTTTCGGTGGCGTGGAAGATTCTCCGTATCTCGCCGGCCTCGGTGGATGAAAACGGTAGTTTGGAAACTATAGTTCGGGGCAAAAACGTCCTTTCAGGCATTTTATCCCTAATATCCGGCATTTGCATCCAAGTCCCTTCGTTTAACATCGACTCTCTGAAGAATTTACCCTCCTCAACCCATTTATGCACCGTTTTATCACTGGAGCTCGCGTTATTAGAGTATCTCGCGAAAACGATGCCGTTTTCAGTGTACGCTTTGAAACTCGGACCTTGACCGTATGTTTTGAAGCTGACGTTTCCTCCGTCATTGCCTTGGCCATAACCGGTGAAATTGTCGGAACCCAAGTTAAATGATTTGCCGTAATTTACGAAACTGACCTTCTCGTTGTTCGAACTTTTGGCGTAGGAAGAGAAAGAGTCAGCTCCGATATTGGACTGGTCTCTGTAGTTCTTAAACCCATAAATGGCGCCGTTTCCTCCTTCTCCGTATTTTTTGAAATCGTTCACCGGGAGATTCCCGTCGCCGCCGTAGCTAGTGAACGTGTCGTTATCTCCGTTGGCGGTCTCCCCGTACCCATTAAAGTCCGACTTGACTACGTTTGACCCGGATCCGTAACCCGAGAACCCGTTCGGAGCTCCGTTTCCATTTTTGCTGTAGCTTGTGAACGTCTGAGCTCCGGCGTTTGCGTTTTCGGAGTAGGTTGTGAAAGATTGTGATCGGCCGTTTGCTTTGTCTGAGTAGGAAGTGAACCTTCCGTTGGGTTGGTTTGCGTTAGTGTGGTAACTCGTGAAATCGCCGGAACCTCCGGTGGATGCAGTGGCGTAAGTGGTGAAACTCTGGTCAGCGACGTTAACTTCTCCGGCGTAGTTTATAAACCCATCTTCGTGTCCGACGGAATCTCGGCTGTAACGACGGAAAGAGTCGACGGCGATGTTATCCCCGCCGGAATAGTTTTTGAACGTGTCGGCTCCGGAGAGACGGTCGGAGCCGTAGTTAGTGAAGTTTTTGCCGCTGTAAACGGCGAAACCGACGTTATCTCCGTGCTTTTCGGCTATGGAATGAGCGGCGAGCTCAGGGAAACAGAAGAGCTTAGCGGCGGAGCAGAAATCAGAGAGGCGAGTGTCGAGCGCGTGGCGTGAAGCGAGTGAGGCGAAGCGCGTTGAGTCCAAGGCCGTCAATGGGGACGCCTTGGAGAGCAAAAACGAAGGTTTTGGTGATTCGCCGTCGATTCGTTTGTTCCAGTAGCGAATCAATGAGGCTTTAGGTGTGAATGGATTCTCCGACGTCGTGACATTTCCGACAGTTTGTTTAGCTCCGGCGAAATACACCTACATGTCGTTTGGATGAAGAAAATTAACTGAAACGTAAATTGTTAAATTTAAATCGGAATCTATGAAAAAACGTTAAATAAATCTAAAGATGGAATGTTTCTTACATTAGAAGATGAAAAGAAGCAGAGGAAGAAAGCTGCTTCCATAATGTTCATCTTCTCTGGTGAGAGAGTTGGTTGAGAAGGAGAAATAATATGAAGAGAGAGTACTGTGAGACTTCACTATGATATCACGATGCGAGTCCAAAATATATATATATATATTTGAATATAAATTAATTAAACATATATTTTTATTTTTTTTACAAAAACTTTATTAGGTATTCCGAAAGAATGTTAATATATATGTTTTCACTGTTCACTCAACGGATAATAGGTCACAAAGTCAAAAAGAGAAAAAAAAAATAGTATTCAAATTCAGTTGTAATAAAAAGAAAGAATCTGAATAAATAAATAAGGCTGCATAAAGTCTATTAAAGATGAATCTCTCCCCAATAGTTTACAAAAGATCAAAATTATTTGAGAGAGAGTTAAATAAAGATTTTTGTTAAATAAAAAAAGCTGGGAGAGACTGCTTGTGGCTGAAGAAAGGGAGAAAAAGTAAATAGAAAATGGGATCAATTTAAGATCTTGAAAATAGTAACTTTTTTTTTTTGGTTTAGTACTTGCGTTTAGTGTTAATTAATAATGATAGTGTGACACTGAAACTGTAAATTATGGATGCTATCTTGTACATGTACTCGTATTTTGTAGCTCTTTAAATAAAATACTGATGGACTTTGGGACCCTTAATCCTGAGTATAAATATACTAAAAATCTTCATTAATATTATATAAACTTATATCATGGTTTGTGGGAGACTATTAGGTGAATTTATAATTCTGTCTCCCACCAAAAACAAAGATTCTTAACATTATTAGTACTGCTTTTTTCTTCTTATTAAATTTTTCAGAAGTACCGAATCCTATATTATGAGCTGGAGAACTAAGTCAATAAAGGAAACAAATGCTACAAATATATAAGACGACGAAGATAGTCAAATAAACTTAAATATTAATTTTTTTGTTACCATTTTTTAGAAAGTGATTACTCATTATTATTTGCAAACATATTTGGGTTTATCATATTTTAAAGTTTAACATTGATTTATGTATTATAGTGCACGAAATGGATCATCAAAATCGAAGAAATGTGGTAGTGGCTAACGTGCGACCATTGTAACCTTTTGTGAATTTAATAGTCTATTTTCTCATTAATGACCATAGAAACCCGCGTTTTAGCACTTGGTGCGATGATGGCCTCTCTCCATAGTTTGTCGACAATAATATTAATGTATTTATTTGTTCTATTTTTTAAAGGTGAATAATATTCATATATTTTATTTGTTGCTGATACAATTTCTTACAACACTCTTTTTTCACAAGGTATGTCAAGTGAGTTATCTTTTACTTGATATGGTGTGTGCCGTGATATGGTAACTTACTACTTATAACATTAAGGTGGACTGTCTCTATGAGCTAATAGGAAACTGAGAAAAGGCATTGGAAAATGTTTGAGGTTATTGCAGAAGAGTATGATGGACTTGAATATTACTACTACTTACAACATCAACACTCTTTGGTATTGATATGTTATCTGATGGTAGACTGGACAAGAGCTTATCTAGATATGCTGTCTTAGTGTTTGATCTGGTATTTCTTTTCACGAGAGATCTGTCTTGTTCTTGTTCCTTCTACGGTATAGATTTAGAATTTAACTCTGACACTTTGTTGTTTAATGGTTCTCTTTGAATTTAGAGATTACATAGACTTGCCAAAACAGAAAACTGTCTTAACAAGTTTTTATGCCTTTAACATTTTTTGTTCTTAATATACAACTAGACTGACTTAAAATCAGATTCTCACATCAACATTCGTGTCAATAAATGATACCATCAAACTATCAAGAAAACTGAAACTGTTTACAAAATAAACACAAAATATATTCATGTAAAAAAATATTCATCAATTATAGTTAAGAGTCAAAAAAAAAACTTACTAATAAAGGAGATAAAATCAAACAAGGTTTAAGATGGATCACAATTGTAGTGAAACCCTAATCTTGTTAATTACAATTCCGAGAAGTCAATAAACCAAAAACTTCCAGAATCGCCTCAAATAAGATCTAAAGAAAAGTCATCAGAGATCAAAGGAAGAGCTAGTTTGTCGCATGGGAAGAGGAACGAGGGCAAAACAAAGGACTCCTCGGCACCTGAAAGACCAAAGACTAATGTTGTTGCCGTCTTTCAACCGGTTGGCATTAACTATATCGGTCCACACCCACAAACCAAAACGTTATACAATCTTCCGTTTATTGAGTATTTCTTAAGTATCACACCCCACTTTTCAGTTCGTGGATCCACAAGAACCGCTCCCACGCCCATATTTTCGTTGTTGTTGATCTCTTCTTCCATGATTGCTGACACGTCAGGATTCAAGAAGTCGTTTCGGAGCAATTGGTCGAAAGGGATTAAGAGACGGCCATGGATTGGGTTGACATCTGCTGTGGACAGAGTTTTCTCAAAGATTAGACTCGGGTCGTGGCTCCGTTCATGGAGCTCATCAAGTGGACCACCCACTCACGCGTATCTCTTCCTCTCCATGCAGCATGAGACACTTTTGCTCTCTTGAAATTATCACTACGATTTCTTTCTTGTACGGCGGCATGTCTGATGTAGAATTTGATATATATATATATATATATATTTTTTTTTTGTACATATATCCTGTAAATAATAAAATGAAAAAGAAAAAAAATATATTATAGCCATATGTTTTTCTAGGCTTTAGTAAATAAGGTTATATAGCCAATTTTGGTTTGTTTGGACTATATCTTTAAAAATAAATATAAAACATAATTAGTAATTTTAGATTGATTATGAATTTAGAGTGTAATGATTACCATTGAGAATTTTAATTACATGAGATTGGTCCATTTTTATTTGGCTCTTTTTTAGATTTGTAAACTTATTTTTTGTATAAATTGATACATGTTATTTTGGGAAACATTAGGCAACAAAATGAACTTTTGATTATAATGAAGTTACATAATGGAACCAAACCGATAATCTTTTGAAAGCTCATCCACAAGTATGTACTTTAAAAAAAAAATCAAAGTAAGTCATTTTGTACTTTTAAATTATAAGCTCTTCGACAAGTATGTACTTTTTAAAAAAAAAACTAAATCAAAGTAATTTATATACATAATTCATTTGTTTATAAGTTTTAAGTCGTTTTGTAATTTATATGTATAAAAAGTAAATAGAAAATTGTTTAGAATAATCCTAATTGAATGTAAAATCTCTATCTCTCTATATATATCTCTCTGATTCTCGAGGTAACCTTTCGTATTTTTTGTTCTTACAGGACTGTGCAGCTTGTTCTGCGCTCAGTTACCAGGATGGGGTTGGGCAGATGCCGTGGCTCCTAAAAAGCTTCAAGGAAAAGGGTTTCTGAAGAAGAACAAACTGAGAATTAAAGTGGAAGTAGATGTAGTTGAAGTTGTTGATGAAGGAGTTGTAACTTGGAATGAATGGTTGACTCTGGATATCAGTGGTTTCCAAGTTCTACATACTCAAGTATGCTTGTTCTTGTTGTTGTTTTTTTAAAAAACTTTTTAAGTTTTTTTTTCTATTTGATTAATTATAAGAAGATTTTGGCTGACAGGTTGTTCAAGTGAGTCAGATTCTCCAAGAACACCCGGACCTTGCTTTGAATTTCATACCAAAGAGCCAATTGGTGAGGACAACATACATGAATCTCCTCCTGTGTCTCATCGAGAAACTGAACAAGCCTCCATGTAGCTTCACCAAGAACGAGCTAAGCAACGCTCGCAACGAGTTGATAGATCTAACAAAAGCGGGCTTCAAGCTAGACTGGTTGACCGAAAGGCTTGATGAAATTTCCTTGGAGTGGAAGAAAGAAATTGATGATGGTTCCTCAACTTCTTCTTGTTCTCGAGTCCAAGAACTCGAGGAACAAGTTCAAGAACTCGAAGAACAAGTCGACTATCTCAACTTTCAACTGGAGACAGAAGGTCAAGTATGCTAATTCTGCTACTCAAGTTTTGTCATTAACACACATGGTGTCGGATCTCAGAGCTGATCTGCTGGGCAACGAGAAGGCCAAATCTACTTCTAAAGACGTCGTCGACGGTCTTGTTCGGTCTTGGGAAGTACTGGATTACGCGGATCTCATTAATGAAGAGGTAGAATAAGTAGTGACATTTTATTACTGTCTTTTGTTTTGTTTTACAAATCAAGTGAGTTTTATGTTTTCTCTATTTGAGTTTGAAGCGGTTAGCTTTTTTTATCAGTTTTAGTAATGATTACGTTAAATCGCTATACCATCTCAGCAAAAATAAATATATTTTCTTAGAATGGTATCAAATTAAGTTTTGTTGGTGTTTCTGCTGTTTTTTTTTTTCACCTTTTTCTAGCACGAATTGTTAAGAAGTTTTTTACTGGTATTTGTGTCAATTGTACGCAAAGTTTAGTGGATTCGATAAACTAGTTGGAACACTGAGAAATGAACGTACTTGAAACAGAATGAACACAGACTTGCAGAATTGACGGGCAAAACTTAATATGGATTACGTACAATATATATATATATATATATATATATATATATATCTCTGCAATTTTTTTTTTGGTAGAAAACAAAAATAGTTTGGTCTTTCTTTTTTTGGTTCTGATTGTTTTTATAGTTAGAAATTGAATTTATATGAATATAGGATCTTTAGAAGCTATGGATTTACAAATTAAAACGTAATCAAAATATTGTGCCATGATACTCTAGCTTTGGGCAATGAATTTATTTAGAACTGTGGTTTGTGTTTTCAAAAGAACGTGATGTATTATGTTATGTTTTTTATTATACAGTGTTTGAGGTTGGTGATGATGTCTTTGAAGTACTTTCAAGGTTAGCTAAATGCACATAAATATGAAAGTCTTTAATTAAAAGTGTTTTGAATCTGTTTACATTTTGTGTGGTGTTTTACTTGATAGATTTTTTTGGGTTGCAGAAGAAATTTCATTGCCAGGTGGTACAGTGGAAGATGGTGATTAAGATGATGAGATGACTGCAACCAGAGAGGCTGAGGAAGAGATTGAATTGTTTTGATGAATAAAGTTTAATTGCACTTTTATTTTTCATGGTTTGTTGAGGCATTGTAAACAAACCCAAAGGCATTAGTAGAGCAATTTACCCTCCTCAATTCTTTCGCACATTGCTCCACCTTGCTGCACATAGAGTCAAGTAAGTATTTATATATTTCTCACAAAAAGTCAAGTATATAGCTTGTCTGATCTCAAGTATAGAACCGATGAATCAACTACTTCGTGCAATACATAATAGAGTCCATTTTAAAATGCACAATCTCAAATGTTCTATTCAAATGTTCTGTTGTGGACCTTGTCTTTCTGCTGTGTTATGGACCTTGTCCTTTTGCTGTGTAGGATTCTTCTTTCTTGTATGTTTGGGAGATGAATATTTGAGCATTCATATAAAAGCATTGGGAGATTGGACATGTGAACTTAAAAACAGATTGATGTCCTGTCATGAGTGATTTCATGAACTTCTATTTCTTTATTCTCATTGAATCTTCTGTTTATACGGTTTCATTTGTTGTGAAGTGTGTTATTTTCTCTAATATGCAAATACTTTTAGAAAATAATTAATTGTTTTTAGAAACTTACATGAGTTTCAACAATACATAAAGAAATTTTTATAATTTATAATTGAGTCTCAAATAATAAATTATTATATAATTAAATATTATAAAAAATACTCTTAAGAGTATTAAACATGTGGATGGTCTTAGAGCATTTGCATATTTGATACTTAACAAATATCATAAATTAAAAAATAAATAAAAAATAATAAAAAAATAAAAAAGTAGTCACTTTTTGCATGAAATGTCTCATAAATAGCTATACACTCAAATGTATCAATAATTTTTTCTTCTACATTTTCCTATCTTCACTCACCTTTCACTTCTTATAATATAATAATAGTAAAATTAATAATAAAATATTAGTTATGAAACTTTGAATGTTTCAACAATGATGATGCTCTTAAGTCCCTATCTATTCTGAAAGATTCTGAATGTTTCTATTCTATTATATTATATTTCTATTTCTATTCTATTCTATTTCTACTATATTCTATACTATTATATTTCTATTCTATGTCTATTCTATTCTATGTCTATTCTATTATATTCTATTCTATTCTATTCTATTTCTATTTCTATTTTTATTCTATATCTATTCTATTTTTATTCTATTTCTATTCTATTCTATTCTATTCTATTCTATTCTATTCCATTCTATTATATTCTATTCTATTCTATTCTATTCTATTTCTATTTCTATTCTATTCTATATCTATATCTATATCTATTCTATTTTTATTCTATTTCTATCATATTTCTATTCTATTCTATTCTATTCTATTTCTATTATATTTCTATTCTATTATATTCTATTTCTATTTCTATTATATTCTATTTCTATTCTATTTTATTCTATTCTATTCTATTTCTATTTTATATCAATTCTATTCTATTCTATTTCTATTTCTATTCTATTCTATTCTATTCTATTCTATTCTATTCTATTATATTTCTATTTCTATTCTATTATATTCTATTCTATTATATTTCATTATATTCTATTATATTCTATTCTATTCTATTCTAATCTATTCTATTATATTCTATTTCTATTTCTATTTCTATTCTATTCTATTCTATTCTATTCTATTCTATTCTATTCTATTCTATTCTATTTCTATTTATATTCTATTTCTATTATATTCTATTATATTCTATTCTATTCTATTTAATTTTAATCTATTTCTATTCTATTTTTATTCTATTATATTCTATTCTATTTTATTTTATTTTATTCTATTCCATTTTATTCTATTCTATTCTATTCTATTTCTATTTCTATTATATTCTATTCTATTCTATTTTATTTTATTTTATTCTATTCTATTCTATTCTATTTTATTCTATTTTATTCTATTCTATTCTATTCTATTTCTATTTCTATTATATTCTATTCTATTTTATTCTATTTTATTCTATTCTATTCTATTCTATTCTATTCTATTCTATTCTATTCTATTTCTATTATATTCTATTCTATTCTAACCTATTCTATTATATTCTATTTCTATTTCTATTTTTATTCTATTCTATTATATTCTATTCTATTATAATATATTCTATTATATTCTATTTCTATTTCTATTTTTATTCTATTCTATTCTATTCTATTATATTCTATTCTATTCTTTTCTATTCTATTCTATTCTATTCTTTTCTATTGTATTCTATTCTATTTTATTCTATTCTATTCTATTCTATTTTATTCTATTCTAATATATTCTATTATATTCTATTTTTATTTCTATTTTTATTCTATATTTATTTTATTTTATTCTATTCTATTTTATTCTATTCTATTCTATTCTATTCTATTCTATTTTATTTTATTCTATTTTTAATTCTATTCTATTCTATTCTTTTCTATTCTTATCTATTCTATTCTATTCTATTCTATTTTATTTTATTTATATTATATTCTATTATATTCTATTATATTCTATTTTATTCTATTAAACTCTATTATATTCTATTCTATTATATTTCTATTCTATTCTATTCTATTTCTATTCTATATCTATTCTATTATATTATATTTTTTTCTATTCTATTCTATTCTATTTCTATTTCTATTTTATTATATTCTATTTTATTCTATTATATTCTATTCTATTCTATTTTTATTCTATTCTATTCTAATCTATTCTATTCTATTATATTCTATTCTATTCTATTCTATTCTATTGTAATATATTCTATTCTAATATATTTTATTCTATTCTATTATATTCTATTCTATTCTATTATATTCTATTCTATTCTATTCTATTCTATTCTATTCTATTCTATTCTATTCTATTTTATTCTATTCTATTATATTCTATTCTATTCTATTTTTATTCTATATCTATTGTATTCTATTCTATTATATTCTATTCTATTCTATATTCTATTCTATTCTATTATATTCTATTTTATTCGATTCTATTTCTATTCTATTCTGTATCTATTCTATTCTATATTATTCTATTCTACGCTATTCTATTTTATTCTATTCTATTCTATTCTATTCTATATTCTATTTTATTTCTATTCTATTCTATTCTATTCTATTCTATTTCTATTCTATTCTATTCTATTCTATTTATATTCTATTTTATTCTATTTATATTCTATTCTATACTATTTTATTATATTCTATTCCATTTTATTTTATTCTATTCTATTCTATTTCTATTTCTATTATATTCTATTCTATTCTATTTTATTTTATTTTATTCTATTCTATTCTATTCTATTCTATTTTATTCTATTTTATTCTATTTTATTCTATTCTATTCTATTCTATTTCTATTTCTATTATATTCTATTCTATTTTATTCTATTTTATTCTATTCTATTCTATTCTATTCTATTCTATTCTATTCTATTCTATTTTTATTATATTCTATTCTATTCTAATCTATTCTATTATATTCTATTTCTATTTCTATTTTTATTCTATTCTATTATATTCTATTCTATTATAATCTATTCTATTATATTCTATTTCTATTTCTATTTTTATTCTATTCTATTCTATTCTATTATATTCTATTCTATTCTTTTCTATTCTATTCTATTCTATTCTTTTCTATTGTATTCTATTCTATTTTATTCTATTCTATTCTATTCTATTTTATTCTATTCTAATATATTCTATTATATTCTATTTCTATTTCTATTTTTATTCTATATTTATTTTATTTTATTCTATTCTATTTTATTCTATTCTATTCTATTCTATTCTATTCTATTCTATTCTATTTTATTTTACTCTATTTTTAATTCTATTCTATTCTATTCTTTTCTATTCTTATCTATTCTATTCTATTCTATTCTATTTTATTTTATTTATATTATATTCTATTATATTCTATTATATTCTATTTTATTCTATTAAACTCTATTATATTCTATTCTATTATATTTCTATTCTATTCTATTCTATTTCTATTCTATATCTATTCTATTATATTATATTTTTTTCTATTCTATTCTATTCTATTTCTATTTCTATTTTATTATATTCTATTTTATTCTATTCTATTCTATTCTATTCTATTTTTATTCTATTCTATTCTAATCTATTCTATTCTATTATATTCTATTCTATTCTATTCTATTCTATTGTAATATATTCTATTCTAATATATTTTATTCTATTCTATTATATTCTATTCTATTCTATTATATTCTATTATATTCTATTCTATTCTATTTTATTCTATTCTATTTTATTCTATTCTATTATATTCTATTCTATTCTATTTTTATTCTATATCTATTGTATTCTATTCTATTATATTCTATTCTATTCTATATTCTATTCTATTCTATTATATTCTATTTTATTCGATTCTATTTCTATTCTATTCTATATCTATTCTATTCTATATTATTCTATTCTACGCTATTCTATTTTATTCTATTCTATTCTATTCTATTCTATTCTATTCTATATTCTATTTTATTTCTATTCTATTCTATTCTATTCTATTCTATTTCTATTCTATTCTATTCTATTCTATTTATATTCTATTTTATTCTATTTATATTCTATTCTATTCTATTTTATTATATTCTATTTTATTCTATTTTATTCTATTCTATTATATTCTATTATATTCTATTCTATTCTATTTTATTCTATTCTATTTCTATTCTATTCTATTCTATTTTATTCTATTCTATTATATTCTATTCTAATCTATTCTATTATATTCTATTTCTATTTCTATTTCTATTTCTATTTCTATTTCTATTTCTATTCTATTCTATTCTATTTATATTCTATTTTATTCTATTTATATTATATTCTATTCTATTCTATTCTATTCTATTCTATATCTATTCTATTTTTATTCTATTTCTTTTCTATTCTATTCTATTCTATTCTATTCTATTCTATTCTATTCTATTATATTATATTATATTCTATTCTATTTTATTCTACTCTATTCTATTCTATTCTATTTTATTTCTATTTCTATTATATTCTATTCTATTTTATTCTATTCTATTCTATTCTATTTTATTCTATTTTATTCTATTCCATTTTATTCTATTCTATTCTATTCTATTTCTATTTCTATTCTATTTTATTCTATTTTATTCTATTCTATTATATTCTATTTTATTCTATTCTAATATATTCTATTATATTGTATTTCTGTTTCTATTTCTATTCTATTCTATTATATTCTATTCTATTCTATTCTATTTCTATTTCTATTTCTATTTCTATTCTATTCTATTTCTATTTTATTTTATTCTATTCTATTCTATTCTATTCTATATCTATTCTATATCTATTCTATTCTATTATATTCTATTTTATTCTATTCTATTCTATTTCTATTTCTATTTCTATTCTATTCTATTCTATTCTATTCTATTCTATTCTAATCTATTCTATTATTTTCTATTTCTATTTCTATTTTAATTCTATATCTATTCTATTCTATTCTATTCTATTCTATTCTATTCTATTTTATTCTATTCTATTCTATTCTATTTTATTTTATTCTATTCTATTTCTATTTCTATTCTATTTTATTCTATTTTATTTTATTCTATTCTATTTTATTCTATTATATTATATTTTATTCTATTTTATTCTATTCTATTCTATTCTATTCTATTCTATTTCTATTTTTATTCTATTTTATTTTATTTTATTCTATTTTATTCTATTCTATTCTATTTTATTCTATTATATTATATTTTATTCTATTTTATTCTATTCTATTCTATTCTATTCTATTCTATTTCTATTTTTATTCTATTTTATTTTATTTTATTCTATTTTATTCTATTCTATTCTATTCTATTCTATTCTATTTCTATTTTTATTCTATTTTATTTTATTTTATTTTATTCTATTCTATTTCTATTTTTATTCTATTTTATTCTATTTTATATTCTATTCTATTCTATTTTATTCTATTATATTATATTTTATTCTATTTTATTCTATTCTATTCTATTCTATTCTATTTCTATTTTTATTCTATTTTATTTTATTTTATTTTATTCTATTTCTATTTCTATTCTATTCTATTCTATTCTATTCTATTTTATTCTATTCTATTCTATTCTATTCTATTCTATTCTATTCTATTCTATTCTATTCTATTCTATTTCTATTTCTATTTCTATTCTATATCTATTCTATTCTTATATTCTATTATATTCTATTCTATTCTATTATATTATATTATATTCTATTCTATTTTTATTTTATATATATTCTATATATATTTTATTATATTCTATTATATTCTATTTCTATTCTATATCTATTATATTTTATTCTATTATATTCTATTATATTCTATTATGTTCTATTCTATTTTATTCTATTCTATTCTATTCTATTCTATTCTATTCTATTCTATTCTATTTCTATTATATTTCTATTATATTTCTATTATATTCTATTTATATTCTATTCTATTTTATTTTATTCTATTTTATTCTATTCTATTCTATTCTATTCTATTCTATTTCTATTTTTATTCTATTTTATTTTATTTTATTTTATTCTATTCTATTTCTATTTCTATTCTATTTTACTCTATTTCTATTCTATTCTATTCTATTTCTATTTTTATTCTATTTTTATTCTATTCTATTCTATTTATATTCTATTTTATTCTATTTATATTATATTCTATTCTATTCTATTCTATTCTATTCTATATCTATTCTATTTTTATTCTATTTCTTTTCTATTCTATTCTATTCTATTCTATTCTATTCTATTCTATTATATTCTATTCTATTATATTATATTATATTCTATTCTATTTTATTCTACTCTATTCTATTCTATTCTATTTTATATCTATTTCTATTATATTCTATTCTATTTTATTTTATTCTATTCTATTCTATTTTATTCTATTTTATTCTATTTTATTCTATTCCATTTTATTCTATTCTATTCTATTCTATTTCTATTTCTAATCTATTTTATTCTATTTTATTCTATTCTATTATATTCTATTTTATTCTATTCTAATATATTCTATTATATTGTATTTCTGTTTCTATTTCTATTCTATTCTATTATATTCTATTCTATTCTATTCTATTTCTATTTCTATTTCTATTTCTATTCTATTCTATTTCTATTTTATTCTATTCTATTCTATTCTATTCTATTCTATATCTATTCTATATCTATTCTATTCTATTATATTCTATTTTATTCTATTCTATTCTATTTCTATTTCTATTTCTATTCTATTCTATTATATTCTATTCTATTCTATTCTAATCTATTCTATTATTTTCTATTTCTATTTCTATTTTAATTCTATATCTATTCTATTCTATTCTATTCTATTCTATTCTATTCTATTTTATTCTATTCTATTCTATTCTATTTTATTTTATTCTATTCTATTTCTATTTCTATTCTATTTTATTCTATTTTATTCTATTCTATTCTATTTTATTCTATTATATTATATTTTATTCTATTTTATTCTATTCTATTCTATTCTATTCTATTCTATTTCTATTTTTATTCTATTTTATTTTATTTTATTCTATTTTATTCTATTCTATTCTATTTTATTCTATTATATTATATTTTATTCTATTTTATTCTATTCTATTCTATTCTATTCTATTCTATTTCTATTTTTATTCTATTTTATTTTATTTTATTCTATTTTATTCTATTCTATTCTATTCTATTCTATTCTATTTCTATTTTTATTCTATTTTATTTTATTTTATTTTATTCTATTCTATTTCTATTTCTATTCTATTTTATTCTATTTTATTCTATTCTATTCTATTTTATTCTATTATATTATATTTTATTCTATTTTATTCTATTCTATTCTATTCTATTCTATTCTATTTCTATTTTTATTCTATTTTATTTTATTTTATTTTATTCTATTTCTATTTCTATTCTATTCTATTCTATTCTATTCTATTTTATTCTATTTTATTCTATTCTATTCTATTCTATTCTATTCTATTCTATTATATTCTATTCTATTCTATTCTATTCTATTCTATTCTATTCTATTTCTATTTCTATTTCTATTCTATATCTATTCTATTCTATTATATTCTATTATATTCTATTATATTCTATTCTATTCTATTATATTATATTATATTCTATTTTATTTTTATTTTATATATATTCTATATATATTTTATTATATTCTATTATATTCTATTTCTATTCTATATCTATTATATTTTATTCTATTATATTCTATTATATTCTATTATGTTCTATTCTATTTTATTCTATTCTATTCTATTCTATTCTATTCTATTCTATTCTATTCTATTATATTTCTATTATATTTCTATTATATTTCTATTATATTTTATTTATATTATATTCTATTTTATTCTATTCTATTTCTATTCTATTTTATTCTATTCTATTCTATTCTATTCTATTTTATTTCTATTCTATTCTATTTCTATTTCTATTTCTATTCTATTCTATTCTATTATATTCTATTTTATTTTATTCTATTCTATTATATTTTTATTTTATTTTATTCTATTCTATTATATTATAGATTAGAATAGAATAGAATAGAATAGAATAGAATATAATAGAATAGAATATAATAAAATAGAATAAAATAGAATAAAATAGAATAAAATAAAATAGAATAGAAATAGAATAGAATAGAATAGAATATAATAGAATAGAATAGAATATAATATAATAGAATAGAATAGAGTAGAATAGAATAGAATAAAATAGAAATAGAATATAATAGAATAGAATAGAATAGAATATAATAGAATAGAATATAATAGAATAGAATATAATATAATATAATATAATATAATATAATAGAAATAGAATAGAATAAAATAGAATAGAATAGAATAGAATAGAATAGAATAGAATAGAATAGAATAGAATAGAATAGAATAGAATAGAATAAAATAGAATAAAATAAAATAGAATAGAAATAGAATAGAATAGAATAGAATAGAATAGAATAGAATAGAATAGAATAGAATAGAATAGAATAGAATAAAATAAAATAAAATAGAATAGAAATAAAAATAGAATAGAATAGAATATAATATAATAGAATAGAATAGAATAGAATAGAATAGAATAGAATAGAATAGATATAGAATAAAAATAGAAATAGAAATAGAAAATAATAGAATAGATTAGAATAGAATATAATAGAATAGAATAGGATAGAATAGAATAGAATAGAATAGAATAGAATAGAAATATAAATAGAAATAGAATAGAATAGAATAGAATAGAATAAAATAGAATAAAATAGAATAGAATAGAATAGAAATAGAAATAGAATAAAATAAAATAAAATAAAATAAAATAAAATAGAAATAGAATAGAATAGAATAGAATAGAATAGAATATAATAGAGTAGAATAGAATAGAATATAATAAAATAGAAAAGAATAGAATAGAATAGAATAGAATAGAATAGGATAGAATAAAATAAAAATAGAAATAGAAATAGAATATAATAGAATAGATTAGAATAGAATATAATATAATATAATAGAATACAATACAATAGAATAGAATAGAATAGAATAGAATAGAAAAGAATAGAATAGAATATAATTGAATAGAATAGAATAGAATAGAATAAAAATAGAAATAGAAATAGAATATAATAGAATAGATTAGAATAGAATAGAATATAATATAATAGAATAGAATAGAATAGAATAAAAATATAAATTGAAATAAAATATAATAGAATAGATTAGAATAGAATAGAATATAATAAAAATAGAATAAAATAAAATAGAATATAATAGAATAGAATAGAATACAATAGAATAAAATAGAATAAAATAGAATAAAATAAAATAGAATAGAAATAGAAATAGAATAGAATAGAATAGAATAGAATAGAATAGAATAGAATATAATATAATAGAATAGAATAGAATAGAATAGAATAGAATAAAATAGAATAAAATAGAATAAAATAGAATAGAAATAGAAATAGAATAGAATATAATAGAATAGAATAGAATAGAATATAATAGAATATAATAGAATAGAATAGAATAGAATATAATATAATAGAATAGAATAGAATAGATATAGAATAAAAATAGAAATAAAAATAGAAAATAATAGAATAGATTAGAATATAATAGAATAGAATATAATAGAATAGAATAGAATAGAATAGAATAGAATATAATATAATAGAAATAGAATATAATAGAATAGAATAGAATAGAATAGAATAGAATAGAATAGAATAGAATAAAATAGAATAAAATAGAATAAAATAAAATAAAATAGAATAGAAATAGAAATAGAATAGAATAGAATAGAATAGAATATAATATAATATAATATAATATAATATAATATAATATAATAGAATAGAATAAAATAGAATAAAATAGAATAGAAATAGAAATAGAATAGAATAGTAACATCGAAGAGCGGTGAAGAAGGTTTTGTTGGTCTTCCGCCTCAGTATTTTTGAGAACCTTGTTATGATCGAAGAGCGGTGAAGAAGTAGAAGTAGAAGCACCATTAGGGTTTTGAAGAGGGTTTCTCCAACATGATCTTGTTTTTCTAGGGAGTTGATGGAAGATTCTCTTCCTTCTATGTTCATCGTCTTCTTTTCGAGATACTTTCTTCTTATTCGTGCGGCATGATTTTGATGTTCGCTTGTGTTCTTGTTCGTACAACAGAGCCGCATTATCCACCAAAACAGAGAAATTCGACCACATATCCGTGAGAACACCGTAATACATATTCATTGTTGTAATCGGATGAACAGAAAATTTCAAGTTCATAGAGCGAAAAGAAAACCGTGAGGTAGAAGGAAGCTAAAGAGAAAGCTAGAGCGAATTTGAGAAATGAGTAGAAGAGAAAGTGAGAGTAAGAACGGTTGTGATTCGTCACCATATATATATAGCCGTTTGTTTAGTTTCTTCACGTGCAAAATACCTATAAAAATTTTTTTAAAAAAACATGAGAGAACAATATCCAAAGTAAGTATAAAATTTACGCAAGTGTTGAAGAACGTGAGGGTTTTGTTTTGGCAGAAGACGCGAACCGATCTCGTTGTGCCGACCGTTAAGCGGTTCACTTCAAGTTCTAGTAATCCGTCGATTTACTATAGCGGAAACTAATTTTGACCGTACACGTGTTTGCGTAAGTCGTCGTTGAAAAAGAGCGGCCCACGTTTTTGAAAAATATTTAAGAGTGACCCCTAAAATCTTGATAATGAGATTTACACCCTAGCGAGATTCTTAACGGGGAAGGAAATTAATTTGTTCTTGAGTCAATCAACTCTTTGTTTATGGTCTTTAATTAATGGGGGAAACAATAAAGAAAAAAGATTTAATTAGAAGTAAGTTAGAATTTGAGACCAAAAGTTTTATGTATATTTTAAAAAAATCTAGACTAAACCAGTTTTTTTTCTTTCTTTTAAATTAAGGACATGTATATTAATTTTGGTTTCGCTGTAAAAAAAGGAATTTAATGTAGGTCATAAATTTAATTTTTTGGAAATTTCTTTTATCACGATTTTTTTGGGAAATTCAGATTTAGAATTCCAGATTTAAACTTACTGATTTTTAAAATGTAGCTATTTTATTAATTGAGTTATAAAAAACTGTTTTATTCTATATTTTTGGATAATATATGACATATATACTTATACTTAAGACATAGGGAGTTGCTCAAAATAAACAAAATTACTTAAGACTTGAGGAGTCGCATTAGTTAAATAAATGGGAAAAATGGTTTTTTTCTGGGAGAAGTTTAAATAGACAGACGAGTTAAGCATATTTGGACTTCAAAAGTCAAGATAGAAAAAGACCAGTCTTCGTTGTGTTCTTCGTGATAGCAAATTCTCCAATTCTGTTCTGCGACCAGATCTCCTTCTCGAACAATCCATGGCTGAAGTTGCGAAGGAAGTTAACGGCGCCGTTTCGCAGAACCTCCACTCGCTTCTCTCTTCTCCGGCGAGAGATTTCCTCGTTCGTAATGACGGCGAACAGGTATTATATGATTTTCTCTCCTCTCTTTCTGTGGTTGACCCGATTCTACGTTTATAATTTAGTTCTTCATGAAAACGATTTGTTTGGACCTTCGTTTATTGGTGAGTTGGCTTCAGTCTAGTACCCATGGCTTCTGTATTAGTTGCTATTGGATTCTTGTGGATTTATCTGCTAGTAAATTGCAAAATGTTAGGTAGAGTTTGAGTATATATGGCATTTTGTTGATGTTTGCAGGTGAAAGTTGAAAGCTTGAAAGGGAAGAAGATTGGATTGTATTTCTCAGCTGCGTGGTGTGGACCATGTCAGCGTTTCACTCCACAGTTGGTGGAAGTGTACAAAGAACTCTCTTCCAACGTTGGTTTCGAGATTGTGTTTGTGTCAGGGGATGAGGATGAAGAGTCGTTTAAAGACTACTTCAGTAAGATGCCGTGGCTTGCTGTCCCTTTTACTGACTCTGAAACTCGTGACCGTTTGGATGAGGTTTTTAAGGTCAGGGGGATACCAAACCTGGTGATGATCGATGATGAGGGTAAAGTTGTGAATGAGAATGGCGTTGGTGTCATTCGAAGCTATGGAGCTGTTGCTTTTCCTTTTACACCTGAGAAGATGAAGGAGGTTAAAGAGGAAGAAGACAGAGCTCGCAGAGAACAGACTTTGAAATCTGTCTTGGTGACTCCTTCTCGGGACTTCGTGATTTCTCGAGATGGAAACAAGGTAACTAGTTTCTTAATTGTAGACTTCATGAGACTGATCACAATTGCGTAATTCGCTAGGTACCTGTATCGGAGCTTGAAGGGAAAACCATCGGTCTTCTTCTCAGTGGCTTCTTACAGGAAATGTATGGAGTTTACTTCCAAGCTTGTGTTGATATCTCTTGAAGATGATGAAGAGTCTTTTAAACAGGACTTTGAGACCAATCCATGGTTGGCATTGCCATTCAATGACAACAGCTCATCGAAATTGACTCGGCACTTCATGCTGTCAACGCTACCGTCGCTGGTCATTCTCGGCCCCGATGGAAAAACTCGCCACTCGAATGTTGCTGAAGCTATTGATGACTATGGAGTTCTTGCATATCCTTTCACACCAGAGAAGTTTGAAGAACTCAAGGCGATAGAAAAGGCAAAGCTAGAGGCCCAAACACTCGAGTGACTTATTGTCTCGGGTGATCTCAACTACGTTCTCGGAAAAGATGGGGCTAAGGTAAAGCTCTCTTTACACTTTTAATCTTCTAGACATTGTTCTTCGATGTTGATCTGAACAAATATCTAAGAACTGGGCTTTCTTTTGTTAGGTGCTTGTGTCTGACCTGGTGGGGAAGAATATTCTCTTGTACTTCTCAGCTCACTGGTGTCCTCCATGTTGCGCTTTTACACCAAAGCTTGTTGAAGTTTACAAGGAGATAAAGGAGAAGGATGAAGCGTTCGAGCTGATCTTCATCTCAAGTGACCGGGACAAGGAATCATTCGATGAGTACTACTCGCAGATGCCGTGGCTGGCTCTTCCATTTGGTGATGAAATCTTCTTTGGCACGAACCTTTAAGGTCGGTGGAATTCCAATGCTAGTGGCTCTGGGACCAACGGGGAAAACCGTTACAAAAGAAGCAACGAAACTTGTGGGAGTCCATGGAGCTGATGCTTACCCTTTTACTGAGGAACGTTTGAAGGAGATTGAAGCTAAGTACATGGAGATGGCGAAAGAGTGGCCTGCGAAGGTGAAACATGCTCTTCATGAAGAACACGAGCTAGAGCTGACTCGTGTTATGATTTACATGTGTGATAAGTGTGATGAAGGACAAATCTGGTCTTACCATTGTGACGAGTGCGACTTTGATCTTCATGCCAAGTGTGCTTTGAAAGAGGAGGGGAACACAACCGGCGATGATTCTGTGAAAGAAGGTGGCGGCGAGTCTACAGATGGTTGGGTTTGTGACGGAAACGTGTGCACCAAGGCCTGATAGATTTGCTTCAGGCACAGTTATGTATGCAGAGCTAATTTTCCTTTCCCTGTATAACGAATAAGAGTGAGAAAGTATGCTAATATCTTGGAGAGGTTGTATGAAACAATGCGCAGAGGAAGCTAAAGGCAGCAATGCTGTGTGCTCATGATCTCCACTATGTTTGGATTTCCTCATTTGTATTGGGCTGCAAGGAAGAATATCCAAATCTTTATATTACTACTGAAAAAAATTACCGCTAATTCATGATCACTATTTGTAAATAACTCCTTATATTACTACTGAAAAAACTAGTATTAAAATTTAATGCAATTTAAAATATTGAGTCTCACAATTGTAACCCATCACATCTAATTAAATTAAACATACTAATGTCTATTACTTTTTTGTTGCATATATAAGAACAAATAATGGTTATATATATATATAGGTATTTCTTTAGTTATAATTAGGGGTGATAATGTATATGATTTTTATGTTGCATACATAAGAACTAACAATCGTAATATATATATATATATATATATATATATATATATATATATAAAATTTAATTAACATATAGTCTGCTGGTAGTTTTTATTAATATATTTAATTTTTCAAAATTTGAAAACATAGATCATGTTTTCAAATTTCAAGTATCAAAAATTTTAGGTCAACATTTTTGATTAATAAATGTGGTTTTAGATTACAGAAATAATTTTTGCTAATGAATTTATATAAAAATATGGATAATCATGAACTTATTTATATATTTGGAGAATCAAGCTCAGGTTATAATTTGGATAAATTTGGTCCACAAACTTCTAAACATTTTTTCTTTTGTTTGATAAATAATATAACATTTGGTAATTATGTATAATGGTGATCACTTTTAAAATTTATCTGTCTATAATTCAAATTTAACATTCCACAAAATTTAAAAAAGTATTAAAACTAATAGATTAAATTTGACCAAAAAAATTGCTTCACAAAGAAAAACGTTTGCTTCATTTCTTCTCCAGTTCTCCATGTGGTGTGAAAGTTTCTTTGTTTCTCTCCCGTTTGGCTATGTTGATAGGTTGATATATAATATCTATGTATTCCTTTTTTTAATCAGAAAATATGGTACGAATCTGTCGTAGATGTACAACTACAACAGCCGTGATCAGTTGTGGTACAGAAACTCAGAACTTCTGCCTTACCTGTGACTACATGCAGCATTATGAACGTGATGCTTCAGTACCAAATTTGCGATGAATGCACGCTCAGTCCAGCTATATATACTCCTCTGCTCGGATCACAAAATCGTTGTTTGCCAGTCCTGCTACTCATGTAATTACAATTGCGTCGCCTATGGCCATCACATTCAGATCATCAATCTCAACAACACCTTAACCACAACATTTACCAGCATAATCATCGTGATCATGAGCATGATTATGGGAATGATCATGATCATGAGCATGAGCATCATGTGGGTGACAACCAGAGAAGAAAAGGGATGTTTCAGATGATCTGCAAGGGAAATAACAATTGCGAGGGATGGATGTCTGCAGTGGACTGGGAAACATGCCTAGCTTCAAACGCTGTCAAGTATTGTCCCCAACACAACAAGCTTATATGCGAGAATTGCGACCTAATGATTCACCTTCCAAAGGCCATGCCGCCCCATTTGAGGTGTGAGCTTTGCGTGACCAGCAAAAGAATCTCTCGCACTTTTCTCGTCGGAACGTATTATTTCATTTTACCACCAACACTTTCTGCGGCGGCAGCCGAAAAGGTCAAGACGCCGGCTCCTCATCCTGTCGGAATAGGTCACTGGAACATGATAGCATGTTTTTCTTCGAACCTGTGAACTTTTTTTTTTTGGTCAATTTATTCGTGTGAACCATTGTACCTAGTTATTTATTCTGTATTATCTAAAATTTCAAAAAAAGTATTCCAATTTTGTTTTTCCAATTTTGGTTTTTCTAATTTTTTTTTTTTCAAAGATGTTACTAGAAATTTAGGAAATGTATACTAATTTTTTAGAAATGGTTTACATATTTTTAGGAAAATGTTCCTAAACTTTTAATAAATATTTAAAATGATTTTCACATGCATAAAGTGATTTTTAAAAAATAGAAAGATGAATATAAATATGTTTTGATATTCTGAAATGTTTAGAAAACTTGAAAGAAGTTCTTAAATTTTAGGAAGGATATACTAATATTTAGGAATGATTTACATATTTTTTCAAAATGATTCTTAAGAATTTAACAAACATTTAAACATGAATTTAACATACATAAAAATATGTTTTTAAAATTGTAGGAATGGTTTACGTATTTTTTTAGGAAATGGTCTCTAAAATTTTAATAAATATTTAAAAAAATTGTTACATAACAATATGTTACTTAAAATTTTAAGATTATTATATCATCATTTAGAAATAGTTTACATAGGAAAGAGTTCTTAATATATATATATTTAAAAACAGATTTAATATACATAAAAAATATGTTCTTAAAATTTTAAGAAAGGATAAACTAATATTTATAAGTTGTTACATATTTTTAAGAAAGGATTTTTAAACCTTTAATACACATAAAAAAACTTTTTTATTTTTAGGAAGAATATACTAATATTTAATAATAGTTTACATAGTTTTTGAAAAGGGTTCATAACACTTTAATAAACATTTAAAAATCGGTTTAATATACATAAAGTAATTTTAAATGTTTTTTTTTTAAATGATATATTATATAAATGAGATGTTTAAAAGACTAAAAAATTATTCTTAAGTCTATAGGAAATGTATAATAAGTTTTGGAATTGTTTACATATATTTATGAAAGGTTTTCTAAAATGGTTTTTAAAAAAAATTGGAAAAACTTTTAAAGAAAATGTTTGTTTAATATTTTTCTAGTTTACGTCTAAATAAAGAGTAGTAGAATAGTCATTATTCCTTTTAATAAAACATTTTATGTCAATATTCCTCTTTACTGCTATTTTGGTCACAAAATTTTGAATGCCTGCCAAATTAGAGATTTGCCTTTACCAAAACTATATCCAGAATTTATTAATTGGAAGAATATCAAAACAACACTACAAATACAAGTAAACTGTGTTGAACTAGGAAAGTAGGTCGTCGGAAAATGATTAGGTCGTTCGAGTGACGAGCTTAATGGAAAAAATAGTAAAACCCTAGATAAGAGCTCAGAAATTCGACTTTGATCTTCACAGAGTTTTCTCTTACCGCTGTGTCAAGTGCGACTTTGATATTCACCGCTCTGAAAGAGCCGAACAGAACCAGCGATGAGGCTGCAAAAGAAGGTGGCGGCAAGTCCAAAGATGGCTGGCAATACGATGGAAACCTGTGGACCATGGCCTGATACGTTCACACAAAGTTGTGTATTCATAGCTATTTCCTCTCCCTGTATAATTGATAAGAGTGAGAAAATGTAGCTACAATCTGATAATATCTTGGAGATGAACTCTGTCAATCTAGAGTAATCACAAATGAATCCTCGTATTAACTTCAATCGTATATCAACATACAGGAGTTCTATAAAAACAATACATTGGCTTACTCTGTATATGTAAATATAGAGAGACAAAGAGAAAGCTTTCTTCTCTAAGATCGAATTTTCTTCTTCCAGATTCCAATGGCTACGCACATACGCAGAGTAAGCTAAAGGCGGAGATGCTCATGATTCTCCAGTGGCTTCCGAATCCCTCTTTTGTAATGGACTGCAATTAAGGAAGAATAGTCAACTGCTACACCATGAAATATTCAGACCAAAAGAACTTTTTAAGCTTGAAATGCAGAGGCTGAGGCTACTCAGAGATACGTTAAATGGTATGTATTAACACAAAAACAAATTAAGGCGGATCTAAGTTGTTTTGTGGGTAACCGTGCAATAGTGATACTTTTATATTTTCCAGAACTTACCAGTGATGATGGATCTGTTGGTTAGAGGACAACCACGTTGATGAATTTCCTCTTGGCGAATGCAAGCCACCATTTGTTTGGTGTCCCATTGGCTCTATAAGCTACGCTCAGTAGCCTCCCACTTGTCTCCTCTCGAACCTGCTTCAGATAGTTCCTGAAAAGATCTGACATTTGAAGCCCAACAGAACAAGAGATCTAAAGAGTTACTTGGAGGTAGTGCAAGCTAGCTAGTGAAGATCAAATAGCCTCAAAACGGACCTATTAACTAAAAGAGAGAACATTCTACGCACCTGCTTCTTCCTGAGACGAAGGAAGTGAAAAGAGACCTGGAAATGGAAACCCAGCTTCTCCAGGAAGAGAAATATCTTCTAAACCCAAGTTGATAATCGCCTTAGTTCCAATGGCCAATGTTCTACATCCTTCAAGCCTCTTTAACGCCACATTTATGTAGAACGTCAAGTAAATAAGGAGCTTATCAGCAGGGCTTTTGATATCAAAGTTCGTAAAGAAGACATTAGCGCGAAAGAACGTGATTGCCTCGTCTACAATATCCGTTCTGTCTGCATACAAACAACAAATATAAAACATATCTTTAAACGTTTCCGACATTTCGAAGATCATATGTAAGTATGCTTTTGTTATTAAATACCTTGTTCTGAAACAGGTGCAGGACCCTTTATATGACTCTTGAGAGGAAGCAAAGGACAACCACATGCCTTTGTTATCCCTTCTTCATCCAAGAAACTCGAGTGATAAACCTAAACATGAGAAGTTAAGAGGCAACGGAAAAGAAAAGAAGACTTAATCGAATCTAAAGTAGGACTAATGCTAATTGATGATCTCCGTACCATTTTGTTCCCAATTCGAATAACCAACCGATTCTCAAGAGGCAGAAACAATCGAATCGAAGATGTGAGAAGGCAGATCTACTGCGATGAAGATTCAAGGAGATATCAGAATCGATCGGTGGGTTGAAGAAACGAGATGAAGATTGATTATAACTATTTAGAAAAGAAGTTTTACCTGAAGGTTCTGAGATCAAATTCAGCTTCTAAAGCATCAGAGAAAGAGAATTGACAGCACGAAAGGGGTCCTTAGGATAACTCTAATCGGCGGCGACGTAGTGACGGTCGGAGAAAGTCTCTAATCGGCGGAAGCAATCAAGAATCGACGAACGAGGAGGAATGTAATGAAAGTAAATCAAACGGTAGAAAACAAGGCAGATATTTTTACACGTGTAAGCTTGCCGAAATGTGGAATATTGTTTCGTACCGGTACTACTGATGTGAATTCTGGTTTTGGTTTGGTTTTGGATATTTACGGTTTAAAAAGGAAATGAATTACATAGACATATTCAACTGAAATTATTTGATATGATTTTTTTTATGGTTAAGATACGATTCCATATCAAAATGTAACGTGAATTTTAAAGAATTTTGTAAGCTATTTTGTTCAATTGAGTTGGAACGAAGGCGAATGAAGATGTATTTCGACTTTTGGATTGGTTTTCCGGTTCATTTCCGGGTTCTCTAGAATTACCTGAGATGGTTCGATTAAAAAACAAAGTGACATACATAGATGTATATATATATCATCTTTACAAGTCTTGTATCAACAAATTCACTATTAATGAGTAGATCTTGACCCAAACAAATAACTTTAAAGATATTTTTTTTTCTACACTGACTTATTACAATACAAATGGTGATCACTGCACCAAGTTAAAGTAAGAAAAAAAAAAAGATTAAACTAAATTGATGCTACACTCTATGGTAAGTGACGAATGTTATCATCTGAACACTTCAAAATTGCTCTTTGTACAGTATGGTGATGCGGTTTTAAGTCGCTACTATGGCTCTGGTCTTTGTAGCTCGCGAATGCACCTAACGCTCCAAGAAACCCTTCATGTCTTAAGAACATTGCTTTTGCCTCACCTCTCGACCTGAAACGACAAGGACAAAATGAGAAATTTCTATAAGAAGATACAAATATAACTCTCTGATCTGAGGGATTTATTAAAGTAGTTTCAGTTTTAGTTTTGCCAAAAATGTACAGCAACAGATATTGTGTCCATGGTGTACTCGAGCCCACGGATGAAAAATCCACCAAAGAAAATACGCTTAAGGCCGAATCTGAGTGCATTCAAGTAAGCAATCTATAGAGAGAGAGAGAGAGAGAGAATAATAGAAAATGATACAAACTAATCAGAAGAAAACCATCAGCTTCGAGTTTTGTAATATGCATGGAAATGTTTACAGGAACTGACCTGACCGATGTTATTTGATATCATTCTTAGGAGGGATCTTGCGACATCTTCTGGCTGGTAATCTTCAAGTTCTTTGCCATCAGAAATCGCTTTCCCGAAGCTGGAAGCAATGGCTGTTGTGGAGAGACCAATCTACCATAGAGGAATGAAGTTTCGTTTTATGATACTAATACAAAACATTAATGTTTCAGCAAATGATACAATACAAAAGATCAATTTACCTTTGAATAACCTGTTCCACCGTAGATATCCCCCACAAGCATGTCAATTATTCTGTTATTTCCATGGTGACTCAACTCGACAAGTTCATCGAAACTGAAACATAGAGATATTAGTTACTCAAAAAAGGAAGTAACTGCATGAATAGAAGTTAAATAAGAAAGTCACCTCTTGCATTTTGTTAAAAGCTTTCAAGACCTAAAAATGTGCCTCCGCCAAGGCTTGTTCCACTTATTCGCTCATACTTTCCATCTCCATCGACCTACATATGAACGAATTTGAGTACGCAACGTAGCTGATGAAGTTGTCAAAAAGAAATATAAAGGTGACCAGAGAAGCTAAAACCATAGTAAACCTTGATCATGCTAACGCCAGAGCCGATATTAACAAGAAGATATGGATACAAATCATTATGGTCGATCTGGACAAACTCCCTTTGGCCATCCAAATAGGTAAAAGCTTCCCTTGGGACTATCTGCAATCAGAGTCAGACTTCAGTTTATCGTAGTTATCTTATTGTTACGTATACACATCTGTTATGTACAAGGCAGCGACGTAAAAATGCATAATCATGAAAGTTTTAAGAAATCTTCTCTCCCATGGAGATCTTGAATGCATTAAAGAATCTTATCCCATATAACACGTTAGCGAGCACACCGCATTTAGTTTAGAATTCAGAAGCACAACTGCAGATTATCATCATCATCAAACGGCAATGCAGCTATGTTTACATTCTCCTAGGAAGTTAGTGAGCGATATCACTAGCGCCAAGATATAGTTACTACATCATGAAAAGATGATGCAACTTCACACATATGAAGAATTAGCAAGAGGCTATTGTCAAAGATTAATGAATGAATTTGTGGCCTAGTCTGTTCAGAGTGCGGCGTTCCTCAAGTGCGTTAGCAAGGAACACAAACAAGAAGAAAACTGAAAGATAATGATAACACAGAAAAAATCCTCATTTGAGTAATGTTAGAAGAAAACTGATGAGATAATGATAACACAGAAAAATCCTACCTTTAAGAGAAAGTTTGCACCACCAACAAGAGAATGAATCTCATCTTCCTTATCAAAAACAATTCCAAGTTTCTCCTTAAATAGATCAGCAAACTTAAATGCTCCACCACCTGTGGCCTTTGGAACAACATATCAATTAGCAGACCATCATCAACTAGAAACTGAAACCTCACTGCAACATTCCTCACTACTAAGCTTTAGATAACCGATAGCTATTACCTTAACAGAAAATTTATCGCCGGTTGTGCCATTCGGATGCTGAACACCTAAATCATTACGCCCCATCAGTGAATTCTCTAAAAGAAAGTGAAATAACTAAAGACTCAAGTCAACTTTGAGGGCAAATGAATCAATAAGCTTTATTGTGGTTATCTTAAAAAAAGACATTATTTTGCCTAAAAGAATTGATGCAAAGGAACTTAAGAGAGAAGAATCAAAGACAACTTTTCCAAATCAGCGAAAAAATAATAATAATAATTGGCTTGATAAAAGAGAAAATGAAATAACAAAGGGACTCAAGCCAAATTTGAGGGCAACGTAATCAATAAGCTTATTGTATATATCTTAGAAAAAGACATTATTTTGCTTCGATCAAAGGAAAAAAAAAACCATTTCCTAAAAGACTTGATACAATATTAAACCTGGCTTGATGATCATTCTGAAAGTAGACAGTAATGGTGTTGTCCGATATATGATATGATCTGATTCTTACAATCCACAACATGTGTTTCACACTCATTACACTTCTGAATACACATTTAAAAATCAGATCTTGAATCAGATAAAAACAATTACCGGAATGTTGAAGAATATTGAATCGAATAAACTCTAAACAATCATCGATCTTTCTCGTCTCAAACTTAGCGAAACAAAGACTTCCTTGAACAACGGAGCAAGCATTACCCAAAACGATGCTTCCATCACGAGACTCTTCGCAATTGTCTCCATTTGCAGAGAAATATACAAGCTTTATCAAAGTCCCTGCAAAACCACAAACGTGATCACAAACTGATCAAATAGAAAATTCCCCTAAAAATGAAATCACACAAAACCAATTTCTGGATCAATCAAGACAATACCAATATTTCAATCTGTAGGAAGAGAAACCGAAAAAGTTTTAATTTTTATTTTTTGTACCTCCGATGTCGAGAGCCAAATGAGAGATTTGAGTCGAGAAGCGAAAATCTTGTGGATCCATTGCGGCTTTGGTCTATCCAAATTCTCTATTTGATCCGTTTTGGAGTTTTTTTTAATTTTATTTTATGTTCAATGTGAATTAAAAGGGTGTTCAACATTCAACTTCCAACTACTTTGGGTCTACTTATGTTTGGCTGTCCAAATATTGGCACTTTTATATTTTATTTAATTAAAGAAAGAGAGACGAATTCTTGCTGACTTGTCATTTTGTCATATCAGGACTTTTGATAGAAAACCTTTTTGTGTGTTTTTACATTTATTTTAGTGTTATCTTAGCAAAAAAAAAAACTCTTCTATATATTTTTTTTTTTGGTTTAAACTCTTCTATATTTGGTTTAAACTCTTCTATATTTGACTTAATATAGGGTTATAGAAGCGAATTAAAGGAGTTGGAAACAGTTGAGTGAGTGCTCAAAGGGAACATTCGTTTCTCTGTTGGAACATTTCTTCTTTCTTCTTTTTTCGTGTTTGAGTAGTGTTGTGAATTTGGTTGAAATTTCAACTTTTAAAAAAGTTCTAAAACTCAAAGAAAAAAATGAACTGAGGCGAATACCCATTTAAGATTACATAATACTAGAAGACAACAATTTTTTTTTTTTTGGTAATGTCCGCAAGCCTAATAGGTACATTAGTATACCAAAAGAAAAGGTTGTTAACCAAGTTTGAGGCATGAAGACAGAAGATTGAATAACACACAAAAATAGACACGACTTACTTTAACTTGCTATGATGAATGTTGTTGTTACTGTCGCTAGATGTAAAACTTTGCATCATCTCTCTCTACATTCCCCCATTTATGTTTTGTGCGGCAGATATAAATGTAGGAGCTATAAAACCGGATAAGAAAATACGATTTGATAATTTGTAATATAAGGAGAAATCAATTTGTAAAAGCACGATTTATAAAACGATTTTTATGAAATCCAGAAAGGAGGCGAGATGTCTCTTTCCTTAACTCAATAAAGCGCCCGTAGTGTGACGGTTTTAATACGCCTTTTGAATCCCAGGATACAACCTTTTATAGACCGATTCGCAACACTCGAATTCGGAATCTGCGAACACAGTATCTACGATATACTCAAGAGCAAGAATCGTTTCTGAAAGATAGAAACGAATATGAGAGAGAGATGAACCTTTTCTGTGAATTTAGAGAAAGCAAAGAGTTTTTAGGGTTCTAGAGATTTCAAGAATTCTCAAGATATTCAGGATACTCGGGGATACCCAGAATGATTGCTTTAGCTCTCTATTTATAGGGAAGAAGTGATTAGGGGGTTTTCAAGATAAAATCTCGACTTTCAACGAAATCCCGAAAATTCCGCAAGCGGTTATAACCGTTTTGATTGGAATATTCGCCGATTACGATGAGATTTTGAACCCGATCGATCGATCCAAAAATCAGATCGATCGATCCTGTAAGCGATCGGTCGATCCGGAATGTACCGGTCGATCCTGGAATTTCACGTAAAATGAGATCGATCGATCTGGTTTAGATCGGTCGATCCCAGAAACTCACGCAAGAAACCATCCGTAGCACGCGATCGATCGATCCAGAAGAGGAACGATCGATCCTGGAAATGTTCGCGAGGATGGATCGATCGGTCCAGTAAGGATCGGTCGATCTCATTTTCAGTCGCCAAAAAAATAGGACTCCTCGACGACGAGACATTCCCAAAGTCCAAAGCCCAAAGCCCAAAGCCCAAAGCCCAAAGCCCAAAGCCCAAAGCCCAAAGCCCAAAGCCCAAAGCCCAAAGCCCAGAGCCCAGAGCCCAGAGCCCAGAGCCCAGAGCCCAGAGCCCAGAGCCCAGAGCACGAGCACGAGCACGAGCACGAGCACGAGCACGAGCGAGCGGCGGTGGTGGTGGTGGTGCGCGCGTGTGGATCCTTTGGTTCTCCCCATAAACCACTTTGACACTTAGTGACTTTGTTCCATATATATGTAAGTGGAAAAAGTTCCTTCTAAGCAATGTGGGACTTTCTTAAGTTCCACTTATTCCCTAATGGGTCTAATTTTTAAGCCCATTTCATATTCACATTATCAACATGTTTCAAGCCCAATGTGCTTAATAACATTTTGGTCCAACAATCCCCCACATGAATAGAAATGACTCTAAACTGAGGGTGACTTTGAAAGACTCTTTAGGATCGAGAAAGCTAAAAGAAAGACTTTCTTGAGTATAAACGAAAGATAACCGTATCTGATTTGGTTGCATTTTTCAGCATTGAACCAATCATAGTTAATAACTGTCGGGTTTACAAGGCCAGGGGGTGAACATGATGTCTTGAACCACCCGGATTTCTAGTGTAAACCGAGACAACAGATATAACGCGGTTATATTTCTCGTAGAACATTTTGTTCTCTTGTTGTGTTCGTTTTGGCCATGAACAGCCTGGTTTTTCATGAGTGAACTTGGAGAATACAGCCTTACATTTATTCTCCTAGAAACGGCCCAATTTCACACTCACAAGGTGATCTTTCATATTTGTATTCTTTTTCCCGAAGTGATCTGCTTCACTTCATTGGGTTAGAATATATGAATTCATTAAAAGCCAATGCTTAACCTATATAAATGCAGATAACACTGTTGTCATCTTTAGGAACTGGGTAGAAACAAATGTTTCACAGTGTTTATTTTAGACTTAATTTGACTTAGTTGTCCCTTTGAACCTATCAAAACATGTAGGTGGGGTTACCATCAAATCTCATCTTTAGTTCATAGGCTTTAAACCCATTCCTCTTGATGATTTCAAAACTTGATCTCGTGTCAGACCTTTTGTGAAAGGATCTGCAATATTATCAGCTGATTTTATGTAATCGAGTGAGATTACACCACTTGAGATCAGTTGTCTAATGGTCTTATGTCGTCTACGTATATGACGTGACTTGCCATTGTATAACTTATTGTTTGCACGAGCTATAGCCGATTGGTTATCACAGTGTATGCGTATTGATGACACTGGTTTTTCCCACATCGGTATATCTTCCAAGAAATTGCGAAGATGCTCGGCTTCTTCTGCGGCTTTGTCTAATGCAATGAATTCTGATTCCATTGTTGATCTAGCCAAAAGCGTTTGTTTGCAAGATTTCCAGGATACCGCAGCACCTCCAAGTGTAAATATATAACCACTTGTTGATTTTGAGTTTTTGGAGTCGGATATCCAGTTGGCATCACTGTATCCTTCCAAAACTGCAGGTTCGGAACCATAGTGCAACCCATAATTTTTGGTAAACCTTATGTAATTTAATACTCTGGTTATAGCTTTCCAATGGGTGTGTCCTGGATTGCTCGTGTACCTACTTAGTACATTCACTGAGTGTGCTAGATCTGGTCTTGTACAATTTGTCAAGTACATTAGACTACCGATCACTCGAGCATATTCATTCTGTGATACAGGTTCACCTGAATTTTTCGTCAGATGAAGAGTAGTATCTACAGGAGTTTGTGCGGTTCCACTTGAATAGTCTTTAAATCTATCAAGTACCTTTTCAGCATAATGTTCTTGGGATAATATGTATCCGCCAGGATATATAGTGATTTTAATCCCTAGAATCACATCAGCCAACCCCAAATCTTTCATATCAAACTGTCCATGCAACATGGTTTTAGTCTGATTGATGATATCGTTGTTGCTGCCTAGGATAAGCATATCATCTACATATAAACATAGCATGACATAAGCATTTTTCGTAGTCTTCGAATAAATGCACTTATCGCTTTCATTTATGCTGAATCCATTGGACATCATTACGCTGTCAAATTTTTCATGCCATTGTTTTGGAGCTTGTTTCAGTCCATACAGCGATTTCACCAGTCGACAGACCTTATGTTCTTGTCCTGGTACAACATACCCTTCGGGTTGTTTCATATATATTTCTTCTTCTAAATCTCCGTTTAGAAATGCAGTTTTTACATCCATCTGGTGAATTTCCAGATTTCGTAATGCTGCAATGCTTACGAGATTTCTAATAGAAGTTATTCTCGACACTGGAGAATATGTATCAAAGAAGTCTAAACCTTCTTTTTGGCGGAAACCTTGAACTACAAGTCTAGCCTTGTATTTATCAATTGCGCCATCGGTTTTTAATTTGGTTTTAAAAATCCATTTACAACCGAGAGCTTTGAACCCTTCCGGTAAATCGGTTATGTAAAACGTATGGTTTTGCATAATGGAATCAAACTCACTTTTGACGGCTTCCTTCCAATAAGGTGCGTCTGGCGTAGACATTGCTTCAGCGAAGGTCTTTGGTTCGTTTTCAGTGAGTAAGATCATTAGAAAATCGTCACCAAAGGTTTTTTCCTTCCGAGCCCGTTTACTACGCCTGGGTTCAATTTCAGCAACTTCTCCATCAGGAGTGCTTGCTTCGCTTGCGTTTCTTTCTTCCCTATTCCGCTTAGGGGTTAATTTATCCTTACAAGGAAAAATATTTTCAAAGAAGTACGCATTTCGCGATTCCATTATTGTATTTACATGGATATCCGGTATATCTGATTTGTGAACCAGAAACCGATAAGCACTACTGTTGTGTGCATATCCAATAAATATACAATCAACCGTTTTTGGTCCAACTGTGACCTTTTTAGGAAGCGGTACTGCAACTTTTGCTAAGCACCCCCACACTTTCAGGTATTTGTATGAGGGAACCGTTCCTTTCCATAATTCATATGGTGTTTTTCCCGTCACTTTGTTAGGAATCTTATTAAGAATATAATTAGAAGTCATAAGAGCTTCCCCCCACATGTTCTGGGTTACGCCTGATTCTTGCATCATGGCATTCATCATTTCCTTTAGAGTTCGGTTTTTTCGTTCCGCAACTCCATTGGATTCAGGTGAGTAAGGAGCAGTTGTTTGATGAATGATTCCATTTTCTCTGCAGAATGCATCAAACTGTCCTTCATATTCTCCACCTCTATCACTCCGAACTATTTTAATAGTTCTTTCGAGTTGATTTTCAACCTCTAGCTTATATTCCTTGAATTTATCTAGAGCTTCATTTTTGCTCTGTAACAAGTAAATATAGCAGTATTTTGTGCAGTCATCGATGAATGTCACAAAATACTTCTTACCACCTCTTGTAGGTAAGTATTTTAAATCGCACAGATCTGTGTGGATTAATCCTAGAGGTTCAGTATTTCTCTGGACTTGTGGTGATGGTCGTTTTGTAAGTTTCGCTTGTACGCAAACTTCACATTTGTCTTTACTTTGTTTGCATTTTGGTATTAGGTTTGAATTCATTAATCGGTTTAACGATTTATAATTCACATGTCCTAACCGTTCATGCCAAATATCAAAAGACTCGACCAAATAAGCAACTGGAGCATTGTTATTAATAGAATTGTTTGTTACAACTTTCGGAACGACTGTCAATACATTCATTTTGATCAGTCCATTCTTAACAAAGCCCTTTCCCAAATACACCCCATTTTTCTTAAGTACCAACTTATCAGAATGAAAGTTGGCGCAGAATCCAGCCTTGCTGAGGAGAGTGCCAGAGATCAAATTCTTCCTCATATCTGGAACATCCTTCACGTTGGTGAGAGTAATCTGATGTCCTGAAGTCAGTTTCAGGATTACTTTACCACGTCCTGCAACCTTGGATGTTTGGGTGTTGCCCATCAACACTTGTTCATCATTGTTGCATATTTGATAAGTATTAAACATATCCTTATCAAAGCATATGTGGGTCGTAGCACCTGTGTCATACCACCAATCTAGAGGATTTCCCTCAATGGTGTTGACTTGGTCAATGATAACACAGCAGAGATCTTCCTCTGTCAGGTTTGCATGATGATGTCGCTTTTGTTTAGGCTTACTGCGACAAACATCTGCCTTATGACCCATCTTGCCACAATGATGACATTTTCCACGATACTTCTTATCATAAGAAGTTTGCTTCTTGAAGCTTGTGGAGCCAGAGGACTTGAAGTTCTTGAACTTGCTAGTCTTTTCCTCTGTTTTGCCTTTGCCTTTTTCCTTAAATTGTTCGGCTAGATATGCTTGATATCCTTTTTCCTCATTCTTAGAGAGGCGAATCACAGCTTCATTGTGAAGCCTAGAGATCAGCGATTCCAGAGACATCTGCTTTCGCTTGTGTTTAAGGTAGTTTTTGAAATCTACCCAGCTTGGTGGAAGCTGTTCAATGGTGCAGTCAACTACGAATGCTTCAGGAAGGATCATACCTTCTGATGCAATCTCGATGTTGATCAACTGCAACTGTTCAACTTGATCCATGATGGGTTTTGAGTCCACCATTTGAAAGTCAAGAAGCTTTGCCACAGCATATCTCTGAAAACCAGCATTTTCAGACTTGTACTTTCTTTCCAAAGCAATCCATAGATGCTTGGCTGTGGGATATTCCTTGTCGTTGTTGTAGACAGAGTATAAGTTGTCTACTAGACGACTAAGGATCCATCCTCTGCACAGAAAGTCTGAATGCTTCCATGCATCAATACTGGATAGCGTACGCACATCCAGGTCTCCATCAGGAGTGATTGGCTTATCCTCCGTGAGGAATTTGTTCAAATTCAGAGATGTCAAATAAAAGACCATCTTCTGTTGCCAATTCTTAAATCCATTCCCATCAAACTTTTCAGGAAGGAGTCCACTGGTATCCAGTGCCATTTTCGGAGTGACTTGAGTCGTCTCCATCATTGCAATCTCACTTTTGTTGAGAGTGTTCGCGTTAGTTGCCATCTGTTTCTCAAAAGAAACGATAGTCAGAAACTTGATTTAAACGTTTGTTTAAATCAGTCAAACGAATCGCAATCTCGCTGAGTAGCGTTCGCGGAGACGTCACAAGATCGATTGATCCTTTAAATCACGATCGATCGATCTAATCTAAAATCGTTCGATATCGTTTTGCAAACTCGCCTTTTGAGCGTCTGCAGAAACGATTCAAAATCGTATAATATTCGTTTTGCAAACTCGCTTTTCAGCGTTCGCAGAAACGATTACAAATTGATTTAATAAAAATGAAAATCGTTTTTCTTAAATCCGATTGTAGCTATTTGCTAGAAGCGGATTTATTGAGTTAAGACTGTAGGAGCTATAAAACCGGATAAGAAAATACGATTTGATAATTTGTAATATAAGGAGAAATCAATTTGTAAAAACACGATTTATAAAACGATTTTTATGAAATCCAGAAAGGAGGCGAGATGTCTCTTTCCTTAACTCAATAAAGCGCCCGTAGTGTGACGGTTTTAATACGCCTTTTGAATCCCAGGATACAACCTTTTATAGACCGATTCGCAACACTCGAATTCGGAATCTGCGAACACAGTATCTACGATATACTCAAGAGCAAGAATCGTTTCTGAAAGATAGAAACGAATATGAGAGAGAGATGAACATTTTCTGTGAATTTAGAGAAAGCAAAGAGTTTTTAGGGTTCTAGAGATTTCAAGAATTCTCAAGATATTCAGGATACTCGGGGATACCCAGAATGATTGCTTTAGCTCTCTATTTATAGGGAAGAAGTGATTAGGGGGTTTTCAAGATAAAATCTCGACTTTCAACGAAATCCCGAAAATTCCGCAAGCGGTTATAACCGTTTTGATTTGAACCCGATCGATCGATCCAAAAATCAGATCGATCGATCCTGTAAGCGATCGGTCGATCTCATTTTCAGTCGCCAAAAAAATAGGACTCCTCGACGACGAGACATTCCCAAAGCCCAAAGCCCAAAGCCCAAAGCCCAAAGCCCAAAGCCCAAAGCCCAAAGCCCAAAGCCCAAAGCCCAAAGCCCAAAGCCCAAAGCCCAAAGCCCAAAGCCCAAAGCCCAAAGCCCAAAGCCCAAAGCCCAAAGCCCAAAGCCCAAAGCCCAAAGCCCAAAGCCCAAAGCCCAAAGCCCAAAGCCCAAAGCCCAAAGCCCAAAGCCCAAAGCCCAGAGCACGAGCACGAGCACGAGCACGAGCACGAGCACGAGCACGAGCGAGCGGCGGTGGTGGTGGTGGTGCGCGCGTGTGGATCCTTTGGTTCTCCCCATAAACCACTTTGACACTTAGTGACTTTGTTCCATATATATGTAAGTGGAAAAAGTTCCTTCTAAGCAATGTGAGACTTTCTTAAGTTCCACTTATTCCCTAATGGGTCTAATTTTTAAGCCCATTTCATATTCACATTATCAACATGTTTCAAGCCCAATGTGCTTAATAACATTTTGGTCCAACAATAAACACATTTGCAATTCTTGTCAAGGGACTTCCACTAGGACGATTTATTCGATATAATGGTAATCCTATTGCAAAAATGCAAAGAGAAATTGCTAGAAGCATAATTGATACGCTGAAAATGTCTTTTTTCCAGGCCATAACGTTATAGAGAAGGAGTACCAATTGAAGAACTTCGAGATCAGTCTTTGGTGTCTATTATCAAACTGTTCTCCTCCGTGGGCAAGCAACGAGGGCCTGGTACCGCCCGTACTAACAGTGATCGCATATATTCTAGTAAAAAGAACAATTGATTGAAGATATGAAGGTGTTTTATTTCCATCTGGTTGTAGACTAGGGTTATGGTCTTGAAATGCCAACATAGACAACTAATATACAACTTTAAGATAATTAATATTGGATTTGCCTCATTTTAATATACAACTTTTGATGAGAACAGAAAATTATGTAAGTAGTGGAGCGAGTGAGAAAAGAGTCGGCGACAAAGGCACCAAAGAGAGCGAGCATATACGATGTTCCAATATAATTGGTCACCATATTTGCTGCTTCGGCTGGTGAGTAATGCAATGATTTCTTGAAATATAATGGAGATTACGGTGTCCATTTTTCATTATATATAACAGATAATTTGGCAATTTTGAGTGAATATTTCATTATATAAATTTAGAATTACTATAAAACATTAGTTCTAAAATTTAAATTTATATGTTTCTTTTTATATTTAGTCTGATTAATAAAAGAAATGTTGTAGGACAAACATGTGCTCTTCATAAGTTTCATTTAATCTAAAAGTGTTTCACATATTATTGGTATTTTTAAATATGTATTATTTGTTTTAAAGTTTTTAATATAATTTAAATCAACAATTTTTATGGATATTTTGATATATATAATAAAATAAAAATGATAAATTATATAATAATATTAATTGGAATCTTTATGAAAATTTTAAGAATATGGAGACAAAATCATTACATTAAAAAAGACTTAAGTATTTGGGACTAATAAATTATTACAGATTCATCTCTTTGTGGAATTCTCAAATATATCTAATTTGGTTGAAAATAAATCTGTTTTTCATTTCATTTTGGATTGTAAAGTGAATATTGGGCTAATTGCCCTTAAAAGAGAATGAGAAGAAGCAATCGTATTACAGTTTATTATTATTTTTCAAATAATAGTATTGCAGTTTAATTATACGTAAAATATAATAATCAATTTATTAAATTTTTATAAATATGGCGAAAGAAAAAAAAAACTCTTTTGATGTATTTTGATCCTCTACTTACTTGTAGAGTTACAACAGTGAGTGACGAAGGTTGGAGAGGATTTGAATTTCAAATTTTTGGAGATAAGCGGGACGATTTCGTAAACCTAAGGACCTGCCATGGAGATCAACGCTCCGATTCCGAAGCTTCTTCTTCTTCAAGTAAGTCACCGATCATTCTTCACCACTTTCTCTCCACATCTTCCTTATCGATCTTTCTCCGTCTTCATTGCTTTTGTTCTGTGGAAAATTTTCAGTTGATCTCGTCAGCTTTTCAAAGATGCCGTTTAGCAGAAGATATCTGTAGATTATCAGTTCTTCTTGATCAATCTACAGACAAGGAACCTCCGATGACCTCTATTTCGAGTAATCTCACTCTCTTCGTCCCTAAAATTTTTGTTAGGATTCGACGGAAATTGAATTTGTCATCGCTACTAAATTGGTTCGATATCTATCTACAGTTTCGGATACGGGGATTGGATGCAAGTTGGAGGAATTTCAAAATCTGAGGTGCCCTAAAGATTTCAATGGAGCGAAGATTTGGGGTTAGTACGAGCAATTACATTATCAGCAATCTTGTGTATTCGATTATTGAATATTAACTATCAAAATTTAGTATGAACATGCAAATTCTATGTTAAAAAGCGATTCTGACTTTGGATGATGTGATGCAGATGGCTTACTCTCCGTCAAGACGACTTGTAAGTTTCGTCTCTCTCTAAATGATACTTTTTGGTATGAATCGTAAAGGTTTCTTATGTTTTCAAACGCTTTCTCCTGTGATTGGTTGTTACATGTGTTCGTACGAGATTGAGTTCTCTTGATTTGAGTTGATGAAGCTATATTAGTGAAAGTCTTGAGTCATCTAAGGACCATTGTGGAAATTTTATTTTGTTCTTCTCTTATTCTCCTCCACTGTTTTGATGGAGTTGCAGGCGTTTCTGACGATGAGGTATACTATTATCATATAAATCTTGATGAGTATATATCAAACAAAAGACTGAAAAGACAACCTTCTCAGTCTAAGAATGGTGTAAAGTTTAGGTGTGCAGATTTCTCAATCTATATCTTTTGTACTAAGTTTAAGTCACTGTGACTGCCTTTTGAATTCTGACTTTCTGCTTATTTTTATCTTGTTTTCAGTGGGACAGAAGTATCTCTGAGTGTCTTTGGAAGTATGGATGTTCTTGTGGCACCGATAATTAGCTTCTTTCAAAAGGTCTCCTTTCTCTTCCGCATCCTTATTATTCTTTTTCCTAATTGTTCTCGACGTAGTCAAGAATGCTTCTTGGTAGTTAGTGTACAGAATATGAGATAAAGTGATCATAGACACAACATTACAAAACCACTGCTGACAACTTGTTATAGAACCCACTTTCAAAGTAGAGGAGAATGGTTTTGAATCCCAATGGCAGTTGGACAGCTTGGATGATTAACTCAGTTAAAATTTGAAGTCTTGAAGGTCGCTCTAGCTGCCCTGTAGTTACTTACTTCTTTAATTAGGTCGAGCAATGATTATGTATCATGATTTACTAAAGTTCGCTTAGTGGTTAGGATGATCTATATATTTTATTAATTGAACTATCGGCCTCCTGGCAATATCACCTAATTGTAGTCAGTTTTATGTTTAGTCAAGATATATCTCTCTCATGATTGCTTAAGCTATAGAGTAATGATATTTCTTACCTTCTTATCTTGCAGATGCTTGTTCTGCATTTACCTGTAAGTTCAAGTTTCTCCCTTCGGTGATTTGACAAATTTCCTTATACAACTATTTTCCTTTAGTAACAGATCTCGCAAATCATGGAACTAACAGGCTTGTCCTTTTGATCCTCTACAGATTGTCACAATAGATTTGATGGTTAAACAAGGGGCTTCTCCTGGTACTCAAACTCAATACGTCTTTGTAGTGAACGCTGACAAAACTCCTTTATTCACCGCCTCTAATCTTGAACGGTTGAAGTCTGGTCTTGAGGACTATGTTTTAAGGCATAGGAACTGTTTGGATATGATGTGTGAACATTGCTTTTCTGAGAGGTATATAATAAGTAAAACCACATATGCGACTTAATTAGTCCTGCTTCTACAGCTAAAATGTATGTCCAGTCATTTCACGTTAAGTCTGATAGATCTGGTTATATTTTTATATTTTCAGAGACCATCTAAAAATTGGAAGTGGAACAGCATCCCCTGAAGAAAATCGTAACAGACCTGGAGGGACAATGGAAGTGGTGATTGTAATAAGTGACTTATTAGAGACAACTCGCAATTGTAGCAGATCATGTGACGGCAAAACAGAGGTCTGTTCAGTTCTCAAAATTAGATACTTTATCCCATTTTGACATTTAATGTACATTTGGTTGATCTCAAATGATTTATTAGGTTTTATACTTCGACAATTTCTCACCTTCCCCTATTCCACAAGTTTCCTTGAGTGCACTGAAAAAGATTGACTGGAAAAGTTACGGTTTGATCCTAGCGAGTGTGAATGATCAAGATGGACATGTGTTTCTCGAATGGGAAAATCCGCCTTCGTATGTTCAAATACAAATCGCTCTCCATTGGTATCACTATAAGTATCCAACAAGACAGAAGACTGAGCCTCGTATAAATCTTGTGAAGAAGGGAATTAGAAGTGCGTTGGATGATTTGAAGGCTAAACATGAGGGTTTTCTTCTAAGCTCACATGCTCGTAAGGTGCTCTCTCAGTCAACCTCCTTGGAACTATTAGTGTCAATCTCTTAAATTTTCGAAAGGTTTGACCAAGATTGTTTTTTTCTGTTGTTTATCGTTCTTAGATTTGCAGCTATGTCCCTGACCTTGCAAGATCATTAGCAGGCCTCATATTCTCTTCTACTGACATGGACTTTCAAGGAGATTGCTTATCTGTTCTTGGCTTTCAGCCTCAAGAATCTGAACGTGAGGCTGTTGAAGACTATATCCAGAGAAAGATCGTTACAGTTATAGGAATGAATGAGAGTAAACCCCAGAAAGACCAAGAAGCTGCTCCTTTTCTGTTTATTGAAGGCGGGTCTGAGACATCTTATTTTGAAGATGAGGAAATAGAAGGTGAGTATTACTCTACCTTCTTGGAATGATACATCTGCTTCTGATAACGGATACAGTAGATAGTCGATATGTGAAAACTATATGTTACGGATGTGCATATAGTATTTGCTTTAGGATGTTGTTACCACAGGCTAAGAATGAATCCTCATGGTTAGAGCAGACTTTTTTACAGAAACCTTACATAGTTAGTCTATAATTAAGAAATTTCAGTTTGTTATGTTAGATTGTCCAAAGCCAATAACACATTTTTTCATCCCTTACTGTTCTGTATATTTTCAATCATGTTTGAATCAAAGACATTCCACGCATGAATATGATGCTACGGAAACTATAACCAAACCATACTGCAGGAAATGAATTATCAATAGGACATCTTAACTGATAACAAGGCTTAACAAATCGAACATTAATAGTATATTTCTTTGGTACAGCTTCACGATTATAGATCTTGTGGTCCGTACATAAATATAGCAATACAAATACTTAATTTCTTTAGTAGTTTAACACTTTACATACTTATTTACCATATACTATTTGAAAACTGTTGGGGTCGAGAATAGGCAGCTAAGAACTGTGATTCTAACACACCAAGGTTCCTTTTTGCTTATACTATTTCAAACTATGTATAGATACATATATATATATGGGTATCACAAGAAAATAGAGTAACACGCCAAGTCTTGTGCACTTCCTTATCAGACATATCAAGCAGCGGAAGGTGCAGGAAAGTAGGTAAGTTCTGGTTCGGGTACCAAAGCTAGGATTGTCGATTTTGTAATGATTTCTTCCACACCTTCAGTGGTTTTCGGTTTGAAATCAAGAGATTTATCATTATATACATCCCACCATTTGTTAACTAACATTTTGATGTCTTCTCTGTCCATGTTAGCCTCTTCTCCTGTGTACCTCCATGGCTTGGATCCCTATCAATTTCATCATCAACAGGAAAGGAATCAAATTTCAGAAACAAGTTAGAAACCGGCTAGGTCTGTAAGCAAAGAGAGAAGTACTTAGTACTTACAGCTGCACAGTAGTGAACAACTTTGACTTTCTCCAGCTCCACGTTCTCAGGGTGACGCCAAAGCATAGCAAGAACCAGATTGTAAACCAGAGGGATCGGTTTGTACACTTTCTCGAAGAACATATTGAGAAAATCCTGTTTAAGTTACGAAAACCGTCATTTCTTGATTTGGTTTGGAACATTACAGAAGCCGAATTTATAATCATACTGATGAACACTCACTTGTTCAGCAAACGGTGAAGGCGGTGTGATCTTCAGGGTCTGAAGGAGGCTCTCGTAAGTCAAAGGGCTAGGCTCAAACACAAACATACCGGCGTTGAAATACAGAGGAGGAGGAGGAGATTCCATATCTTCTGGCCACGTGACCTCCGGACACTGTTGACAGTAACCTATCGAATACTGCAGAGAGTGGCTCCACGTTTTCTCACAGAAACAATCCATCACGGCATAAAAATACCCATCAGGCAAATCGAAGAGGTGATCGATATTGTCAAAGACTTGAATATCTGCATCCAGGTAAATCATCTTGCTGTACTCTTCAAACTACAAGAAGTATCGTAGGTATAAAAACCACAAAAAGCTTTAATTATATCATATCTAAGCTAAAAATTTTGTGAAGAATCGAAGTACTTACATTCCAAATACGCAGCTTTGAGTAGTTTAGAACGTAATACGCCATGGCGAACTCAACTTGGTTGTCTGGAGGATGAACAGGCTCGATCTCACGCACAATACAGCCTTGAGACCTCAAGATCTCTCTATGTTCCTGAGGAACATCAGGCAACATAGCAACGACAAGAGCATAAGCACTCTTCACCTTACGCAAACCCTTTGCTAATCCCACCACTCCCTTCACATAGTCTCCATTACCTGCCAAAAACGTCACATAAGCTCTATCTGAAGGTGCTTGATGCATCGAGTTTACGAAAATCTCGGGGGCCATTTTGAGCAAAGAAAAGATATGGGGTGGATTTTAGAAGAGAATTGAAAAGCTTTCTTGAGTGCTTGAGAAGTAAAAGAAAATAGCAAGTTGGTTTTTAAGGATATGGCAACGTTTAGTTATTTCGGGCTTTGGCTTGTGAGTAGTTTCTACTTTCTGGGAAGGCTACCACAACGTTTGGTTAAGTAGGCGTCGGACGAAGGGTAAATCCGGAACAAAATTAACTGACAATTACTTTTTCTTTTTATTATATCTTTTTCTATAAATTGCATCATGTAGTCGTCTTATATATATATATATATATATATATTATATTTTGATGGATGTAAAAACGAAAATGAAAATGAACCTTTCTTTTGTTTGGCTTTTTTTAATGAGTGGGGTGATGTAACTACGGAAATAAAAGTAATTGTGAAAACGAGGTGGTTGAATAATTTGTAAATTCTGTAAAAATCGTTTTCATTGATATTTAAAAGTATTTTAACGAAAAGGCAGACTTAAAAGGGAATATTATGTGTAGGAATCATGTGGCATAATGGTAGTCACCTCTGCATTCATTACACCAAGTCTGGGGTTCGAACCCAGCACCCCGCATGTTATTGGGGATATTAAAGCCATTAGGCTATGTTGACAAAAAAAAAGAAAAGGGAATATTATGTTGAACCACAAAAAAGAAATAGTATATAAGAATATAGATAAATTATTAAAAATGATGTACAATTTGATTTGAATATAAAATAAATTTTTAATTCAATAAAATACAAAACTGACCCAATAAAATAGTGAAATAATAATTTTCTTTTTATGATTAAATATAAAAAGAAAATGATAATGATGATTTTCAGCTTTGAAATTATTTTTGTTATTTTGAAAAAATATATTTTTTAGTAAATTCAAAATCAGTAAATATCTCTAATTTATCAAATTATTTATGGTTAAAAAATTATAAGACAATTTTTACATCATCGGTAGATCTAGATGTTCGGATACCCGTTTGGATTCAGTTTTAGAGATTTGAGTTTTCACGTATTTGGATTTACAGATATAGAACTCATTTAGATATTTTTATATTCAGATCTGATTTGGCTACATCTAGGTTTGGAGCGAGTTCATATATCTAATATATTATTAAATAATTAAATTTTAACAATAATAACTAAGTATTTTGAATATTTCATTAGATATTTTAATTATTTTTATCAGATAATAATTGATAACCTCATTTTATAATTATAATTTTGTGTATTTTGAGTTATTTTAAATTTAAATATAATTAATATTTTTAATTTGAAATTATGTTTTTGATATTTTGGTACCTTTTAATTTTTGATAAGATTTAAGTTCATAATTCTTAGGATATAAAAATTTAAGCCATGTCGGAATCATGTGACACAATGGTGCCACTTCTGAAATTTATGGCACATGTCTGAAGTTCGAACCCAGCACATTACAATATTAAAATAGGATATTAAAACTACTTGACTAAGTTGATAAAAAAAAATTTTAAGACTTAATCAGATATTTTATTAATTTTAAATTTGATTCAATATTATTTTGAATTGAATTCAATTCGAAATTTAGGATATGGTTTGCGGTTGGATCTCTCTCGGTGTGTGGCAACCTCGACGATCATGGCTTATGGCGTTTGGACGTTTTGGCGTTATGACAGGGCGTTATTAGAGGGGGGGGGGAATTTTACCCGTATCCGATAATCCGATCCGATACTGAACCGATAATACCGAACCGATACCGAATCGATTATGTTTCGGTTCTTTATTGGATACAAAACGCTTATATCTGAAATATCTGATACCGATAAGGACCGATCCGAAATCCATCAGATAATCCGATAATCCAAATATATATATATAATATATATATGTGTATACATATATATATGATATACAAATTTTAGTATTTATTTATCGATTTTTGGTTATTTACATTTAGTTGAACCAATTCAATTTTTTTATTTCGTGTACAATATTTATTTTCGGATACAATTTTGAATTATCGGATATAATCAATCCGATATCGAACCGATAATCCGATACCGAACCTTATCCGAGACATTATCAGATATTTTAGTGAAAATCTGAACCGATCTGATACCGAAAATACTGAACCGATACCGAACCGATATTGTTTCGGTCCCTTATTGGATACAAAACTCTTATATCTGAATATCCGATACTGATAAAGACCGATCTGAACCCGAACCGATAATCCGAATTCCCACCCCTAGGCGTTATAGTGTTTTTGTATTTGGCATTTTGTCGTTTAGTGTTTAACGTTTGGCGTTTGATATTATGTTTAGGTCTGGAAATCGTGGGTATGGTGAGGACGAGTCTCCAATGCCATGCTTCTAGATTTGTGGTTCGTCTTAGCCTGTTGTGTCACGGTTGTTTGACTTCCCACTAACTTTTTGATTGGTTCCAATCTTTGGCGTTTGGGGGAGGATTGTGGTCTTTTTTGGGTGACATTCAAGATTTCGGTGTATCTACAGTGGTCGAGTGTTTTGCGAATCCAGATTTGACGAGGACAAGATCTAGAGATGCTTTAAACTTAGTCGAAATGGATTTTCGTGGTCGGTGTTGCTATTGGTTGGTTGCTTGCTGACTTTTAATTTTGGATGTCTCGTGAATCTAATCATTGCCTTTGCAAGATCCTTTTTATTTTGTTTTTGTAGTGTTCGTCCGGTGAATCATATGGCAGAATCCATTTTCTTGCTTAATAGGTTTGTTGGATGGTCTCAGTTTCCAAAAAAAATTGTGTGAACCATAATGACTTTGTTTAACCAATAATGACATTCTTTACAGAGTTAATAAAAAATGATTATTTGCGTTTGAAAAAAATGAGGTGTCATTTTTGTCTTTACATTAACATATGAATGCGCAAAATTCCATAATTATAATGCTATTTTATTTACAGATATACTCTTTCCGGATTGGCAGGTCTCATTATACTACTGGGGCGTCGGTTGCAGGTTGGTTCTTATATATTTTATTTTTATAATTGCAACTTACGGGCGTCTGCCACGTAGTTCGATAGATTTGGTATTATAAAGTTCTCATTTCAAAACAGTAAGATAGAAGAAAAATATTAAAACGCATAAGTCAATCTTTTAAATAATATAAAATAAAAAGGTATCCATTACTGACAGTGACTCTTTTATTGGCCCTGCATTTGTTATATATTTTTTAATGAAAATAAACTATACATTACAGAAAGTGTATCTTTTATTTGGTCGTATAGGAGTTGTTAGTTTCATATATATTTTCAAATATCAGCTGAAATTAACTGATTACAATAGTTTAATCCGCCAAATCAGGCTACTAATTAAGCAAGCTCAAATAATATAATAAAAAAGCGGCATATACAGTTAAACCTCTATAAATAAATATTTTTAGGATCAGGAAAAAATATTCGTTTAGCAAAATTATTCATTTATCAATAAATAAATATATTATTTATTTATCGATAAATAAATTTTTATTCATATAGACAGTATTTTTGGACGTTTAGAAGCTTGAAGAATAATGCAAATTAGAAAAAAAAAGTTCTCTTTAACTAGAAAAAATGAAGTTTTCTAAAACTATAAAAAAGAAGTTTTCTAGATTTGATATAGAATTAGGAAAAAAGTCTTTTAGTTTTTGAGATTCATATAACCTATATAAACACAAGTCTTGGTGAAGAATTATATTACCTAAGAAATAGATAACGAAAATGATGTCGTTATGGAATTGCCTACCGACAATGAAATTATTAAGTTTGTACTAAATTATGAGAATGATCCAGAACCAGATGATAGTAGCTTTACACCAAATGTGTCATGAAGAAGCATATTAAACAATAATCACTTTACAGTTTTTTTATAACACGAGCAAAATACTCATAAAGTTTTGTTTGTGATATAAAAAATCAAGGATGAGATGAATTTTGGTGGAAAAAAACAGAAAACTATTGAATATTTTTTTGTAAAATCATGACTTATTGTACCAATATTGTTGATTGAAAAAAGATATTTTTAATATATATATATCTTATAAAATGTGATGATTATTTATTTATATTTACATAGGATCTTTAAAGATTTCAAAAAAATATTCATTAATGCATTAATGGAGATTATTCGAGATTATTCATTTAGCCTATTAGCCTAATGCATTTGTCAAAGTTATTCATGTATTGAATATTCATTTACCGAGGTTTAACTGTATCCCAAACATGTGTTATAAATTTCAGAAATAACCATCATTGTGCCACATTATTCCAACACGTTTAACAAACTTTTAAGTTGTTTTTATTTTCTGCATATATTTGTTTTCTCTAAGAACAGTAGAACCTCAATGTCTTAAATGGAGTTGTCAACTACTCCATATATACACAAACATTCACAACGGTAAGATTTTTTTTTTGTCTCGTATCATTGAATGCTTTTGTAAACTTTGGTAAATGAGGTTGTAATCTTACTATAAATTATGTAAACCTTAGATTTTGTTTTTTCTGTCTCGCTATGAATTGGCTATTAATTATTCAAAGTATTTTCTTTTATAGACACCATATAAACTATCTTACACTTCCAACACGAAAGACAGAAAAGATAAATATTATAACTTGTTTTCGTGTGTAAAAAAAAGCTTCGAGAAGCTCCTATGCTTACACCATCAACACACATATTTTTATGTTAAAGTAACACATAATATGTATATAAATTAGTGACTAGTTTCGTGATGACCTTGACATATACAAGCATAATTTTAAATGGAAAAATCTATATAGTATGGTAAAATATCGGAACTTTAATTTGTTTTTACCGGTCGACATCCTTTAATTTAAAGATTAGACGGGAAATAATAATATTTTAGACACAATCCACGCATTTTGGGTCGATTATTATTTTGTTGATATAAAAATGTATACGTCTCTTCAAATATATCGGACGTAGACGTGCTAGAGTTGAAGTAACGAACCCAAAATTGGATAGAAGTTATGGATCTGGTGAACAGTTTTTAACGGTGTGTTTCATATAGTGGTTACGATTATGTATATCTTCACAATCAAACGAGATCGAGAGCATACATGCTTAAGATAAAAAGTCATAAATGGTTTCCTCACTTGGAATCAAAACTCTCGACCTTTTTATTTATAACGTGTAACCTTTTAGATCAATTCATCTTAATTTTAACTACTTGAATTTTCTTTCCTTCTTCTGTAGTTTAAAATCTGTTCATATACATATATTTCTTTGACAGAGTCCAGCTATATACATTACACGTGCACGTGAGACATAATATTCAAACCGACTTAACTAATTAATTACATCGTTGAAGTAAAAAAGATTATGTTTATTGTCCGACGAACATTTAGGAGTTAATTGTGGTGGATATGGATTACAGAAAAGGTGATAATATTATTAAAAAAGAAATTAGTTTTTGTCGTTGGTTCTTAGTTTAATATAAATCCTTTAAACGTCCCGAAAGCTAACCACAACGTGTAAAAAAAATATATCAATCACATTCATGCATGCTCATTACGTCCACTAAGTTTTGTTTAGCGTCCTCAAAAGAAAAAAGAAAAAAAAAAAAAAAAAAGAACGAAAACAGACCATCTACTCATTTGTGATTATATATGCACAAATAGACCAGGTATATCACATTAGGGCCCGGCCCAACATTCTATGGACCATAGGAGTCGGGCTTCTCACCATTAAAACCTTTTATAAATTAATATTGTCAAAAAAAAAAATGGTTTAAATCAATTGTACATCTCCGGAAGGAGCGAAATCAAAATCAAAGAGGGAACAATAAAAAGGAGAAACGGTTTAGAGAGAATGGATTGAAAAATAAAAAAGATCAAAAGTTGTTGTCTATTATATCTATAGACTTGAAGAAACAAGTATCTTAATATCACAAAATCCCAAAAGAAATTCTTTAACTGGCAACATATATGACTCCATAATCACCAAAACTCAAAACAAAATGAGAAAGAAGGTTTTAACAAGAAACAGAGATCTAAAGCTTTCGTCTCACAAAGCTCAAGCCTGCAAGTAAAACGTAGAACAATATTAATTGACTAAAAACCATGTCGTCTAAATATATTTAAATTCGTAAACTTTTCCCGGATACTATAATTGGGGATGCGTATTGGAGGCTTACTTTGTTAGCAATGTTGTTGGAGAGCCAGTCCAGACCTTCGTACAGACCCTCACCGGTGGTGGCGCACGTACTCTGTATGTACCTGAAGTGAATTAAATCGAACAGTGTTGGTTTCTAGGTTTTGAGAGGTCAGAGTAAATAACAATGCGAAACAACAACAAAAAATGTTCTTGATAATCACCAATGACGCTGCCGGAGAGAGTGGAGTCCAAGCTTATCAGTTATCTCAGCAGCATTCATTGCGTTTGGAAGATCCTGCTTGTTAGCGAACACAAGCAGTACGGCATCACGAAGCTCATCCTGCAGATACAAGCATTAATAGTCAGCCAAATACAAGAAAGCCTTAGATGCGCATCCTAACAAGTCAGTTTTTTTTAATAGCTCAGCTTCCAAATCGATTAGTATCATTAAGTGTAGCACTAGATTAATCGAAGCACAGGGTGTAACTTCATGGGTTTGATTACAAGGGAGAAAGCAAGTTAAGAGTGGTAAGCTACCTCATTTAACATCCTGTGAAGTTCATCTCTTGCTTCAACAACACGATCTCTGTCATTGCTATCCACCACAAATATCAGACCTTGAGTGTTCTGGAAGTAGTGCCTCCACAAGGGACGGATCTGTAAGAGAAGACAAGTGAGCACACGTTATCCTCTTTCTTCTTTTTCTATTTCGGGGAGATTCGTAGAATGTAACAGATGGTAGAAACCTTGTCTTGACCCCCGACATCCCACACAGTGAAACTGATGTTTTTGTATTCAACTGTTTCCACATTAAACCCTGTAAAAAACAAAACAGACATTAAGTCTCCACTGATTAAGCATGTTGATTTACTTCCAACCACATTTCAAAATATTGTTTGAATCAAATTATTCTATGTAACCCAGGACATTAAACTCTCTGTTCCAATTGGTTAGATATCAATGAACATATCCAAGTTCCATAATCAACATGGAAACTAAAAGTATTGAGTAGGGAATAGCATATCCAACGAAGACTAGCCCAAAGGAAAACATCTAAAACTTACAATGACCGTAAGCACAAGAAATGTAATGCAATGATTGTTGTACCACGATAATTTGAAGTTATGAAGACTCACCAATGGTCGGGATGGTGGTAACAATCTCACCAAGCTTGAGCTTGTAGAGAATGGTGGTCTTACCAGCAGCATCAAGACCAACCATAAGGATACGCATCTCCTTCTTGGCAAAAAGCTTGCTGAAAAGCTTTGCAAACGAAAGCCCCATTTTCCTTCAGCTACTGATCCTGAAACATTCAGACAAGACGGAGATCATAAACTTTTAACTCACATTTCGCCAATTTTAGTTTTAATTTTCTCAAAATCAATCATCCTCAACAAAAATATCACTCAATCTAATGCCAATTCCAAAAAATTCAACACAAAAACAATGTAATTCGTGATCCTTCGACTCAGAGAGACTCACCGACGAGAAAGTTCAGATTCCAAGCACTTAAATATAAAATATAAAAACGTAAATCATATCAGAAAAACATCAGCAATCAGCAAACAATTCGGAAGCAAATGAAACGTAAAAACAGAAAGAAAAGAAGGAAACAATATGATCGATCACAATTTTCACGTATTACAAAACAGCAAACAAGATCGTTCCGAATCTTCAAACTACGAATTATAAAGAGACAAAAAAATGAAAGAAGGAAAAAACTATGAAGAGAACCAGATAACAGCAGATTCGATGTATGTCGATAAAATCCAGATCAAGAGCTCCAAATCACGGATTTAAATACACAAAACTGTAACAAATGGATCGCCAACTGAAAAAACCAAAAGCAAGCAAGTGCTGATGTATACGGAACAACAAAAATCCGAGAATCGAAATCAAATCAATCATCAACTAAAATTTTCAGATCCTAGAAAAATCATTAGAAGCGAAAATATCAAAAATGGTCTGGGCGCTTACCTTTCGAACTTGATGCGAAGGGATCTGAACGAAACGAGAGAGAGAGAGAGAGAGAGAGAGAGAGAGAGAGAGGCTTTAGATCATCATCATCATCATCATCAGACTAGGTTCTAATATATAAAAGTGAAAATGTTAATTCTCTAAACGTGATATTTCCATATCATCCCTCTTATTATCGTGTTATTTAAAATCTAACCCCAAAGCTTATTGACGCAATTTATAGTCAACTTTGGTCTCTCCATTCTTCATTGAATATTTTTTAGCGTTGGGAATTCCATTTGAATTTGGTTCGGATTTTTCGGATATTCAGATTTTTAGAGTGAGAGATATATGTTCCATTCGAATATTTCTCTAGTTCGGTTCAAATTCCGTTTGGTTCACGTCGAATTCGGCTCAGTTCTGATAACATTATTTAAATCCTATTTTTGTATCCAAATATCATTCGAGTTCAGTTCGAATTCGATTCTTTGATTTTGTTTTTGATTTTTGTCCATCTCTAATTTATAATTCAAAACCTTTAAATATTTCAACTTTTTAGTGTTTTAATTATTTTAGTTTTAAAATAGTTGATAATTTCAGATTTATAATTATAAATTTGAGTATTTGAGTTATTATAAATCTAAATAAAATTATTATATTTGGAAATAATTATAGTTTAGATATTTTGGATACTCATTTAGTTCTCGATTTGAGTTGAGTTATTTGATTATAAAAATTTAAAATCCGTTCAGATTCGGGTCGGATTCATTGATTATAAAATTTTAAAATCCATTCAAATATCTTGTCAGTTTTAAATTCGATTAGCTACTATTTTTTTTTTATTTGAGTTCAGTTAGAATAATTCAAGTATTTTGCCCAGAGAATAGAAAAACTTTCTGATTATATTATTTAGTATTATACCCTTTTAGATACCCTATAGTTGCATTCTATGCTTTTTTAAAGTAATGAAATTTCTAAGTTATATATAGAGTTTAAAATCTCGGATGCAATTATTAAATTTGCAGACGAAAAGTCAAAAAGTTCCAATAGTATGGGAGCATTTTTCAAATTTCCGTTTGTTTTTAAATAAATAATAAAGAACGCACCAAAATTAACATGGGAACAACACAAACGAACATTGCCCGTTCCTTCGCAAGAGTAAAATAATGGAGAGAATCAATTTACAGGTAAACCCGGCGTTTGCACAACGATGAAGGAATGAAGAAAAAACGCAGCGTATCGGAGTCCATAATCTAGTTTTTTAAGATTAACGAGCTTATTTACAGATATATTAGTTTTCACAGAGGACCTATAATAGCCAATAAAGAAAACAAACCTTCGAGTGTGTTATTAAATGTGAGAAAGTAACTACATTTCGATTAAAGTTAACACGGTTGTGTCTAAACAATGTGGTTCAACGCCAGTATTGAGCCCATCTGTGTATGGTTTCAACCATTTGTGGGAACAGCGCGCTTACGCTTTCATTTATCAGATCTTGAAAGAAATGGATGCATGCTTCGTCGTCCATATCCAGCCTAAACTTTTCTTGGAGCTGTTTAAGAAAAAAAAAACACCATTTAGGAGAATAACAAGGCGCAAGCACGAGCCTATCCATGTACAAGAAGAATGGTTCAGTTTGGTTTTGGTGAGAGTGAAAAAGACTTACTTTGAGAATGCCCTTTTCCGGATCTGAAGCTATATCGGGAATAGTAGAACCCGCCATGAGATAGAACAGATTCAGAATAAGGTTGCTTGATTTCCGGAGAATGTTATAGGCTTCACAACAGTAGGATTTGAACCTTGTGTAGTATTGGCTGCAACACATAATACAGAGTAAGTCTGATGCTGTTATATACTCTCGACCCATCGAGTTATATAATACTTAGTAATATCTGGTACCTTTCTGCTCCACCCATGGCTTCCACCATTTCTTTGCAGAGTTTCATCGGTGGAGGGAACGGTTTGGGATCCCTACCGAGAATAAATGCGAAATCCACGTGGAAAAGACGGCCATCATCTGTAAGGAGGAGGTTGTCCAGGTGTCTACATATCAAAAACAGGCCATCACAATTTGATCCCAAGGCATATTTGGTAAGACTTGTTGAACACAACCCTACCTGTCTCCAATCCCAAGTATATATGTGATCACAGAATAGCCAGCACAGCTTTTTATAAATGTCTCGAGGCAAGTGGCTGTTATCCCGAAAGGACCATGCTCATCAGGATGAAACTTCTGCAGATAACTTGTTATGCTTCGGTGCTCTGAGAGAATCTGAACATGCAAAAGCACATATCTTAGGATAATGAGATTGTTTACTCTCCAAACGAGAGGGCCAAAATTGCAATGGCATGTGGGGAAAATGGATTAAGTCGCTGAAGAACGTACCTGAGCCAAAGAACGGGATGGTACGAATTCCAACATTCCTTCGTCATGTCCAGTTGCTAACACCTTATAAGGTGTTAGGCACAGATCAAGATTTTCTAGCTTAAGCAGTCTATCCATGAGCCAAACCATTTGAACAACCTATAGAAAAGTTTAGAGAAACAAAAATCACAACATGAAGAGAAGATCTACGACAATAATATGCAATAAACCCAAATATACCAGTTGGTCTTGCCGGAGATCATCTCCCTTCTTAAATATAACTTTGCAAGTTCCTTCATCTTCTGTTCGGAAAGCTAGCCGCAGAGGATTCAGTTGACTTTTAAAGAGCGTTGATTCTCCGGGCACAATACCCTTTATGAGAACGCTGGGGGTAAGCGGTGATCGAATCGGCTGAAAGTAAACCGAATCCAAAAATCATTACAAAATGGTCAGTACTAACTTCCGTTCAGAGATTATTGGATAAAAATAATTTAGAAGCGCTCGTTTCCAGTTAACAATACTATAGTGAAAGTACCTCTTCAAAGTAGGTGAGTTCGCAAAGGAGTCCACTTAAAAGCTGCCTGAGCTTCTCAATTTTTTTCTGGGTGTTTCCACGAACATTTCTCACTTCTCGTGTAATGGAACATAACTGAGCAGTCAGTTCTGTTTGGCGCACCAAAGTTCGCCACAATTTAGATCCATCTTCTCCGTTAACACCTGGCGGCAGCTGACATAAAAGCAAAAAAAAATCATTCTAGAGCAGCTAAACAGATCTCACTTGATGAATAAAACAGCTCAATTCCTTGCCCCAAGGACACAAATTACAACGTAAGGTGATGTTTTTGTAGTTGCACAACCCTGTATATGTCGTTTTAGAAGTTTTCTTATCATTCTTTGGAGAACCACTACTCCTCTCGCTAAAAGTAAGAATTACCATATTATCTTCGCTGCATCGTGCACTAGCATTAAAAAGAAACAAAATACTGAACAACCTAGCACTGTCAACCCTAACCCACATCCCAAGTTGAAAGGGTTTGAAATCTGACTATTACAAAGAGATCAGAGGCCGGATAATGATTGATCTACATATTCAACTGATCTTAAATGGAAAAAAAGAAATGGGAAGGAAAGAAAGTTAATTAACGTTAGGTCCACACCTTCATCATATTCTCCTGGAGTAACTCGTATGTGCTGTAATATCGCTTGTTGTAGACATGGTCAGTAAGTTCCACATTAACATACCAGCGAAAGAAACTGGCCAGCTCAATGTTCTGTAATGCTAGAAGTTTGAAAGAAAAATAACAGAAAACAGTCAATGTAAAACTCACGGAACAAATATAAATCAGTTATATAGAGAAAAATCAACATAATTTCATGGCTTGAAGTTCAAAACATACCCCGTTGGACAAGGAATTGAGAAAGTCGAGATCTTTCAGAGCGTTCAAAACGGAGAGCCTGAACCAGTTGAAGCAAGTAACACTGGAGCTCTTCATCATCGGCTCTTTCAAGGACACTCACAGCATATGCTCGAACCTATCAGTGGGTGTAGTAAGGAATGAGCAAACATGTAAAGATACCAGGATAACGGACAAGCAGATCCAGTAGAAAGTTAAAAGACCAGAAAAAAAAAAATGTAGATTGGGCACTCGTAGTACCTCTTCACTTTCAAATAGAGGAGACAATAGCTCCAAGGCATCACATACATCTATCGTTTCCCATTTGTACATCAGTTGAACTGCTTGCTTTGCTTCCTGCCAACATGGGAAGATCATGCAACATGAAAAAATACGAACCATTAAAATAGATGAACAAGCAAAAGCTGCACGCTTACCTGAACATCACTCCACTCCACACAGCGAAGAAACTTTGTTAGAGCTCTCTTTTCAGACATCAATGAGAAACGAAACTTCCAAAGAAGTTGTCTTTCATCTCCACTCAAAGTCCTTGTTGGCGGATATTTCAGAACGGTTTGTATTGATCTTTAAAAGAAGAAAAAATAGAGGCAAAGAAAAGAAGAAAGCACCTACTCGTGAGATTATATGCAAATATATTTCATAATAATATGATAAGTAAATGACAGGAAACTGTTTCTCTAAAGAGTGCTACATCACTTCATTCCAACAGAATTCCATACTTACTTCCGCTCAGTAGAACTTGGCTTGAGATCTCTGTCAATAATGCCACGATCCAAGCTCCTTGCCAGCTTCAGTTGCTTGTGCTCTGAAGGATTAAATTTTCCTAGTTCTGTATCCCAGACAGTAACAAATTCATTTGTTGAGCCTATTGGGGAAGTTATCAACACATTGGCTCCAGACTCCTAAAAATCAAAGGCAGACAGGCATAACTCCATTGATCATTTCAATACAGCAAGACACGTGGGGACATTTTATATTCGAGTAGATAACAAGGTCACAGACAAATCTAATAGCAGTGAAGACTGTACCTGAAATACAACTCGATGCTCAAAACTACAGAAGTCAATAACCAAGTACAGAGTTGAGTTTCCATGTTTGGAGCTTTCTTGTTCCTTGATCTTATCCAAGGATTTCAACATAAGTCGGTCCAGCCAATCAATACTTTGGATCTGCCCCCTTTCAAACTTATTCATGAGCTTCTCCAAACGCTCTACCTCCCCGCGCTCATGCCGTGGAACCTAGAGTACGACAAATCACAGAAAACCCAAGAAAAATAAAGTCGGCTTAAAGAACAATATTTCGAAACATATATATAGTATTGAGATTAATCAAGAAACCTTTCCAGGAGTAGAGGTAGGATATGAACCATCCGCTTCCTTCCCCTGCCAGAGCCTGAGCTTCTGTTTTCCTGATTTCATTTGCATCTTGCTGTTAAAGAGAAGGATCGTGGCACCACCAATCAGTCCCTCAGCTTTACCACACGAAACATCCCATACCTGACACATTCAGAGACTCTTCGATAAGCAGAAAAGAAACCAAGAAGGTAACGTAAAAAAAAGAAGCAAATGAGGTCAGCGATTTGTTTACTGTAATCGCAAGTTGCGAGTGAGCAGTCAAGTCCCGATATTTAGAACTGAGAGTGATGAGTTCGTTCCAGCAGTATGGTGGTCCTGTAGTGTTTAATCTGGAATTAAGAACATAACTAGATGAAACAAGGAAACTTTTCTACAAAAGGTCTCAACATCACAACACAGACACAATCAAGGGAAGGAAAAATTTATGAGAAACTAATATAAAACCTTGTTCTCATGGGAAGACCAAAAGGAGCTCCATCGATATACAATGCACACTCAATGTAAAGCTCGGGTTTTTTTTCCTCTGCCCCAGAGACAAGTCCTTAGAAAGAAACATAAAACCAAACCAACGAAGTCAGAAACTTGGGTCTCTTTAGCAACAATAAGCAAGTTTCGAAAAAATTAGAACAAATTTAAAAATTAACTTCGACCAGCAATAAACATATATATCGAATCTTTTGAGTACCCGAATCAGTAGATTTCTCGAAGGGGAGGATTCCATCGAGATTGTCGATACGAAAAGTGACGGGAGAATTGATATCGCAGGACAGGAAGAAACGAAACTCGCTCGCACCCATGTGTTGCGACTTTTTTTAGACGATCAAAAAAATTAGGGCTTTTCCATCTGCGAAAGGGTTGAATCAATGGGACTGGAGAATTCTGAAGCTTGAAATTTGAAATACGAGTCCTGCAGAGGAAGAGGAGTACACAAACCGGAGATTGATCAGCCTTCGCTCTTGAAATTTTATATCAGAGAGTCTTAACGTAGACGGTAGATGGATGCGAAAAAGGATTCTTATTTTATTTTTTAACAAAAAAAGAAACAATTTGATTGATTGATAAGGTTTTTGGATGATTCAATTAAATCATCCGGTATATAGGTTTCAACCATGAATCCTATTATCAATTGATACAAAACATCTATTAAAGTTTTAACCACTTTAACAATTGCATCAGTTATTCTATTCGATTTCCTAGAAATCAGAAACAATTTATACGAATAATTGTAGTTTAAGATCAAAACAATGTCTTGAATATATGCATCTAATCTCGGTTAGTCAATCGAATTATCCACTGTAAAGTAGAGGTTTAAGCAATCTATTTGAAAAATTATATTTTCCAGCTTCATGTTCAATATGCAAGAGGATGTCCACATCAAAACAGTTGCCTCCACGTGGAGAGCATACTGAAGGTGAGGATAAGTCTTAGTTTTGTAGAATCTAACCCGACCCTGAGATAATCTAATCACCCAGCCTGTTCTAGTACCTAGAGCTTCATCTTTCCACGAGGAATCAACGTTACAAGTAATCACACCAAGAAAGGAGGGAAACCATTTGGTGATGCTACGCGTATAATGGCCCAGATGTGATCGTCTCTTTTGTCACTTTGTGTTTGAGGGTCCATTATTGTCGTTTGTCTGGTTCTGCGCATCTTCCCATTCATTCGCATCTTGGATTGATTTCAAAGCCACATCCCTCGAGTGATGATCTTTCTCGTCAAAGGTGAAGTCGTTCCTAGCTTTCCATATTCTCCAAATGAGCCAACATCAGAGTTTAAATTCCTTCCTTCCATTCGCCTCCCCTAAATATGTTGCGAGATTAGCATTATCAAGCCCTCCACATAGGATAGGAAGAGGGTTTCGACGAAAGAACTTGCCCATACTGCTCTAGAATAACCACAGAGGAAGAAAATATGATTTGAGTCCTCATCCTCATGTCCACATATAGGGCATGTCGCATTACTGAAAAATTTTCGTTTGTAAAGAGAAGATAACGGGGATATGTTGTGTGAAAGGATTCTCCATATGAGATGTCGTATCTTTGGTGAATTCGGAGTCGTCCATATTTTTGCGTAAAGGATATCCATATTCGGGTTTTGCACTTGCAATTTGAGTCCATCCTCTTGTAATCTCTCCAGCCATACCCTATAACCAAACCTAACAGAGTACTGACCACTGATTTGGAAGATTCAGCTGAAGGGTGCTTTCGCGATCGTACTACTGGGCTTGATTCTAAGGATAAGGTTATATTCATGTTGATCAAAACATTCTAATAGCCTCGATATATTCCACTCATTTGACCCTTGTTCCAACAGGCTTTCCAAGCATATTTGATTGGGATCAACACCCTCTCGTAAACATGGAGGTTTGGACAGTGTATCCACTACCCATGGATCCTCGAAAACTTGACCCCAGTTCCATTACCAAAGTTTCTTTGAAGGCCTAAGCACATGAGCTTCTGAACCTTCGGGATGCTTCTCTAGGCAAAGGATGGACATTATCCCACAGTAGAATGGAGGATATCGCTCTTTTTAAAGTATCTCCCCTTGAGAGTGCGAGAGATAAAACTATTCGGGTTGTTAGCGACTCTCCAGATTTGTTTGCCTAGAAGCGCGAGGTTTAAATCTTCAATATCGCGAAAACCCAATCCTCCTATTGATTTAGGTTTGCAGATCTCTTTCCAGTTGCTCCAGTGAATTCTATTGCCTGTCCCCTGACTTCTCCACCAGAATTGAGAGACTAATCTTGTGATTGTTTTGCAAGTGGTCTTTGGAAGTGCAAAAACAGACATGGTATAAGTTGGTAATGCCTGAACAACTGCTTTGATTAGGGTCTCCTTTCCAGATAGAGAAAGATAATTCACTTTCCAAGAGCCCACTCTCCTATGTATCAGGTATTCCAAATATCTTATAGTAGTAATTTTAGACCCATCAAACAATTCAGGCAGTTCCAAGTATATCTCCTGACCCCTTTCCTTTTCTATTCCTGAAATCAATTTCAGTTCCCTAGCTGTGTCCCTTGGGATCGGTTTCCAAAAACGATATTCGACTTGTTGAGGTTAATGTGTTGGCCTGATGCTTCACTGTAATCTGAAAGTATCTTGAAGACCGTTTCAATCTCTTGTTTGCGCGCTTTGCAGAAAAAATAGAATCATCTGCAAATAGGAGATGAGAAACTTTGGGGTAGGAAGGGGCGATATGTATTTCTTCTACTTGTTTTTCTTGCTCTGCAAGCTTGAGTCTCTTAGCTAGCATTTCTGCGTAGAGTATGAATAAGAATGATGATAATGGGTCACCGTCACCTTATCTAAATTCTCTCGAGGAGAAAATTTTGCTATAGGTTTGACCATTCAACAATACGTTGAATAAGATATTATCGCGAAAAATACTCTTTTTGAAATAAAGTAAATACAAATTTAGAATTTATTAAAAAAATTATAATACAAATAAAATGTCATTCAACTATAGATTTAAATAGGAAATATGATAGCAAGTAGATAATGATTTTTAATTTTCTTTATTAGAATTTTTACTGTTTTTAACATAAAAAAAATTGTCACTAATATGTGAACTCATATAATCGTAATGTGATATTATTCAAAGTTGAGCATAAACTAAGATTGTTTGGAGAAATAAAATGTCAACCGCTTGATTTAAATCTTGAGACATCCCATATAAGCTGAACCTCCTCAAATCGCGATTTCCACCACTAAACGTTACTACTTGTTGATTAAGTTTACTTATGTGTTTTTTTTTTTGTTGATATGTTATATAATTCCGAGTCCCATACACATTGCATTGCCGTTGTGAAGACACTCTTTATAGTCAGGGCCGTGCTCACTGTTATGAAACAAAATTTGCCTTGAGTCCCTAAAAGTGTAGGCACGGCTCTGTTTATAGTGCCCATTTAGAAAACTATTTGTTATTAACCTTTAAACAATAATGTTTAGAAAAGAAAATTAAACTAAAGATTTTAAAAACCTGACTAGAATTCATAAAAGAAAATAACTACTATTTAAGAAAATTTCAAGAGTTCATATTGTATACTCCATTTTGTGTCAATATTTACACTACTGCATTTTTCTAGTTTGTTGCGGTAGTAATAGTAATATATAGTACGAGTAATAAAAAATATATATAAAAGGATCTAACAAAACGAGTCATACAGAAGAAAACAAATGCCAAAACCAAGAAGAGAAAATTGATAAATTATATTTACAGACAAATATCTAAGAGTCTTCATAACGGGGAGAGAGCTAGGATTTAAGAGTCTTCCAATGATAAGACAAAAGAGTTCATACTCGACATTGAACATAACATCAGTGTTTACCTTTGCAGTAGGACTAATGCTGTTTATGATGAAAGTTTTAGATTTGTAACCATTGACACTCAAATACTCGAGTCTCGGAGAATCCATTTCAACCTTTGGATCAACACTAGGATCAGCATAATCCAAACATTAATGTCTTCTCGCTTCAACCGTGAGTTATTTACTATAACTGTAGTTATGGACTTAATTAGCTTTTTCAGCAATTCGCACGTTAATGAAGGATCTAAGCGTCTCTTTCGCTTCAACTGTGAGTTATTCATTATAGGTGTAGTTATGGACTTATTTATAGTCGAATTTACAAAGTCCAATCTTCATAACGTTGCACCGTTCCAATTTCCAAATTTCAACTTTCAAAATTAATTAGAAATTGACAAATAGATGATACATGAAAAAAGAAATCAGGCAAATGAGAGTCTGTTTAACTATATTTATGACCTAAAAATCAGTCCAATCTTCATAACGTTGCACCGTTCCAATTCCAACAAGCACGCTACGTACATTCTTTCATCTCAAACGTTTTACTTTTTGCTGATATCACTCATACACAAGCCCTTATGATATCTCTATATATATCTACGAATATCTCTTATATTAATCTCACTTATTCTTAAAACTCTCTTCTCTGCCTCTCTATTCTCTAGCTATTTCTTCAACTGTAGTCGAATATGGGAGGTGGTAATGTCTCTAAAACCTCTTCTTCTCTTGCTATCGTAGCAGCAAATCCTCCCGACAAAAAAAATGTCCCAGTTGAAGCACCGATCGTATCTTCTTTCAATGACCGGATCAGGCCGTTGCTTGACACTGTGGACAGGCTGAGGAACCTGAATGTGATGAGAGAAGGAATCAAGCTTCCCACCATTGTAGTTGTTGGAGACCAATCCTCTGGAAAGTCGAGTGTTCTTGAGTCCTTGGCAGGTATCAGTTTGCCCCGCGGCCAAGGAATCTGCACTAGGGTTTCTCTGGCTAGAGTTCGGTGACAAAAGAGTTGATACTGATGAGGAGCATATCGCCGAAACGATTTGCACCGCAACTGAGGAAATTGCTGGTAAGTTCTGTGTTTCTCGTTATCACAGTGTTAGGTATGTTATATTTGAAATCCATCATGAAATAGATTGTTGTGAACTGTGACTGTGATTATGTTTCAGGATCAGGTAAAGGTGTTTCAGACACTCCCCTGACGCTCCATGTGAAAAAGGAAGGTGTTCCTGATCTGACGATGATTGATCTCCCAGGGATAACACGGGTTCCTGTGAAAGGACATCCAGAAAACATCTATGAACAGATCTCAGGGATGATTATGAAGTACATCGAGCCACAAGAATCCATCATTCTAAATGTTCTGTCGGCTACAGTCGACTTCACCACCTGTGAATCAATCCGAATGTCCCGGAAAGTTGACAAAACAGGGGAAAGGACTCTGGCTGTTGTCACAAAGGCCGACATGGCTCCTGAAGGTCTCCTGGAGAAAGTAACGGCGGACGATGTGAATATCGGACTTGGCTACGTCTGTGTTAGAAACCGCGTAGGGGAGGAAACATACGAAGAAGCGAGGATGCAAGAAGAGTTACTTTTCAAGACTCATCCATTGCTCTCAATGATTGACCATGACATTGTTGGCATCCAGGTTTTAGCTCAAAAGCTAATTCAAATCCAGGCGACAATGATTAGACGCTGTTTGCCTGTCATTGTACAAAAGATCAATGAGAAGATGGAAACAAGTGACTTGGAGTTGAAGAAGCTGCCAATGGTGATGACATCTTCAATAGAAGCTCTGATGACATTCATGAACATTGTTGGTTCTGCCAAAGAGTCTCTCCGAAGAATTATTATCCAAGGAGATTTCTCTGAATATCCAGATGATCAAAGCATGCACTCTACGGCTCGTTTGGCAGATATGTTGAGCCAATTCTCAGACAACTTCCAAGCAATACTGAAGCCCGTGACAGAGTTCTTGATGGATGAAATCAAAGTTCTTGAAGAGTGCAATTGTATCGGATTGCCTAATTTCATCCCGAGATCAGCCTTCTTAGCTATTCTTTCACAACATGTTGATGGCATGCAGAATAAGCCGGTCGAGTTCATTAGAGAGATATGGGACTACATTGAAGCTGTTGTCACGTCAGTCATCACCAAACACTCTGAAAACTTCCCACAGATTCAACCTTCCATCAAACGAGCAGGTCGAAATCTCATCTCCAAGATTAAGGAAGAATCTGTGAACCGAGTGCTTGAGATAGTTGTGATGGAGAAACTGACGGATTACTCATGTAACCCAGAGTACATGAAGGTTTACACACAGAAGATAGCTAATCAAGGAAGCTTCATCAGTCATGTACAGAACAACCATTCTGTCTTCGGGGATGCTGAGATTTCGCATCTGAGGAAGTATGACGAGCACTTGCTTAGCCAAGCGTTCGACATGAATGTGAGGATTACAGCATACTGGCCTATCGTCGTACGAAGGATTGTGGATAACCTTGCATTGTACCTTCAGTTATCTGTTAAGAATCTTGTGAACAGTCACTTTCAGAAGGAGATAGTCGCGGAACTGGTGGATCCTAGAGGCGGAGGAGAAGTTGAGAAGATGCTGGAGGAGTCTCCGTCTGTGGCGAGCAAGAGGCAGAAGCTGAAGAATAGTATCAAGCTTCTTAAGGAGTCAAAGGATGCTGTTGCCACCATTGTTGATCAAAATAGTGCCTATGAAGATCGTTGATCGATTTACTATGAAGATCGTTGGGTTTTTAGGGTTTATGTTTTTTGAACTTTGATTTCTCGCGTTACTTTATGTTTTTTGAACTTTGTTTCTCGCATTTCTTTATGTTTTTGGATCATTTGTGCTTTATATTTTAAAAGAACAAAACAAATTTGAAACAATGCAGTTTATAGAGCACCTCCAAAACTTAGAAACTCATTTGAATATCTTCACAAACCAAAAGCGGCTCTGCTCAAATCGAAGGTCAAGAAAGTGAGAACACCGTTTCATCTCCTCTATGTTTTAGATTGGAATTAAAGAAGAGTGAGATGATGAGGTCTAATTATCAGAAAAATCGAAGCAGAAGATATGAGAAGAGAAGAAGAGATTTTAAGTTATTAAGATATTCTAACTCAGGTCAAGAACTGAAAAAGAGAGACTCCAGTTTACCATCAAAATAAACATGACATGTCCATAAATCATAATTTTAAACTGTAAATTTAATTTTTTTTTAAGATTTAAAACTGTATCACATTTCAAATTTATATTAAGTATCTAACGCGAGAGAAATATTAATTTTAAATAATTATTGGTGGTTGTATACCCACATAGTATTCCCTTCAAATAATAAATAAGCTAAAAATTCTCAACTACTTTAATGACTGAAAAATTGATAGGTTTAGGAATCAAAAGTAGAATATTATTTCAATTCTCAAATAAAAATATTTTGTAAAAATTAATTAAATTATAAGCAAAATATTAGAAAAACATATTTTAATTTTAAGTAAAATATTTAAAATTGAAAATAATTAAATAACTATAAAATTTAAATTAAACAGAATAATAAAATAATAATTATGTATCAAAATGATATGAGTAAACTCATTTACATATATATATATATTAATATTATACTATTGCTTATATTATATAGTTGGTGGATTGGAAATGATATCGAGATAATTTGTGTTAATTTCAGCTGTTGTCAGAAAATAGTTTTTACTGGATATTAACCGGATCGATGGATAAAAAACAACAAAATACTATAATTTTGGTGTGCTGGTTTTATACAAACCAGTAGCAACATTGTAATAAATTCATATCTCCTATATAGGTATTCAATGACAACCAATTTGAGATCTCTGTTTTCGTATGAAAAATCTGTTTATCTAAGCCTTTTAGTTGATTTTAGTTTTATGTTCAATCTTTTAAAATAAAAAAATATATAGTATATATCTTATTTAACATATAAATAATTAAACTAGTCGATTAGTTTGGGGCATGATAATGTTTTGGTAGGATACTGAACTGTATAAATTTTTACACTGTTGACCAATAGTTCAATTCACGTGCAATGAGGCTGTGAGATCAAAAGTATGCAAATCAAATCGGATCTGGTTATTTACTAGATGAAGGATTTGGTAAAACTAGTTATTTTTGAAACCCTGAGATCTTTGATCACAAAAATAGTATACAATCCATCTAAGTATTCACACATGGGTAAAAATCCCAAATTGTACGACTTGAAAAACCATTTTATAGATGATTGAGACAATTATTTCTTTTACGGAGAACCAAAATTTAGTAATATGCATTCAAAAATTGTTTATTTATCATTATTTTTATCATTTGTTTAACTTAGTTTAGTTTTCTCTTTATCTTTCAGATTTTTTTGTTCATATTTTTATGATTGAATTAGTTAAAAAGATAGATTGAAATGAAATATGTCTTTTTATAGCTTATGCTAATTTAATTTGGGAATTGTTAATTATAATTCTGTAAATCTGATTTTACCCCTATACTTTAGTTTAAAAAACTTAAAAACTAAAAAAAAACTAATTAGATATCTGATTTACTAAACATAGAAAATGCTAACATTATTATTACATTTCTAAAATAAATACTATTTAGTAAAAGATAAAGTAAATTGTGAGCAAAAAATTAGAAAATCCTATTTTAAGTAAAGTATATCAAATTTAATATAATCAAAATCCCTATTAAGTTTAAAATAAACAAAATAATAAATAAAAAATAATTTAAAAATCAAGATTATATGGATAAAATCGTTTACATATGCATACATGTTTATATTATATTACTGTTTATATTATATAGCTGGTGGACTAAAAATGAGAAGAAAAGAACTTGTGATAATTTTCAGCTGTTTCCCACAAAAGAGTTTATACAAGACATATTTAAACAATATAAATATTAACGAGAGCGACATATATAAGACAACAAGATGCTATAATTTCTGTTGTGCTGGTTTTATACAAACCAATAGCAACATTGTAATTGACGTTTTCATTTCTTTTATCTAGGCATTCTATGATAACTAGTTTGAGATCTATCTTTTTTTATGGAAGATTGGTTTATCTTAGCCTTTTTAAATTGATTTTATTTTTTATGTTCAATCTTATAAAATAAATATATATAGTGTATATGTCCTATTGAACATATAACTAATTAAATCATATAGGATCAAAAACATGGAAACTGGTGGCTAAGTTTGGGGTCTGACAATGTTCTGGTAGGATACTAACTGCATAAACTTTCATAATGTTGGTTGATCGCACAATTCAAGGTCAATGGGGCAATGAGATCATGTATGCACTGATATTTGGATTAATCAAATGGGATCTTGTCACTTCCCAGATGAAAATTTTGGGAAAGCTAATTATTTTAAAAACTGAGAGATCATTGATCATAATAATAATCTACAGTCCATCTAAAATATTAACACACAAGTAATAAAACCCAAATTGTACTACTTGAACAATCATTTTACGGATGATTGAGGTTTTATTTCTTTTATGGAGGACCAAGAATGAGCCATTTGTATTCGAAAACCGTTAATTTATTTTTATATTTGTCTTTCATTTATTTTAGTTTTAGTTTTCTATTTTTAATATTTTTTTTGTCAACATTTTTTAATATTTGTTTATATTTTTATTGATACTAGATTTTGAATCGGCGCAAAGTTCTAGTTAATTAATAGTTTACTTAAGAGCAAAGCAAAAGTTAATAAATAGAGAATAATATTACAAAATGAATAGAAAAAAGAGCTTGTTTAAAGGATATAGAGATAACAAAACAAAATAGAAACTACAGATTTGACTATGGCAACATTTACATTTCAGAAATATAGATATGAATTTTAAATATAAAATTTGCATTATATGAAACTGCCTCTCATTCACAATATAAACTACTAAAACAAAAAAACAGATATTCTCTTTAAGGATTACATAAATTTTGGCAACATATATATATATATACATTAAATAAATAACATGGAACAATATTTATTGTGTTATGAAAATCAAATTGAAGCTAAAGAAATGAAGGTATTCTAAAACGACAACAAAACTTATTTTTTGTCAACTTTTGGCTTGTTTTAAGTTATGTAAGATGACAATCGGCTTCAAATACATGGTTCCAAGGTAATTTCAAAAAGTGTTTATTCAGTAAGGAATTTTTTTTATAAAAAATCTCTACTATAATTGCCTTGGTTACGTCTGTGTCAGAAACCGCGTAGGTTAGGAAACATACGAAGAAGCGAGGATGCAAGAAGAGTTACTTTTCAAGACTCATCCATTGCTCTCTATGATTGACCATGACATTGCCTAATTTCATCCTGAGATCAGCCTTCTTAGCTATTCTTTCACAACGTGTTGATGGCATGCATACTAAGCCGGTCGAGGTCATCAGAGAGATATGGGACTACGTTGAAGCTGTTCTCACGTCAGTCATCAGCAAATATTCTGAAAACTTCCCACAGATTCAACCTTCCATAAAACGAGCCGGTAGAAATCTCATCTCCAAGATTAAGGAAGAATTTGTGAACCGAGTGCTTGAGATAGTTGAGATGGAGAAACAGACGGACTACACATGTAACCCAGAGCACATGACGGTTTACACACAGAAGATAGCTAATCAAGGAAGCTTCATCAGTTATGTACAATAGAATAATTCTGTCTGAGGAAGTATGACGCGCACTTGCTTAGCCAAGCGTTCGACATGAATGTGAGGACTACAGCATACTGGACTATCGTCGTACGAAGGATTGTGGATAACATTGCACTGTACCTTCAGTTCTCTGTTAAGAATCTTGTGAACAGTCAGTTTCAGAAGGAGATCGTGTCGGAACTGGTGGATCCTCGAGGCGGAGGAAAAGTTAAGAGATGCTGGAGGAGTCTTCGTCGGTGGCGAGCAAGAGGGAGAAGCTGAAGAATAGTATCAAGCTTCTTAAGGAGTCAAAGGATGCTGTTGCCATATCAAAATAGTGCCTATGAAGATCGTTGATCGATTTACTATGAAGATCGTTGGGTTTTTAGGGTTTATGTTTTTTGAACTTTGATTTCTCTTATATTATAAAAGAAATATTTCGGTTTTAGTAAATATTTTTTATTATATTACTTCTTATATTATAAAAAATGGTAGACTAGGAATGAGAAGAAAATAACTTGTGACAATTTTCAGTTGTTTACCACAAAATAGTTTATATTAGACATATTTAAACAATGTAAATATTAAACAGAGCAATTGATATAATACAACCAGATGCTATAATTTCGTGTGCTGGTTTTATACAAACCAATAGCAGCATTGAAATTGAAGATTTCATTTCTCTTATCTAGACATTCTATGACAACCAATTTGAGATTTATATTTTCGTATGGAAGATCGATTTATCTTAGCCCTTTTAAATTGATTTTATTTTAATGTTCATTCTTGTAAAATAAATATATTAGTATATATCATGTTTAACATATAAATAATTAAATCATATAGAATCAAAAACATGGAAACTGGTGGCTAAGTTTGGGGCTCACAATGTTTTGGTAGGATACTAACCTCATAAACTTTCATGATATTTATGATCATATAGTTTAAGGTCAATGGGGCAATGAGATCACATATGCACTGATATGGATGACTCAAATGGGATCTTGTTACTTCCCAGATAAAAAAGTTTTTGGAAAGCTAGTTATTTTTTAAACTTAGAGATCGTCGATGATAATAATAGTCTACAGTTCATCTAAAGTATTTACACACATGTAATAAAACAAAAATTGTACTACTTAACAACCGATTTACAGATTATTGAAAAAATTAATTTTTTTTTAATGGAAGACTGAGAATGAGCCATTTGTATTCGAAAACCATTCATTTATCACTATATTTGTCTTTCATTTGTTTTACTTTTAGTTTTCTATCTGTTAGATACTTTGTTCATATTTTTATTGATACTAGATTTCGAATCGCCACAAAATTTTAGTTAATTAATAGTTTATTTAAGAAAAAAGCAAAATTTAATATTGAGAATAATATTATTAAATGAACAGAAAAACAGAGGTCGTTTAAAGGATAGAGATAAGAAAACACAATAGAAACTACAAATTTGACTATGACAACATTTACATTTCAGAAAGTTAGATATGAACTGTAAATTAAAAAATTTCATAATATGAAAGTGTCTTTCATTCACAATATACACTATTAGAACAAAAAAAACTGATATTCTCCTTAAGCATTACATAAATTTTGCCATCACATATATATACATTAAATAAATAACATGGAACAATATTTATTGTGTTGTGAAAATCAAATTGAAGCTAAAGAAATGAAGGTGGTTTAAAACGGAAACAAAGGTACTTTTGGTTGTTTTATGTCATGTGAGACGATAATCGGCGTTGAATACATGGTTCCAAGGTAATTTCAAAAAGTGTTTATTCAGTAATGAATTTTTTAAAAAATCTCCACTATATTTTTTGTCATCAAAATACAATAAAATCTTGATTATAATAATAATAAAGATCAGCAGGAGAAAAAGACGTAATAAAACTTATTATTGATAAAGACATTCACATAAAAATCTTTTTTTTTGAAAAAACAAAAAAAAAACTGTTTCAAAGACATTCTTATTTTTATTATTGATTATAATTAAAAAATTTCATTAAAATCGATGAAAATACAAAAACATATTACAACCAAAACTATTAAGATACATCATATATTTTAAAGAATTCAATCACATTTACTAAATACTTCCAATTATAATTACATTTAAATATGTTTAATCTCTCAATCCAATAACTCTTTGACATAGATGGATCCGGTGGAAAAGACTCTTACTTAAATAAAGTAAATATTAATTTAAAATTTATTAAAAATTTATAAACAAATAAGTCATTCAACTATATAAGGTAGTTTCTAAATATTCTTTAGTGGAAAGGTAGTTTTAGTTTTGTAATTATCCTTATTGGTTAGCTGGGTTAATTGATATGTAAAAACTTGGTTTAACAATGAGATTTTGAAATTATAAAAATTAGTAGATATTGTATCATAATATATGTTTTATAGAAATTTTTTTAGAAACTATCTATTTTACTAAATCTCTCTTTCTTATTAAAGAAAGTATTATATGACAGAATATCTTTTATACAATATTGAAACCAATATTTTATTTGCCTAATTTTATTTTAGAAATAATCGATAGTTTTTTCAACCTCTTAAAAGCAAAAATTATCAGAGGGTGAATTTAAGGTAATATTTCATCTATTATATTTGATTTATTAGTTAAAAATATATTTGATAGCAAATGCTTTGTGTTCTTTTAAATATAGATAAAAAAGAAGACAAAAATGCATAGATGTTCGAGATGCAATGGGACTCAACACAACAGCAATTTGCAATAATCCGCTTAATTAGTTATGTAACTTAAAACTATTCTGATGAATCTTGTTGTTTGAGTTTTTAACAATGACATGTTTTTATGTTAGAGGTTTCTTATTGTTTTCTTTTTTACAATATTTTGAAATTTTCTTTTTCATAATTTTTGGTGTTTTATTTCATGAGATTTTTGAATATTGTGTATTTTAGTTTGGTGCTATAATTTTTATTTAATGAGTATACAACAAGTAATATGAAATATTTAAAAATTGGGAAAAATCCAGAAGATAACATTTTTAATTTTTTGTACATGTATAATTATTATAGAAAAAGTTTTGGTTTAGTAAAATGTAGCAAACTGGTTTAGTATTATTGTTTGGTTTTTGTCTTTGATAATAATATCTAATTAAGGATAATATAGGTATTTTACATCACAAAAATACCTATTTACCAAACATATCTTAAAGTACCTTATTTTTCAAATTATCATTTTATAAAGTACACACTCCACCAATTTTCTCCATATATTTTAAAGAATTCAATCACATTTACTAAATACTTCCAATTATAATTACATTCAAATATATTTAATTTCTCAATCCAATAACTCCTTGACATAGATGGATCCGGTGAAAAAAACTCTTACTTAAATAAAGTAAATATTAATTTAGAATTTATTAAAAATTTATGAACAAATAAGTCATTCAACTATATATTTAAGGAAATATGATAGCAAATAGATGTTGGTTTTTAATTTTCTTCATAAGAATTTCTGATGTTCTTTAACATCAAACAAATTGTCAGTAATATGTGAACTCATAATCGTAGTGTAATATTATTCAAAGTTGAACATAAAATAAGATTCATTTGAATCTTGAGACATCCCATATAAGCTGAACCTCCTCAGATCGCGATTTCTACAACTTAACATTACTACTTGTTGATTAAGTTTATTTATGTGTGTTTTTTTGTTGTTATGTTATATAATTCCGAGTCCCATACACATTGCATTGCCGTTGTGAAGACACTCTTTATAGTCAGGGCCGTTCTCACCATTTGTAATTAAAATTTGGACCCCCATTAATATAGTAGTTTATGAAGTATGAGTGATTATATATGGTGTTTCTTTACATTTTTGTTTAGTCTATTTTTCATTGTTATAAATATAGTTAATACATTTACAAGTTCATTCCAACCTTATGATCAACACAAGGATCAAAGTTAAATTCGCCAATGTACCACATGAATAAAGCGAGATTTGTGAGTAACGCTACTTCACCAGCTAGCCGATTCAGAATAGTTAAATGACAAACTCTACGCTTAATTACACGATCCATTCGCAACTCGAAATCATATTGATTATGCTTATCAGCATCATAGATTATGTTTCCATTTTGCTAGAATTTTTTTTAATTACAATATATTTCCTTCATCAAAAAAAAATATAATATGTTTCATATCCCTGTTCAAAGATTTTTTGTGTTAAATTTTGATTTTATACGTTGCTACATACTTACATTTTAAATATTAGCTTCTAACTATTTTTTAACGTTCATATAGTATGATTTATTTTCTTGTCTTTTGATTCAGTTGATAAATAAATTTAACTTCTTATTTTTCTTGATATAACAAATACAACCCCGCCCAAAGCATACACGATTAATCAAAAACTGGTGCCTAAATCCTCAATAACTATCCCAATAACTGTAGTTATGGACTTAATTACTTTTTTCTGCAATTCGTACGTTAACGCCATTCTTTTAATCTCAAAGGTTTATATTACTCATTCACAAACCTTATAGCATCTCCATATGTATCTAAGAAGAATCTCACTAATCATTTACTTTCTCTTCTCTCTATTTATGTCTCTAAAGCTTCGTCTTCTTGTACTATTGTTTATTTTTACAAAAATATATAATATATCAATCATTTCAAAATTAAATTTATTTAATTATTTGGATTTTAGTATATTTGTATGTTATGATTTTTTTTTATTTGAGCCTAATTTTAAATCATTTCAAAATTAAATTTATTTAATTATTTGGATTTTAGTTTATTTGTATGATATGATTTTTTTTATTTGAGACTAATTTTTTGTTCAGGTTTACTATATTGCACGTGATTCAAAATTTAGTGTTTTTATTTAAAATTTAGTATTTTATATTTATAATTAAATTATAAAAAATTGTGAAAATAGTATAGGATGATATTTTAACTAAACATAACATCATATTTTTCAATGGTGATATTATTCATTTCTTCATAAAATTTATATTAATTTCTTAAAAAAAAAGAAAACATAATTGATGATGATGTCTTTATTTTTGGCACGGTGCAATGTTTTGTTTTTGTGGAGAAGGTTTTCTGTTCTACTGATTAAGATTTTGGTAGGATACTAACCTCATAAACTTTCACGATATTTATGATCATACAATTTAAGGTCAATAGGGCAATGAGATCACATACGCACTGATATTCGGATGACTCAAATAGGATCTTGTTACTTCCCAGATGAAAGTTTTTGGAAAATTAGTTATTTTTTAAACTTAGAAATCGTCGATGATAATAATAGTCTACAGTCCATCTAAAGTATTTACACACATGTAATAAAACAAAACTTGTACTACTTAACAACCATTTTACAGATTATTGAGGAAATTAATTTTTATGGAGAACTAAGAATGAGCCATTTGTATTCGAAAACCGTTCATTTATCACTATATTTGTCTTTCATTTATTTTACTTTTAGTTTTCTATCTACTAGATACTTTGTCCATATTTTTATTGATACTAAATTTCGAATCGGCACAAATTTCTAGTTAATTAATAGTTTACTTAAGAACAAAGCAAAAGTTAATAGATAGAGAATAATATTATAAAATGAATAGAAAAAAGAGTTTGTTTAAAGGATATAGAGATAAGAAAACACAATAGAAACTACAGATTTGACTATGACAACATTTACATTTCAGAAATTTAGACATGAATTGTAAATTAAAAAATTTCATTATATGAAAGTGTCTTTTATTCACAATATACACTATTAGAACAAAAAAACCAATATTCTCCTTAAGCATTACATAAATTTCGCCATCACATATATATACATTAAATAAATAACATGGAACAATATTTATTGTGTTATGAAAATCAAACTGAAGCTAAAGAAATGAAGGTGGTTTAAAAACAATCGGCGTTGAATACATGGTTCCAAGTAATTTCAAAAAGTGTTTATTCAGTAATGATTTTTTTAAAAAAATCTCCACTATAACTTTTGTCAGTAATATGTGAATATAATCGTAGTGTAATATTATTCAAAGTTGAACATAAAATAAGATTGTTTGGAGAAAATAAAATGTCGACAGCTTGATTTGAATCTTGAGACATCCCATATATGCTGAACCTCCTCAAATCACGATTTCTGCCACTAAACGTTACTACTTGTTAATAAGATTTGTCTCTTGGAAATATTGATAAATTTTATTTAATATTCACATAGAGATTAGTACTTCTTATGTTTCTATTTATTGATATATTAACATTTTGTATAGTACTATAATTGTTTGAATAATAATAACAACAAAACATGTTAGAATTACTAGAAACTTGATAAAATTCATAGATGTACATATTTGTTTTTACAATTCTTATACTAAAATTCAAAAAATTAAGATTGGTAATAAATTATACTCTAAACGATAAAATTTAAACTCTAAATCTTAAAATTTGAACAATTAACTCTAAAATCTAAACTTTATTTATTATCATAAAAAAATAATGAAACTTATTCCAGATTTTCATAACCTTTCCAAGTTCTTAGAAACATTTATATATTTATATAAACTTTTGAATGGTTGACCCTAGAAAAATACTATTCATCAACTTTAATTGTTCTTAAATCTAATTCTTAAATAGATAAATTTACTTTAATTACTATATTCCAAGACTTAAGCTTTTGTTTTAAAATATTTGGTTAAAATTCATATATATACCTAAAATATAAAAAAATCATGGTGAAAATGTAAATGGTTACTTGGAGAACCATATGAAGAAAAACAGAATTTTATTTGGTGAAAATGTAAATGGTATTGAAAATAAACCAATAGTATATATTTGTGTCCGAAAGAGAGTCAGAAGCAAAATGGCTATTAAAAATTTAAAAAGAAGAGGTAAAAACTAAAAACATAAGGCAAAATGGCTATTAACATTAGTGAGACACCTTTTTCATAAGTAATATATCTGCATATTTTCTGGAAAAAGCAAGTTTGTTCTTATAGTTTCTCAGCAAAAATTGGTCGCGTTGACCTTATATGTTTCAGTATGTTATCTTCTGTACATTCATAATTCCTAAGTTAAGTCATTATAAACTAATTTTTCATATTCAGTACTTTTAGACATCTATTTATCTCAAAAATAAAAATTATTAGATTCAGATAAATATTATCAATCCATTGCTGCACTACAATTAATGCTTAGTCTCTAATATTGCTTTTTAAATTCAATTTTTAAAAGTTACTCTCTTCTTTTAGTTGATATAGGAAACACAATAACCCTCATGCATTGTCTAGATAATGTCAAAAGAAAGATATCAAGTCTTTACATCTTACGAGAAAACATTTTCTGACTTTTAGTTTATAATACACATAAAAATATACAAAATTTATATTAATATTAATATTTTGAAATATATAACATTGTAAAACTAGATATATGTCTTTGATACCAAAATTTTAGAAACTAGTCGAATTTACAAAGTCCAATCTTCAGAACGTTGCACCGTTTCAATTTCCAAATTTCAACTTTTCAAAGTTAATTAAAATTGACAAATAGATGATACATGAAAAAAAAAACAGGCAAATGAGAGTCTGATTAACTATATTTATGACCTAAAAATGTATATTCCGTTTCTAATAATTCCTAACGACTATCTGAAATTAGCAAATGTTACCACAGAGCCAATGTGAGGCAATGAAGGATTTAAGAGCGACTTTTTAGCTTCAAATATCTATGAGCTATATAGGTGTAGTTATGGCCTTAGTTAGCTTTTTTCAATTCCAACATGCACGCTACGTTCATTCTTTCATCTCAAACGTTTTACTTTTTGCTGATATCACTCATACACAAGCCCTTATGATATCTCTATATATATCTACGAATATCTCTTATATTAATCTCACTTATTCTTAAAACTCTCTTCTCTGCCTCTCTATTCTCTAGCTATTTCTTCAACTGTAGTCGAATATGGGAGGTGGTAATGTCTCTAAAACCTCTTCTTCTCTTGCTATCGTAGCAGCAAATCCTCCCGACAAAAAAAATGTCCCAGTTGAAGCACCGATCGTATCTTCTTTCAATGACCGGATCAGGCCGTTGCTTGACACTGTGGACAGGCTGAGGAACCTGAATGTGATGAGAGAAGGAATCCAGCTTCCCACCATTGTGGTTGTTGGAGACCAATCCTCTGGAAAGTCGAGTGTTCTTGAGTCCTTGGCAGGTATCAGTTTGCCCCGCGGCCAAGGAATCTGCACTAGGGTTCCTCTTGTGATGAGACTCCAGAGAAGTACTAGCCCTAGAACTGAGATCTGGCTAGAGTTCGGTGACAAAAGAGTTGATACTGATGAGGAGCATATCGCTGAAACAATTTGCACCGCAACTGAGGAAATTGCTGGTAAGTTCTGTGTTTCTCGTTATCACAGTGTTAGGTATGTTATATGGTATAAACCTAGAAGACAATACTTAAATGAGTCTGTGAATGTATTTGAAATCCATCATGAAACAAAATGTGTACACATACCATTATACTAGAGCCTATATGTGTTGTTTCAGTTGTCTGAATGTTCATACTGCATATGTGAGATGTTAGAGATCAAGAAATGGATTGTTGTAAACAGTGATTGTGATTATGTTGCAGGATCAGGTAAAGGTGTTTCAGACACTCCCCTGACGCTCCATGTGAAAAAGGAAGGTGTTCCTGATCTGACGATGGTTGATCTCCCAGGGATAACACGGGTTCCTGTGAAAGGACAGCCAGAAAACATCTATGAACAGATCTCAGGGATGATTATGAAGTACATCGAGCCACAAGAATCCATCATTCTAAATGTTCTGTCAGCTACAGTCGACTTCACCACCTGTGAATCAATCCGAATGTCCCGGAAAGTTGACAAAACAGGGGAAAGGACTCTGGCTGTTGTCACAAAGGCCGATATTGCTCCTGAAGGTCTCCTGCAGAAAGTAACGGCGGACGATGTGAATATCGGACTTGGCTACGTCTGTGTTAGAAACCGCGTAGGGGAGGAAACATACGAAGAAGCGAGGATGCAAGAAGAGTTACTTTTCAAGACTCATAAGTTGCTCTCCAAGATAGACCATGACATTGTTGGCATCCCGGTTTTAGCTCAAAAGCTAATACAAATCCAGGCGACAATGATTGGACGCTGTTTGCCTGTCATTGTACAAAAGATCAATGAGAAGATGGAAATAAGTGACTTGGAGTTGAAGAAACTGCCAATGGTTATGACATCTTCAGGAGAAGCTCTGGTGACATTTATGAACATTATTGGTTCTGCCAAAGAGTCTCTCCGAAGAATTATTATCCAAGGAGACTTCTCTGAGTATCCAGATGATCAAAGCATGCACTCTACTGCTCGTTTGGCTAGTATGTTGAGCCAATTCTCAGACAACCTCCAAGAAGAACCGAAGCCCGTGACGGAGTTCTTGATGGATGAAATCAAAGTCCTTGAAGAGTGCAAATGTATCGGATTGCCTAATTTCATCCTGAGATCAGCCTTCTTAGCTATTCTTTCACAACGTGTTGATGTCATGCACACTAAGCCGGTAGAGGTCATCAGAGAGATATGGGACTACGTTGAAGCTGTTCTCACGTCAGTTATCACCAAATACTCTGGAAACTTCCCACAGATTCAACCTTCCATCAAACGAGCCGGTAGAAATCTCATCTCCAAGATTAAGGAAGAATCTGTGAACCGAGTGCTTGAGATAGTTGAGATGGAGAAACAGACGGACTACACATGTAACCCAGAGTACATGACGGTTTACACACAGAAGATAGCTAATCAAGGAAACTTCATCAGTCATGTACAGAACAACCATCCTAACTACTACGGGGTTGTGATTTCGCATCTGAGGAAGTATGACGCGCACTTGCTTAGACAAGCGTTCGACATGAATGTGAGGATTACAGCATACTGGCCTATCGTCGTACGAAGGATTGTGGATAACCTTGCATTGTACCTTCAGTTATCTGTTAAGAATCTTGTGAACAGTCAGTTTCAGAAGGAGATCGTCGCGGAACTGGTGGATCCTAAAGGCGGAGGAGAAGTTGAGAAGATGCTGGAGGAGTCTCCGTCTGTGGCGAGGAAGAGGCAGAAGCTGAATCAAAGTATCAAGCTTCTGAAGGAGTCTAAGGATGCTGTTGCCGTCATTGTTGATCAAACTACTGGTTATGAAGATCGTTGATCGATTGCTTCTTTCTAGATTTGGTGAAGATCGTGTGCGTTAAGGTATTCAGCTATTGAGTGGAACGTTTTGTGATCTCTTGAACTTTGGATTTCTCGTAAAAGTTACGTTTATTGTAGTGTTCCTTCCCAAGTTTGAACATTAATGTTATTCTCGTTTCTATAAATTCTAAAAATTTGATAAATTATTATTCTTCATTACTTATAATATTTGAAGACGGAATTAATTTGGCAAACAAACAAAATAAAGGAATTTGATTGAAATGAGGACAAATGTTTGTATGAAAACACCTGAACTTAGCTAGTAGTGATTCAAGGTCGCCGGGGAAATTTAGAGAAGTCCGGTGGTCGGCGTTGCATATAAGCCGTTCTTCCTTCAGTAGCTTCTTCAGTTCCATAGAACAAGAGTGTGGCATCGCCTCCGAGTCCCTGCAGCAACAAAAAGTTTGTAAATCCTTTTTAAAACTGTATACAAACACACACACAAGTAATAAAACTACAATAAATTTGTCAGTTAGATTGCAAAGTTGACTACAGATTCTTGTTCCTTTAGAAAGGAATAAGACTAAAGCAAGTTGGTGGAAAAGTGGATACCTGAAGTCCGGCATGACCATCGTCGACTGCATTGAGTGCTGCCTTAAGCACACGGATTGCAGTAGGGCTGTTCCGTAAGATTTCTCTGCACCATTTCACTGTTTCTTTCTCCAAATCATCTAGCTGGAGCAGAAAACAGGTCTCAGTAAACGAACAAAACAATTACCAGCAAACAGAAAGATGTACACTTTGATAATGTGTGATAGATTCGACGGGGTTACTGATTAGCTTTACCGGTACAACTGTATTGATAAGTCCCATTCTATCTGCTTCGGAAGCTGTGTAGAATCTCGTCATGAACCACATTTCTCGTGCCTTTTTAGGACCAACCTGTTTTTGTTTTTTTCAAGACAGTTTGATCATCCCATGTTTGTAAGATTCTGAATGTTGTATCGCAGTATTAGTACGATATATCGAGCCATTACCAGACGAGACATGATGGAACTTCCATAACCTGCATCAAAACTTCCAACCTGCAGTCAGCAATTTCATCAATGAGTAATTAATTAGTAATAACTCTGGTTCCCACTACACTGACACATTCGAGACTGAAGCTAGAGGGAGAACCTTAGGACCCGTTTGACCAAAAATAGCATTATCAGCTGCAATTGTTAGATCGCAGACCATATGCAAGATATGTCCTCCTCCAACAGCATAACCAGCAACCTGACTCAAGTCAAACAGCAAACAGATTAGCCACAAGAAATGCTCTCTGTCCATGGGCATGGATACACAGTAAACAAGCTACTTGAACCAAGATCAGTACAAAGATGCATAGACCCAACCAGCAATTGTTGGAAGGTGCTTACCATTGCTATAACTGGTTTTGGCAGTCTTCGGATTTGAACCTGAGTATGAACAGAAGAAGGAAGGTGGAAAATACATAAAAACCCACCAAGAGGAGAAAACCTGAACTTTTATCTTTGTCTTGTAAATCAAAAGACATACCTGAAGATCAAGGACATTAAGTCGACCAACATCATTAGGGTCAGCATAACCATCTGGTGTTCTCAACGCTTGATCACCGCCACTGCAAAACGCTTTTGTTCCCTAAACCATCAATTCAACTATTAAGAACAATCCTTTCACAAATAAACTATCCACAACAGAAGAATACAATTCAACTCTTTGTCATCAAACTTCAAACTAGGATTTGACCTCGACACTTCTGAGACGCAACAGATCATAGCTAGACACTGACTTAAGTAACATAACCTAAATCTATGTTTTGCTTCCTCGACTCCATCTTCAATGTTCATCCACAAAAAGGAATAAACTTTGAGGCATTCTCTGAAAGCAAATACTAAATTATTTACCTTGCCGGTGAGTATGATGACTCCTACAGAGCTATCATCTCTGGCATCGTTAAACGCACGTATAAGCTCCTTCACTGTCTGAGGACGAAACGCGTTTCTTCTCTCTGGTCGGTTTATGGTAATCTACATAACCCACAAAACACAAAAGCTATTCAATTGAAAACAAAACACACTTTCGTCAAAACACCTTACACGCACAAACAAACCTTCGCAATGTCTTCACCGACGGCCTTCTCATATATAATGTCAATGAACTCCTTGTTTTCTCCGTCACCGACGAAATCAGCTTTTCTCCAAACGACTTCGTGACTCGGCACTTCACCGTGAACCTTATGGTATTTGTCATTCATCGACGAAGCATTACTGAGTTCCACTGAGTTGACACGAGTTGGAATCATTTCGAAGGGAATAAGATGATTGGTCACGACGGAGAATCGGCGACTCGCCGTGCCGAGCTCCTTGGAATCCGCCATTGGAGAGGAAGAAGCGAGACAGAGATAGATAATGATGAAAAGAGACTTTGATAATACATTTTTAATTAAAAGAAAAATATATAATTGAATTTTTCCAAAAAAAAGTCTGAAGCTTTGGAGAATCAGAGGAAGTGGACATAATTCCTTCGCGCCTGTCTCTTTCTATAAGAAACGTTCGATGATGAGATAAGATAAGGTGAAACGCAAAATACACTTGCGTTTCACTCTGACAGTAAAAGTTATTTCCATACAAGCCCTTTAACTTTGGAACTAATTGCGGTTATAACTTATAATTCTGATTTTTGTTATCGACAACCATTATAGTTCTGATTATTGGAAATCATATCGTCATAAATAAAACAATTCAAAAATATATTTTCTTAAACATTCGGTTATGAAAAAGAATGGTCCTTTTTGTCGAATTTTTCCAAAACATTAAAAAATTAATTCACCAAAATAAAAATTGTCATTCAACAAAAACCTTATTAAAAAAAAAAGTAAACAACGGAAACTAAAAAATCTACTTGAAAAAAAAACACTCTCTAGGTGTACGTCGCTTGGAGTTACATCTTTCATTCGGCAACGCATTGAATCCAACCTAGACGATCTTCAATAGACATATTAACGAAAACGTCTCTCATTTTAAGCTTTTGAATCATGGTAAGAGCTTTGTATTGGACATGGTTGGACAAATCAGGAATCTTTCTTCTTGTTTTCCTCAACCATTGATCTTTCTTGCATTTTTTGAAGCATCTGTTTAGTGGCCGACACAATTGATCTTACCTCTGCCAACATCTTTACAACAATATCATTTTCCGCGACTGGTGCATCGTGTGATGAATCACTAAATGCATCATCTGATGAATCACCAAATGCATCATTATCAGTTGCGGTTTCACCATCATTAGTAAGATCCACTTCTTGTTTCGGTATCTTAATTTTTCAAACTTCATGTGGTTGAGAAAGTGATCTCTCAAATCTCCTCATTGCCTTATTTTTTCCAAATACTATCTTCATATTCTCATATTCTTCACATGTCTCGTAATGCAAATGTCTTTGATTCGGAAAGTCTTAGACAAAACAAGGTGTTTTTTTTTTTTTTTTGTCAACATAGCCTAGTGGCTTTAATATCCCTCATAATACTAAGGGGTACTGGGTTTGAACCCCAGACCTGTGTCATGAATTTCAGAGGTGACCACCATTGTGCCACATGATTCCGACAACAAGGTGTTTATATATATATATATTATAGTAATATAACAATGTAAAATAGAATCAACTACATGTAGAACAAAAAATGAAAAAGAAACTTACTCTAAGGTAAGCATTCCACACTTCATCAGGAGCACTGAACTTCTTCGTGATTGGATTCCATTCAAATTTAGGATCAAAATGCAAAAGATTGACAAAATCTCGATATTGGTTCTTCAAGATCTTCATTCTGTTTATATAATGCTTATAAGTCTTTCGACTATTAAATGTTTCGTTGAGAACCGAAAGTATCTTTGCCTCAACGGTTTTCTTGAACATTCTTCCATTAGGATTTATCAATCCCTGCTTGACGCAGCTTGCAACTAGTTCAATTAAAAATTTGCTCTCGTCTGGTCTCCATTGAATGTATTCACCTTTTCCTTCTTTTTGATCAACCATTATGATAATTGTTAAAGTCACCAATACCTAAAACAAGTGTTTGAAGAAAAAAGTAAGTCAATATAAAATCCAAAGAAAAAATAAGCAAAATTAAAAAACAACTTCAAATCAACTTAGTTTAGTTTTAAGACATATGTAACTGATTTTGTTTTTATTTTATTCAGCTCATGAAACCAGAAACTAAAAATATAAAACTCCTTAGAGAAGCAGAATACTGAAGTTAGACAGAAAGTAGAGAAACATGTACATGGATCATATACAAACATGAGAAATTAGTCACAACTAGATAACTTAAAATCTAACCATATAACAACTTATTAACAACCTAACATATAAATAATTAAATCATAGTGGATCAACATGGAAACTAATGACTAAATTTGTGGCCTGACAATATTTTAGTAGGATATTGACCCGTATAAATTTTCACAATAATTGTCGATCGTGCAGTAAAAGTGCAATGGGGGCGGTGAGATCACATATGCACACTCGTTTAGACGACTCAAATGGGATATGATCACTTCCAAATGAAGTTTTTGGGAAAGTTATTTATTTTCGAAACTTGGAAATTGTCGATCACATCAGTAGTCTATATTTCATCTAAAGTATTCACATGCAACTAAAAGAATCCAAATTGAAAGACTTGAACAACCATTTTACAGATGATTGAGCAATTATTTCTTTTATGGAAGACCAAGATTAAACCATCAACATTCAGAACCGTTCATTGATATATTTGTTTTAGTTCATTTATCAATATATTTGCTACCAAACCACTAATACAGAAACCAAAACACAATCCAAAATTAAATTCGTTTTTGTTAAATCTTTTTAAATAAATGAACATCATCTAGTTTTGTAAACAGTAAAAAAAGCAAAAAGAGCATAGATGAAAACAATGATATAAGAGATCTATAACCAGATAGAGAAGAAATAACATTGATTGGTCGCTAGGGTTTTTAAAGGTGGCATCTTTTTATTAGAATTTTAGAAGGTTGCTACAATTATATATGTTTTATACATAACATAGAGTTTCCACCTAGTTGAAGACTTAGTAGATTTAGTAGTGAAAATTCATCGCTCTCTTAATCCGTGAACATATATTTCATAAATCTATGTTCCCAATGTTAACTACTCTTGTCTCCAAACACAATGATGATTATATCAGAGGTAAAGATGATGAGTTGAGAGATCTAAAACTGGTTGTGAAGCAGGAACATAGATCGGCGGTTATGGATTCTGGAAAGATCGTCTTTTTCTCTGTGATGATTATATCATAGATAAAGATGATGAGTTGAGAGATCTAAACCTGGTCGTGAAGCAGGAACATAGATCTGCGGTTATGGGTTCTGAAAATATTGTACTCCTTTTCTCTGTTTACCGTAATATTTAAAGAAGATTCTTTCAAAATCTTCGAAATTATATTAGGTTTTTTTATTAATGGATAACTACAGAATTTTCTGTCGGTTTTACAAATCACACATTCAATAACGCAGGATTTTAATGGAATCTCGAAATCCATGTTTAAAAGGTTACTGATAAACATGTTTTTGTTGATTTGTTCCTCTTGCAATCTCCATAGATTCTATGTCGATTTAATAATTGCACATTCAATCACGCTAGTGATTTAATGGATGTTAAAATCCATTTCTTAGTTTCTTCGTTATGAACTTTATAACCCAATAACCTCGAAAGGTTTGAGATTTTTTTTTATAAAAAAAAAAACAATTTGACTTTTCCAGACAGAAAGTATGCTCTGTTTCTGTCTCCACGATCACTTCAATCTGTACTTAGCACTTGCCTTCAAACAAATTTTTTAAAATTATGCTTGCTTGTGAAACTTTGGTAGCAAAAAAAAAAGCTGGAGAGAATTTACACTTGCACTGTTTTACACATAAGAAAAAGAAAGAACAAAAAAAAAAAAAGGAAAGGAGAAGCAATGGTTGTGTCAACAATCTACGAATTTTCTAAACTCTGAAGCTACTCAAAATCCTGCTCGTGATCTAAATGAGCAAAGACAAGTGATCTATGCTACCTACAACTTATCATCTCATCTCTGACTTATCGCTTCCGTTTCTGACTTCTTTTCTTTGTGAAGGCAGCAATAGAAGCAGGAATGCCTACGGTTGTTCGGCCTTTCTTACAACCCCATTTCACCGGCAAATTGTTGACTATGTTGCTGATATCGTCAGTTTCGCTTAGCTGCACTAACTGCTTTATCTGATCAAACATCTGCAGCGTCAATGCCATTGACAGATCCAAGGCTATCGAGTCATCCATTGGTTTCATCTTTATGTTTCTCAGTTTCTCTTTGAACGACCGCAAGGACATTGAGTCACCATAACCTTCACGGTTTTCACACATTGTATTTACCTTTATGATGTGTTTGCATATGTTCCCTTGCAAAGACCATGCGCAATCGCAGAAGGCAAATTCCGAACCTGGGTTCCACACAACTCGTGTAGTACCGGTATCTTTCTGAGACTGAACCTTTGCAACAAGGATGTTGTTTTGGTCCAGCGTAACAGCATAGTCTGGAATCTCTGAAGCTCGGTGCCATGAAGTAGAAGAAATGTATTCTTCTTTAACATTTTGAAAAGAATCACTTTCATCAGCATACCGATCAAGCCAATAACTCGAATGGAGTTCAGTCGTCAGCTTGTGTACTAACCAATCTACTCTCTGAAGAGCATTGAGATGAGTATCGTCAAACAGTTTTACTTTAAGCTTTACATGGTAAGCTTCTATAGCACCACATGCTTCTTGGCTTGCAAGTGGAAGACTTTTTATAGTTGAGAGCCACATTCCTGCAAAAAAAATCAAAGAACACCTAAGGCACTAGTACCACGAGTAACACGAATCACTTGTTATTAGCAATCCCAAAGAGATTATATATCAAAAGGAACAAGATGGTGAATTGGCTAAGGGAGACGGCTAACCTATTTTAGGCAACCAAGTGGATTTGAAATACTGCATGAAGGCGGTTTGATCAACAAAATCTTGAGTTAACCTTGCTAGAGCCTTTGATGTATCAACTCCATCCCAAATGCTGTACACAACTTCTCCTAAACATTTGAATAACTCTCTTTGGACCTCAATGGTATCGCACTTCTTCACTACATTCCGAAGCCATGATCTACGAATACGCCAGAGAGAGAAAAGGATAGGGCAACAAAATGTGTCCCTGAAAAGAGAAAAATACAGAAATGAGTCAGTTCACAACATACTCTTTATGCTACTTTAGAACTTTATATAGAGTTGAAGCATCATTTATGCCTTATGGGATCAATCTCCGTTGCAGCATCATCAATTATAAAGCCATTGATCTTAAAGCCAGGCTCAACACTCTGGGCGCGTTGGAGTAGTATTTTCATCCACTTCTCAACATCAGATTTCAAATAGCTACGAGAGATAATCCAAGCGACGGGGAGAGCATGATGTCTTGAATCAAAAACAAGAAGCGTGCAAAGAGGATACTGCCATAGTAATTAAGAAATCAGAATTAAAGCACACAACTTTCTCAAAAGCAGAGACAGACGTTAAAAAAAACAAATATCCATTTTTTACCTTAAGCCTCTTTATCCCAAATGTCGAATCAGCAGCAACTAGACTACAATGACCAAAGCGCACAAATTGCTGCAACTGCCACTCCGTTTGAATCCCCAGCATGAACTGATCAGTCTCCGAAGATTCCTGATAAAAGAAGATTGATTTCTTGTTGCGCTCAGTCCAAATCTTGATACTAGCTTGATCATCTAAGTCCAGCTCATGAGTCGATCTTTTGATAATCATCCCAAGCTTATGAACATACTGAGAGGCAAGACTATTAACCGTCGCATCAGAGCCACAGTACCTCTGAATCCCTTCAATATGTTTCTCCAAAACGTTTTCTTCAGGAATCCCAAGATAGATCATCGACATAGTCTGCTGTTGAATCTCATTGCATATGTAAGGAATCTTATTAGCACCAGGACCAATCGCATCTCTATCAAGAGGTCCATGACAGACAAAACCAGCTTTGTTCACATGTCGTCTCTCATTGTAAATGACAAGCGCAAGTGAAGGACGAGCGTAGAGACGTTTCACCACGAAATGACAGGTACATCCTCTCATCGACTGTGGTCTCGCAGCTCGGTTCCTAGTGTTGAGACGGTACTTTCTACTGGGTAACACACCACCTCCTTCTCCATAGTTCTCAGGACCAAAAGAACACCAATACCTTAACAAAGAAGTAAAACAATTGAAAACCCAAAACCGAAATGAAGTTTTTTTAAGAGAGTGAAGAAACTTACAGTCTATATTCCAAATACTCATCGGTTTTGTACTCCTTGAGGCTGCCACGAGAGCGTTTCCTTCCTCTTTCGATGTGAAATCGAGTTGGGCACTCCGCGTTTGAGCATTCTCCGATGATGAATTCGTCGACTCTTGCGTAAGGAATCAGTGCTACATCGTCGTGATGTTCCTTTGTACCAAACTTGGTCCAGCTCAAATCAGACCATGAAAAGTCTTCTACTTGTGGGTTTTGAACTGGAATCTCTTCTAGAGACTCGACAATCTCCATTTTTCGTATGTATTTTTGAGCAAAGCATGCAACTGCACAGCCCCCCACCAACAAAAAAAAATTAGGGTTTCTGTGAGGATAATTGATTTCGGAAGAAGATGGGTTATACAAAAACTGTAGAATATTGGCAAGGAGATGAAAAATTTAATAACAAAATGATCCTTATTATTATTCTTTTCTTTTCAAAATCACCCTTTTGTTTCTTTTTGTTACTTTTGCTCTCGCCGTATTGTAAGCAGAGGCCTAGTGACTATACAATTCATCAAATTATATATGGATTATTGTGAATAGTTGGATCTTGAATTTATTAATGCATGTCTTTAAGTTGTAATAATAAACAAAAGTAGAGTCCTTTTTTTTGTCAACAAGTAGAGTCCATTAGAATTTTGAAAAATAAAAGTTTGAGCTACTATAACATTGTGAGTTGAGTTTTAAACCGATTTCTCTGCATATTGATATTGTTTATATTTATTAATCTCTGTTATTTGCCAATTGATCGAAATCATATTTTTATACTTTTAGTTCTAAAATTCATAAGAAACCGAAATCATATTTTTGTGTTCTTTTATCTTGATTTAATTTCTCACATTATAAATATTGCTGATTCGATATCCTGTTTATATTTATTTATTTTTGTGTATCGTGATATGTTCATGGAATGAACAATAAAATATCAGCCGAATATTTGATGTCTACTTAGCTATGAGTAAATGGTCCGTACATAATGGATTATATGTTCATCATATCGATAATATTTTATCTACAAAATATATATGAAGAATCGTATTTTAATCAAATTAAATGAAAGTACTGTAAATGATTTTACTATTATTTAAAAATCTTATGCTATTGATTTACTGATTTTATATAATTTTCTCAATAAAATTTATTTATTAAAATATTGTGCTTTGACCAAATATTCTCAGATTTTATTATCTATAATTAAAAAATTATTCTCGAAATAATTTATGTATACACATATTTCTTCTTCTTCTCTTAGATAGAAAATATTTTCTCCATAGATCTGGTGAAATTCCACTTGTCTTTCTTCTGACATCCATTTATCGATCATGTCTTTATACCTAACAAATCATCTCTCAATTTTTTTTTCCAGATTTGTGACATAAAACTCACAAGCTATCAAATGTTATTATTTGTATTGGATTCACAAAAATAGACATCTCTCTTTTTCTCTTCTATATATATATATACATATATAGATATGATAAAGACATCCACAACAGAATTTGAGTTTTATTTTTAAAAAATCAGATATTAAACAGTAGATAATAACAAACAGAACCACAAAAGATAAACTTTACGAGAGTTTATAATTATTTTAAATTAAAAAATCTATCATAATCAACAATACCCCTTGACAAAATTATTTTAAAAAATCTAAATTTTTTTTATTAAAATAAACTATTTAATTATTAAAATCATCAAAAATCTTTATGAATCACAAACCAACCCCTAAATTTGTGTCAACAAACCTATAATAACTCTTGTTAGATTATTAAGAGGAATAATTAGTTTTCAACTTTCCGTATTTCTTTTGAATTAGGATTCTCAAGTATTTATGTTTCCTAATTTGTTTTGAGATAGGATTTTGAAAAGATCTATAAAAATATACGGATATATGAGTCTAAAAACAAGTTTGTGAGAAAGTCAGTTTTTTTTTTTCTGTTTCTCCAGGTAACGAGGCCTAACAACAACAACAACAAAAAAAAGTGTTTTGGAGAGATATGGATGATCATAATAAGCAGACAAGTTTCACGTTTGAGAAAGAGAATTTCTGGGGGAAGGAAGCTGCTATATCATCGCCAAAATTCTTAAGCGGCGGCTGCGAATGGTAAAGAAAAATATTTGTTCTTTTTTTTGTGTGTTTTGATTCTTAGCTCTTCCTCTAAGTTTAATAAATAACTTCTCTTAAATTCGATACTTATGTAAATTAAAAAGAATTCTTTTTTTTTTTTCAGGTATGTATGCGTTAATCCCATAGCATACGAATTTGAAGATCACATGTCTCTGTTCCTCCAAGTTGCGAATCCTGAATCATTGCGACTTGGATGGAAAAGAAGAGCTACTTTTTCCTTCGTTCTGTTGAATCAATCCGGCAAAGAGATCTACAAAACACAAGGTAGCTAGTTTAACTAATCTGACCTAAACTATACACACATAATATGTCTGACTGATGTAGAAGAAATTTAGATTATTCTTTTTTTTTTTTGTTTTACAGAAGTTTCGTATAAGTTGTTCTGCGCTCAGGTCTCAGGATGGGGTTTGCCAAGGGCCGTGCCTCTTAAAGAGCTTCAAGAAAAAGGCTTTTTGAAGAAGACGAAGAAACTAATAGTTAAAGTCCAAGTACATGTACTTGAAGTTGTTGATGAGTCAGAAGTAACTGGGAACGAGACGATAGATGTCGATGGTTTCGATGTTCTTCGTTCTCAGGTATAATTATACGAGGATGCTCGTTGTTGTTGTTGTTGTTTTTTTTTTTTGATTAATTATATGAAGATTCTGGTTTACAGGCTTTTCAAGTGGGTCGTATTTTCGTGAGGCACCCAAACATTGCAGTGAATTTCAAACCAAAAAGCCAATTGGTAAAGACAACATACATAAATCTCCTCCTCGGACTCATCGAGAAACTGGACAAACCTCCACATAGCTTCTTTGAGACTGAGCTAAGCAACGCTCGCAGCGAGTTAATAGATCTAACAGAAGCAGGGTTTAATCTAGACTGGTTGAAGACAAAGCTTGATGATCTTTCCTTGGAGAGGAAGAAAACAAATGCTGATGAGGCTGATGATTCTAGAGTCCAAGAACTCGAGAAACAGAACAAGAATCTCAAAGCTGAACTGAACAGGGAGAAACTCATATCTGCTGATAAAGTTTTGTCACTGGAGCAAAAGGTGTCCGAACTGAAAGATAATCTGAACAAGGAAAAGGCCAAATCTTCGTTCTTCAAGGATGTATTTTGGTTTTGGAGTAGAACTCGGCGTAGGAGATCAGATTATGAGTTATTAAAAGACTAAAAACAAAACATTTTATTACTGTATTTTTTTTCTTTGGTTCCCGAGTTTATTAACATAGTTTCGGATCTCAAAATGTGTGTTGAAACTGTTTGTTTCCGAATGCCAGAAGTATTAACCTGGTCCAATGTTTCATATACAGATTTTTTTTTTTCTCTCTTTTTTAGCTACAAGAGAAAATTATATTCTACCAAAGGCAGAAAAAGAAAATATTATCATGGATCCTCCAGTTTTTGTTATTATCCTCCTAATTATTGGGAGATCGAAAAAATATATCTACAATATCCAAAAAATCAAAAAAAAAATAGTTATTATCTCTAATATACAATTTTATATTAATTTAAAAAATTAGATTTATTAAAATTACTATATTGTAACTTTATTGTTACAAGAGTTTAATAATAATTCTTTCAGATATAAAAGACTTTTATGTATTTTACTTTCATTAATTAATCAGAGAATGACCTTCCACATATGTGCACAAACGTCTCCAAAGGTGCCTTGTGTCACAAGTATTTTGAATCATGAACCTCATCTCAGTAAAGGATGAAAGGAGTTGTTCAAATGTACAATGATCTGCACCATCGAAACATCACCACAAGAAAAAAATGCACAAAAAGAAATAAATATTTGGCAATAACCAGAGAAAAAAGATGCGACTCTACAGAATCTTTCGTGAAGTCGATTCAATTAATTGCGTATCTTCGTGTCTTTACTCTAAAGAGTCCCACTAAATCTAATTCAAACGCTTACCATATTCACATTCACACTATCTCATGTACATGTGATTGGAGAAGATCAAAATCTGCTGATAAAGTTTTTCCACTGGAGAAAAAGGTGTCGGAACTCAAAAATACGCTGAACAAGGAGGACAAATCTGCTTCTCCTAAAGATAACATAAAAAATAGCTGAGAAGTGTCAGAATCTACGGGTCTCAAACTGGTAGTTATTGTTGTTAGTGAGGGCAGAGAAAGTGTACCCATTATCCAGTGATATGGTATAACACAAAAAGGAAGCTCCATTGGTACAAAGTAAGAGATCCTGAAGAACATAACTTCTAGATGAGTAAAAAGGATTATAACTTCGAACGACTAACAAGATAAAATGAGACCTGTGTGGACGAGGAAAAAAACTGCATCCTGAAAGCATTGGATTATAGGCACATAAATATGGAAAAGCCATTGGATTATACGCATACTTACATGGAGCTGCATTGTGAGTTTCATAGGTGTGTTAATCATAGAGCACGATTTCACTTGTGCCACAATATATATATATATATATTCCTACAAAATTATTATGGAGAAAACGTACACAAATCAAAATGGTGTAGTTAGATCCAGAACTTAAAAAAGGCAGCCCGAAACCTCAGGAAGATTTAGCAGAACATGACAAGAGTAAATGTAAACAAAGCAGGAACAAATTAGTTCACAATTTGCATTTATTACATACTCTATAGAGGAAAAACGATATTCATGTTGGATCCAAGAAGAAGCGTAGCTTGATATATGCTCACAATTCTAACATTTAACAATTCTACCTACGGAAACATAATGAGTCATCCATTGGTCCAAAAGGATATCAACCAATAAAGACATAGTAGGCACCGTTATATGCATCACTGCCACATGCAGAGAAAGATTAGACTAATGATCACTAGAAGGGTACATACTGTGTTTATACTCGCAAGATCAATAACAGAACCATTTCAACAAACTCTTTCCCTCTCCTCTCTCTTGTATTCAATCAGTGTTGTTTCAGGTTTTAAGTGGTACGCACCATAAAGTAGCGTAGGGTGATAAAACGCTCATGGTATCATACATGATACTATCATCAACTGATCTATCTCTATATAAAAAATATAAAAATAAACCAACTCACGTAATTTTCCCAAAATCCAGTAATCGGACACTTAAAGTGGTACGCAACATAAAGTAGCGTAGGGTGATAAAAGCAGTACTCATGGTATTTTTTCATTCTTTTTCTTTAGTTTTCCGTTCTTTTTGTAGATGTTTCTCAATGATGATTAATAAATTTGAAATTTCATCAAAAAAGAAAAAAAAAAAAGAACAGCAAGTGAGATGATAAGAACAGTTTCCTAGAAGTTCATAAATATTATCTTACTATTTGTGCTTTTTGATAAATATAATTTTATTAATTTAATTATATAATTTAATTTTATTAGAAATATTACTATAAACAACATCTCAACCTGTGTTAAAAAAAACAACATCTCAACCATAGAGATAGCTCTCACGAACAAATAAACCTCTTATCTCTTTTCTTTGAAGTTTCTTCTCTCGTAACGCGTTTTTTACTGTTAAAAAAAAACACATCACGTTAAGTATCTGGTTTTTGTCATCTTCAACTTTCTTTTACGACTCGTAACTACAACTACAATGTCTTCGCGAGGTTCCACGGGGCTGATGTCCGTAAAACACTTCTCAGTCACATACGGGTACAGTTTGACCGCAATGGGATCACTATATATGTTTGACGATCAAGAGATTGAGAGAAGTGCAACAATCGCCCCTTCACTAACCGAAGCTATAAAAGAATCGAGGATCTCGATTGTGATTCTCTCGAAGAACTATGCTTCGTCAGGCTGGTGTTTGGATGATTTGGTGGATATATTGGAGTGTAAAAATGCTTGGGGACAGATTGTGATGACCATCTTCTATGGAGTGGAGCCATCCCATGTACGCAAACAGACAGGGGACTTCCGGATCGCTTTCAATGAAACTTCTGAACGTGAGAAACCTACGGGCGAGCATAGACAGAAATGGATCAAAGCTTTGAACGATGTGGGCAACCTTGAGGGAGAAGACTTCCTAAGATGGTTAGTCTTTAATTAATCTAAGTTTTTTTATTTTATATCTTATGATATATTAAGAGGTAATCACAATAGAAACAAAAAGAAAAAACTGTTTTATGATGAATAAGAGGAATTACGGATGGAATTTAAATTTAAATTTTGTGTTGAATGAATATTAGATTTACATGTCATAAAATTTTGGGAACAGAGGAATGTAATCTCTATGACTGTTAGACAGGAAAAAAATGCTTTTCTTATTTGTTTCTAATTTATTAGGGACAATGAAGCAAAAATGATCAAAAAAATTGCAAAAATTGCAAAAATGATCAGCTTACTTGTTTTGTGGGACAACCTTAAGGGAAGCTACCCACCCCATTGGTCTTGTGAGTATGGTCTGAAGTTGCGTTTACAAGAACAGCTTCTTTCGTATATTTTGAACCAAAATGGTATGACTGTATGCCATCTAGGTGTGATAAAAGAAAGGCTATGCGACAACAGAGTGCTTATCATTATTGGCTAATGAAAACTAAGTGGTTTGGTTCTGGAAGTAGGATTGTAGTTACCACAGAAAACAAAGAGCTTCTCCAGCAACATGGCATCAACAATACATACCACGTGGGGTTTCCATCTGATGTAGAAGCTGTCGACATCTTGCGTAAATATGCTTTTCGAAAACGTTATCCACTAGATGGTTTTGAGAATCTTGCTGAAAGGATAACGGAGCTTTGTGGTAAGCTTCCATTGGGTCTACGTGTGGTGGGTTCATCTTACGAACGTAAAAGAGTGGGAAGAAGTAATGCAGAGGCTAGAGACTGTTCTTGATCGAGATATCGAGGACGTCCTAAGAGTGGGGTATGAAAGTTTAGATGAGAATGATCAATCTCTATTTCTCCACATTGCTGTTTTCAATTATAAAGAATAGTGATGCAGAAATTACTACAGCAAATGGCTAGACAAGCCATTCATAAGCAAGAGCCTTCGAAACGCCATGTATAAGTGGATGCTCATGAGATTTGTGATGTCCTCGAAATGAAACAGTAAATACTGTCTCTTTCTTTTATATATATATATATATATATTTTACTCTTTGTTGATTATTCTTAATTTAAATAAGTTAATTGGTTGTTTGTTGGTAACTTGTCGTGGACAGTGACCTCCGAGTCATTAGCTGGAGTGTTTCGAGAGTGTGGAGATGTGGTTGGTGCTAGAGTTGTGTACGACGGAGACACCGGTAAATCAAGGGGTTATGGCTTTGTATGTTACTCTTCCAAAGAGGAAATGGAAACTGCGCTTGAGTCGCTTGATGGATTTGAGTTGGAGGGTCGAGCGATTCGAGTAAACCTGGCTCAAGGGAAGAAATTTTGATATCAATACAACAAGACATTGTGGAACCATTTTGAGCATTTTTACATTAGAATTATATGTTTCAACTGAACTAATTGACTCAATAATGCAGTCACTCTTGTGAACTATGTATTTGAGGCTCATAAAACTCGTTTTATTCCCATTAGTATCAACTACCAACAATACTACCTTTACTGAACCAAACAGCTCTTTACATTCTCTTGGAATCAAACTGTTATATAGCTCAACTTTTTGTAAGAACACAAAAGCACAAAACAAATCATCAATTGCCCAACTAAGAACTCAAAATGCCTTATATCTACAATACTTGCTGATCCGAGTAAACATGGCTACAGGGAAGAAATACTGATATGATACAACAACATTATAGTCAATCAAAGCTTTAATCTCTTTTTCCTTTTAAGAGAAACCCAAGGAAGATCACCGAGAGCCTTATATGCAAAGAAAATCAATAACTCACGCAGGTTAGGTGACTCTAGTGAACTCTATTTGAGGCCTAAGCCTTGAAAGCTAGTTACAACCATACTAGCTTTTCTAAACCAAACAGCTCCGATGAACCTAACATTCTCTCGAAATCAAAATATGTCCTTTTTTGGACCCTGTCAAAGCAGAACCAAACAGATCCTAATATACACTCTAAACTAGAGAATTGAGGCTCATACTCCTTAAAGCTCAATCCTCAAAGTTTCAATAATTCGTAAAAAAAAAACATGCCCAAATAACTTCATTACCCCATCTCTCAGACAAGGATTCATCATCTAAACACAAATCGATATTGAAATGTTTTTTGTTCTTACCCTCTACTGTATATGTCTAGAGGTTCTTTAACTCCCTTAAACCACATCATACGCCGAAACTAACAAACTATCTACATCACTCTAATCATAAAATAGGCTGAATGTTTTTGGACAACTGAAAAACCATCACAAATTTCGAAAGTCAAGAGTACAAAACCAAAAATCTCAATCTGAGGAAACAGCTTAAAGGATCTTAATATAAAGAACACAGCTCGAGAGGGAAGAAGACACATGTGTAATCTGGAACAGTGCTGTAAGGTTATGAAACGATTAGAAAAAGTGATCAGTGTAAAATACAGAAAATGTAAATGTTCAGAGGCTCAAAAAAGAGAAGCCTGTCAGACAACCGTGCGACCAACCCGGAGAGGTAAAGACCTAGCCGGATAGCGATCCTCTACAGCGCCGGAGACTCCGAGGAGTTACCATAGCCGTTAATCACACTCAGATCGCACGGTCATGATTCATCAACCAGGAGTGAGGGCCTGTCTCCTTAGAAATCAAGGATACAGAGGTACGAGCCTATAGAACAGATCCTGTTCAAGTAAGGTCGTGTCCTATTCCTTCGACCCTACCATATATAAACAACACGACTTCCTTCCTACTGTACCGATGTGGGATAAAACAAACGACTTCACATGCCCATACGTCATCGTTTTGTTATCTCAATGAACTGATGATGAAGATCTAGTTTTTAATAAAATAATTTATAAAGAAAGTTAATGAAACAAAAAGAGCCAGTGGTCTAGTGGTAGAATAGTACCCTGCCACGGTACAGACCCGGGTTCGATTCCCGGCTGGTGCAGTTTGAGCAATGAGGATTTGGGCATAGCGATGGTTGGGTCCTTCGCAGTCTTCTGATTTATCGGATGATATATCAGCCCTGTGACTGAGCTCTGTTTCTTCTTTTTTGTGTGGTGGTTTTAAAACTGCACCATATCTTTCTTATTTCAATTCTTATTTCTTGTTTCTGGGGGAGGATCTTGAATCTACATACCATGTTTCTTTTCATGATAAAGATTCTCATTTGTCTCCTAAAATAAATCGTGAAGATTCTTCCTATAGGTATTCAAATGGGAAGGCTGGAATCAGTTCTGAATCTTCCTGCTACAGCTGAAAAGTTGAAAGAGATCCAAGTAAAGTATCACGGTAAAAAGGTTATTCTCGGTGTTGATGACATGGATATATTCAAAGGTCTATGTCTAAAGATTTTGGCCTTTGAACACCTCCTACAGCTATATCTTAGTTTGCTGGGGAAAATAGTTCTCATTCAGATTGTGAACCCAGCCAGAGGCTCAGGTAAAGACGTTCAAGAAGCTAAGAAAGAGACGTATTATACTGTTAATAGAATCAACGAGCGTTGCGTATTTAAGTTAAACAAACAAGTAACTTGTTTATTATGTATTTATGTTACATAATTTTTCCAATACGCACATATATACAATAAGAACCTCTTGAGATTCTTTTATATATATATATATATATATGTATATATAGATATGGTTGTATGTGTTTATAAGTTTATTATTTAATTAAATAATATTAACTAAATTTTAATAAATTCTAACAACACCTCATATTTTCTATTTAAATTCTACAATATTCTATATTTGAATACAAAATAATATTTATAATCAATATGCACCTAGCAAACATTGGCTTTCATTAGTAGGGAATAAATAACAGCTCATGAAATTAGATCCAATAATAAGTGATTTTGAAAACCTATAAACAGAGTGAAGGACAATACTGAAATGGAGAAACACGGAACAAACTTTTCCAGCGCTGCTGTCGTGGCAGCCCCATGAATATCTCTCGTGTGTTCGTTTGTGTTTCTCTCATGTGTTCATGTGTTCGTTTGCGTTCGTTTGTGTTTCTCTCATGTGATGATATTGTTTTTTTTTTTTTACTTTTATTTGGTTTTAACCCGCTTTCTTATTTACGATCTTCTGATCAACGACTGATAAGACTAGAACATCTTCTTGTATTTTTCTCTTTCATAGGCAGACACGGTTTCGTTTGTCAGATTATTGAGTTTTCAATTATAATTTTGTAAAAACATTGTCTGTTTCTCGCAATTCATGTGTTCAGTTGAAGTGACATGTTTGTCGGAAATTCGCCTTCAAGTTCGAAGTAAACAAGTCTAAGAAAAGAGAGCGTTGTTTTTTAGACAAATGGAGGTTTAAAAGCCGACGAGTTTCACGTTTGAGATAGATAACTTCTTCGAGAAGAAAGAAGCTATGATATCATCACCAAAATTCTTAAGAAGTAACTCGAAACGAAACATTACATGTCGAAGGTTTCGATGTTCTTCATTCTCAGGTATGATTAGTTTTATTGCATCTTTGTTCATTTGATTCTCAGTTCTAGGATATGTTCTGTTTAACATAATTCCATTTACTTTTATTTTTACAGGTTGTTTCAGTGAGTTCTCTTTTCAGAAAGCATCGGGGTTTTGCAGTAAATTTCAAATTAAAGAACAAACTGGTGAGGACGACATACATGAATATCTTACTCGGTCTCATCGAGGCACTGAAAAAACATCCAAACAGCTTATCCGAGAATGAGCTAACCAAAGCTCGCAGCGAGTTGATAGATCTAACAGAAGCAGGCTTCAAGCTGGACTGGTTGAAGGCAAAGCTTGATGAGGTTTCCTTGAAGAGGAAGAAAGCAAATAAAGATGGTTCTCGAGTCCGAGAACTTGAGGAACAAGTCAAGAATCTCAATGCTGAGCTGAACAAGGATAAGGTCAAATCTGCTACTTCTGCTGCTATAGTGTTGTCGTTGAGTCAGACAGTGTTGAATCTCAGAGTTGAGCTGAACAAGAAGCAAAAACTAAAACGTCCTGCTCGGTAATCACTGAGCAGGACGTTAGATCCTATTTCATATTAGAACCCTTTTCCCTTTTAGAACTTTCTAAGGTATAGCTAAAAAACGAATTATCAAGTTTATTGCTTAAATTTTTCAAGTGTTCAAGCTTTTTTTCGAGGTTTACAATATGTTATTAGACCAACATATATGTGTAAAAAGTTAAAAAAAAAAAAATTGAACTACTATGTGATACAAAAAAATATGCATACATACAATACTTCAACAAAGCAATCAGGCAGTTTCTTTCCTTTTGATTTCTCTCTTAGAGCCTGCCTTATTTACAAAGAAGAAAAAAACTTTCTAACGTACTAAACACTCCACAACACTCTTCACACAACATGAAAAATCAGTAGAGCAATAATTGTAATATGTATGAAGTAATTATAGTATTGTTTTTTTTTTGCTAATCATTTTACATCTACGTATCTCCCTTCTTGTCATACACATATATCATGATCTGTATGGACTCCATTTCTCGCTGGCTTCCCGATCTGTAAGCAATCAATCGGTGGAACAGTTGGCGAATTGAGCAATCCAAATGTTTTCCAGCAAAATGGATCATACATGTGGTACTGTTGTTGAACTGGTTTTAGCTCTATGCCTGATAATTGCACATCTACGCAAGGAAAACTGTCACTACAAGCAAAATGCACAGGCTTTACTGTATAAGTGCCACGTATCTTCTCATATGTGACTCCTTCTACAGACACTGCTGAAGTCTGGTTCTTGCATTTGCTGTGATCACAGTAGAATTGATCTATCACTATTGGGAGCTGAACCTCTGTGAGTTGAATGTTGGAGAAAAGTACTCCTTTCACTGATCCTACACCTCCCTGCATTAGCATTTTCCCAAGATTTATCTTTAGAACATTGAAGCTAATTAAGATTTGACTCAAGTCAGATTTTGTTTTATGAAAAAAGATTTATTGTAACCTGCCAGGTCTTGATTCGAACACCAGTCATTGTGTTGTGCATAACTACATCTCTGACTGTTATGTTGGAGACACAAGCTTTGGTACTGTCTCTACCAAGACTCCCTATGCTGATTCCATGTCCTGGTCCACAATTCACATTGTGAACATACACATTGGAACAACCCGTTTGAATTGAAATACAATCATCTCCTGCAAAACAGAGGAATCAACATTCACCGATTTTAAGACCTGATTTTGACGAGTTTATGATGTGTTTTTAACCAATCAGATGAGATTGTACCGCAAGCTAGTGTGCTAGTGTGAATCATGACATCTCTGGTGTTCTGAAGATGAATCCCATCTGTGTTTGGACTGTCTCCTGGAGAAGACACGTTCACGTCATGGACTAAAACCTGTAGGCAGTTATCAAACTTGAGGTGACATTGAGGACTGTTCTGAATGGTTATTCCCGTCACTGTAACGTCGATACTTCCATAAAACCGTAGCGCCTGCAACGTGAGACACGAGGTAAGTAAAATACTTTACCTTGTAGTAAAAAACATATAGAGACTACTTCATTTTTTTTGTTTCTCACCGTTGGTTTAATGCTTGGCATTCCATTAAGCTCACTTCTTATCTGTCATATAAAGTCAAAACAAAACAGAAAAAACAGAGTTTTGTGTGAGATGATTTTTGAGTGGATGTGAAGAATGAGATGCAGAAGAAGACGATGATGATTTTTTACCGGCATTGGAGGACGTTCTTGAACAGAATTATTTAACGGGACAATGAGCTTGAAGTCATTGTCGATAGGATAATCAAAAGGGTTATCTTGTTGCCACCAAACAGTGCCTCTTCCATCAATAACACCGTTTCCTTGTATTGTAATTCCTTTAAGCTTCGTGAACTCAATCCACCACATTAGCCCTCTTCCCCATGACTCAGTGTCCGTAGGAGCTACAATCATTCCGTCCAGCTGCAACCAAACAAAAAGCTCAAATCTTTAAATCCAAGAAGAACATTCTTTTACTCATTTTCTTTTAAAATCTTACATATTTAGTTTGATGATCAATGTCTCACCTGGAATACAATGTTTGCTTGACAATAAGGACCGGAGAAGGAGATTGGGCCAACGAGGAAGATATAGTCAGGCGGTATGACCATAGTTGACGCCTCGACTTTGCAAGCAGATGCCCACGCCGCTTCAAACGCCTGTAGATATTGTTAAAACTTTTACTTAATCACCATTTTGTTTGTTTTATTTTTCTAAGAGCAAGCCCAATTATTGGAGGAAAAAGACAGAGATTCTGGTCCCCTCTCAAATCGAGTAAATTTGTTGTCGCGTCTCTATATTCATTTGTTTAGTTTTAGCGGAATTAAAACATTGTAAGGAAAAGACAGAAAAAAAGTTACTTGACTTTACAGATAAAAAAAAAAGCTTTTGTGAGCTCTGTTTCTTGTTTTGTCTCGTGTTATCTTCTCAACTGTAATTCACATTCTGTTTCTTTTTTCTTTCTCAAAATAATTCTAATGAAAGCGAAGATTAGATTCTTGATTTAATAAAGAACCACTAGATTGAATTTGTAATCGAATAAAGAATTTTTTAGAGTTTGTACCTCAGTGTCATCACTCATGCCATCACCCTTAGCACCAAAATCAAGCACATTGAATTCTTGAGAGCCCTTAAGTGGCTGCAGCGGAAGAGGTGGTGGTGGCGGTTGGACTTGTGGTGGTGGGGGTGGTTGGAATTGTGGTGGTTGGACTTGTGGTGGTGGTGGCGGTTGGAGTTGTGGTGGTTGTGGCACGACAGGTGAGCCGGATTTTGGTGGCGGAGCTTTCAGCTTCGGTTTTGGTTTTGGTTTTAACTTATGGGAATGATTATTTTTGTGGCTGTTCTCATGGCTATTTGGTTTCTTGTTGGTCAAGGAATCAGACAAGGAGGATGAAGAGGAGGAACTGCTATGGTGGTGTCTCCAATGTCTTCCTTTTCTGGCAATGCAGGTCTCTAGAGTTGCAGACCAGACTAGAACTGCCACTAAAATCATCATTGTGATGCTTCTCAGCATTTGACTCTCTTTTGTTATCATGTTTGTTTGTTTGTTTGTTTGGTTGGTAGTATGATTTATGGTTCCTGTTTTTGGTGGTTTGAGACAGAAGAGAAAGAGACTTTACTTGGTTTATTTGTTGTTGTGGATTGAATGAAAAGAAAAAGGTTTTGGGGGTATATATAAGGAAGCTATCCAAGATTATAGGACTCAGTCACGGGAGTCCAACATGGAATTTCAAGATATGATTAAAAAAACATTTGTTATCCTAACAAACTTAACAGGCTAAAACCAATTTTTAGTATAAGGTCACTACTACAACGTATAAAATTATATTCATGTAAGACATGTGTGCTTTGGAACTTAGGTTGCAATTTTTAAACACTTTCTATTATGACAGCGGTTAATCTTAGTATCATTTGTATAAAAATAATAATAGTATCATTGAAAAGTGAAAACTATCCAATTGCTTATTTTTGTTGAAAGTATCTTAAATGTTTGTAAAAAAAGGTATCTTATATGGAACTTATTTCCCTACAAAACTAAAATCCAATTCTATTCTTTTTTTTTACTTTGTTGTCAACAAATACAATTCTATTCATTTAAGCTGATTGGTCACTTATTTTTATACCAAAAGATAAGACGGTCTATTTCAAGTAAATAGTAAGGCAATATCAAATACGGGTAATTCGAATTCGAATATCTATATTATCATTCAAATTTTAGTCCAAAACATGGATTGGGTATGGTATTAGAGTAGGTACATGGAATTTAGATCTATTAAATCCTTATTCATATTATCAACTAAGTAAATTCATGTAGTGTATGTTTAGACGTTCCGATAATTTTCAATAACTTTAGATAAAAAAATATTATATTACATTTTGCTAATTATATGAGAAATTATAAATTTTGCTAATTCAAAATCAGTTAACAATGAATTAGAGACTTTTTTGGCTCTAATAGAGACATATACCACGTATATATATATGTGTGTTTTAAGTAGCATCACGTTTAAACTTTAAATCTTCATAAACTATGGTAACTATTTTCAAAATTATCTAATATATTATAATAATAAAATAATATAACTTTATATTTTATAAATGATATTCCATATATTATATATTATGATATATATATATATATATATTCAATATAAACTTATGTCATGTAAATAACAGTCTAAACGTTTGATTATGTGTTTTTGGTATTAGGCGTTCGATTAATGCTAATTTAGCTTTTAGCACTTTCTTAAATATATAAACTTTTATACTTTGTTATAATATATATATATATATATTAAAAAATCATCTCCACTTTTAATATATATTATTCTAAGAAATTGAAGATATTTTTAAACAAAGTAGATAATTCAATTGTACTGGATAATTGACTAATTAATCTTTATTGAAATATAATTGATCAACCTAGACGTGTAGTTTCAGTTACTTTCAACGAACAGGTTTAGATAATTCAAGACGTTACATGTCACAAGCAGCACAATGCGGTTTCTTCTCATTGGTGATCTTATCCACCAGATCTTTGAAGAGAACATCAAAACTTAAATGTTACCAAAGACTACAGTGCGCAGCAACGGTTTTGTTTTTCATTGCCACAACCGCTTTTATTTTTATTAGTATAGAAAATACATATATTTTTTTTTGTTTGATCGATAAATAAAGTGGATTTGAGATTAAAAAGGTCAGGCAAAAATAACTAATCTATCAGAGTTACATTATGTAAGTGGTGATACAAATGTAATTGTAAAAATGATGGTATTGGAGATTATTAGTTTATAAATGAATGAATATATGTATGCCACGTGTAGAGTAGAGGTTGGTTGAGACTCATCCACTTTGGTTGGTTGAAACTTGAAAACACATTATAGCCAAGACAAACATACCACAGAGGCACCTGTTCAGACAAACATTTATACCTTTCCTGCTGCAAAACCTCATCTAGTCGCATATAAATACACACACACATATATATATAGTTGTATAACTATAATCTCTAAAGATATATATGCACCAAAAAGTGGGGCATTTGAAAATGAGTAGGTTATTTTTATATGTATGTATACATATATTCCTACTCATATGTCTATATAAAGTATGTAAATATATGCACCAGAAAGTGGGACACCTGAAAATGAGGTGTTTGTTTTATTTGTGCGCACAAAGTTGTATATACGTCTTTGGTGATGTGTCATCATGGTGACCAGATACGTGTCCTATGGTCTCTGTATATACTATATGGGATATCAAAATTTACATTTACATCTCTCGTTACTTTCCTCAACAGTCCATTAGTTAGACAATTCATAAAATTTGCTGAGTAGTTAGGTTATACAATTACTGAATCCAATATTATCTTCATTTAATGATAAGTAAACCTCGACAGTTATTGGGTATAATTTTGTCGAACTCGTATGTGTGTGTGCATGTAAAAATGGATGAGACATGTGATTGGGTCTATATTTTGTCAATAGGCAGTGATTATAACATCTCTTTTTAGTGCTCACATGCACCACTTCACGGGCTTCGCTTTTGTCTTCACAACTCCTCCAATCTTCATTTCAAAAGTTTTGTTATCTTCTTTCTTTGTTTTTATATATTCATATTTTTTTTGTTTTGTCACACTTAATGATTCATTACTTTATTTTTATTTTTAAAACATGGCTGCTAGTCTGCTAGAAATAGAAAACTTGAAGTACGTAACTGAAGCTTGTCTCCGTAGGTATTCATATTTTCTCACATCATCGAAACAATAAAGTTATAATAAAAAAAAAAATCATGTGAAGTAACATACATGCCAAGCGGCATGTCCCTTGTCCTTGTGGTTGTTTTGCCATCAGAAATTTAACCATGTTAGATTTAACTTTGTTAGAAAAAAACATTATTGCAAGAAAAAATTAATAAATGAAACTTAACTCATCGTGTGTATATGCGTGGAGAGCATGGGGCATGATCTCAGATGTGTGTACACAAATCAAGATGCTTTCAGCCTTCAAATATTCCTTTCTCATTAAATTTGTAAATGTCACTGTTCATTATACCACGAGCCGTATAAGTAATCAAGTCCAATAAACAAGAACCCTTTTTTAGGTCTTTACTTTTTGTAATTTGTAATGAATCTTAAAGAATCAGGAGTTTTGTCACACAACCATTTAGTAGAACTGTATTTTTCTTAAACAGACAAGTTTGTGCACCACAATGAATATATGGCTGGTTCCCATTTGTAACAGATTTTATTTAGATTAATGATAAGACACGGAGATATTGTACTATTTCTAATAAATAAGTTAATATTATTTTACTGGAGGTCATGAATTACTCCTCCATTTATAATTATACATTCTGGGACACAAATATTTCATTTATGTGTTTGTAGTAGCTGATAATGTTTTAGGGTTTTTTGGGTCCTCGATTATATAATTTTTTTAATTAGTACACGTATTTTGATAAGTTTGCTTTATATTTTCATTCCTAATCGGTAATTTCATTCAAATTTAAATAATTAAAAAGAACAAATGCAGTACGATATCAACCCCTTTTGACTAATTCACAGCTCGACTCTTTATTTGTGATATCGTGCAATCTCTTGATCATGTGAAAATATGTGTATATAATATGTGGACAGTACCAATTTTCTTGATATGCCTCTGTCATATTATTATATATATTTGACATTCTGTCATATTATTAAATATGTTACCTGTCTTCGACGTTTTCATATAAATTCCAACATTTATAATCATATATTTTGAATATGCGTACACGCACTACACGTAACTGCATGAGTGTACATTTGTGTATATACACGGTGTGTACACGAAATACACGAACATTCATTATCTTTTCTTTGTGCTAATTAATTAATTATACATTTTTTTATAACCTAAATTATATAACAGTTTTTCTATACTAAAGTGGAATGTTTATTTTACAATTTTTCATAACGTGTTGAAGTTTTTCTTTTAAGATGTATACTTGGAGTCTTTTTTTTTATATAGCAAAATACTGTTTTTTGATGGTGTTAATATTTGAATGGTTTCACATCATAATTAAAGGCTTAAGTCATAGTTTAAATTTCATTATAAATTTTCGAATTAAAGAAATAAGAAAACGAAAAGAATACGATACTCAAGAATGACAATCTTTTAGAGGGTTTTTTTTCATGTGGCTATTGTTCCTCTAGAATTTATTATTTAATTGTCTTTTGTTTTCTCGTATAGATGGTACAGAACAACAAAAAAGATGCGTTCTACTGTTTCAATATTTTTCTGTGCCGTCTTTTTGCGTAGACATGCTCGTGATTATTTTTTTTATCATTATTATTATTATTATTATTATTGTGTTTTGTTTTTCTTTCACGTTCCCGTGAGAGGTGAAGTGAAGTCAATACCTTGGCTGGTTAAATTACCGTTTAGTCCTTCTGTCCCATCTTCGGTTTATGTATAATCAGTTCTTTTTCTTGGTTTGATAAATGTCCTAATCCAGCCAAATACTTAGATAACATGATGAACATATGTTTATGAATTTTTTTTCTTTTAAATAGCAATTATTTTGTATAACAAATAATAACAGTAGAATGAAAAAAAATATGATAGAAAGTATTTTTTGATAGTTCTCTAATTCACAAGTTAGAAAAAAAAAGAAAAAAAAATGTCGATAACTGAATAAAAAAGAGATAACCGAAAACTTAACCAAAAATGGTTGGAAATGAAACTTGAAATCTAAATGAATGAAACTAAGTATGTAGAACTTAGTAAGAGATTTGACAATGTCGCAATGTGTAATGATTGCTTGTTTAGATTGACATGGTTATGTGTAAAAATGTTGATTTAATCATAAGTAATCGTAGCATGAGAAGTAAGTAAGTTAAACGATAGTAATAAAATTATCATAGTTAAGTAAATTAAGAAAATGATGGATGTAATGATAATATATACTCTTCAGATTGTATGAGACATTCAGATAAATGAGCTTTTGTATATGCATGTGATCTTTGGATCATACAAAACCTCCAAAGTCAATAGGCTTTCGAAACTAGGACTGGGAAAATAAACCGAACTCGAAATCCGAACTCGAATCCAAACCGAAGTAACCAGTTTGGTTTGGTTCCGGTTCTTCTCAAAAACCCGATCGGTTCTTAAATTTTGGTAGTTCAGGTTTTGGGTTCGGGTTCGGTTCTGTTGTGATGCATCTAAAAACCCGATCGGTTCCTAAATCTAAGTAGTTCGGGTTTTGGGTTCGGGTCGGGTAACCCGAACTAAACCGAAGTAAATAAAATTTTATATTTTATTAGGGTTTTTCTTATTTTTTTCTTTCGGTTTTCTTCAATCATAATTTTTTTGTTTGGGTAATTCAATTAGGAACTGAACTCGAACCGAACCCAATAAGTATATGGGTATAAAATGGGACTTAAGATATAGTATTAGAACCGAACCGAACCCGATATGTATAGAACCGAACCCAAACAGAAATAGAGAATTACCTGAATGGGTCCTAAACTTCTAAACCCAAAATACCTGAAACCCGAAATACCCGAACCAAACCCGAACCAAAAGCCTAATGCCTAGCCCTATTCGAAACCATATGTGATATTTGGATCGTACGGGTCTTTTGGGTCGATGGGCTTTTAGATCTAATCTAAACCTAAAATGCTTTACATACGACAAGAAAGATCTAAAACAAACCAACAACTTCTAAGTTGATGGGAGGGAAAAAAAAAAAAGAAATCATGCCTTAGGATCCATGATATGACTGCTGCCGCGGAGAGATCACCGGTTTGAGAGTGAAAAAACAGATTTAAGAAGATATCAGCAAAGATGTGGCCAAGGTTCGATAAAAAAAATGAGTGGAAGGAAGGACCATACCTGATTAACATTTTTTTTTTGTCTTTTATTGCGTCAAAGTGTTTTTTAAATCTTTTAGTGTTTTATCGAGTTTTTTTTTAGGTTTTAAATTGCTTTGGAGGAAAATGAATCATATTAAGTGCAAACAAGTATATGAAAATGTAAGATTATGCAGACGTGCCATAAATTTAACCTTTGGATGAAATACTTGCCACTCAAGGATCAAGATCATTTTTGGATACAAGATATATCAATTAAGTTAGTTTTCATATGGAAATGGTTTTGAGATCAATTTATAAAAATTTATACCTATTTCACCAAAGATTGGTCTGTCTGACCAGCAAAAGAAGCATAAGCAGAAAAACTCCATGAGAAAAATGATCGACCTATCTTTCTTATGGATCGATTGACCTAAACAGCTAAGATGCAGAAAATATTTTGAGAGAAAAAGAATTGACTTGTGTATGATCTTTTAAAATACTATCATTTTGATTTATTTATAAAACTCCGAGTCGATCAATATTTTTTCCTAATTTTTTTTCAAAATAACAGATATCAAATTATACTGAATTTTATAAAAATATATTTATAAATCTTAGACAAAGAACCAGACTAAATATAATATGATTTTAGCATAATTTAAATAAAATAAATAATGGTGGTTCTATTTAGAGGAATAGGTGCAATCCCATACACTTAAAAATAAATAACCAAACCAATCTAAACTTTTCTACCCCAAATCACACGTTTAAGTAAAATTACAACATGAAACTATTTAACAAAGTCTTAAATTTACTTTATATAAATATAAATTACAAACAACTTATAACTTATAGATAAAAACAATTATTATAGTTTACATATTTTGTAAATATTTATATGATGAGAACAGAAAAAAATCACATAATATCTTTCAAGTTTGAATTTAGCATTAGAAAAAGTTTGATTTTAGCATTAAAATAAAATGAAGTACCATTTTGAGATGCAACAAGGACAAAGAAAAAGAAAAATGTTCGGAAAAGTGAAATCTAGCGACCGATAACGAGTCCCAACGACAAGGCGGCTCCAAACAATGCGTGGAGTCTCACACAATAATACTTGCCCATGAATATCTTCTCATTCTCCTGCATTCAGGATTACATCATTAAACAAAGTATTTCAATTTCTAGATATTATTACTTCTTCTTTCTTCTACCTTGTGGTGTTTTTCGACATAGCTTGAAACTAAATTCCCAACTGGTAATGTCAGGAAACACAACAACTGAAACACCCAACAAAAAAAAAAGAAGAAGAGGGTTTTTAGATGTTCCTTGTTTCTCAGTCATGATCTCAAATCTGTTGTTAACGTACTGTGCAAGTTACTGGCAAAATCTTGGTTAAACCAAGAACAAGAAGCATCGAATATAGTAAACGAATAACCCATCTCACGACTAAAGCTCCTTTTTCAGTGCCTAACCGAACCTGTGAAAAATACTCAAATCAAAAACACATTCATCATATCCATATCAAACCCGGTTAAGTTTTTTTCACATTTGTACCAGAGGTGAAAATTTCCCCACAGCTAAATCTCCTTCAACCTGTCACATGTAAAAATAATCAGCCTTGTGTTTCATTATCTGGAAATAACTATACCAAATTTTCATTAACTAACCTGATGAAAGTGGCTGCAGAAAAGGATGAGAGATGTGGTAAAACCAACAAGGAGAGATGCTGAAAGTACCCTACTGCTTAAAGGAAGATGGCTCATTTCACTGCCAAGACGATGTAATAAGTTTCAGTTATTAACAATCCATGGAAACAGAAATTGATTAGGCTTAAAACAAGATTTCGACATTACCTTGAGCTACCAAGAAGTAGATAAAAAGCAGTAGTTGCAAATGGACCAAATGCTGCAAAGCATAGGGGCTCTCCTAATCCTTGGTAACTTAACCGAAATGGCGGACACTATAACCAATCTCAAAAGTATTGTTCAAATTAGAATCTCTTAGATTAGTATCAAATTTTCAACTTAGGCAGTTGCATTCACCTGGTATACATAGCCGCAGAATATTGCCGAGACAAGTAATAGTATTGCACGGATATTAGTTGCTGTCCAAGATGTCCAAACTAAACCAGAAACACCAAGCACGAGAGATGTGATTGCAGCGGTTAAGGTACCTGTCCGGCTTTTCCAAGTAAACCAGTGAAAAGGAAACTGTAAGGAAATGAGTCGAAAAATATAACTTCAAAGTTGCAAGCAAACGTCATCCTTTGATACTTACCTTCCAACCATATTTACTACGGACTCTTGTTTGTTCTTATCAGCTCCAGTATCAAAATCATAAACATCATTGCTACCAAAAAAAAATGTATAGCAAGAGTAAATACATGAAAGAGATAGATAAAAGATTGAAAGAGAATGTTAAGGGAATCAATCAATCACCTTAGGTTGAGCCAAGTAATTATAAGAACTGATGAGAACATTAGAGTAACATAACGTCTAACTAGGAATAAACCAGTCTCTAAATAGGCCGCAGACGCACCAACCTGTGGCATTTGAAAAAATGAATACTCCATGGCATATAATGGAAAATGGAAGAAATAAAAGGTTTTTACGAGGGAACATACGGTGAGAGGAATCAAAGCAACAGAGTAAATGGGTAGCTTGACTGCTCTCCATATCAATTTTGCTTTGGGAATTTCCTCTTCTTGATACACTTTTGCAGTATCTCCATAGCTCTTGCAAAAGATTGGCCCAACTGTAAGGTTTCTTCTTCTTTTAGCATTCAAGTTCTCCCGTGCATTCGAATGAAACACCGGTATTCTTGTGATTATATCTCCTCTGTGAAGCTAAGCTAAGAAATTTTAGTAATGGTCACAGTAGATGAATCACTCTTGTCAAAGAACAAAGCTTTTAGATTTCAACCAAAGATATCTATTATTTCAAATTCTTGATTACAATCCAGTGGGAGGCAGATTAGATGAAGCACTGAGCATACCTTCTGAATATCGGTTTCACAAACAACTCGGTTGAACTTTTGGGCACAAACCCATAATTTATGTCACAGAGAGAAACCAATTTCATCATTTCACTTGTCTGTAAAAGAAGAAGAAATATTTTTCAGTTAACAGCAACATAACAAGAACAAGAAGGTACTAAAGTCCGAGATTTTGGAACCCTATAGGCTATAACTAAAATCTTTGTTCCCACATTAAGATAAACGACAGGAGAAAACATGAAGTTGGGAGCTTTACCTTTTTAACACGAATGCTTTGATTACAAGAGGAGGTTGAGTCATAATTCTCTGAATTTTGGTGCTCGCCAAAGTTGGAAGTGTTCTTTAAAGCTCGAACATTACTAAAAGCCCTAAATTTGCAATAAAACTTCTTTGCGGTTTTCTGATTTTTCTCTCTTCTTCGCTACAACAAATATCTCACTTTCCAACTTTTTCTATAAATTTTAACACAAGAAAATGTGTCCAAATTACGCGAAGGATGTACACACAATTCTTGAGTGATCTGAATCCGAGGAGTTACGAAGGAATCTAAGCAAAGTGGAGAGAAAGTGTTTGGATTTGTTTATCCAGTGAAATTGAGAAGAATTTGAATGTCGGATTTTGAGGAAGAGAAATGAGATCAAGTGGATGATAACAAAAGATTGATGTCGGAAGATAAAATCACGTGAGATTCATGTGTCTTTGTTCTTTTTTAAATATGCAAATCGAATATGGGCCTGGGCCTCCAACACCAAAATAAACGTAACCGAAGACTTTGTAGGTTGATTGCTACAAGTTTATTGCAGTGATTTACAAACTAGACTATGTTGACATAAATTTTCAATTCAACCAAGCTACAGTTTTGATGTCAACCTCTGCAAACAGAAATAATGTATATTATCTCTACATACATCTTTTCAAAATATGAAAACCACTTCCTATGTTTGTCATCTAAACATTTTAGAAGCTCAAGATTAGTTTCTTCTGGAAGGAGCTCACAATTATTTTAGCAGATCTAACAAAACCTTCTGACTTGGGAAAGAAGTTTCTTAACAAAACAAAAGGAAAAAAAATTGGAGAAAACAACGATTATGGTTTTATTTCTTTCAGCACTGAATGTAAATCCACCTTTCACCGCCACTGCAAATTTGATATGTACTTAAAAGAACGCTGCTAAATGTGTGCACAAAACAAACCGCTGCTAAATGACAACTCCAATCTTTCAGTCACTCGGTGACAATATCAGATTGGACTTTGATAGACAGAAAGAAGAGCTTGATCAGTCTATCAAATTCTGGGTACTAATCCTTATCTGCAATGCTTATGTTATTTCTTATATATATAGTATATCACATGTTCTTGAGATTGTACTCTACTTGGAACAGGCGGATCAACTGGCAAAAGGTGTGAGGGATATAAAACAGAGACATGTCATGTCTTTTGTCACGGCCTTAGAGAAGGATGTGACCAAAAAGCTTCAAGAGAAAGACCAGGAGATCGAAAACATGAACAAGAAGAACGGGAACTCGTGGAGAAGATAAAACAAGTGGCAGTGGAAGCTCAGAACTGGCATTACAGGGCAAAGTACAATGAATATGTGCTTAATGCATTAAAGGTAAATCTGCAACAAGTAATGTCACATGGAAATAACAACAATGTCGCAGGAGTATTAGCTGATCATCATCAAGTGAAAGAAGGGTTTCGGGATAGCGAGATTGATGACGAAGCAGCCTCATACAACTACCTGAACTTCCAGGGGATGCCAAGTGCTGAGATGAGATGCAAGTCGTGTAACGTAAAGGAGGTTTCGCTCTTGCTTATCCCGTGTAGGCACTTGAGTTTGTGTACAGACTGTGATGTGTTTACTGGTGTTTTTTCCTGTATGCCAATCTTTGAAAACTTCTAGCGTTCAGGTCTTCTTCTCATGAGAGGAATCCATGATATAGCCTGTCTTAATACTCTTGAAAAGTTAATGATGGAGATGAACATAATTTGTATGTGATGATTATGATGAGCTCAAGATGAAAAACTTGCTCAGTCTTTGCTTTGGCCATTGAAAATATATACATGAATCATGTAACATGATTGATGATTCTGCAATTTAGTTGTCATTTAGCAGCGGTTTGTTTTATGCACACATTTAGCAGCATTCTTTTAAGTACATATCAAATTTGCAGTGGCGGTGAAAGGTGGATTTACATTCAGTGCTGAAAGAAATAAAACCCTAATCGTTGTTTTCTCCAATTTTTTTTCATTTTGTTTTGTTAAGAAATAAAGTCAGAAGGTTTTGTTAGATCTGCTAAAATAATTGTGAGCTTCTTCCAGAAGAAACTAATCTTGAGCTTCTAAAATGTTTAGATGACAAACATAGGAAGTGGTTTTCATATTTTGAAAAGATGTATGTAGAGATAATATACATCATTTCTGTTTGCAGAGGTTGACATCAAAACTGTAGCTTGGTTGAATTGAAAATTTATGTCAACATAGTCTAGTTTGTAAATCACTGCAACAAACTTGTAGCAATAAACCTACAAAGTCTTCGGTTACGTTTATTTTGGTGTTGGAGGCCCAGGCCCATATTCGATTTGCATATTTAAAAAGAACAAAGACACGTGAATCTCACATGATTTTATCTTCCAACAGCAATCTTTTGTTATCATCCACTTGATCTCATTTCTCTTCCTCAAAATCCGACATTCAAATTCTTCTCAATTTCACTGGATAAACAAATCAAAACACTTTCTCTCCACTTTGCTTAGATTCCTTCGTAACTCCTCGGATTCAGATCACTCAAGAATTGTGTGTGCATCCTTCGCGTAATTCGGACACGTTTTCTTGTGTTAAAATTTATAGAAAAAGTTGGAAAGTGAGATATTTGTTGTAGCGAAGAAGAGAGAAAAATCAGAAAACCGCAAAGAAGTTTTATTGCAAATTTAAGGTTTTTAGTAATGTTCGAGCTTTAAAGAACACTTCCAACTTTGGCGAGCACCAAAGTTCAGAGGAGGATTATGACTCAACCTCCTCTTGTAATCAAAGCATTCGTGTTAGAAAGGTAAAGCTCTCAACTTCATGTTTTCTCCTGTCGTTTATCTTAATGTAGGAACAAAGATTTTAGTTATAGCCTATAGGGTTCCAGAATCTCGGACTTTAGTACCTTCTTGTTCTTGTTATGTTGCTGTTAACTGAAAAATCTTTCTTCTTCTTTTACAGACAAGTGAAATGATGAAATTGGTTTCTCTAGTGCTTAAGCGTAAAGTATTAAAACTTTCATAAGATTTTCAGTAAGAAATCTGCAGGAAAATGAAACCAATGAGCTGAATGCTATCATCCGACTAGAAAAAAAAAGTTGAGAAATTTGATATCTTTGAGGAAACTATCCTTCAATCAAGGCCTGGTTATATTAAAAAATACTAACAATAAGGAGTTTTGATTGATTTGCTTCTTTACAAAACACCGAGATGGTCAACCTGACTCAACCAAATATAACAAAATATCTGGAGAACAAAGTTTGCATATTTGATTTCAGTTTCTTGATTTAGCCTATTAAATGGGGATACACGAACCAAATTTGATTGATTGATCAATGGTCAAAGATTCATCTGAATGATTTTAAACTAAATAATCAAGTAAAGTAAATCTCTTGAACATGGAAATAACATGGAAACTTCGTAAAAACGATACCTTTAAGGGATTGCTCATCAAAGATTCATCCAATTTACAGAAGAGAAAACTTAAACCTTAGTTTCATTTAGATCCTTCATACACACACCAATCATCATCACTATACACACAATAAAAAAATTTGAAACTTCACATAGACCTAGAAAAGAGGAAAGTTTGATTCTTTTTCCGATCAATAAATTCAGAAAAGAAAAAAAAAACAAAAAAATACCTGCAAAAACGAGGAATCGAGAGGAGCCAACGATTGAGAATCTTAAAGAGATGGGTTTGTTGAAAGATGAAACGGACAGAAACACAATATCCAATAATTGAATAAGGGGCTAAAAAATTTTAATTTAATGGAAGAAGAAGAAGAAGAAGAAAGAATACAAGAAGAAAAGAAACGGATGGGGAAAAGAAAGAAGGAAATAAAAACGAATGAAAGGTGAGAAAGGGGGATAAAGTGGTGAAGGAGTGGCGAAGTTGGGTGGCAAAATCGAAATAAAAATTAAAAAAAGTCTTCGAAATTGAGAAAATATAAAAAAATTAAAATAATTCGTGACAAAAAATAAAATAAAAATTGGGTGATGATAACAAGAATAATTATAATAACTCGTGCCGGGGGCTATTGGTTCTGCTCATATCTCCGTGAGTTGTGCCTCTCTGGTGACACCATTTACTACACTTTTCTGCATTTTTTTTTTTTTTTTTTTATCAATATATTTTTGACAATTCATTATTTAATAAAAAAAAATAAAGAAAATTTTCAAAATGTTAACAGTAACAACCTAATTTTTTTAATAATTACGAAAACAACCCGTTTCTTTGACGTCTTTACAAGTAGATGTTGAGGTGGACAAATTCCAACCGTTATGGTCCGTTCTTTTTTTTTTTTGTTTTAATGGATTAGAATAAATTTGAAAATTGAATGGGAGTTGGTTAAAGGTTTTATGACAAACCATCTAATTATCTACTCTTCTTGGTTAGTTTGTGTAGTTTCGTGTGTGAGTTGATTAGAATTAGTTTTGGTTTTAGTTTTGTTTTGGATCAGTTCAATCTTTTTTTTTTTTTTTTCTTTTCTTGGCTCATTCTTACGGACAAGTTAGCACTAATTCACAAGAAGCTATCACATGTGTACCGCTGAATAGTTATTGTAAACATTAACTAGTAACATACGTTTTATGTTTGAGAAAAAACGCAAATATTATCACAATGGCGGGCGCATCTATATCAGTTTTGTGTATCAATAATAACAAAATTTAGTGGTCATTATACAAGAAAGAGTAATGGAAATGATGGAGAATACTTGTAGTATTTACAAAAGAAGATTGCATTTATGCAGCTAATTTTGGTTGTAACGATTGATATTAATTTTGGTGGGTAATGTGATGAGAAATGATTCAAGTGATATGATGTCCTTCATGGTATTATTGGTTGAGAATATGGAAAGAATTATGGTGTCAGAGAGGAGCATGTGAAACTATTATAGATGAGACATATGTGAAGGATGAGATTTCTAGTTTGCATCACAGTTCGATAGAATTGAATGTCTCTAACGTTTGGAATTACTTTTAGAAGGTTGATAAATAAACTGTGTTTCTTACGAAATGTTTTTATTTTGTTCATATATGATTTACTCACGATTATATCATATTCATCTTCAGAATTTCTTGTGCGAAAATATAAAAAGTTGGCTCCACTAATCATAAATAATTTCGTCATGCTGATACAAGATCTATCGGAAAATTATATGGGATAATTTTAGTGGAATTATGCCTAAACATATAGAGTGGGTAAAGATAAAATATTGTTTTTAAATAGGCTGTTTAAAAAAATCATCACATATATACGATAGTTGGTCAAATGCTTCCATAAAAGATGTTATGAAGATTTATTATTAAAAAAAAATTGTTACGGTGGATAGATCACTTCTAAATGAGAAGTTCAAAAATGTTCAAAAGTAGCTGAAGCTCACCTTGAAAATTTCTGGATTGTTTGGATAAAAATATATAAACCAAATAAAACCTAAGAAAATATGGAGTTCTCAACCAATTCTCAATTTTTACTGAACCAAAAATAGAAAAACCAAATTAAACCGAATCAAAAGATTACGAATAAAACGATATGATAAAATAGTATAATTACAAAGAAAAAAAAATATTTTCAATAAAAAAAAAATAAATCTTGGCATATTATAGTTTTTGAGTTGAAGATCCATTTGAATATTTTTAAAGTTAGGTTCGGATTCAGTTCGGTTCCGGTTCAATTCCTACTTAATTTTATTATTATATTATTTAAATATATCTGAATTACATCCAAATTTAATATAGTACTATATAATTATAGATCAAATATTTAAAATATCTGTTCAATTTTCGTTTTGGGTCCGAATATTTTGGATATTACGTATTCAGTCCCCAATCCTAAAAAAAAAAATACAGACGTGTCGATAAACCCTAATTAACTCTTTCCCCCTCGACCCTCGGTCTCTCTCTCTCTCTCCGACTCTCATCTCAGGTACCGCCGTCTTTTCGAGTTTTGCTTACTGTTCTTCTTTACACACAATTCCAATTCAGAAACTGGAAAATAAATATAGAAGAATCGAAGAAGAAAATTAAGAAATTGATTTTGAACTATTCAGACGAACTCGTTTAGAACGCATAAGCCGAAACGACCCAAATCTATCTCCCTCTTCTCATATAAACCCTAAAGTTTCGAATTTGCATACTCTCAGAACAAAAAAAAAACCGAACTTTGGCTGCAGTGAAATATGGCGACCGAAGAAGAACAAGAAGAAGAGGTAAAAAGGATAGTAACCGAACAAGAAAAGACATTCGCTAAGAATTTTAACATAATGGATCTCCCGGACGTCCCTAAAGGACTTCCACCGCATCTGGAACTCCAGCGAACTCGTGTCTTCTGTAATAACGACGCTCCAATTCATGTACGAACTTCTTTTTTTCTCTCTTTACTTTCAAAATTTTACATTGCTCTGTATTTGCTGCTTAACAAAATTTTGTCTTTAGCGTTTTACAAGATTACATAGTGGTTTTGGTTTATTATTGTCAAAATCCAAATGATATGTGTGATGATTGTTTGAAATCTGAAGTCTTTTTAATCTTGTGTGTTTTCCCTTAGACGACGAGTGTCACTTTCTCTGGTGCTTATAACGCTGTGGGAGTGGACAACAGTGTAAAACTAGAAAACTTCTCTGAGAATTTCAGAGTTGATAAGATCAAACTTTCAGAAGACGGTAAGGAACTGGAATTCGATATGATCGGTATCGATGCAGCAATCGCCAATGCTTTCAGAAGGATTCTTCTAGCTGAGGTCTGTAACATTACCTCTCACAACACCTCTAAATCCTGATTCTTAGAGTCTTTTGGTTAAAGGTGTTTTTTTTTTTTTTTTTACTGCAGCTTCCTACAATGGCTTTTGAAAAAGTGTTTATAGCAAACAACACATCCATTGTTCAAGATGAAGTTCTTGCTCAGAGGATGGGTCTTATTCCAATTGCTGCAGATCCGAAGCTTTTCGAGTATTTATCCGGTGAGAAAACCATTTAAGTTGCATTTGATCCATCTCCATAAGCAATTATATCTGTCTCTCAGTCTATTTCTTTTATCTCTCTGTGTTTATAGAAAACGATCAGCCAAATGAAAAGAACACCATCGTTTTTAAACTCCATGCGAAATGTGCAAAAGGTGAAGCACGTAAAAAAGGTAATGTTACTCATTCTTTGCTTACCATCCGAAAGATTCATAATTGTTAGCTGGATCTCTCACGTGTCCGGGAATGCTGTTTTTTTGTTCGTTCTCTTTCTTGTAGTTTTAACAAACGAACTGATTTGGTTACCAAATGGAAGTGAGTTGGTTAAAGAATCAGGAGATTCGACCTCAAAGCCAAAAACTTACACTTCCTTTAGCCGTAGCCAAGATTCTTTTCCTGAATTTGCTGATAATCCTATCACTCCGAGCTATTCTGATATACTGATAGCAAAACTCGGCCCTGGTCAGGTCAGTCTTTTCTATTTCTCAGTTGTTACAACTTCAGATGAACCAAACACTTTGCCTTTTCTTAACTCTTTTATCTTCTTTATGTAGGAAATTGAGCTCGAGGCTCATGCGGTTAAGGGCATTGGTAAAACACATGCAAAGTGGTCACCAGTAGCGACGGCTTGGTACCGAATGCTTCCAGAGGTGAGAAGTTCGTACCTAAAAAAATATGTTCTGCTTCAGTCTTGCCTTATCCTAATCTTTCTTTTTAATGTTTTTATTGTTTGTGATATCTTAGGTGATTCTACTAAAGGAATTCGAGGGTGAACTTGCTGAAAAACTTAAAAAAGCTTGCCCGGAGAAAGTTTTTGACATTGAAGACATGGGCAATGGTAAAGTAAAAGCCTTTTAATTTGCTTTTGAGCAACAATAATAGGAGATTCTGATGAAAGTTTAGAACTTTGGCTGCATCACTCTCTGCAATTCGATTTTCGTATTTGACTTTGCAAAAGTGGAACACAGGTAAGAAAAGGGCAACGGTAGCTCGACCGCGTGAGTGCACTTTGTGTAGGGAATGCATAAAGGAAGAATTTGGAGAGAAAGTATCAAAACAAGTGAAAGGAAAAGAAAAAAAGGAGTGGATTGACAATGTGGCTCTGCGACGTGTCAAGAACCATTTTATATGTAAGAAGAGAAAGAAAAAAACATTCCTTTTAATTAGGCAATTCAAGATCCATGGTGAAAGAAAAATATAATTTGAGTTTGTTTTTATTTGTGTGTTTTCAGTTAGAATTGAGTCCACTGGATCATTGCCTCCGGATGTTCTCTTCACTGAAGCTGTCAAAATATTGGAAGATAAATGTGAACGTGTAATCTCTGATCTCTCTTAGAGAAGAGAATTCGGTTTAGCTTTCTACTGGCGTGGTTCTGGTTTAGTCCAATTTTGGAGTTTGTATCGAAAATTCTCATTATTATTATTTATTAACAGAATACGAACATTGAAATGTCACCCTGTAGCATCGGTTCGTTTGGTTTCAAATTGAAATTCAATCATCTTGATTTTTACCAGCCAAATTGGAAGTTTGTTTCGGTTGATTTGGTTTTCACTCTTTATGTAGAATCGAACAAATAAATAACTCCCCTATGTATTCTGAATTTCAATCTGTACTCTCGAGTCACGAGGTCCTTGAGTACTTGAAGATCATCATCGTGTACACGATATTCAAGAAAGATGCGTCTTTGGAATTTTTTACTACATTAGTTTTCAAGACCCGGGGAAGCTTCTGTATCTTCAATTTACTTACAAGTAGGCAACACTTTCCACGAGTACCTAGTGCAGATAAGCTCAGAACAAGGGTTGTCCACTCCAACAAACATGTCTTCTAGCTTTGGCACATAAGCTAGCAGCCACAAATGCAGGGCCATGAGAAATCCGCAGACAATATATTTTCCTATATCAAAATGTGAAGCTTCAATTACAGACTTACGACAAGGTCGAAAGCGTTCTACCCCCAAACATGACCTGTTATATTACCTTTCGTCCACTCCACATATTTATGTGGATTGGGTTTGTTTCAGGGGATCAAAATGAGAAGCAGATGTAGTAACTAAGCCAAATATGCTACGTTTCTTTACAATTAGACTTAACTACATAATTAGCCACAAAGCATTAGCAGAAACGAAGATGATAACATACCACGCCAGATATCTGTGATACATCTTCATCTACTTCTGCTTTGGTTGATTTGTGCATTACTTGTGATTTTTTTTTCTTTATATATGTAAAAGAAGAAGTTTTATAGGTCAGTCATGGTAATTGACAAGGTCTCTGTTGGTAATTAATAGGTGTGGTTTCTACTGGAAATTTATTGAATAACCCTACCATTCTTGTTTTTTTTTTTAATCATGTGAAGAAAATCAAGTTCATGGACGCTGTGAGTTGCATTCTTGTTCACCATCAAACTAAAATGAGTTTCTGAAGAGATTTGAGTCATGTCTTTATGTTTGTTTTCCCATGTCTATTCTGACCAGTTCTGGTTATATCATCTCGGCATTTGTTTCATGATATTCAATTTCTTCTCAGGAAAGAAGAAGAAAACAAAGAGGGAGAGAAGAAGCTGAACAGAAAGGTTTGAGAAGAGGTAGCAACAAGTCTCACGAAGAGTCAATGGAGATGAAAGAGAGACCGGTAATTTTCAAAGAGACAGTAAAAGAGATTGTTGTGGAACACAAAGAAACCTTCAAGAAATGCTCCAACCAAGACTTAGGAAGATCAATCTACTAAACTCCCACCAAAAGAAGAATCGAAACCGAGAAAATAACAGGAGGGCAATCTGCAGAAACCAGGCAAGAGACGAGCAAATGTGGAGTTGCCTAGACCTCAACAAGATCATTAGAATGGAAACTTAGGTGGTTGATGAAATCGGATATACTCTTGTGTGGGTGATTTGTTTAAACTAATGCAATTCTCTTATTTTTGCTTTTATTTGTTGACTCCTTTAATATAAAGTTACTAGAAGACAGAACAAAACAAATACATTTCTATGACAAGAACAACGAAACAACACAGCACCTGTTGCTTTATAAAAAAAAATTTGGATTGAGATTGTTTAAGTATGCTACTTTGTTGTCCAAAATAGATCTCTCCTCGAACTGTGGATCCTGCAAGCATCCCAACATTTAGAAGATGGCAATGGAGTCTGCATGGAATAGCTTTCAGAAGAGGGCTCTGCAGTTTCTTAACTGTTCGCTTTAGTTTCGTAGAGATCACATCAATTCCTTTTGTTTGATTGCCGACTCCTCTTGACAAATTGACTTAGCAATAATTATTTTTTGGTTTGAATAACTTAAAAAAAAAAAAGAAGAGAATCTGTCATACATAGCTTTTCCTCGTATGTCTAAAACTATGAGACCTGATTAATCCCTCGAATAAATCAAGAAAAATCCTTAACACTGTGAACCTCTATCTACTTCAACAATCAAACAATGGATTTGCCTCATATGCTCATATGATTCTCCCTTGGCAAGCTTTGAATCGTATCTGACCATCTCCCAGGTGAATGATCGCTGCTGAAAGATGACAACACTGCTGCTTCCGCTCTTGCTTCCTTCACCATCTTCAATACCTCTCTCATCACGGGCCGGTTCTCTGGCTGAATCACCAGGCAAGCCGTAGCGATGCTTAAAAGAGATTGAAGTTTCTCCTCAGATGAATTCATCTCCTCGCCTGATTCAGTCTCTGCCTCTCTCACCGCACGCCACCATCTGGAGATATTAGACCCATATTCATGAACGAGATCTTGAAATGATGTTTTACCTGTTAGAAGCTCTAGAAGGAGGACACCAAAGCTATAGACATCAGCGGATTGTGTCCAGGCCTTGCGTGAGTCTCTGCATTCTGGAGCTTTGTAAAAGTGAGAGGCTGCACTTGTGTCTTCAACTAAGTCGGGATCATGCAGATCTCTGAGACCGTAATCCGTAAGGCATGACTCGAAGTCAGGACCTAACATGACATTGGATGATTTCAAGTTCCCGTGCGTTAAGCTGGGATTCTGATGAATGTAGACCAGACCCATTGCTAAATCCTCAGCTATTTTCAGACATGATGTCCAGTGAAGAGGCTTCCCACCCCCAGAAACCTTACTTCCTACAAACACGACACAAGATTAAACATAACAAGCTTGGATGAGTCAGAGAGACTAAAAATCTATGGGGTTGTGTTTGCAAGACACACCATGGATAAGAGAGAAGAGACTTCCATTGGGGAAGTAATCATAGACGAGCAAACATTCTTCTTTGGCTTGGAAATAGGCTCTGAGAGGCACTAGGTTAGGATGCTTGAGCCTGCCAAGGATCTCAATGTGTCTCTTGAATTCCTCCATTCGAGTAAACCCTGCGTCCTTGAGCCTCTTAACAGTGACGATGAAACCAGACTCCATCACCGCCTTGTAAGTGCTCCCTAACGTTCCTCTTCCCAACGTTTCCGCTGAAGCTTTAAGTAGATCATCCATGGTGTATCTCACCACCGTGATGTCTGATTCACCTCTCCCCAAGAAAACCAGAGTCCCCACCGAACCTTCTTCGCTTCCTCTCTCCCATGAGAACCTTTTGTTTCTCCTATCACTGTTGCCTCCTTCTGTTGCTCTTTCTGACTCTGACACGGGTTTGCTTCTGCACCCTTCTCTCTTGGATTTGATTCGCCGTCGTCTCTGAAGCAGACATATGAGAAGAAGCAATGTCAGCAGAAGTGTCACAATACCGCCACCGATGCTTCCGGCAATGATTCCTATGAGCTTTGTTTTGTTCCTCGTTTTGGCTATAGGCATTGCTGGAATTGCCGACGGCTTCGAAGAGACTCCAGCTGTGCCATTCCTTCTTCTGCATGAGTTTTGAATCTGATCACCGCATAGAGCAATGTTTCCGGTAAAAGACGACTCATTGAACTGTTTCAGGGCTCGTGTCAGCGGGATTTGGCCAGAGAGCTTATTGTTCGAGACATTAAAGAATCTCAGAGTTTCTTGATTGAGAGGAGGAATGGAGCCAGAGAAGAGATTGTCCTGAACGTGAAGCATGTAAAGGCGGGAAAGATGGAGCAGCGAGCTAGGGATCCGTCCGGAGAGTCGGTTTCCGGCAAGAACAACGGTTTTCAGTCGGTGGAGAGACGTCAGTGATTCAGGGAACTCGCCAGAGAAGTTGTTATCGTTGAGAAAAAGCGATTTGAGATTGACTAAACCAGAGATATTAGGGACTGAGGCAGAGAGAGAGTTGGCTTTGAAACTAAGAACCCGAAGTTGGTCTAATTGGTTTAAGCTCTTCTCGTCGAGTGAGCCAGTGAGGTTCAAATTCTCAAGAACAAGCTTTGAAACTCTTCTTCCATTAATGCATTCTTTAACTCCTTTCCAGTTGCAGAGATCTGTTCCTCGCCATGATATCGAGTTGGACGGATCAATGAATGATTTCAAACTCAGTAGAGCTTCAACGTCGCTTGATCTCACCGGAGAAATCAAGTAGAAAGTGATCATCACTAAGAAGAACACATATAAAGAAGAAGGAGAAGAGACCATGATAACATCAAATCGAAGACGAAGAAACTTTGCAACTCATGAGTTCTAATGACATCTATTATCCAAGTTCTTGGTCACGGACATAACAGGTAAGATGTCACGTGAAGACAATGCTTCTTCAAGCTGTTTTTAGCAGAAGAGCAGTAGAGAAGTTAATCAAATCTCACTTCTCTCACTCTGCCTTTTTTCAATGCATTCGTGAATATTATTATTATATTTGCATATATGGTATCTACATGTACTAACACATGTACATCATTCAATAATGGTTTATAGTGGAGAACAAGGAACAAAAAAAGGAAGAAAATAGTAAAGTTTGTTGTCTTTTTACCAGTCTCCAATGTTTAAACACTCATTATTCAGGCAGGTTGGAGACAAATGCTGACTGCTGAATAGGGATAGAGAAAATGACAGTAATTTTGGAGTAAAAGCAGAGGAGATGCAAATAGACCAATGGTAACATTGATCAGAATAATTGACCAATAATTTAAAGTAAACAGAGATTTGTGTTGTATGTTTAATTAAAGTAATCTGATTTTTGGCTTCTTGCTTCATGCAATTATTGAGTTATGTTACCTAACTTCTTTTGTTAGTATATACATTTTGTATATTCATTTACTACTCATAAGTACACTTTCAGATTTGAACCCGCTTTATAACATGGCGGCAGCATTAGTACACACCACTAGGCTACAAACTCCGGCCTGTTAAATCTATGTTTAGATTTACATTTTCTTTGGCTATAAATTGTTGATGTCGCTAGTTTGTCATGTAACTGTCTAATTTGGTTTATATGATTTATGTTTAGGTGTAAATAAAACATGATGCCAATCTGCTTCAATCAAATTTGTTCAAAACGCAAGTCTCATCCATATAAACTTTAGAGATGGGATTAGATTCGATGTAATTGTTTTTGAACCACGGATCATTTGAATGATCATAAGACCTGTAAATGGTCGATTTCGCTTGAGTTAAGGTCTTTCTTTGAGTTCGTAACCTGACTCATTATGTTCAAGGTACAATGCCCAAAACAGAGCATTGTCTCGGCAAAATAGTAAAACAAGCAGTTACCGGTTCTGGATTAGTATGTTTCAAGCAGACGTTCATGTAGTTCACGAGATGAAGTAGAGTATAATCCTGCATGATTGTTCAGATAAGTATAGACGATCAAAATTGCACAAAACAGAAACACAAGAATTGTATAAATCAAAATCTCAGTTAATCAAAACCATATATAAGTTTCAAGAACCATATTTTGTAGACAAAAAAACTTGGAAGCCCATAATCTGACTCATAACTATCTCACTCTCCTATGTTTTCTTCTTTTCTCCAGCGATTTCCAAGTGAAAAAGATGACTCTTTCGTGCCTTTCATATTGCTGGAGATACACTGGTTTCAATCCTTAGTTTGACGCAATTTCTTTCTAGATTTCTGCGTCACATCTGCTTTTTCTCCTTTCGTGGTCGATGAACCCTGGATGTTCATATAATGAAAAATGAACCGGTAAGGTTTTGGACAGACCAAGCAAGGTCACAAAGTTACAGTAATGAGCAGGCTACATTTTACCTTTTCTTGTTTTTGTGATCTCATACCCTGTCTTCGTGATTTTCTATTTCCCTTTACCTGCTTCTCCTACATTTAAGAGTTTTGCAAGAATCATCTCGAGAAGTCAAAGCACTTGTCGGCATTGGCTCAAAAAACCAACCTGAGATGGCGCTTTTTGATCATCAACTTTGTCGTCATCGGTTTTGAGCTTTCCTTCTTTATGTGATCTCTTACCTTTTCTTTGTGATCTTCTGTTCCCTTTTATCTGCTTCTCCTACATTTAAGGCAAGAACTTGTTTAGGTTTCATCAGAAGAACTTGTAGGCATATACTCGAATGTCAAAAAGAAAACCTGAGATGGCTTCTCTGGATCATCGACTTCATCATCATCATCGGCTCTGCGCTTTTCTTTTTTCATTACGTTCACAGCATGCTTCTGAAATGAGTCAAATCAAAATAAATATTTTTGAATAACTACAAGATTGAAGGGAAAACAAGCAAGCAAACCTTATGCGTATTATCTAATTCTTCAGACTAATATAATCAGTCATAAATCCAATGCTCTGAATGATAAAAGGCTAACTACTTTACCTTTGATGAAACATGTACTTGCATTGTTCCCTCATTCAAACAAACAGTTTTTGGACAATATCTGCATTTGTAAACCGATTTGTATTTAAACATACAACCTAGAATATAGTTCTCTTCCTCCTCTTCCGGTGGTTCTTCTAAACCGTATTGCATTGACGTCTTCTCAAATCTCCCACGATAGGCATCACCGTCAGAGTCATCATCATCATCAACATCAGCATCGTCACCAGCAGCTATACCAGTAAGTTTAAGCCAAGATTGTCACTTTACCTTTCTAACTTCTCTAAACATTCTCAACGAGTAGAGTTAAACAATGAGAGAAACCAAACCTGGGGATTCATCTTGTTCTTCACCCTCTGAGACGGATTCATCATCCTCCTCAGAAACTTCTGTAACGGCGTCTTCGGATTCGGATTGTTCTGATTCTTCTGACTCAGGATCAGAATCAGAAGAGAAGCAAGAGGAGTCGGATCCACTGTCTTTATCACCATGCTCAAGCTTGTAAAACCGTCTCTTTATCATCTTTCTACTCTGCAAAGATTAAAGCTGCACACTAAATCAAGAAATTGAAAATTCTACGAGAACATTTATCGAAAAGGACCAAACTTTGGAATTAGAGTGACAGAAAAGAGGAGACTTTGTAGTTTGTACCGTGAGTTTCGCAGAGAGAGAGAGAGCTTGGAGACAGAATCGGGGATCTTTGACAAAAGAGGACTCAGGGTTTTAGGGTTTATAGGTTATTTTTGTAATTAAAAGGCTTTTATAAGGGTGTTTTAGTAATTTAGAGGGGGCACACTTTTTTCCTTGAGATTATATTTGTGCGTGTTATAAGGGTCCAATGCCTTCATTGAACTAACACTACCAGCGCAGAAAGTTGTTACCTTAGGATTAGCGGTGAGTAATTAGGGTTTATCAATGCAAAGTACTTCGGTTTCCAGCAAGTTTCTCGACCCGATTCTTAGTTCTGACAGAAATCTCTTGACTTGTTTTTAAGAGTTAGAGTTTCGCTTGCTTTGTCGGAAGTGATTCTTTGGAAAAAGATGAGTTCTTTAAGGTTTTTTGAGTTCGATTTCGTGGCTAACTTTGTTTTTGCTTTTGTTTTGTCTCTTTGGCTTTCAGTGAGAGTTGCAAAGATGAAAGATAGAGAAAGCGGTGGAAGTCTTGACAACAGAATCTTCGTGGGAGGGTTGTCTTTGGATGTAACAGAGAGACAGCTTGAGGATACTTTTGACCGCTACGGAAAAATCAGCGAGTGTCAGGTCTACTATTGAATCTTCCCTCTTTGCTTGTGCTACATACATTGATTTGATACAAACAGACGATCTGATATTCCAGAGACTCGTGTTGGAACTTGTGATTTAGTGGATGATATCTCTGAGCTTGTTAGAATTGGTTTGATGTTAAGATATTTGGAATATCTCTCATGTCTGAGATGCCTAAGGAAGAAAAACACGTATCTTGTGAGGTTTCTTAACTTGTTGAAGGATGCAGTGGAGAAATAAGTAGAGATTTCGTAGTAAGAAAAACACGCATCTTTTCTCTCTCATTTGATTGGATCATATGTTTGAGAGAACTATGCTTACTATGCTTTGAATTGCAAGAGTTCTGATACAAGATCACGTTCTGTGGAGTACTTCATCTTGTTCTTTTGCTATGTCTCTTTTCTCAGCATCCGTGCAGTACTTTTTCTTTGACATCAGAGATTCCTAAGTAGTTTCTTTGTTTCCTTTGAGTAAGCGATTTCGAAATACATATCAGTTTTTGTTTGTGGCTTCTAGTGTTATGTCTCAAGTCTGTATCTGAAGCTGACATTTTCCTTTTTTTGGGTTTGGCCTTTATCTACTTGTCTTGCTGGACACCTTTCCTAGAAGCAGATCTCTGCCTGTGAAGAGTTATGTTTTGTCCGCTGCTTTTGATCTGTAACAAGTACATATTTTGGCGCATGGAAGCATCTTCAGGATGATAACTTGCTGGTCAATAATGGTCTTGATCAGCATCTTAGCCTTCTTCTTTTAGTGAAATCAGATTGGAGAATTCTATTTGCTGTTGTTTTGTTGTGGTCACATTAAGATAATGCGAGTGATCTTAACATTTTAGTTGCAAGGGTATAGAGTATGGTTGACTAGAGGCTAATATCCGGCATCTTTTTGACATTGCGTTGTGTGATTCTAAGGACTTCCAGTGAAGAACTTTTTTGGTATATGGATTCAGAGCCCCAAAACATATTTTTTCATGGTTTTATGAAACTTAGTTTGCATAAGTTAGTGTCGTGGACGGAGTTCTCTGAGCCTTATGCCTCCTGTTTACTGGATTCAGAGCCTTAAAAAACATATTGTTTTCTCACTTTTAGGACATGATAATTAGAGATAGGAATGTAACGTAACTGCTTATTTCTTAATTCTAATGTAACATTTGATTCTAAGTAATGCAAGCACAGAAAATCTACATGTGCATGTAAATATTGTTCTGATGTGATAGTTCCAAATCTCATGTTCATTTTTTGGTTGTACTTTTGCTAACATTATTAGCCTTCTTTGCTTAATTGTAGATCATGGTGGCGAAAGACACTGGCCGTCCACGTGGTTTTGGGTTTATTACATTCACTGATCGCCAAGGAGCTGATGATGCAATTAAGCACATGCACGGGAGGGAGTTGGGTGATAAGGTCATCTCGGTGAACAAGGCTGAGCCTAAGGCTGGGGGAGAGGATGTAGACCATCTTCACAAGAGTGGAGGCTATTCATCACGAGGGAAGGGAAGCTCTGGAGGAGGGGCTGCTGAAGATGAGTGCTTTAAGTGCGGACGCCATGGTCACTGGGCTCGAGAATGCCCATCAACTGGTGGTGATCGAGGACGGTACAGAGATCCGCCTTCAATGCGCTCTAGACTTGGCGAGTTCGATGGACACCGAGATCGCTATGGAGATCGTGAGTTGGAGCGTGACCGTGATCGCTACATGGATGGTCGTCGTGATGGTGGACGGTATAGCTACAGAGATCGCTTTGAGGGGGGAGAAAAGTATGAAACTCGTGATTTCTACCCAATGGAGAGGTCTGTATCTCTTCTTATCTTTGGTCTAATTGGTTCGAACATATATATTGGTTTAGGCAAGTCCTTATCTTGTGATGCATTTGTAGGTATGGTCCACCTGGAGACCGTTTGGTGAGTGATAGGTATGGGATGCCTGAACACCATCATCATCTTGAGGATGTGTATGGCAGGAGAGAGAGAGGCTATGACAGGGACAGATACGCAAGAGGTGCAAGTGATAGGTATGGAGCTATGGGACCCTTACGTGATGAGGGAAGAGCCTATAGAAGCAGACCAGGTCCTTATGACCGTCCTAGCCGAGCTGGAGGCCGATCTTCTTCATATGAACGTTGGTAGATTGTTTGTTTAGCAGAGATATCCATGCATGAATTTTGGATTTAGGGATATATCAGAGTTGTTTTCGGTCAGATGGAAACTCGAATTCTAGATCTACGCTATGCTTTTGCCGAATATTTTGTGATGAAGATTCTCATCATATTAAATGGTTATGTTTCTATGTTCCTATTGATTCACACAAAACATTCAATAGACCAACTCAATGCATTACAAGCGGTTTATATGTATGTCACTATTCAAAGGAACATAGGCTTTCTGAACAGGGTCTCTAACACAAAGTCAGTGTACCGACATTAATGGACTCAGAACACTTAACAGAGCGCTTAGTTAAAGCTGACTCTCATCTTTGTAGTTTCAGTAAAAAATAAGCAAAACTCTCAAGTTGAAAGGGGAGATTTGCGATCAAAATAAACAGGAAAAAAGGAGGAAACTTGGCATTACAATGGAAGAAAAAGAGTTAACCTAATAAACACAAACAGACAAAGTAACAGAACACATCTCAAATCTTCAGTAGGAAGAGAAAAACAAAAAAGGGCATCTTTTTCTTACGAACGAAGTTCACCGATGTAGAAATCTTCGATCATGTCGAAAACACGAGTCGCGTGTTGTGGTCCGAAAAACCCATCAGTAGAATCATCACCAGCATGATCTAGAATGGCGTCACCTCCAGGATGCTCTTCAACATAAGAAGTAACATCATAGACTTTATCTTTGATTATGATCCAACAATCGTCTCTTTTGTTATGTTCCGCGACTTCACTCTTGCTGTAACTTTTAGGCTTTAAATCTACAGGAGGCTCGTTACTAGATTGCTTCTTCTCCTGACCAACATTAGATCTTCTTCGCTTTCCTTGGATTAAGAACAATGCTGAAACTAGAAACCCCAGAATCAATCCGATCACAGCAATCATCTTCTTCTCTACTCGAACAAGCCACAAATTGGGTTTTGGGCAGAGATGATGAAATTGGATTCCTTTTGGTTTACAAGTGTGGAGAGAATGGTGGGTTTAGATCGGAACCAGCTTGCTGACCCAAACAAATGATTGGATTTAGTTAGGGTTTCTTAACTACGCTTTATATGAGAGGGCATAAAGGTCAAACCACTATGTTTATCCAATGATGGCTTCACAAAGTATTTTGCTTTACTCATTTTGGATTTCGATTTCAATTTAGGAAGAGGAGAGTATACACAGATGCAGATTCGTGTGGAACAGAGTATTGTTTGTTTGCTTCTTTACTTCCATTAAAAGGCTCTCTCATATGTGAAGCTTAATTATATTTGTCACTAAGGTTGGGATCGAATAATTTGAATTTGAACCAATTTGATCAAAAGCCAAATCCAATGAAAGCCGCTAAAGATACATTTCTGAATTAGGGATAAGCTTTCTACTATTTTTGATGCGGTTTTGTTGTGTTCAGGGATATTTTTGTGAGTGATTCAAGAAGCCAAAGACATATAGCATAACCTTAGGACTTCATCGGTCCACGAGTTCAGGAACCGGTTTTTGAGACGACTAATGAGCCATACCATGTTAAATCATCAATCTCACAATCCCACCAAACCAAACCATACTGCTCAAGCAGGAAACTAATATATAGCGGCTTCTTGTGGGTTTACACATTTCTAGATGAATCTATGTATGTAGATGCTTCAAAAAGCCTTTGTCCATTGGCAAGATTAGGAACTACCCGTGTTTTAGTCAATTTGTTTGCTCTTCTATATTTTGTGTCAACAGAAAGAGTCTGAGATTGATCGTCGAGGCTTTTGTATATCTTCAGAACATTGCACAAGAATAGGCAACACAATCAAAGAGACGAAGAAGAGCTGTAAAGAAGCATCTGGAAAATGAGTGAGACAAAGAGGAGCCAGCAAAAATCACAGGGTGTTTTGGATATCAAACATTGAATATTCAATTTTGATGCAAGACTCGTCGATGTTTACCATAATTTAGCAAACTTTCAAGATGTTTGTTTGTCTTTTTTTTTATGTTGTCAACCACTTTCAAGATTTTAAGAAGTTGTTACACTATATTTATACACATGTCAAACATAATTAACTTGTAATGATAAAACTTCATTAAACAAAATCAATTTTTTTTTTATTGTTTTGACAGTTATTCAGCGTATACAAGTGTTGGAGATCGAAAAAAACATAAACAAGTGTCAAAGAAAAAACTAATAATAATAAAAATAATTTTTAACTTTTTATGATTATTCAACACAAACTTTATTTCACTAACGTGTTATATGTTCTATTATTTTGTTATTACATTATTTATTTTAAATATTAATCATCGCCATAAAGGAACACTATACTTAATTAGTTAAAATTATAATCAAAATAGATAGTTTAGCTCTGACTATCAATCATATCTACTTTTTTTTTTTATATGTCAATTTTACATTTTAGTGTTATCATTAAAAAGCGATTAATTTAACTATTTTGAATAAACTAGAGATTTATTATCTGTTAATAATAAAATAAATGGATTGTAAATAAGTAACACATGTAAGAAACTTGAAACAACCAATGGCATATGGTGTCAAAAATATATACCTTTTGCCTGGAAAAAATGAGGAGAAAAAAAGGAGAGAAAATGGATGCTCAACTTTATTATTTCTAAATACTTTGATGTAATGTAAGAATCATGTGGCATAATGGTAGCCACCTCTGCATTCATTACACCAGGTCTGGGGTTCGAACCCAGCACCCCGCATGTTATTGGGGATATTAAAGCCATTAGGCTATGTTGACAAAAAAAATATACTTTGATGTAATATTAATATATAAAATGTTCGAAAGTGTATGTGACTGTGTTATTCACAAATTCGCGTAAGATTATAAAATTATTCACAATCAAACCTTCTCTCTTTAAAGAGTGGACAAAACAAAAGCAAAATCATGGAACTAATGCCATAATTTATTGAATAGCGGATTTACGTTTTAAAATGTGATCCTGCAAATATTTTACCAAGTTGCGGATTAAAACATATAAATGTAATTTTGCGTTTTTTCTGACAAAAATTATAAATAAAAAAATTCATTAGCCAGAAAATTGAATATGCAGTAGATTTTTTATGAAATCAAATTTTTTATAATTATTTAATTATATAATAATAACATTTTAGATTCTAAATAAATACTAATAATTTTTAATTTATAAATACTAATAATAATTTATAAATAAAATTATTTTACATAAAATTATTTTTAAAATTTAGTTAAAAACATTCAAATCAATAGCAAAAAATATTGAAATATATTAATAGTCATACTATATTAAATAGATACAAATTTGCATAGAAATTTGAGAAAATCAAATAAATTAGATTTTTTTTTTACTTTTTAAACATCTTGTATAATAGAATAGAAAGAGTAATAAATAAAACTATGATATTTGATTTTTAATGTCATAAAGAAATGAATGTATTTATTATAAATATAATAAGAATAAGTTAACTAATTACAATAAGAAAATTAAGTTTTTCTAATAATATTTAATAAGTTTTATTTTCTTATAATAATTAGCTTAATTATAATTTCTTATGATAATAAATAATATAGTGAAATTTTATTTTTATATAATAATTAGCTCAATTTTAAAATATATTGAAACTTTATTTACAATAATTTATATTTCGCTATTCTGCAAACTTAATCAATCATAAAAAAATTCATTCCGCAAATTTCTCATTCTGTATATTTTAAATTATTCTTTAGGTTTTAAATTATTTCACAATTTTTTTATTTTTCATAATTTCTCGATTAGGCGAGTTAAGAATGTTATTTTTTACTTTTCATTATTATTTTTTTGTTTCTGTTTCTAGTTAGTTCTTTTGTTTGTTTTTTTTTTCTTGCTTGGATGAGATCCTTTTTCTTGCTTTTATAGATTTAAAGATGAACCACCGGTCACGAAGTATGTAAAGATCGCATCAACTCTACCAGATAAAAGTGTAAGGGATGTAGCAATGAGGTGTAAAATGGATGACCGTAAGCTTCAAATGACCAGAGTTTCAGTGAGTGGCTTGCATGCTTCTTGTTATTCATGATAGTGATCCTTTTGTTTGTATTGTCTACAGTATAGCTTACGATGTAGTGTTAGATACATATAAGAAAGTAAGAAATATAAGTTGAACAATATATAGTGCTGAATGTTACCTTATCGGCTTATCCTTACTTTCTCTACCCTGTCCTATATCTTCTATTAAGTTGGGCTGGAGATATTATGAATCGTATTAACAGAAAGTTTACCGATTTTTGACGTTTATAATAACTGCATGCTGGTTTGCTATTATTTCATTTTTAAACTACTTGAATCCATGATTCTTAAGTTTGTCTTGGCTTAAAAAAGTCACATCTATTTTACAGCAAAAACAAAGAAAAGGAAAAGAACATAGTGCCGGCACAAATGTTAGCTATAGAAAGGTATGTTTGCATAACTGAACCCTAACTAAATAAAAAGACGAGGATAAATGGCCTAGCTTATATTTTTCTTTGAAAGAAGTTTTTGGCTGGAAATAAACTTGTTCTTCTCCTTGAGGTACCCAACGTACAACTAAGTTAACTGAGTTCTTCTTGATTAAGGTGCCCCCAAAACTGAACATGTTTTCCACGGTGCCACAACAAACTGCTACATATGCGCCATGAACCATATGTGCCAGAGTGCACGCATGCCTTTTTGAAGGTTAGTACCATTTGGGAACACAGTATTGTCGGCATCATTTGCTTCTTCTCTCTCATGCGAAGGACAAATGTAAAGAATAATTATTTCAGAAAGACAAGGTGCATCTTGTCTGGAGTCTCAATAAGATGTACTAGTCTCATATACGTCCTCATCAAAAGATTTATTGGCTTTCTTGATGCTAAGAAAATGAGGCAATACATATTCTTTTGCCATTTTGTAACATTTTTAACGAAATCTACCTAGAAATATATATATATTTTAAAGGTGGCTAATATAACTTCCCCAAAATATATTATATGTCCCACAGTCACTGTTGAAAGTCGTGAATGTATATCATCTTTCACTTTATGACAACGAGCCACCATTTCCCACTTTTCTGATCCTTTTATCAATAGTCACATAAATAGGAAAAAAATTATTATTATGTTAATATAAATGAAATACGTTACATGCGTTTTTTCGATATAAAACTCTTATAACCCCCCATGTAAATTATGTAATTGGTCATAAAACTTTCTGGATTTCATAGCAGCCCATTCAGCTCTTACAACAGTTTTAACTCCACGTGCTTTTTAGGTTATCTATCACTTTCTTTTTATAAACTCATGGTGTGATGGATGTTATTTATGACTTTTCCTGTATTGGTGTGATGTTTTTGTTTGTATTGATTTAAGAACTTGGTTAAATGAATGTCGTTTGTTGTAGAATTTTTAATGAGAACTTTGAAATAAATTTTTAATACAAAAATGAAAGCATACCAATACAAATCATAAACTAACCAAATTTAGTTGTGGAAAATAGTAGTTGCCAAACAGTCATAATATAGTCGCTAGATAGTCGATCTAGCCGCCACATAGTCGCCAAAATCAGCGATTATATAACAATTACATACTTTAAATCGTATACTAATCCCCAAATAGTCGCTAAGTAGTCGTCATATAGTCATCAGCGACTACGTTCGCTTAATTGTAGTCCTATATTAGTCGTCTGTTATTACGACTATACTATAATTACTAACTTTTTTGCATATATAATTGTAATGTAGTCGTAGTATAGTCGTAAATTGTTACGTCTATGTAACAATTAAATTGTTACGTCTATGTAATTTAGTCGCAATGTAATTGCCAATTTACGACTATGTTATGTATATATATATATTAGCGAATAAAAATTTATAATTACAATAATTAGTCGTAACTTAGTTATAAATCATAATTTAGCGATTATTATTGTTGATGAGGACATATGAAACATGAAACATGGACGATTCGGACCACCCAGCCCAAAGAAATTCCCGCACCCCTAGTGTCCAAAGGATCGATCACCCGCGTCAGAGCAAAAATATTTGGATACAAGTTCAATCAATTCGTGAACCGCGCCAGAGCAAGGACACTAGGATACAAGTTCAATCAATTAGTGGATACGCCATTAAAGTTATTCCAACGATCCGCAAACCCCCATCAGACCCAGTAGACCCGGCCCAAATAGCAAGCCTTTTGTCCACGGATCACAAACCTTGAGAGCTATTTGGCCATCAGATGGCGGTTTCTGATGTCTTTACTACTCGATAACGATTCTGAGTTCCTGTGAGTTGTGGTTACTTGGATTTGTTACCAGCAAAAATTTTACTGATTTTACTCAAAAAAATTGAAGAATTTGACTGATAAAAAGATTTGATTGGTCATAGCTAAACCGGTGACATAAACTCTTGCTTCGAAAAAGTATAATGGTGTGGACATGTGCTTGACTTTCGTGTTTCAATGGAACGAATGGTCTAGAACAAATGTGTCTCGTGTGTGTGTGTGAACAGTGTACACCTTCACTCCAAATACTTTTTTCTTCTTGTTACCATTTGGAATAGTCGAATTATGGTGGTGGAATTGAGTCTTTTACCTTTTCTAATTTTACTTTAGATTTATAAGAGAAAATCAGGGATAAATCGTCAACGACTAAACCATTCATGATCAAATTATTACAGTGCAACACACGTAACCTCAAATCAGCAACCAAACAGATCATAAACTCAGCATAGACAGAGAAACTTCTGGAATCCCAAGATGTGTTTTATGCTGCTGTCCAAGAAGACAATGGTGGAGTCTCCGAGGCCTTGTAAGTAGCCATGTTGTTGTCATATCGTTCCCCCTTCACAAAATCCGGTCTGGCAATGTCTTCAAGCTCAGCCATCTCGTCAGGAGTGAGCTTCAGAGATAAAGCTCCGATGTTCTGATTGAGGTTTTCAATCTTTGAGGTTCCAGGAATGGGACAGACATCATCTCCTTGGTGATGAACCCAAGCCAAAGCTAGTTGTGCAGGAGTGCAACTTTTCTTTGTCGCCATCGCTTGGACTTTCTCGTAAAGAATTTTGTTGTGGTCTAGATTCTCTTGTTGGAATCTCGGTAGACCCTGTGAACAGAGAAAATAGAAACAAACAGAATGTACTAAGATGACTCCATGCTCATACAAGATGGAACAGAGAAGTGAATCCTTCGTTGACTTGCCTTTCGATAATCATCTTGATCCAAATTCTCAGCTAGCTTGGGTCCTGCTGCCAAGAAGCCTCTTCCTAAAGGGCTATAAGCTACAATTCCAATCCCAAGTTCCCTAGAGATATTACAAGAGTTGAGATATGAATTAAACATGTAAACGAAGAGAAAGAGTTATGGCTGATACTGATTCCTCACACACCTGCAGGTAGGAATGATATCTTCTTCCACGTCTCTTGACCATAAGGACCATTCTATCTGCACAGCGGTAATTGGGTGAACAGCATGTGCTCGTCTGATAGTTGAAGCTGAAGCTTCGGACAAACCGATATACTTTATTTTACCTTCTTTCACTAGCTTCTTCAACTCTCCCATCTTTGTAATTAGATATACCCAAACCATAAGTTAAATCAAAAGAAGAGGACACCAAATTTGAAAAAAACAACCAAAATAAGCACAAGAAACAGAACATTAGTTTCTTCATGAATAAGCTATAATCATCACATATATCTTAAACTCCAAGTTGTTCCCTCTAAGACTTATTGTTATTACTCATCAGATTTTTGGTTGATCTGAGAGATTTATCAGTAACTTTGAACACAAGTTTAGAGTAAAACTGAAACCAAGAAGCCATTACCGTGACTTCGATTGGGACAGTGGTATCAATCCGATGCTGGTAATAAAGATCAATGGAGGTAACACCAAGACGTCTTAAGCTGGCCTCACAAGCAGACCTCACATACTCTGGATCTCCCCTGTAACCAAATTTTCCATCTTCAGAAGCAGTGATCCCAAACTTTGTCGCCAATTCCACTTTCTCCCTCAACCCATCTTTTAAAGCCTGTGAACGAATGTAAATAACTCATGGATTAGCATGAACCATAACCCCTAAATCATAGCTTGAAAACCACAATCCCAAAGATATTTGTTTACCTTGCCCAGGAGCAGCTCGTTAGTCTCAGGGCCATATATGTCTGAAGTGTCTAGGAATGTGACTCCAGCGTTAATGGCATGACGGAGGAGAGCGACGGCGTTAGTCTCCGGTGTCGAAGCGCCATAGAAGGCAGAGAGACCCATGCAACCAAGTCCCTGAGCCGAAACCTCAAGGCCTTGGCTCCCTAGTTTCATTCTCCGTACTCCGCAAGCTTCCGCCATTGATGAATCAAAGAAAAAAAAGATTTAACGAAAAATGTTTTGGTGGATTTACAAGCTGATTCAAGTGCTATTTATAGTAGTGGAGACTGTGGAGCTTGTTCAGTGTTTCGATGTTTTTTTTATTAGTCGTCAAAGAAAAGTCTTCTTAGGATTTTTAAATTGTACATTTTGTTTGTATTATTTTCAAAGTTGTAATGATTAAAAGTATATATTTTGACGTCATTGATGATTATATCAGTACCCACCGTTTGATTTTCCAACATCTTTTTGTAATTTCCGAATTTTAAATTTCTGACCTCTCCAAGAAAATTCTATTAAAACACAGTAGTTGGAATAATTATTGACAATATAAAATTGTTATTTTAAAAAGAAAAATACATCTAAAGGTGACTCCCATCATCAAATGTTTTGCTTTCCAAACACTGATTAAGATTTAAATACAAAGAAATAATAATAATAGTAGTCGAGAATAATAAGATCTTTTGTCAAAAAAAAAAAATTAATACACTAAAAGAAATAAATTTATTTCATAAGACGGCCAAATCCATCGTAAATAACTTGAAATACGTACAAAACAGAAATTACCGATGAATTTTCAGCAATGTACAAATATGTAAATTGAAGAAACACAAATTGAAGTCTTTATAGGATTTTAATTGTACATTTAATTGTATTATTTCGTTTCTAAAGTTGTATGGTTTTTGAAGGGAATATAAATTCTAAATTTCAATGTCATGATGATTTCATATCAGCACTCATCCTTTGATTTTCAACATCCTTTTATAGTTTCGGAATTTAAAAATCTGGACATCCAAGAAAAACTTAAACAAACACAGTAGTTGGAATAATAATAATAAAAAGTTGTTATTTAAAATAAAAATAATAACAAATAAATATATTAGACATGCAACTAGCTAAGGTGATTCCAACTATCAAATATTTTGGTTTCCAAACACTGATTGGTATTCGTCAATAGGACATTTTAAGTGCAGTGATATGAGAATAACGTTGTTTTAACAATAATCGATGGAGGTTTAGGATGTTCGAGTTACGGTCACTTGAGCTATAAGTCATCTTGCGATAACTTTTCTTAACTAATAAAAAAATATATATATATCTTAAGATATAGTATCAACCGCTGGTTAAAGGGTCAAGCCCCACACGAGCCACGTGCAGCACGATTTGTTCTCTTGAGGGGAAGACGAGATTGGCAATTGCAAACGCTACGAAGTATAATAACGGAAACCAACAAGTTAAGATTTGCTACGCGACTCTTACAGACGCGGCCTTTAATCTTAGGAAGGCCAAGAATAGCATTAAGAAACAAAATGTTATGTCGCTGAGAATGTTTTTGACCGCGGCTGTGTCGGATTACGGCGTTTGCGTCGACGCGTTCATAGACTCGCGTCAAGTTAACACCGTTCAGAACGCTGCGGAGGAGCTAAGAAAGATAGGAACTAACTGCTTGTTTCTTGCTACATTGATTAGATGATCGAACCACAAAGAAATTTTTTTTTAACTAATCCCTCAAAAAGTAACCGAAAATAACCGACTCTCAGTTATGTAAGTGTTATTTTTCCTTTCTCGGAGGGTGTTTTTGATCAACATCAATCATGTAATGTAATGACAATATAAATTTAGCACTTCTTGACTCTCTCAATCGTTGACAGATTTCAACAATTTTATGGATTTTTGGTGGTTTCTTTTACCGAAAATTTTAACGGAATTAACAGAAAAATGTTTTTTCGCAGTTTCCAAAATAAGATCTAAAAAAGGGGATTACATTGTCAGAGAGTATCATTCTCTCAACTGTAAATCAGAGCCAAGCTCGAAACAATTCACATAAACATGAACAAATATGTGAAAGTAAAACAAACCCATAACATTGATTTGCTAATTCTCAATCATATAAAGAGAGCCTAATTTTATTACCAATAAGAAACAGATCTGTGAGAATGCAAGTGCCCCTACACGACTAATAATGTCTTGCCTGAAAGAAATAAAAAATGAAGGAGCAGAGAGATGGAACAGACCTCACTCTTCCTGACATAATTTATCGAGCAGCTTCTGTGTCGCTTCATTAACCTCAACCTTTTCCATCTTCAGACGCTGGCGCATAGCAGGATGACTCTTCCCCGCTGCTGCATATGTTCTTATCAATGATTCAAAAATCTCTGTACCTATATCATCCGTTCCCTTCTTTAAAATCTCCACCAAATTCTCAGCTCCGTTAACATCTTTCTTTTCATCGAACAGGCTCATCAAAGTACTGATTGCTTCCTGTGACGGTAACCACTTGCCACCATCTCCTTTGCCGACAGAAGCTGCCTTAGATATGCATTCCAGTGCTCGAGCCGTATCACCGCTCTTTACATAGTAATCCATGAAGATCTCCCACGTTTTCGCATTGAGCTTTCCTCCTCTTCTTGGAGATTTCTCCTTGAGCTCTTTTGCTTTTTCGATGAGACCTTCTTTTGTGTAAGCTCCAATCATCGCATTTACAACCCGGATGTCATAAGTAGAACAGTTCGCTTGCCATTCCTTGAACAGTGTCTCTGCACCAGGTAAATCTTTCAAGTTCACCAGAACTTGTATCATGTTCAGATACGCTACATTTGTGGTTTTCGGCATCGCCAGCCTCAACGAACGCCAAATCCTATAAACTTCAGTCAGTTTCCCAAGTCGTCCATACAATGTAATAAGAAACTGATACGCCTTAAAATCCCTGGCCGTGTTTTTCAACTCCAATTCCTGGAGGGCCTTCTCAGCTTTCTCAGATAGTTTCGCACCAACGTATATAGAAGCCATATTGCTGTATGTAGTCCAATCTGGAGCAACTCTACCATCTCTATTCATCTCTTCGATGACTCTCTCGACACCAGAAACATCATTCGTAGCAGCCAATGCCCTCATCCAGACATTGTATGTGTAAGAATCCGGCATAACATTCTCGGCCTTCATTTCTTGAATCATCCCAGGAACCCTCTCAGGCTGTCCTGTCTTCGTGTAAAGCGTCATGAGGCTGTTATACGACATTGAGCTAACAGTAATGTTGAGCTCTTTCATCTTGTTCAGTAGACCTTCCGCTTTCTCTGTCATCAACTCCTTGCAGTAGCAATTCAAAAGAGACGCATAGGTGAGCTCCGTTTTAGATGTTTCAGGAAGATCAACAAAGTAACTCTCCCCAGCAACAATTCCACGAGCTTTGGCAACAAGATCAAGATGGATTGCTTGATCACTCACCGTCTTGTTCATACCTCTCTCTTCCATAACTTCAGAGAGCTGCAAAACCCCAAAAAATTAACTCAACAATAAGGATTCTAAAGCAAGAGCTATCACAACAATTTGAAGAGAATCTCTCTATTTGCTTCTATACCAGTTTCAAGAGAAGAGATCCAACAAATACCAAATTGTTCGAAATGGGCATCAAACAACTACTTAAAGGATCTACATTTCTACATGTATCCACCAGGTTGAAGCAAATGGTTCTGTAATCTGAAGCTAATCCCTAAGAATCGAAAATACGATTTGGAGGACAAAGATGAAATTTTGATGATGAAACCTTGAGTGCTGGGTAATAAAGGCCGCGACTTCGGAGTTTTTTTATAGTATCTCCAACTTCCCATTTGAATACATGCGTAGTGCCCTTGAGGAACTGATTCAGCCGCTGACGAACACTTACCTCCGATCCGCCGTCCTTGAAGAGACGATGGTAAAGCGGTTCGTCGAGGTACTTCTTCGTCGATCTCTTTACGATGTCTCTCGGTCGGCTCAGATGCCGCAACGCCATTTTCTCGGTTGGCTCAGACCAACAATGGAGAATAGAGAGAGAGAGTCTCGTAGTGTTGTTGTCTATCTGACTGAGGATTTCGGTAAACCCTAATTGACTGTCAAGTTCTCAAGCTTGTGAAAAATGGAGGAGAAGAAAATAGACTGTGGACTTTTAATGGGCTTGATGATTCACTGGCTCATGTTATCAACTATATATTGGGCCTTAGAGAAGCTTCTGTAATTGAAATCTAGGGCTAGAACTAATCGGAAATTTGTATAACTCAACCGAATTAACAATATTTAATAAAATTGATGAAAATTTGCTAAAAATACATGTTTTATGCTACCATCTTGTATAAATATAACTACACAAATAGGTTATAAAAATAATATAACTCTTTTTAATTGGAGAGTGTCATTTATACCCTTGATAAAACCTAAACAAATAATAAAGTTATAATTTATTAAAAACTATTGATGATGAGTGATGGCGGCATTAGTGATAATAATTGATACTCGGTAATCTGAAATTACTTTGAAATCTCATAAAATTGAGAGGATCTTTGTAATTGCTGTGAGATTTAAATTATCCGGTGGTGATAATTTAAAAACAAATTTTTTAACATATAATTGACAAACTTTTATTAAAAAACTGGTAAAATTTACAGTTTAATTGTTACAAATTTAACATCAACCTTTTATAATTATATGTTTTTCTGTTGGTACATATTTTTAGCTGATAAGTTAAATAAAACCAAAAATAAAAACTAAGAAATTTTAGAATTCATATAATGAATGTAATTTTTTTGTTTAAAATTAATTTTCTTTATGAGTATTTATTATAGTTTTTATATTGATATATACTTTTGCAAAAAATGAAAATAGAAAAATTCAAAACTATTGGAGATAAAAAATTCATTATTCGGATACATTAACAAAATTACCAAAACTATTTCAAATATACAGTCAAAATTTTTAGTCAAACATATACATTCAAACATTTTAAACATATAAGCCTATTAATATACAATATACTAATAACTAATTTTAAGAGAATACAAATAAATACGTACGGCTAAAGCAGTATTTTCACTTGTTCTTCTAATCATCTTCTTTGTTATGTTTTCCTCAGGTATATATTTATCAAAAGTTATTCATAAAAGTATATTCAGTTTTTTTCCGTCACAAAACGATTACTTTAGTATGGAGGATTTGGTGGAGTTGAACTTTTAATGGTTGTTAAAATTTTCAGATCTAGTATTATTGGTTTAATGATTTCTTAATTTCATACAAAATCAATTGTTATTCAAAAAACTTGATTTTTTAAATTCTATGATTCTATTAAAATCTAATGTTATTGGAGTTAGATTTTAAAAATTTTAATTCATTAATTTTTTTTTGAAAATATTACATATATCTCTTAGATTCTTAAAATCATTATTATAAGATATTTTATAAATTTTCAAGATATACAAAACTCTCTACAACTTTTTACAAATTTAACAAATATTTCAACTCTTTATAAATCCAACTCCCAATAACACTCCCAAATGTTGTATCTGATTGTGATATTAGCCTTAGTTAGATATACATAATACATTTATATATATATATATATAATTTGCTCATACCAATATATATTAGATTTCAATTATTATATACTATAATTTTTAGAATTGATCTCTATTCATTGGCACATATCATAAATAATGGTGTTCTTATGTTAATATAGCTGATGGGGATGTGAAATACTGCGGTCGTTTTATTGGATTGTGCTTGGCCCTTCAAGATTGTAATCAAGCATGCAAATTTGTATTTGGACCAGCTGCAGATGGTGTATGCGATTTCACCGGTACTGAAAGTTGTGCTTGTAGATATCCTTGCCCGACTAATAAAACTCTTATGTGATTTCTTTAATGTTTTGAAAACTCAACTTTTTCAAAATGTCTCCTCAAAATTCATATTTCAAAACATTCTCAAAATCATATGTGCTATGGTTTTTGTAATATTAATATACCAAATATTTGATATTAATAAAAGTTATGAAAACCAACTATAAGAATTAGAACTTACATAAATTGGAATTAAAGCTAACTATTTTCTCACAAAAATGAAACCAAAAGAACTACATAATCAAAAACTCAAATTTTTAGAACTGAAGTTTACTATAGACTTCACGTTCATTATTATTTTTCGTGTGAACTTTATTCTTCATGAGATTAAAGAATATTATAATACATATAATAGAATATTTATATTTTAAATTTGATAATTCGCATATGATGTGTATTTTAGATTTTAGATTAAAATTATAGTTAAGTTATTGAATTTACGTTTACAAACCGTGAGAAATCCAAATAAACAGTTAAGAAATTTTAAAAATTGATTTATAATATCCAAAAAAATAAATTGTATCAAAAATAAATTCTTTTTAATTATACCGTATAATCGCGTTATCACGCGTGATTCTGATGGAGGAAGAGTTAAAGAGCAGACAAGAAGAAATTGGATAAACATCCTTCTTTGATTATAACATAATTCCATAATGTTTACACAAGAAAATAGGCTAATACTTACCCAACGAAACCAAAAATATTGACTCCGTCTTAGCCCATATGATCAGGTTTTTTCTTTTATTACATTACTTAAGATTTTTGATGCATATGAAAGAGAACTGGTGTTCATGCAGGCAATCAAAACAATACGTAAGATGGATTTAACTCCGTATTATCATCTGGATGTGAAAGTATAAGGAATTTCATACAATATAGTGAAAAAGGTGCACCAAAACAAAAACAAAAAAAGTTCAAAAACGAGTATATATAATGTTTGGGTCCTTGGCGCGAGATGGTAACACAATGTTTTTTCTGCGAACGGTCGGGCACCAACTTGTGATGACTGACAAATATACAGAAATATTTAGTTATTACTGTCCCAAATGTTGGAGAAATCCTGAAGATACAGAAATATTTAGTTATAATTAGTTTAAAATTTTATAACTAAATATATTTATATATATATATATATATTTATAGTGTTTAATATATCATATCATACTATTTTATTTCATATAAAAAATATTTTAGTTTAAATAAATGCAACTTTATATTTATAAAAATATAATAAAATAATCTGTTCATTTATTATGCTTCAAATAAATTTTTAAAAAAATATCAACAATAACCTACCAAAAAAACTAATTATAACTATTTTCACAAAATTACTTACAATTCTAAATTTTAAAAGCCGAAGACATATTATATAATTAATAAATTTAGTTTGCTCTGAAGGAGTATGATATTTTTTAAGTTTTTAGATTTTTTAAGTTTTTTACACTTTATAGAAATCGAAATTTAAGATGTGTTGATGGTAGTGTAAATAATTAAATTATATAATTTGTAATCATTTGCATTTATAGTATAATTATAGATTTTAATATCCATATATATTAATATAAGGACATTTCCAATAAAGTAAGTACTAGTCTAGTAATTTCAATTACTATAATTCATTGGCACATATCAGAAATATTATTGAAATACTGCGATCGATATATTGGATTGTGGCCGATCCATCAAGATTGTGATCAAGCATGAAAATTCGTATTTGGACCAACTGCAGTCTGCAGATAGCATATGCGATTTCATTGGTACTGAAAGTTGTATTTGTAAATATCCTTCCCTGGCTCATAAAACTCTTATGTAATTTCTTCAATGATTTTAAATCTCAACTTCTTCAAAATGTCTACGCAATACCAAATATATGATATCAATAAAAGAGAAGACTATAGACAAATTGAACAAAATTTTAGAGAAAAATAAAGATAAGTGGTTTTTAACATTAACAATTTTGGAATGTTTTTACAAGAATAAGAAAAGAGAAAAATGAATAGAAAACTTATACGTTGAGTGTATTTAGTTAGAATTAGAATTCTTCTCTTTCTTCTATTTTTCATCTTATTTTTATAGTATAATATCTCTATTTATCCATCTGATTTGGTATTTAACAGATGTTATATTGGTAAATTTAACTCTTTTTATCAAAACGATTAATAGTTTTTTTTAATCATTTTTAGTCCACTTCAGAATCGATTTCAAATTAAACCATATGAGTATGACTTCGTGCGTAGATCTGAGTTCACTGTTTGATTGTGATCATAGTCTTCTGATTTATTTTGGTGTAGGTCTTTGATTTATGATTTATTAGATATTAATATATCCCAACAATTATATAATATAAGGAATCAATACATTGACTTTAAAAGAAAATGGATTTGACTTTGGAAAAGTTAGGTGGACGACAAGTCATCATGGCGTAAATCGTGGATCACGCTAAAAGCGGTAAGCCATTAACACACGTGATGCTCATCCGCTGGACCGGATCTGAACCCAGTATTTTGAAATATTTTAATAAAATTTTATTTTTATTAGGGTCCTTAGTTTTTTTTCAAAAGAAATTATTTTTACTTGTTAATTTATGAAAATATATATGTTTTCTATAATATACATATGAAAATTTATGATTTTGGAGACATATATATAGTAACAATAATTTATATATGAGTTTTAAGCGATCAAAATATGATACCTTATTTATTTTTGGCAACAATATTAAAAAGATCGAAATTAAAACAATTTAGTTAATCAAACTAGTGAAGACGGATTGATATATACCATAGCTGATGGAAAACGCTATATACTAATTGTTAGGACATCCGCTTTTGTGTTTGCTATTCGTGGGCTAAATGTTATTCGTATGTATATGTAAGTAGGTTTTGTATTTGTTGAACTCAAAATAAACTGCAAAAGCTGATTAACTCCTCTAGTGAAGAGACTATCTTAACCACAATTGAACAACAAAGATAATTTTTAATCGTTTCAACATTTTGATGCATTCTATTGCCCAAAGATTTTTAGATCTGCATATAGTGTCAGCTCCAAACAATAGTTCCTACATCCCATCGACCCATTCTTTGCATACACCCAAAAATTATCATTCTTTCCCAGACTCATCCATTTACATATCTTGTTGTAATGGAGCTTAGATCATACATATTTTTTTCATTTTCTATTTGATTTTGTTCAGATAATTTTTTTCATTTTTGTATAATTGTTTTAGATATAAATAATCAAAAAAGTTATAAATATTCTTTTACGGATCGGCCCCGATAATCTCAGGTCCTGCGCTCTGCCCATCCGTATTTTTGTTTATAATATACACATACAACAACACAAGTTCACAAGGAGACACAACACTGGTTCTCGAAGTCACTTCAGTGGAGAACAAATGGCGCCACCTCATTTTCTACTGGTAACGTTTCCAGCGCAAGGTCACGTGAACCCATCGCTCCGTTTTGCTCGTCGACTCATCAGAACCACCGGTGCACGTGTGACGTTGGCCACATGTCTCTCCTTCTTCCGTTGCTCTAATATCCCAAATCACGACAACGTGTACAATCTCTCTTTCCTTGCCTTCTCCGATGGATTCGACGACGGGGTCATCTCCAACACCGAAGACGTCCAAAACCGACTGCTGAACCTCAAACGTAACGGCGATAAAACGCTATCCGAGTTCATCGAAGCTAACCGAAATGGAGACTCTCCCGTGACTTGCTTGATCTACACGATACTTCCCAAATGGGTTCCAGAATTGGCGCGTAGGTTTCACCTCCCCTCTGTTCTCCTATGGATCCAACCCGCTTTGGCTTTCAACGTTTATTACAATCACTCTCCCAGAAATAACTCTGTTTTTGAGTTCCCGAATCTTCCCACTCTCGAAATCCGAGATTTTCCTTCTTTCCTCTCACCTTCAAACACGAACAAAACCGCACAAGAAGTGTATCTAGAATTGATGGAGTTTCTCAAAGAAGAATCCAACCTGAAAGTTCTGGTCAACACATTCGATTCACTGGAGCCAGAAGCCTTAACTGCAATCCCGAATATCGAAATGGTGGGAGTTGGACCTTTACTTCCTCCAGATATTTTCACAAGAAGTGAATCAGTTAAAGATCAATGTGGTTATACACTTTGGCTAGATTCGAAAGCAGAGTCCTCTGTTATTTACGTTTCTTTTGGGACAATGGTTGAATTGTCCAAGAAACAGATAGAGGAACTAGCGAGAGCTCTCATAGAAGGGAAAAAGCCGTTTTTGTGGGTTATAACTGATAAATCAAATAGAGAAGGGAAAACAGAAGGAGAGGACGAGACAGAGATTGAGAAGATAGCTGGTTTAAGACATGAGCTCGACGAGGTTGGTATGATTGTGTCTTGGTGTTCGCAAGTAGAGGTTTTAAGACATAGAGCATTAGGTTGCTTTCTTACTCATTGTGGGTGGAGTTCAACACTTGAGAGTTTGGTTCTCGGCGTTCCAGTGGTGGCGTTTCCGATGTGGTCGGATCAACCAACGAACGCGAAGCTTCTGGAGGATTTATGGAGGACAGGTGTAAGGGTGAGAGAAAACGAGGAAGGATTAGTGGAGAGAAGAGAGATAAGGCGGTGTTTGGAAGCAGTGATGGAGGAAAATTCGGTGGAGCTGAGGGAAAACGCCGAGAAATGGAAGCGTTTAGCGGTTGAAGCAGGTAGAGAAGGAGGGTCATCAGATATGAACATGGAGGCTTTTGTGAAAAAGATTTGTGGAGACTCTGCTCAGTGAAGCAGAGGAGGTTAAAGACAAAAATGAGTGTTTGGAGAAATCTAACCTGCCAAAAAAAGTATTTGTGCAATTGCTCTTGAGAATGAATAATAGCCAAGCAATGAAAACTCTTTTTAAAGGGTCGCATGTAAAATAAAATAAAATTACCATAAAGACAATTTCACAAGAAAATAAGCTGAAACAAGTTTCAAAACGTGTTCGTTTTCTCTACGTTTGTCTTATCCTGCTTTGTTTCATTGATTTAGACCATTCGCCATGGAAAGTGGGAATCACAACTGCCATAAACCGAATGAGCCTTATATGAGTCTTAGTTCAGCCAAGGAGTGACTCTGTGATTTGGGTTTTACGTGATTTGCAAGTGTTCTTTGGTTAGCCAAGGAAAGACTCTGTGATTAGTTTGGGTCACACTGTGAATCAACAAATACACTCTTGAAAATAATTATTGAAATCAAATAAGAAAAAAATATCAATCTCAAATATCTTTGTTTCTTGTGGACCAACAAGAGTCTATCTTCAATTATTATCTGCATCCACTCTATCTTCAATTTCCCTCTGCATCCTCTCTGATTTGCTCAACTCAATAGAATACCAAAAACTCTACTTTTTTTATGTTCTGTAAATGGGGAACTGCGTCTCCCTCTCGATATCGCCTGATCAATCGATGAAAAAAGTATGTCAATGGCTAGACGTCAAAGTAGGTTATGTCCACAATCTGGAGAAGAATCTCTCGGTTCTAGAGACAACCATGGAAGAGCTCAAGGCTAAGCGTGATGATTTATCAAGAAGGGTCACAAGAGATGAGGATAGAGGTATACAAAGGCTTTCTGAATATCAGGTATGGTTTACTAGAGTTGGTACTTTTGAAAACGAAATCAACGATCTTTTTCGTGCTAGAAATGTTCAACTTCAAAGGCTTTGTCTTTTTGGGTTTTGCTCTAAAAGTTTAATATCGAGCTATCGTTATGGAAAAAGTGTTTCCTTGACATTGGGAGAGGTTGAGAAACTAAAAAGTAGAGTTTTCGAAGTGATTGTTGAGCAAACTCAAACATATGAAGTGGAGGAAAGACAACTTCAATCAGCAATTGTTGGTCAGAAAGATATGTTGGAAACCGCATGGAATCATCTTATGGAAGATGGAGTTGGTATTATGGGTTTGTACGGTATGGGTGGAGTAGGAAAAACAACACTTGTTTCACAAATCAACAACAAGTTCAGTGAGTTGAGGTGTGGATTTGATTTTGTGATTTGGGTTGTGGTGTATAAAGAGTTACAGGTAGAGAAAATTCAAGATGAAATCGCTCGCAAAGTTGGTTTTGGTGGAGAAGACTGGAAACAAAGAGAGAAAAGCCAAAAGACTAATGTTATATACAACTTCTTAAGGAAAAAGAGATTCATGTTGTTTTTAGATGACGTATGGGAGAAGGTGGATTTAGTTGAGATTGGGATCCCATTTCCAACAACACAAAACCGATGTAAAGTGGCTTTCACTACTCGTTCCAAAGCTGTTTGTGCACACATGGGGATCGAAGAACCAATGGAAGTCAAATGCTTGTCGGAAAATGAAGCATTCGATTTGTTCCAAAAGAAGGTTGGACAAATAACCCTAGGAAGCGATCCAGGGATCCCCGAACTTGCAAGAAAAGTTGCTAAAAAATGTTGTGGTCTGCCATTGGCGCTCAATGTCGTAGGCGAGACTATGTCATGCAAAAGAATGATACAAGAATGGTATCACACGATAAATGTTTTGACTTTATATGCTATAGAGTTTTCCGGCATGAAAGAAAAAGTCCTTCCGCTTTTGAAATATAGCTATGATAGTCTTAATGGTGAGCAGGCTAAATCGTGTTTGCTATATTGCGCTTTATTTCCTGAGGATGATAGAATTCTTAAAGAAAAGTTGATAAGCTTATGGATATGCGAAGGGATTATAGAGGGAAGTGAGGGTATAGAAATGGCTGAGAACAAAGGTTATGAGATAATTGGTAGTCTTGTTCGTGCATCATTGTTAATGGAGGTTGAATGGCATGGAACAAAGAATGTGTGTATGCATGATGTTGTTCGTGAGATGGCCTTGTGGATTGCATCTGATTTGGGAACACAAAAAGAGGCTTTCATTGTGCGTGCAAGTGTTGGGTTAAATGAAATGCCAAATGTTGAGAACTGGAACGTTGTAAGAAGGATGTCACTGATACATAATAAGATTCAACATCTCGCTGGCAGTCCCAGCCAAGACTAGCTGTTTTGGATCTATCATATAATGGAAATCTCTTTGAATTGCCCGATGGAATATCACAACTAGTTTTCTTACAATATCTCAACTTGTCATATACAAGTATACGCCATTTGCCAACAGGTGTGCAAGAGTTGAGAAAACTCACTCACTTGGATTTGGAGGAGACAGATAAGCTTTCAAGTATTGATGGGATATTATCAAGTCTACGCAATTTAAAAATATTGAATTTTGTCACGTGCTGGTTTTTCATTGGATTGCAACATACTTAAAGAGTTGCAAACCTTGGAGAACATTTAGAGATTGTAAACATAGACATCGATCTTCCACCAGGTTTGGAGCAATTCTTGTGCTCTCATAGGTTGACTTGTTCCACACGGAATCTAACGATCAGGGTTGTGCATCTTGAATCATGTGGAATTTCACTTCCAGTAACTATGTACAAGCTACATGATTTTAGCATTGTGTGGTGCAGTATCTCTGAGATAAATATGGGAAAGATATGCATCGACAACAAGACGGTTTCTCCTCTACACAATCCGAGGAACACATGCTTCGTGAGCCTCTCTATATTAGATTGCAAATTTCTAAAGGAATTGGCGTTGCTGATGTTTGCTCCAAACCTTAGAATTCTCTCTCTTCAATCTGCAAATCAACTTGAAGATATAATAAAAAATCAGGGATTGTTCCTTTTCGAAAGCTGGTTTCTCTTACGTTAGCTGATCTACCGGAGCTGAAGAATATCTATTGGACTCCTCTACCGTTTCCATGGTGAAAATGGACTATTCATAAGATACACAATGAAAGAATGGATTCAAAGTGTGGAATGGGAAGACGAAGCTACCAAAACCCGCTTCTTACTTTCATGCCTATAGTTCTGACATCCACACAGTGCCGAATCCAGACTAGCAACGCAATCCTCCGTGAGAAGCTAGCCGGACTGGTTTGAGACACAAGTCCCTCAGAGTGACACTCATTGGTTTTGGATCATTCAAGGATCACATATTTTCTCCAATGCCCACTTCTGTAGTGTAATTCAGTTGGGTATAATCTCTATTTTAAGGATTCCTGGAAACATATGTACTCCGTTTATTATATTTGTAAAAGGTCTCAAAGCTCTTCTGTGCGTGTTACAATGGTAGCTCGGATTGCAGCCACAGGGTATAACGGGTCTCTTCTGAAATTCTGAGGCAGCTAGTTCGAAGTTATTGCTGCCATTTGGGTTTATTCCAAAAAGAAACAATGTTTGAAACAACGTTTGAAATGTATCATTAATGTAATTTTTGTAAAATTTTGAGTTGAGTAGATTACAATAACCTATTCCCCAAAACCATATATTGAAAGGCAGAAACCAAAACCTCATCATTTAACAATTTTGATCAAAGAACAAAAAACATAAGACAGGATGTAGCTGGAGTACAAAAAAAGGAACCATGTCGTGAAAGGTTACAAAGAGCCATATAAAAAATAAAGTAAAAATTCACCATAAAGACAGATTCACAAGAATATGGCTACTAAATCAAATTAAAGGCAAATTTGATCAGCTAAAAAAAAAGTTTCAAGACGTTTCTTTTTCTCTACTTTTGGCCTGTTTTGTGTCGTTTCATTGATTCAAGCAATTCCCCGAGGAATGTGGGAACCAGAATTGGATGAGCCTTACATGAGTCTTAGTTCGTACTCACCAGCCATGGTTATGTATCTCACCCATGGAAGTGCTTGGTACCCACTCTTCTCTATTATCTTCAGGTACCGAACCTACACCACAAACCAGCATATATAGTACATGAAACTTTAATCACTTATGTAGAGACATTTTCACGCATTGGGGTGTGCTTGAAATGCAGGAAGACGTGGAAACAAAAGTATTATCGAGGGGCAAGCTTACCTGAATCCCTGAGACAGTGAAATACGGTATCTCAAATTTGACACGGATAGGAGCTTTTCGCTCAGGTGTTGCTTCTTCTGCAGTTATACTGGGAAGATGGAACTCTGCCCTTAACATGTACTCCTATATTGTTTTTTTTTTTTTTTTTGAGGTTAGCATTAATACTATAATGGCTGATTACTTCAACTGAACTAAGGAAAAAAGCATATACCTTGTTCCCAGGGAAAGATTTGATTTTCCAGACCAATGCATCTTTTTCAGGAGCATAAGCGGCAGACCCTAGTGATGTCCTAACGGTGGGGTTAGATGCATCGGTTGGTACAGGCAACTCAATTTCAACATTCGTTGCGGTGCTGCAAATATAAAGTTCTCGATCAAATGTTCAAAGAATCTGATCATCAAGATATATGCATAACAGTGGAAATAATAAAGGAAAAGTTGCATAACGCCATAGGATATATTTACCTTCGTTCCTTGAACTGACTTCTAGCTTTTACGAGCATCTCTACACGACTTCTAGAATGCCTTTCTATTTGCGCTTCCACCCATATAAGAGGCTTTACCTGAACCAGGAGTACATAAAAGAAACATATTATAAAATATTCTTTGTAGACGACGATGAAAAATTACTATCCATGATATATTCCACATGTCTAACCTGTGTACTGAGTCTATACGTCATCAGATCAAAAGCCCCATCAGGTGGTATGAAAGATATTGTCCTATCGTTTTCAAAACGGGCCAATCGAACACACCTGCATACAATATTGGCTGTTGAATAAGAGAATACATAAAACTCAAGTATATAATGTTTTGAAAAAGTTGAAAGTAGAAGAGGTAGGATCAATGGAGAAGTTTCCAAATTTCAATTTAATAGAAGCTTAAAGAACGTACTGATGAAATTTGATGTCCTCTAAATCAATGGCTTTTCCCTTTGTTGCTCGTCCCTGCGCTTCCAGCAATACTCTATCATTCAGGCCTAACTTACACTCCGGCATTCCACTGTCATATAATGGATCAAAGAGCAAAAGAGTCAAATACAACGTCAAGACAAAGATCAAAACAAGAGAGCTTCGAAATTTAACATGCTTTGGTTGATTGAGAACAATATCGAAACTTTGAGGTGTTAACATACGTCAAGTAAGTTCGCATCTTCAGTGCTCCAACAACATCAGACCTGACGATTTGCCCATTACTGTTGACAAGAATATTTACATTCTCAATTACATCCAAGAAAACCTGGAGAAAAAAAAGAGCAGACTGTCATCATTTGCAACCCAAAAAACAGCAGAGAAAAAAAATGATTCTCTCGAAAACAAAAGCACTCACTTCATTCTTCTTGTACTGTATACCCTCACTCCTCCAGGAAACAGCATTTGTCACAGCCATCGGAGGTCTCTGTGTAACTTCCATTCTATATGCATCAGTCTTAATGAATTCACTGAGAATTCTTGCTTCGGTATACTGAGGGTAACCAAAGTCCATCATCTCATCAAGTAGCTCATACTGCCATAAAACAAATCAGCATTTAACAATACAAATACTTTCTTCAAAAAAAAATTATATTGCCAAATAAGACTATAAGAGCTATTGCAGAAGCTTAACATACCACTACCACAAAGTTATCCCTCAGCGATTCTTCCTCTAACTCCTCGAAGTAATGCTTAAAGACCTATATACATCACCATTTCCATCATATGTAATACATTTTCATATGTAACTCCTCCAAGTAATGCTTGAAGACTTACATCGACCACGCGGTGAAGGAAGAAGAGAAGACTCGCAGCATTACAGTTCTGCCTGGACGCTATCATAAGGTAAACGTTACTATGTTGTACAAACATGTAAGTCACCCCATTATCGTAAGCAACTGGATCATTTGACTGTGAATCACCCTGAACATTAATTTAAACACAATATTGAGATTGGATCCTCTGATTTTAATCATTAAAACTTCAAAAGGCTGATTCAGATCAAATCCTAATCCAAATCATATAACCTAAGGTTTCGATTCCAATTGGCGAATCTCACGGAAACGAATTCACTATTTCCAGGTTCTCAGCCGATTCTACAGTAACTAAGCACTAGGAACAAACACGAGGCAATAAACATCGATCAATGAGCGAGAAGAAGAATAAGATCAAAGAGGAAATGGGGAAAATAAAAACCTCTTTCTCGATGAGTTTAGTGAAGAAGCGCTCGGCTTGAGCGGCGGAGACATCACCGCGATAGTCACGCCAGACGAGAACGCGACCCTTGATATCGAGCAGAAACAGCGCAGAGGCAGCTCCTGCCATTGCTTCTGTGCTCTTTCTTCTTCCTTCCTTGGATTGTCGAATCAGATCCAAAATGCCGCGGATTAATCAACGAGATCTGATGAAAATTATGCTTCTATGGAGAGATGACGAAGTAGCCAGCCACATCTAGAGGGAGGTTGAGTTCGATCTTTCGCAGCTGAGATTTTCCATTTTCGCAATTGTAATTTTTTTTTTTTTTTTTAATCTTCTCACGATCTGATGATTTCAGTTATTGTTATTGCTTCGGGGTTCATGAATTTAGCCTCTACGCTTATACCATCACGTCGTCGTTTTAAGCTATATTGCTTTGCCTTTTTCTTTAGCTTTTTCGTCTATCATATCATAATCATCTGCCATCTATTACATTGTTTGACAAAAAAAAAAAATTGAAAAACAACAGCAAAGCAACGTAGTTATCTATCGCACTAGTTCATCAACCGACCAATCATGAAAAAAAAACTTAACATATTTTGTAGAAAGACATCATGTAACTGAATTCATCACTTACACACTCTTTCTTTTTTTTTTGGTAATGTGACACTTTATTGCAACAATTAATATTTGTTTACAGTTACAGATGACTTTGCTGAATTGTTTTTAGAAAAGAATTAGAAAGAAAACAAAAATATATAGAGTTGGAGTGACGAATGTTTTCTCGAAGCTGCTCAAAGTCAGATTCGTGATCCAAACCAAAATCATTTTAAGATCCTTGATACCGGAAGGTGATGAGTTTACTGCGGACCGTTTTATCTATAGTAGTTACGAGCCCTATCTATTTGCATCGGCACAGCTTTATGTCACCTACCCAATCGTTCAGTCACTTACATTATTCAAAGGTAGTAACCTTCATTACATCTACTACATCCATATGCAAGCCCTAATAACATGTAATATAGGTAGGCTAATTGCATTACACCTAATTCACATATAGTTTCTACGGAAACTAACGAGTGTAAAATCATTATATGTATGTTTCGAGCACCTGATTTCCAAATCCATCCTTAGATATTTTTAGAGAGACAAGTCCTGTTTGGCAATGGATCCATGCGTCAGTGAAAAACATCAACATAGCAGCCGGAATCTAGCCACGCCGCAAGAAATTCCGCCGACACAAGAACCACTGGTGAAGGGAAACAATACACATCGTTTCAAATTCCACTAAATAAAGGAGAAACCGAGGCAGCACAGAACTAATACCACGATCGTAAAATCGCCGCTTCACCTCATCGATCGACCGGAGACATATATATAGAGATCTCAACAGAAAAAACCAGCATGAATACAAAACAAAACCTATACTTGTTCCATGAATAAAAACGCCCCAGCAGAAGAAGAGAACCGCCTAAAGAGAGAAAGAACCGGAACCACCGCGACGCAAGACCGCCGTCCACCTGTAGATCCGTATGGACAATAATTTTTTAGACCAGTTATTATGATAAATGTCCGAGGATATGATATATTGTCGAAAGTTAATAATTTCCGACAACACTAGCTAGCATCTCGGTTAATACTAAAGGATAAAGGTTCTAGATATTTTTCAGAAATGTCTCGTAAAACATTGGATAAAAATTGTTTGGTACATGTATCACCTATAGATCCATTTCCAAAGACATTCCAATGGTTGTGGCCTTAGATACAACAATATGTTTTGGTTCTTCGTCTTAGTCTTACAACATTTCCAAAGTCTTAGTCTTAGAAGCAAAGACTAGCAAAGACTTATATTTTATGACACATGTAATCTAAATTAATAACAACACATGTCATAATCTAATTCATTATAATTTTTATATATTTTATGTTCATGTTCAGGTTAATCCTATTCTGCTTTATATAATAAAATGTTCGCACATGTAAATAATATGCTATTTTATTATGCGTTTGAATCCTCTTTTTGTGTTAGCTACTCCAATTTTAATATAACATATAATATTTATTAATACTAAAAGATAGTATGTTATATATATATATATATATATATATGTGTGTGTGTGATATATATATATAGAAACATCGAAGAGAATAATTGTTCAGATGTCTCATTTTTCATATGCTCTTCTCTTAACTTCTAAAACTTTATTTTCTTCACGTAACTAATTAGCTCTATAAATTATAGACTTGCATATCTCCTTGTCTTAAGGTGAAGTTTAAAAATGCATCCCCTTATTTTTTATTTAAAGACATAATATTAATATTAAAAAGTTATGCAGAAATTTTGATTTCTTACGTAGTGCTAAAGAAAAAAAATCTACATACAAATTTTTGGTTTCAAGAAAAGCGCTGAGTAGATAACTAGATATAATTAAACATTATCTACTAAAATTAACAAAATATTTTGTGATTTTTTGTTGATTTATGTTTAATCGAACACGCATAGTTGATATTTCTTTACAAAACATCCATAATATGATTTATGCGTAAGAATGGGTAATATCGACACTGACAAAATTCATATGAAAACTTGTTTACACCATTTTCTTTTCCACTATCGCACAAAAAAAAGAATTACAAGGTGTTTGACTTTGTAATGACTGACACAAGAAACACATAAGGGGTCATACATTGATCTAGTCAACATATAGAATGAGCATTGACCAAAGATTCAAAAACTTTGAAATTTAGACTATCTTCATCTCGTTACTTCATTAATTACTTACACGGAAAATGATATATAAAAGGCTTAAATATATATAGTAAATACTTAAAAGGTAACAAATGTAAATTAAATTCATATGGCTTAGGGTCACGCGATTCCTCGGGTTCCCTATTATCATTAAAAACCTATTTTAATGTATTTTCTATATTTTTGCTCCATGTGTTCATTCACTTTCAGACACATTCTTCATTCTTCAAGGATCACACACACATTCTCCCCCACAATCGGTTTCAGTCATAAATGTTATTTTAACCCGTCACCATTCAAAAAGATAGTAGTATACCTAAACGTTGATGAAATATACTCCCTCCATTTCAGAATATAATTTGTTTTCGCTAAAAACATAACTATTAGAAAGTTACTTCTTTTTAAAAAAATAACATTTAATATATAAAATAAACATAACTCAACCAATAAAGAATAAAATTATCTAATATAATTGGTCATGCAATATCCAATAAATGTAAAAGTTGCATACAAATATAAAACCAATTTATATTTTGAAATAAAAAAATACTTTCAAAACAAATTATATTACGAAACACAGATAGTATTACTCAATAATTGATTGCATGAATGTTTTATATTATTATGCGCCAAACAAATTTATTGGAGAGAAATCATATTCTAATACTATATATATTGTCGGAATCATGTGGCACAATGGTGGTCACCTCTGAAATTTATGACACATGTCTGGAGTTCGAACCCAGCACCCCTCAATGTTTTGCGGATATTAAAACCATTAGGCTATGTTGACAAAAAAAAGTATCATATATATCAAATCACCTATAACTCCACAATATATATATATATACATGTATGTTCCCCTAATTATTAGGGTTTCACTATTTTTTGGGCTTGTGTGTTCTCGATATTTTAGTAAGATATTTTTAATTTGCACCATAAATTTAGTAAATATAATATTTTCTTCCATTTATAACAAATAAACCTAGTTGTGTTCAAAAAGAACAAATAAACCCTAGCTAGATTAATTGAAAATAGTGATTTTAGTGTTTCACGTTAAATACATGTATAGAATTAATAGATTATATTTTATTATATACAATCGAATATACTCAACCTAAGCACAACACATAAAAAATTATAACTATGACATATGCTATTGTAAATGTAACACATAGAAAAATTATAATTTTGAGATATGTTATTATTAATTTAGATCGTCATACATGTCAATAATAATGTAAATTTTCATTTTGCTAATTATTTAAAATTTTAAAAGATAAAATAACAAAACAAAAATAAATAATGGTTTTCGAAAACAGAAATTATACAACAAAACAAAAATAAATAATGGTTTTGGAAAACAGAAATTATACAACAAAACAATAAGTCAAGTAAGAACAAAAACTATAAAAATCTCTATTAAAAGGATTGCAAAATGTCGGAATCATATGGTACAATGGTGGCCACCTCTGAAATTCATGACACATGTTTGGGGTTCGAACCCAGTAGCTTTCGATGTTATTAGGGATATTAAAGTCACTATATTATGTTGACAAAACAAAAGATTGCAAAAAAAAGGAAAAACAATATACGCTATGCATCTTAAGTTAACTTCCATTTTTACATGTTTAATAAACCATATAATACTGAAAATTAATCTACAAGATGTTACTGATTAGTCTGAGTGTGAATATCATAAATTTTTGTACAAAATAAATAGGATTCTTTCACGTCCTTTTAAACATCACTCTCACATATTTAATAAAGATACAATGTATACACTCAATCTCACTATCTCCATTCTTTGAATGTTTTTTTATTACAAGAAAAAAATAAAAATCAAATTACAAACTTTGAAATAAACATTTTTTTGTCAACTTTCAAATAAACATTTATTATATAACATTAATTTAATTCGAAAAATAACCGAACCGAATCGACACTGATCGGTTGTCTTTGTCTTCAAGTCGCTGTTGACTATAAGACCATCTTCTCTGAATCACATGTCCCATTCTCTTCACATTCTCTCTCTCTCTCGTTACAAACTAATCTTTCTAACCCTACAACCAATTCTTTCTAGTCATTAAACTAAACTTCAGTCCTTTATAAACAATCACATACCACAACATCTTATGGGATTTTCCGGCAATAACCATCATCAGTTCGACGGCGAATTTCTCGAAACATCAGAAGGAAAGAAATGGGTCATCTCTGGAATCTCCTTACGTTCGCCAATGAAGCCAATTAGCCTCTCCTCCTGTGCCGTAACTGACACTGAAGACGACGTTCATAAAGATCAGTATCCGACGACTCCAACGGCGGCTTCCGTAAGAATACCGATGGTTCTACAGTGTCCTCCCGCGCCGAAGAAACGAAAACGGTCGTTGAAGTTCTTCAGCTACGGCGGTGCTAGAGAATTCTTCTCTCCACCGGATCTCGAGACCGTCTTCATACCCAGAGCTACTTAGTTCTAATTATAATCCATCTTCTCCCTAATTAACCCTTCTAGGTTTTTTAAAAAAGAACGTTTTTGAAATTTACATATTAATTTCATTAGTAAGCTCTATCCGTAAGAGTTTCTTATTTGTCTTCATTATAGTTTTTACCCAGTAAACAAGAAAAATTGTTAGGAGTACTAAAGGTCAGTGAGTTTCGATGTTTCCTTTTCATTTCACTAAATAATGTTTTATTTGTCTTGATAGTCATTTACTGAATTTTCCTGATATGGTTAAGGAAATGTTTCTCCAGACTCCTATTTACGTTTTCTGCAGTTACATTTTAGGAAACTCTGTTTATTGTTAATTTCTTACAATTATGATTATAAAATAATTGGGAAACTTGATGATGTTAATTAGTATTGTTCACAGATTAAAACTTAAAAAGAGTATAATTTCGCTGTCTTTTTATCTGTTACTTTTAATTTCCTTTGCTTCTACCATTATACCAATTATATAAATTAGGTTAAATATATTTTATTATTATATTCATCTCTACTGAGCGAATTAATCATCTCATACTACTGACTAAAGTTGGAGCATAACCTAATTTGTATTTGTAAATAACATATACCAACACATTAATTGTCAATTATTGAACTTTATATAGACTTTCCAAATATTTGAAGGGTATAGCAAAATATTAATTTGTCAAATATATTAATTGAATTATATTATATCATACAAAAGTACTGTTTTCTTATGATATAATCCAACCAGTACAATCCTCACTATTGCATGCTCATGCATAGCAAATGACAATGCATCTCAAGATTCTCAACATACAAAAAGCCTTGCTTCAACATGTACGTTTGACCTAAGCGTACCACATTTTCATTTGCCCTATTCGCATAACAAACAAAAAAAAAAAGATAATTCAAAACTTTCCATTAATTCGTGAAATTCCATGAGTTTGCTAATTTTCTACAATTGAAATGTCGAAATTAATGTATGCACATCTCCATTTTTCTTTTCCCTTGTCTATAGGTATGCCCTTTTTTGGGACCTATATGGGGACATATCCCATTTTTTAAGTTATTTTAAATATATTCTAGCAAGTTATATTATATACATATATAAATTATGTGTGTGTGTGCGCGCGCGTGCCACTGCTCTATGTTATCAGGTTGATTGTTGGCACTTGATAGAGTTAGGATTCACAATCGTTAGTACAGACACTTAGAATTACTTACTACAAAAAAGCTTGTAAAAATATTTGTATATTTACATTATATTTTTGTTTTGGAGATATTAGCTTTTAGTTTAAATAATATCTCTTTATAATGTTCCAAAATCGAATTTTGGAAATGATTTTGGCTGTCTTCCCATTGATGTCCACCGTGTTTTTTATATATATTTTTTTTCCAGATTTTGCCCAAGATTAGGCTATCTTTGCAATGAAACCCATTTAGAACTTAATAAAGTTTTGAGAGATACCCTGAAGTGTCATTACGAACGTTTTGTTTTCTAAAATATATTATATTTGAGTTTTTAGAAAAAAATTAAGGAAGTCATCGAAAGGATTTAGGGAGGCTTTGAAAAATATAGGAAGACTTGTTTAGAAAAAGTGTGACATTCCAAAACTAAAATTTGGTGATCTTTGAGAATGATCGCTTTTACGGTGCTACTATAAAAATTTTGGGTATGACGAGAAAATTTCACGTGCCTTATATGGTTTTGGAAGCAGAAGCTATCAGTTTGGCAGAGAAAGGGCTTTAATTTGTTGACTGCATTTTCGAAATCGACTTGGCTAAAATTGTGGCGACATTAATGGATTCAGACGAGTGCCCATTTCTTGGTTTTACTGCATGAGATCCGACATTATCAAAATCTCTTCTCCAGGTGAAAGGATACTCACGCTCCTCGTGAAGTGAATTTATGTGATGAATCCTTTTCTAAGTTTGGTGTTTCTTTAATAATTAACCTTTATTGCAATATTTTGTTTCTTTGCTGTTATTTGTACTTGTATTTGAGAAAATAGAGGTTTTTCGAAGCTTAATAAAAAAAAAGATCGTATGTCAATGATTCGCACAACACAAAGTGTAGTTCGAACTCTAATTAAACGTTGGAAAATTTTTTTAACACCATGTATTAACTATCAACTTACTCTATTATAATATAGGAATTGTAGTCTTTCAAAATTGTATATTTTCATGCATGTGTGTGTCGACGTTTAGCCTAGAGCTAGAGTTATATAAATATTTAGATCCGTATTTTGAAAACGGTGAATCATCACCAAATCTTTTTTCTTTAATTACAGTTTCTTAGTATTTTAACGACAAAAAGCTATATTTCACAACTCTCCACTAACGGGAGAAGTTTCAGTTTTCTTTACATTCATCAAATAACAAATTGATTCTTTTACCAAAATATTTTTTACTTTTACTGATACCTGATTATTTTCTCTCTCTACATGGATAAAAAAAATAGCTCACTTCAATGCCGTATATTTAGAATGCTTATATTTATTTGCTTTGTTCACATATACACATATAAATTCACAATATGACATTCAAACTATATGAAATCGGCCAATTCCTACTTCAAAAGTTTGCCTCGGTCCCAATCCAGACCGACATGTATTACCTGTGCAAAAACTTTCATATATTTTGTATTTTTTAAATTTTCATACTTCAAATAAATAGCCAAAATATATATTAATTATAATTTCATTAGTTAACCGTTTGGTGATGCTGTTATGGTTGTGATGTAGTCATAAAAATACTTTTATATGTCTGTTATATCATCAAAAGGTAACAATATAGATCCACTAAATCACCAAAAAAATTTTTTTTTTAGAATAATTTATATTTCATAGAAAAATTATAAAGTTACTTTATAAAATAAATATGAAGTTAGTTATAAAGATATAAGAAATTGATATTTTATTTTATTTATAAAAGGCATATCTAGCTGTTGTTAGAGATATACATATAAATTATTAAATTAAATTTTATCAAATAAGTTCATTATATTAATTAATGTGTTTGAACCACTAGATTTTATACAAACATAATCTCAGTGTGAACTAGGTGTGGTAAGTGTCACATAACTTACATATATTTTCAAAAATTCTTTTGCATATTCAATGGTTTTATTGAAAACTAAAATCAGATAGTTAATTTCTATATTGTCCATGAACCTCATATTCAATAATAAATATTACTATAATATTCATTATTTAGTATTGTTAGTACTAGTTTTTTTGTCAACTTAATATAGTGATTTTATTATCCGTTTTAATATAGCAGGTGCTAAATTTGAACTCCTATATGTGTGATAATTTAAAAAGCTAACTATGATTCCCACTATTAATACTAATTTTATACTAGTCAATTCAAATATATCATGTAATCTAAGCGTGTCATACCATCTCAGCAAAATTACACTACAAGAAAACATGGATTTGGCGACTGCATATTTAATCGCTAAATAGTCACTGACTTAGGGTTACAACTACGTTACAACTAATTTTCGTAGTCGTAAATTCTTAGTCGCTAGAAAAATTAGTCGTAACATAGTCGTATATTGGCGACAACTTTACGACTAAATTACGTTTACGGTTTTTAATCGTAACATAGTCGCTATTTTATGACTGTTTTACGACTGGCTTAAGACTCATTAGCGATCATTTAACGTTTACATTATGTGTCGTATAATTCTAGCGACTAGTATGTGGCTACATTATATAGTCGTATGCTATTAACGACTAGGTAGCGTCTATTTTCTGATTCTTATCTGACTATGTTGCGTCTATTTGGCGATTATTTTTTTTCCAAACATACATTAGTGACCGTTTGATAATATCAAATCTGTTTTACAAACTAATGCTTCAAATGTGAAATTACATATATAAAATACAGTCTTTGTGACAAAACTACACATTTGAAAACCAGAAATATAGTTTTCATTCAAACAAACATTGTTCTTGAAACACAACCAAAAAACTTAACTATATGTTTCATCCATACTTAACATTATACTTAAACAAGGGGAATAAGTTCATGAGTTTTATACAGACAGTGAAGTCACCTAAGAAGGTGGTGGAGCTGAAGCTGGAGCCGGATCTTTTGGTGCGCATGAAGCTGTCGCTGCAGGTGCATGGGCAGCCATAAAGTTTTGAAAGGCGGGATCAGTCTGACGCAGATACTCTTCCACCAAAGACAACTGATGGAGCTTGCCCTTTTGCTCATCCACAGCTCGCTGAGCTTCCTTCAATTGTTACTGCATTGCCTCAAACGCTGGGGACTGTTCTTGTTGCTTACGGTTGAGGGTTAGACCATTCACTGTATCCTTGAGACTTCCAACTCCATAAAAACACCTCTTGAATCCTTTTTAGTTGACTGTGGAATGAAATGTGTAAATATAAGTACAAAACATGTAAATGAAAGTTGAATAAGGAAAATGTTACTTGACCTGAAGAAATATGGTTGTGTACTCCTCTGTTGTCAGTTCCCGAAGGCGTGAAGCACCATCTGAAATTGATGAAGCCTCTCCCTCCAGCTGAGCCAACCTCTCGTTCAAGTTCTTCTCATAGTTTTCAGCAATCTTTTCTGACTTTCGATCAACATAGGTTCCATCTGGCTTTGTATGCATCTTAATGAAGACTTCACAAAGACTTACTGGTCTTCCCAATTGCTTTTCCTACAATGTTACAAAAAAAAATATGAGAGTAGCCTGATAATAAGAAAGAAATTATAACATGTCTATCAAAATACTAACCATTTCTTCTCGTATATGTTGATAGGAACGCGGACCTCCTAAGTGGACGTGAGGACCAAGACCATTACGGTCAGACAAATGGGCATTAGAATATGTGATACTTTTTTGTTGTGCTTCTTCAGTGTCCCAATATTCAGTCATCGTCTTCCATATTGTTTCATTGATCCAGGGTGGTCGCTCTCGGCTAGTCCTTGTGTTTCTCACCATGTCTTTCATTCGCCTTTGACAAATCGTATAGAAGTGATGCTTTACTGTCCCTGTTATCAGCGGATCCCATATGTGTGTTTTCTAGAAAAGGAAGACAATATAATGAGGTTAGCGAAACAAACCAAATCTAATATAAGAAGTTGTGAGGTTAGGAAAACTTAAAAGTTATGAAAAATTTACCGCAAACTCAAGGAAGTATCTCTCTTGTCTCTTGCGTGGAACGACGGTCCAGCTATAATAAGGACCGTCGAACTTGTTTGTGAAAATCTTAGTGATCTTCCTAACTAGTTGCGCTCCTTTATCGCGTGTGAACCTGCAACAAACACAAACACAAACATATGTCTTAGCAATTTTGCGGTTCCTAAAGAATTCAAATAGTTATTGATAACAAAATGAAAAAGAAAACAAAACTTATACATACCAAAACATGTTTGGCTTACGTATGGGAGAGAGTACGGTTGTGAATTAGTCGCGGCTCAGCACAAGAAGAAGAGCATTAAGCGCTATGTCCGGATGGAGATCTGGCAACACATGTTCTTCGAAGTTGTTACCTTGAGACGATGGATGACTCGGAGCACCAGAGTTTTGATGTGTAGACCTTGGACCGTTTTCACTCTGACCTTGAGAGTGCTGAAGTGGGGACATTGTAGCCTGCTGACTCTGACCTTATGAGTTTAGAAGTGGAGACATTGGAACGTCCGAAATCGGAGTGACTTGATAAAGCATTATTGGTAGTGGATAGTCTCTCATATGTAGTGTTGCTGACATTTGGGGCATAACCTGACCTTGAGCTTGCTGTGACTGAGGCGGTGGAATGTGGTCTGGCGGCGTAAAGTCATACTGCCTCGGTAGACTGCTAGGTCTTTTCCCCGTAGAGTTACGGTTTAACCCTCCAGAAGTCTGAGGAACGGGCGTCTTCGAAACATTGCGTTCTGTTCTCTTTCGTCCTTTCTTAGTCTTAGGCATGGTGTGATCCTTATGTAATACTTTTAAAGATGCAACATCATACCAAAAATCATTAGTGAAAGCTTCGAAGTGAAAAGACGCATACACTACAAAACTTCCGAATCAAACATACACAAGAATTATAGCTCAAACAGCAAATGCCAAGTCAATAAATTCAGACAAACAAAGTTAGCATCAATCAAAGCTTCCAAAGAATCAAACCTACGCAAGAAAAAACAAAATACTAACATGAACAACCATGTTAATGAAATTCATCAAAGCTCTGGAATCAGAAACTAAAAAACATATTTAACAAGCCACCTTCAATCTGGAAAGTTTGAAGAACCACAAAAAAAAAATATGACTACAATACTAAAAATCCAGTTGAGTTCGCAACTATAATGTAGGAATAAACCAAACACCTTCCGAAATTATCCCAACCTATGCATTTTATCAAATTTTTTCATCAAACATACTTCCACGGTGACCTAAGATTACGACTAACCATCACCTACAATCTAAGACGAATATTTGTTATTTGTACTCTAAAATCGTCCGTTTTGAGACATAATATCATTTGTAACATACAATTAATCTCTTTAAACATAATCTAGTTGTTGATGCTACAGAAACATATAAAATTTTGCATTCCCGATTAAAGTTTTGCAAAAAAATTAAATTTGTTGAGATAGGACACAGTCACCTGTTAAACGTCGTCAGACTTACCTCCTCCTTAGCTATGATTGAGTATGAGCTTCTTAAGCCTCACGGTCAGTCTCCCTTTGCAAGATTCGAAGAGGGTTTGGTTGGAAAAGAGATTCAATGACGAAGATGAATCGAAGGGAGATGGATTGAGGGAGATGGATCGAATGGAGATTGTTAGTCGAAAGAGGGACCGAAGCTAAAAGCGATTTAGAGAAGACGAGAGATGAAGAGAGGGTTCTCGAAGGGAGGCGAAGGAGGCGAAGGGAAAGTAAGTGAAAATGAAGTTAGGGTTAGGGGTAGGGTCGAGTAATCAAGTTAATTTTTAGTTTTTTTAGTAATAGTCGCTAACTAGTCACGTATTAGTGGTTATTTTTTTGTTTGATTAAACCAAAAAATTTGAGTTTGGTTTACCCGGTTTAACATCGACAATTTCTATGTTCGTTTAATGTATTAGTCGCTAAAGAGTCTTTTTACTACGTCAACATTACAACTACAAAATGTAGTTGTTATTTAGCGACTTTTTTACGACTACTCGTATGTAATAGTAAATTAGTAGTAATATATTGGCTAGATAGTCGTACTCTTTGGCGACTGCGGACGTAGTCGCTATTTGTAGTCGCTGATTAACTGTTTTCGTGTAGTGTTAAGGTAGCTGTGCGGCGAAAACATCTAGCTTGGCTGCATATTTGACATTTGAGAGCTCTAACCTAAATTAGCATAACCGATAAAAGAAGTGATCATCGTCCGACGCACGTCCAAAAATCCTTTTATAAATATCAGAAAAGCTCGATATATGACAGGAAACCGAGGCCAACAAAATAGGCAATCTCTTACAATAGAGATCAATATAATATGATTTCTATTAGTTTTCTGAAATTAGTTGCAACACTATTATTATTTGGTTTTGTTATGTAAAAACCTTAATTATTTGATTTTGAATTTGGTTTGGTTAGGTTTTCTATTTGGTTTGAAAACAGGACCAACCCCTAAATTATACTACAAAATCTTAGGACATCTCCATAGCTAGATACTAACTTTTAGTATTTTATTTATTAAAAATATAATATTTATATATATATATTTATTAAATAATTAAATTTTAAAATGTGATGAAATGATAGTATGACAAGTGTATTTTACCCATTAAAAGTCGATTTTTAATATGTTTAAATAAAGACAGTTTCCTAACTAACTCTCTTTCCTACTTTTAAATTTTTTTAAATATTTTTCAAAAAACCATAGTTGAAGGTGGTAACCCTAAACCATAATTTCTTAAATACGTGTTAGTTTTCTTCTTATTGGATTTGTTAAAGGGTTAATTAGGGTTTGATAATAAGAACGGACATGATTAGCTTACCTGATGAGATTGTTTGCCATATTCCATCTTTTCTTCCGTTAAAAGAAGCTGGTTTAACTTCTGTTTCTCAAGTTCCAACGTAAAACTTCTGTTAACTTCTTTTTATATCTATTAACTTCTGGTTTCGCATAGGCGAAACAAATTCCATAAGTTCCAACGTAATGCAGTGCCTATACAAATCCGTAGCAGCCAGTAAAAATGTGGTTTTTGGTGAATTGATAGAAAAAGATCGTTGGAAAAAAAAACAAAAGAAAATCCTCCATCCTTGCTCTATAAGGGAGAGATTTGATTTGCTAAGTTTATACTTTACAATGGCAAACAATACAAACAACAAAACAAAGCTAAAGGACTTTCGACTACCATTTAGATGCTTGGCCGGCCTTTAACAATGATACGTACAAGAGCTGGTTCCACGTGTCCGGTACACCCGGTAAGCACCAATGGCTACAATCTTGGTGGCTCACGGCCTCTCTTCTCTCCTTTTCCGTCCTGTACACCGTCCTATATATAGAAGGGTGACCATCTTTTCTGAAATCTGTTAGTCGGCTTATGTTCATATATATCACCGGAGTTTTCATTGTATCACTGAGGATGTACTCGAGAGCTCTCATCTTCGAAGGATACTTTTTTAAGTAACTCGTGTTATAGATCGGTTCTGTTTCGTTATGGCATTGTCCTCCTGAGTTCCATGGCCCTCCTCTATAGAAAGAACACCGGTTTAATACGGTCAAGAACCACGTTTAGCACTAAATTAAAAAAAGTATTATTTTCTATTGGGGATTACCTGAAATGTGTAACGGAATACCCTCTAAATACGACATGGGTTTGATTGCGGTCGATGTTCTTATCAACCCATTTCGCCCAAGTGGTGAGAGCTCGTTTATAAGCTTCGAGAACTTTGAGCCTTGGGTACACAACGTTACCTTCTTGGTAATAGTTTTCTCTGCCAAAGAACATCAAAGTCATGTAAGTTACACACAAAGAGGTCTTGTTCTTGTTCAGGTTCTCTGTTTCAGAATCAATACCCTAGCTTTGTTTTGTCGTGAGTCCACCAATGACCAGTGTTGAAAATGAGTATATCAGCATCTCGATACATGGACGTCGTCTTGTCCATCATATCCAACCTTAAAGTCTCCAATGACCCGTTCACGCCTTTGAAACTTGATTCCCTTACAAAAAAGGGTGAGCCAACGAAATCCACCGTGCAATTATAGTCCTGTAAGAACAGGAACAATATTGGAAAAGAACATCACGCAAACAGACATTGTTGCAGCTTTTAGAAAGGTACTAAGCAGTCCCAATAACTTACCTCGAATCTGAAAGCGTAAAACCCTCTCTTCTTGAACTCTCGTTTCCCTGAGATCTCATACACTCGTTTCTTGTCCTTGAGGCTATGTCGAAGAATGCAAACAAGAGATTCCCACATGTTCCGGTTTATCGAGTCCCCAACAAAAACCAGCTTCTTCCCTCTTAGTTTCTCCAAAAAGTCTGTCCCATTCAACCTTAAGATTCCAACAGAGAGATAAAATCAGACAAAATCTAACAATCTAATTCAAAAATTCAACTCAAAGAACTTAATATCACAAGAACATCAAGAATCAAGCTACAAATTTACCTGGGAATGTCACACCCATTTGGCTGCCATTTCCATTTAACATAAGCATCATCAGGTCTTCTATTAGCGTAACAGTTGAAATCTCTGTCTATATACGGGCACGAACCAGGTGGGTAGTAAGGCATTGTCTCGTCATCAGCTCTCACCCAATTTCCATCGTAGATATCACAATCCTCGTAAGAGACTCTGATTCGATCTGCTTCCACAGAGCCATTATCCTCTTTGCTTGAGTTTGCAGGCACAAATCTACATCCCAAATCAGACACTAAGCTCGAGCTATTACCGCAACTTATTGTAGCATTTGCTTCAAGGGTGTTTTCGTCATTTGCAACTAAGATTTTACCATCTTCAGCCAAACTCGAGTTATTCACTCCAGATCTTTGTCCGGAACCAAAGCTTGACACTTTACCTTCTCCAGACGAACTTGTATTCTTCGAACCAGAATCTCCTGTTTGTCCAGATCTTTGTTCGGCATCAAAGCTTGGAACTTTGACATCTGGGACTGGGACTTCGTCGGTGAGATTTACTAAATGAGGCTTCTCGTCGACTTGATTGGAAGAAGAAGATGAGTCTGAAGAATTGAATTGGGCAGAAACAGAAGGAATGCTCAGATTAGAGCTTTTGAGACCTTGAAGCAGAGGAGAGACGAAGGGGACACTTAACGAGGAGTTACTGAGAGAGAGAATTGTGACGAGAACAAGAGAAGCAGCGATTCCTAGACAGAATCTAGTTAAGATGTTTCTTCTTCTCGCAGACAAAATCTGGTCTGGAAACAAGACCTTCTTCGACGAATCCATCTTCTTGGTTCAAATGCAGTTAGAATGGACAAAACTGGAAACTTAGAGAAAAAACTGAAAAAAATTGACAAAAATGGTAATTTCTGGTTTCGAGTATACAGAAGTGACCCTTCTTCCGTAAAAGAGAGGGAGACTATTTTGAGTTTTAATTTAAGATTAGAGTTTGGGGAAAAAAAAAGCGGTTTCTCTCCAGGATATAACCATTGATGTTTGCAAATACAGTAGCAGTTAAATAAGGACTCCTTCTTAATGAATGTTTTAATCATTTGGACGTCAATAATTGGGAAATTCCGAAATTATGTGGGTTTAAACTTTTAAAATCAAATTATTACCCTATTTGTCATATTATTAAACTTCCGAAATATAGTTAAGGTAGAACTTGAATATTCCATTGCTCATTTTTGTAATTTTAATATTTTTTTCCTTTTCCTTAATAGCTTTAGTTAATGAAGATAATTAATTAGGAAGTTAATGGATCGTGGTAATGACCAAAAATTACGGCAGAGAGCCACCGACTGCATCTAAGCCACGTGTCATAAGAACGACTCACGAGACTTTGGACCGACAGCATTCTCGTTAATCGACGATTGCTTATTGCCGCGTGATCTGACGGTCATTATGTGGTCTCAGTTGCAGGTGCACGCTTCTGTCGCCACACCTGATTTGCTTCCACGTTTACGACTCTACTTGGCCCAAATTCGCTGGCTTTTTCGTGTCGTCACAGTTGTGAGATTCGGATAACAACTCTGACCCAATACAAATCAGATTCGCTTGAACAAGGTCCCCGTTTAAACCAAAACAAATTCGGTTTAGAATTAGAGATGAATGGATGTTTTGGGTAATCGGTTTTCAATTTAGTTTGGTTCGTTTTTTTTTGTGAATTTTAGAGAAATATTTTATTGGTTCGTTTGCACTAAATTAGAGTTTAGTTACGGAATAGTTGGAAACAAATTATTCGTATTTAATATTTACTTTTTTATTTAATAAAAAGAATTTGTAACTTTTTCATGTTTTTTTTGTTGTGTTTTATTTTTTATTCTACAAATTTTTCTTGATTATTAAAATCTCTGCGGATTCCGCATGTTACCAAATCAAAATTGTTAGGATAAGAAATTTTCGTTAACCTTTCTTGCTAAACCACAATTAGGTTCGGTTTAAGATATTTTGTTAGTTTTTAATTTAGGTGAAAAAAATTCTATTTGAGACCGACAATTTCATAGGGAACATGGGACCTTACCTCAAACATCAAAAGTTCAAAACTTGAGTAATCGTGACTTATGAACACTTTCTTTAGCAGTTAATATTTTTTTTACAGAAAATTACACTCAACTCCACATCTATATAAAAATTTATAAAACAAAAAACAAAAACGAACCCAAGAAAATAAAAAAAAAAAAGAAAAAAAGAAAAAAGTGAATCATCATAATTCATCATCGAGGACCAGAGAGCTCAATGGCTTCGATGACAAGAGATGATTCTTGGATATAATCTGAGTAATACCTTACACGTGGCGAAGAACTCACCATCCCCGACGGCAACGGCGGTGGCAGTGACTCCGCCCCACCGTTCTGCGACGCTTCCCATCTCTCAGCCAAACCGTCCCCTTCAAGCATCTTCATAACTTCTGACATTTTAGGTCGATTAGATGGACTGAACTGAGTGCAAAGAAGAGCAACTTGAACTATTTCTTCGAGCTCCACTCTATCGAACTTGTCGTTAAGATCTTTGTCTATTAACTGCTTTAGTTTCCCTTCTTGATGCAACTTCTTCACCTGCCATTTTTAACATATCTTCATTATTCAGAACAATTAACCAAATCGAACCAAACCAAATTGAATTTTAAACCCAATCTTAAGATTACGCTAATGGACTGAACAAAACCAACATATATAAACCGGATTGAATCCAAACCAAAGCACCAAAACCGAACCATGCCGAAATTGAATCTAAACAGAATCCAAATCATGGGATAGTCTTTTCCTTTGTTATGACTTATCCAACTAAACCGAAATCTAATAAAGATAAACCAACCACATTGAACCGGATTCAAGCACAAAAACAGAACCGAAACTTAACCAAAACGGTCTCCTCTGAAGACTCAAGCAAGAGTGAACCAAACCAAACCAATATTGCGACCAATACCTCACAGATTCTAGGAAGTAAAGCAAGAAACAGAGAAAAGAAGACTTACCCAATCGAGCATGACGCCTTTCTGGTGTGAGGAACGACCAAAATCAAGAGCTTTCTGACCCGTAATGAGCTCAAGGAGAAGTATACCAAAGCCGAAGACATCAGTCTTCTCGGAGGACTGACCAGTGGACAAGTACTCAGGTGCAATGTGGCCTACGGTTCCACGGACCGCGGTTGTGACATGTGAGTCTCTATGGTCTAGAAGCTTGGCTAATCCAAAATCCCCAACAACTGCCTCAAAGTCTTCATCCAATAAAATGTTAGCTGCTTTCACATCTCGGTGTATAATCTTCGGATCACATTGCTCATGGAGGTACACTAACCCTCTCGCTGTCCCAACTGCTATCTTCTTCCTTCTCGACCAGTCTAACGCAGGTTCTCCTCGGATATGATCTAACAAAAAGTTGCAGCAAGATTGAACCATTAGAAAATCTTGCAAAAGAGCGGGGAAAAAATAAATCAAGAATTTGGTTTTTGGAAACTGCATTACCTTTCAAGCGTGAAGCGACGCTTCCATTTGGCATGTAAGGATAGACTAAGATTCTCTCGTTGTTGCTACTACAGAAACCGCGAAGCCTGAGGAGATTGCGATGTAGTGCCAAACTTATAGTCTCTAATTCTGTCTGAAACTGGACTTCTCCGCCAGCAATGTTACAGTCTTTGAGACGTTTTACAGCCACCAAAGATCCGTCGCTTAAGTGTCCTTTGTACACAATCCCGTATCCGCCTCTTCCGAGAATGTTCTTTGAGTTGAAATGATTGGTTGCGGATCTAAGCTCTTTAAATGTATACCTCTTCAAGTGTCCTAAGCTCACCTCTGGATCATATTGTTCTGCAAAATATTCATCATCAGGAATCGAACTGTTGGTTTTTCCCGAGCAAAAGGTGATGCAAAGCATCGAAATTTTCAAGATACTAACCATTAACGTCGAAAAATATTTGCTTGTTACGTCGATATCTCCACCAGAGAAACATTCCACTTGTAAAGATAACAAAAAACGCTGCGCTGAAGCTTGCAGCAAATGCAACAGCTACGTGATGGCCATTGGTATGAGTTCCTAATTCATCTAAAACAAAACAAAAAACCAAAGAAGTGAGAAGGTCCAACGACGCATAAGTAAAATAGGGACACATGAGAAGCTGACGGCTAATACCTGATGGCTCGTCTTGTGGAAGCGTGAGAGGCTCGGGGAAGACAGCAGAACAGTTTGCAACAGCTTTTGGTCCACAGATTAACGCATTTCCGATTACCCTTAGATTACAAGAAACAAAACAAACTTAGTTTCGCCTCTTTTGAGGAGAAATAAGCTGTTGGATAAGTCTAGTAAGCTTACTTGAAAGTTCTGGCAGACACTTTTGGCAGCGAACCGCTAAGATTGTTATACGAAATGTCTCTGCACATTAAGTATTGATAACAAATAAGTTGATAAATAGTCTCCAAATGTATTTTGTCCAACTGTGGAACAATAGAAGCAGAGTTTAGAAACATACACTAAAGTGAGTCCCTCGATCTTGGATAGAGATTCGGGGCAAGTTCCTAAAAGACTGTTATTGTTTAACCGCCTGAAAACCCAAATGAAACAAGAACAAAACAAAACACTGAGACTTGAATTGGAATTTCATAAACATGCAACAAAAGAATCAGTGCGTATCCCTAAAGGAACACTCACAAGTAATTCAAGCTCTTGAGTTCTCCAAGTGCGGCTGGTATCTCCCCGGTAAATGAATTGTTCGAAAGATCGAGTGTCTGAAGCTTCTCCAACCTCCCAATCGTATCTGGAATTGGACCAGATATTGCATTGTTTTGCAACAACCTACACCACAAACCTTAACCTCAACAAAAAATAATCGAAGGAACGACAGAACAAGAATCAAACATAGCAGAGACAATAACAACTTACACAGATTGAAGATAAGTGAGGTTTCCGATTCTAGGAGACAATGTACCAGACAGGCTTTGGCTAGGAAGTCCCCTGTTGCATTAAGCAGACAAGACAAAAGTCTCAGAGATCTCTTAGTTTCTTTGTCTTGTGTAATAGATAGAGAGAAGAGAAGACTCACAGTGCAGAGACATAGCCATCAGTGCAAGTGACCATTCTCCAGCTACATGGATCAACTGAATTCACATCCCAATTCTCAAGAACATTGTAGGGATCATTCAATTCATTCTTTATAGCCACCAAAGCCGTCACTGCTCATTTCAGGCCAAAGAATGAGAAGAAAATTCAGATTGAGAGAACAAAACCTAGCCTCAAACACTCCTATGCATTCACTTTTTGCTAAAAGCTGCAATGTTTTTTGGAAATTGAAATAGAAAAACCCCTATAATCTTTAATGTATGAGGAAAATTTTCCACAGAGAAAGAAGTAAAACTTGAGCTGGTATTGGTTAGCTTAGATATGGTTCTGGTGGAGCATTTAAAGCTGATATTTATTATCCAATAAATACAAAAGGAACCCAATCCACACATAACATTCACCAGAATTTACGCAAAAACGAAGAAACATAGACAAACAAAGATGATAACTGCATAGAGAAATCCAATCTGGAATCCTGTGGTTGGGCCAAATAAATAAAAAATGCATATTTTTCTCTCTTCATAAATTGAAATGGCCCCAAGAAGAAGAAGACTAACCTTCATAGTTAACACCAGTAGGAGAAAGTGTAGCAGAAGAGACATCAAGGAACCATACCAAAAGCAGAAACCCTAATCTCCAAAGCACCAATCTTACACCTTCCATGGCAATATTCCCTCTTAAAGCAATAAACTTTTCTATCTGGAAAAGCAGTTTTCAGAAAACCCACAAACTCATTTTCTCTCTATCTCTCTAAAATGTGAATGAAAAGCCTTTGCCTTTTATCTCTCCTCTCTTTCTATCTTCTTCTTCTTCTTCTTCCCCTGTCTTTTTCAGAAACAGAAACTAGCTTGAGCAATCTTTTTCAAGCAATGGACCTCTTTCTCTCTAATATAAATCAAATGGAGTAAAAGGAGAAGACCCCAAAGAAAAAAAATGACGCCTTGCCCCAGCTTAGAAAGAGAATTATTCGATGAAGCAATAAGAGAATGAGTACTCAACGAGTAGTAGTGACTAAAGAGAAGAGAGAGAAGAAAACTATAAAAGTGTGAAGAGAATTTTCCCGAGAAACCAAGCAAACAAAACCACTAAAATGCTCTGAAAGTCTGAGAATTTTTTTCCTTGAGATCTGAGAAAAAGAATGCACAAAAGCAATTGAGTGATACTGCCTCTTTGGTTATTATTTTAATCGTTCTTTTTAGTTGGGGGTAATTATTCAATAGCTAATCTCTACAACATTCTAATTTTCAAGTATAGTTTCCTTCTAAAACCACACCACTATTACTTAATCACCTAATCTCATTGGCCATCTCTCATTGCAAACCACCAAATAAAAATAATAAGAAAAAAAAGAATTAAAAAAATCATCAACCAGGGACCAAACAAGCAAATCCAAAATGAAAATGACAAAAAATACACACACACACAGAGAAAGATACTGACAGAATAACAAGAAAAGAAGAGACGCTCTGTTTTTCTCCCCCTGTTTTAAGTTTTTTTTTGTTTATAATTAGTCTCATTTTGAATATTAAATCAGTATGAGGAAAAAAATAGTGCAATTTTTTGTTTCATGATTTCAGTTTGAATTGTTTTCTCTTTTTGCTTTCGGACAGGTTTTTCAAGGAAACGCTTTACAATACAACAATGTGATTGGACTGAAAGGATGGGTCAGAGAGAAAGATAAAAAGGAAAACATAAGAACAAGAAAAAGGGCCTTTTCTCTTCACTTTTATTTTTATTTGATTCTGTTTTTTTTTTTTTTTAGAAAAGTTACAGAGCAAAAAAAAAAAAGTTAGTCCTTTTTGTTGGGCAGATCACGTTCATGGCCTGTCTCCTATCTTGTTGGCTTTTTCGAGCTTCAATTATTTTATCCCTTATTCAGTTTTTGTCACACAACATTTTTAATATTTTTTTAGAAAAAAAGATAATCTCCTTTTCTACACCAATTATTACCATCTTAATACGACTCTTGATGTACAAAGCATAAACCAATACATCGTCCACAAAAATCTTCCATTTACATTTTCATTGTACATAGGAAGCTTTAGTTTTTGTTGTTGTTGATTTATGAGTTTTTACTTCTTCTTTTTAGAACTTAAAATTTCGTAGACAACAAGTATTGTAAGTTATTTTTTAGGTTCCATGTTTAAAGCCCCTAACTTCTGATTACACATGGTTATATGGTTGATAAAAATTAGTTCTCAGGATACATGAATTTAATTTAGTTGGATATATTTATGTGGTAATTTTATTACTAATATTTATATACCTACAAATTGTATCATTTAAATATTATTGTTGTAGAACATTTGATATTTGTACATATCAACACTTCTATGATCGGATCGTTTAAAGATACAATAAAAATAAATGGGGTTTTACTACAAAAATGCAATAGTTTTGATTATAAATTAAGATTAACTGATTAAAACGGAAAGAGAAATAGTAATGCATATTTATTATTGATGATTTCATAGCATTTTTATCATAACTAAAATAATAAAAAAACAAATGTAAAACTAATAAATGATAAAATGGAATGTGTAGAGAAGATTAGTTGTTTTTGTCTTCTATTTATCATTTTTTCTTATAGTTTGAAATTATGTTTAATGTTTTTCATTTACTTTATCTGATTTAGAATTTAATGATATTAGGTAGATTCAATCATTACTAATCAAAACGTTTTTATACTCGTTTTAATAAGTTTATAGATCACTTCACAGTTTAACATTAAATTTGACCGCATAAAACGTTTTTATATTCGTTAGTTCATTTCACAGTTAACATTAAATTTGACCGCATAAATTTAATTGTGTCATTCATTGTGCTACTTAACTCACTCTATACTTTTTGCTTCGATATATTACTAAACCCTTATTTAACTTTATGCCTTGTTAGATCTTTTAATTTCTGAGGTAGAATTTATTTCCCCATTTCCAACAACTATATTGTTTGAAAATTAAGTGCATTTTCAATGTTTATATTAGAAAATTATCCCATAGGTGTTTGGGTAGGTGAGCTCACTAACTAATCTCTCTCGTAATTCCTAACTAAACTATGTTTTTAAATTATTCCACTGTCTCTCTCTCTCTTTCTTCTAACTCTTGTAATATGGATGAATATTACTATTTATTTTCCTGCATAAAAGGGTAATTGTATTCAGGTTGATATGTGGATTTTTTTTATATATAATTTATAAGGCCATGCTTTTGGTAAATAATATTTTATTTTATAGGATGGGAAATAAACAATTCGTTATAGAACTAACCTACAAACTCTAATGATGCGAGGTTAGGGTATAAACTATATGCCTTTGCCAATAAACAAGCAAATAAGACGAAGGGGTATTAGGTCACCATTTTAATTAATTGAAAATATACCCTCGAATGCTGAGTATATATGAGTAATATCCCAAAACACGAGAAGGTTAGGGGGTATATTTGTCGCATTGGTAAAACTCAAATATTCTCTTTAATAGTTTATAATATGTATACAGAATAAAATGTAATTTTTTTTTTATTATATTTATTTTTCATTCTTTTTAGACCCATCACGCAAATGGTTGTAAACTTGTGATTATGAAGGTGGAACTCCCTGTATATAAGTACAATTAGCACAAAAAGTGTCGAGAAAAATGAAATTAGACCTTCAATATCAAAAACTAAGTTACCGAACCCAATATGTAGAATTCAACTATTCAAGTATTGAAATTGATTTTAATAACCATATGTTCTGTATGGTTTCTGTAAGAATATACAAGAAAAAATCAAGACGGATTGTTTATCCTTTCCAAAAAAAAAAATTTAGGAGTTATATAATTTTTACAACAGTTTTATTTTCCTTTATTTATTTATTTTTCTAATTTTGTTTAGATTGAATTTAGGTTAGAGTATTTGTAGTCGGTTCAGCTAACTCTTAATTTGGTGAGACTAGTTTTGTAATTTAATCAATAAATTCTTTTTTTTTTTTTGTAAGGTAGGCCCAGCTTAAAGGTCGCTGGAAGGTTAATGAAAAGAAAAAAGCCAAGGTTTAGTTATGACCTTTAGTGGGCCTATTGGGCCCTATTGGACCCGAGTTCTAACCTTATGACTTATCACTCTTCTGTAAACCTTCCTTATGCCCACACATAATCGACCGACTCCGAAGTCCCTACTCACAAAGACAAAAGATGGTCCTTTCTTTTCGTTTCCTAATTTCTTCTCTGAATATAAAATACGTCCTTTGTGCGTTTTGGGAATGCTCTTTTGAATCATAAGATACAAGACTTCTCATGATTATATTAATGTACTCTTCTTGTTTTGTTCTTGACGTCATATATCATAGGTAGTGTACAAATGTGAAAAAGATAGTGATCTAAGTATCTAACAACGTTGTAATTGTTTGACGTTGTTTGGCTTCACAAAGCTAAAATAATGTGTTTCTGGTTTCACAAAATCAACCAAAACGAATCAAGAAGATGAAAATCAAAAGAGTAAAACACTAGGTAAAATAGAAAAGAGTACAAAGATGCTTGTCTGTTATTATGAATACAGTAAGAAACTTAAGAAGTGAAACATATAATCCAACTATAAGTCTCAACACAAATCAGAAGGAGCATTTTGAAGTAACTCGACAGAGTAAAAAAGGCTTACGCAGCCGCTGTGATGTACTCGATTGCCTCTTTGCAGATACCAGTCATTGTTGCTTCAGGACCATACACCTTGAATCAAACAGACAGGTAAAAAAACAGTTAGAATCGAGTAAGTGGATATGTGTTGAGTTTATGTATTGTATGTGTGTCTATATATACCTCGATGGGGACACCGATTTCATCTCCAAGTGATCTCATTTTAGCAAGTCCCTTTTGGTAGTTTGGTCCTCCTCTCCTTACATATATATGCATCCTTGCTGCTTTCAGCTTTGCTTCCTGTTCAAAAAGTAAAAAAAGAATTGAAGAAAGATCATAATACTTTTCATGTTATTTATGCTCTTTTCTTGCTTACCTTTTCCTTGAGAGCTCGGATTATGCCATTGAAAGTAGCAGCAACATCGGTGAAGTTAGCAATCCCACCTCCGATCACTAGTGCTCTGGTTTTTCCATCTGGATTCGCTGTAGCACACTGCAAAATTGGCAAAAGTCACAGTAATCAATGCTCAGAAATATCGTTATGTTTGGCTGGTCAGAAGTTTCTATGTGGAAGCAGTAAACAAAAACGCATCTTACATCGATGACAACTCTAGCATACTGTAAAACTTCGTCTTCTTTGGGTGCTCCACTGTATTCTGCATAGTTTCCTAGCTCAGACGCATACCCGAGATCTCCAACCTGAATATAACATTGTAGAGGTTTGTAAGAAGAAAATTGCAAGAGTTTCTGAGTATTAGTTCTGTAGGTATAGTATTCTCATATAGATGACGTACGGTATCGGCATAGATGACACTTGCACCTCCTCCAGCTACCATAGTCCAAATCCTTCCTTTGGGATTCAGAACGGTGAACTTCAAAGAAGCACTTGTCTGCATACACAGAAAATTCATAAGAATCATACAGAAACTGTTGTTTCTTGAACTGCCATGTTCTACACAGATCGGTAATGATACCTTCTCATCGAGACTGTGGATGAAGCTCTCTGTGGGGCTCATCACTCTTCCAAATGGCATAGGGAATTCAATGTCGCCCCACCTGAATAATGTGAGAGGTTAAGCAGCAGGAAAGTTTAACATGCCTTCATGAAGCTCTTGAAGACGAGCAGTTGAAAAAAAGTCGAGAGCCAAACTTACTTCTTGAAGTTTTTGAAAGCAGCGGTGTCATCAAGCTCACCCCTCATATCCAGAGGGTAAGGTTTTCCATCAACCAATGCGAAAGGATTCATCTCCAAGAAAGTGAAATCAAGATCTAGTCCCCAAGAAACAAGAAGAGAATAATTCAGCTTCAGTTTTTGGTTCAGATTCCGTCAATGTGAATCTGCTTTGATTTTTTTTTTGTGTGTGTAGAGTTAATGACTTCACATACCTTCGAATAGAGTAAAAATAACCTGAATAAAATCTTCAAGTTCTCTTTTGATCTGTACGTGCAAAATTTAAAGGTCACAATTTACAAGTCGAAATTTTGTACTTGTCATTGATATTCAGCATTGAATATACCTCTAAAGGAAGTGTTGCAACAAGAGGTGCAATGATCTCAGGTGTCAGGGAAGAACCCGTTGGTACAGAAATGGTCTTGACCTATAGAAGAAAGTGGAGTTTGGACTCAAAATTTTCAGCTTTTACGGTAAGAAGATAGTGAAAACAGACAGACAAGGAATCAAAATGAAAGAGCATCCAAAAAAACCTTGTCCCAGTTCTCCTCGATGTCAATGCCTCCGCACTCTGAAAAGCTTATGCTGCAGCCAAGTCGATCAGAGACAATGTTGAGATAAAACTCTTCATTGTGTGGGACAAAGGGTTCAACAATGAATGTTGTTATGGGTCCTTTGCATCCACTCATCTCTACCTGTAGATGATAGGTAGACAAAGCTAAACAACAAAGAAGCTAAAGAAAAGTTGCAACTGGAAGATCAAAGTGAACAAGTTAGCTAGTACCTCTTTGCCTAAGCGGTCTTTCACAAATGTCGCAACTTCAGCGAAATCAAGTTTCAAGGCAACCAAACCACTTTTGCCACGTTTACCAAACAACATATCAGGTTTGACCACCAGCTTCTCGGATGAGAGCCAAGGTTCCTTCTCCACTACCTCATTTAGATCAGTCTCTTGGTTAATCTACAAATCATATATCACATAAAAGCGTTTAAACTGAATTCATGACGGAGAAACCAATGCACTAACAAATTATATTTTTTTCTTAAATATCCTGAAAAAATAGAATCTAACCTGAACGGATCTGATAGGCAATTCTTTACCAGAAAGCCTTTTGAAATGTTCCTTCACGAGTCTCTTTGAGTCATACTCTCTGATCTTCTTGCGAGCCATTGTCTTTATCAGAACGAAAGATATAGAAACAAGACGAGAAATTTTAATTAAAAAAATCGATAAATCTGAAACACAAAAAAAAATCAATCTTTAACTCGCGATCAGATCGCCACCTATATTAACTCGCAATCAAACACAAAAAAAAAAACATTTCAATCGGAGGCTAATGAAGATTCGAGACACTCACGAATTCGAATGGATCAAATAAGATTAAAACTTGAGGGGCAATGTGGAACACGAGAGAGACAGACAAAACATAACTACTCTACGACATGAAGGAGACATTTAGACACGGATCAGAAAGGAAATGGATGAACATTGTGAGATCTTACCGTTGAGAGAGTGAAAGGAGAGGATGTAAGCTACAGCTTCGGGTAGTTAAGCCACACACACCTCTTTTTCCTCTTCGTAAGCGTTATGACCGTATTTATATTTTTCAACACTATCAACTTTTTTCCGATTTTATTTATATATATTTTTTTTCAATTTATTTTATTTATTCTAATAATTTTAATATCTGAGATGTTGGATTCGAATTCCAAATGGATATTATAAATTTCAAATATAACCAACATTATGTTACATAATTCTCATAATTTTATTTTTATATATTAATCCGTCAAATTATTGTATAACAAAGAATCGTCACAAAAATATTCATAAACCAAAACTAATCACTAAGTATCTCCAAATATTCATAAAATTATTATTTCATGGTTTTCTTATTCTTTCAAAGTATGTTTCTCTACAAGTTTTTTATTATTATTTTTGTATTTGTAGCTAATAAAAAAACTGTATAAATTTAGTTATTAAAGCCTTTGGAGTTACTCTTCAATGGTACTAGTTGTCAACGTTTGTCCATTGAAGCTACCTAACTTGTAAGCCAACGTTTTAACTCCCAACCACTTGATTTTTCATTTTGTTCTATCAATTTTTTTTTTTGGTATCAATTTCCGTTAGTTAATGCCAAAAAAAACATTTCCACTATAACCGATTATATTTTAGTATACTTCATTAAAATTCCAATAAAAATAAATTATCTAAACCTTAACATTTTAAAAGTATAAACCAGATCTTTTCAGGTTAGATTCTAAATGAATACAAATGTCTGCATTATTGATTCTTTACTCTTTTTTATTTTTGTTTTCTTTCAGAAACCTCTTAACAAGAAAGAGGATTCCAATGTGTGTCCTCCATTGCCTATGAGTAGAACAAACGTCGAAACAAATTAGACTAATATGTAAATGGATTTTCAAAGTATGAGATGAGATTATCTGATGCCTTTTGTCAATTTTCAGTGTTTTCACCAACTCATCATTGATTGCTGCAAAGAAGACGATTTAAAAGCACACAAAAAGGGAACCATTATAGATTTTATAAATACTGCGAGACTCTTAGTAAAGAAAGAAACAATGAAGAAGAAGAAGACAGGGGAATTAAGACACAAAGCATGTCTTTATAGGTATCATCATTGCCATGCTCAGTTTCCAGTTCATGCCATTTCTCCCACACTTGAGGGTCATCAAACTGTGAGGCATACTTGTAGATCGCACGAGCTCGATAGAATTCTCCAACGCTTCTCTTCAGCTCTGAAAATCTGATGCACATCATCTTCTCATCGTTCTCTTAAAGGCTGGATGATTCTATTGCTTCCTTGTATATCTCCCTCGTCTTTTCAACACCAAATAACTCTGCTGCACGAGCTATGTATATCTCGTACATTTCAAGCTTTTTTCTCATCCACAACTTTTCTGGTATCTTCTTTGTAAATTTCCATCACTCTCTTCGCCAGACCGTACTCTTCTTCAAATTTGGCATACTCAACGTACAGTTAAACATCAAAACAGCATTCTCGAACAACTCTCGCACGGTCCACCTTTGTCTTCCCATATCTGTCGACAAACTTTGTGATATACGTTAGCCATATGACTTTCACCTGAGCATACTCGAACATATTCACACCTCTTTCATAGACCTTAAACGCCTCTTCAAAATAGTTATTTTCCTCAAGAAGCTTAGCGTAGTTCAGTATTATCAAAGGCTTGGCTATCCTAAATTCCAGTATCCTCTCATATGCTGCTCTCGTCGATTCTAATGTCCCTACACTTTCCTCCAAATCATCGTACAATAACCATAGCCACAAGGACTTCTGCAACTTCAGCTGGACTAGTTCTGGTTCGTTAGCAGCAACTCCTGTCTGACTTCTATCCACGGTGCAGCTGTAGGACGCCTCATCAACTCTAAAGCTTTGAAGTTTTTGTGCCTAAGCTCCATCTCAGCCTGTTGAATATTTACCAAGTCCATAGAACTTTCAGATTGAGAGAGAGACTTCAAGTCTGAAGATGCAAGATAGAGATTCTAATTTGTTATGCATGTTTCGGTTTAATTAAAGAGAAAACTGGTATACAAGAATTAGAGAAGTAAACCAAACTGGTTTGGAGAAGAGATTTAATGCAACAGCCCAAAAATAGTATCGTTTAGGGTAACCTAATTTGTGACAAAAGAGTTTGCTATAAGAAACATGTTTAGCTGCTTCTTTGGATCAATCCTCTTGCTAAAATGTAATCTCTCTTTAACTTATCTCTCTCCATGTAAATTCTCTTTGATGATAGTGGATGCAGTTGAGGGACACAGTCTCCCTTCCCTGAGATGTAGCAATGTCGGTGAACTCATGGTGAACAAATACTTTATATTTTGTGTCTTGTTCTTTATCAGTTCATACTTGTGAGAGATTTGAGAAACTAGAGGGTTAATTTCTTCCATGAGATTAAAGAGTGAAACAAAATTCCTCTTCTCAGCCCACTCACACCACACAGATACCAAATGATCCACGTCCTTGTAATTAACCTGGGCTGCTTTGTCAAGAACCACTCTTGCATTGACCAAATCGTTATGGGTTTCATAAAAGCTTGGCAAAACCAACCCACAACGTGTGTGGAGACTTTTCAACTGCTTTGATGGGATCCACAGTACTAACAGCTTCCGTGTAATTCAGTATCTGCTTCTCTGCGTCTCCCTCAAACAAGTTGACTCTACGATGCCATTGTTCAACGTTATGTGGGTTTTGCCTCAAGAGAACACTGTTTGCAAGAACCGGTGTTATGTTCATCAGTTCCTCCAAACGAGCCAATCGCAGATTAACATCATTATCATCGTTAAACCAAAACCCACCAAAAAATTTCCTCTGCAACACAACTTTCCTCAAGTCCCGAATAAACGTCAAATAGGACTCATATTTGGATTTTTCTCTCTTTAAAAATATTGGGCTTTTTTGCTTCGCTGTTCAGGTTCGGAGAGAAAGCAAAAAAAAGAAAGAGCTCAGAAACGGCCTCACATCCGATTAACCAGAAGAGTGCAATAGACCCAACCATTGCTAATGGCCCAAATCCTCACCGCTCCCATGCACCAGCCGGGAATCGAACCCGGGTCTGTACCGTGGCAGGGTACTATTCTACCACTAGACCACTGGTGCTACTTGCGTTATTATATTTCGTTTCAAAATATTACTATTTAAAAGCTTTTGAAGCCGTCGGACACGATCTATGTTTCTACTTTGCTTCTTAAAAGAAAAGCTTAGTGGCGCTCATGGGATCATACAATGGAAGTCCATGAGAATTGACCAAGATCATTTTATCAAGAAAAATATGGCGCACACTTTTAATCTGACATTTACGTCCACTTTCTACAGATGCTAATTTTACTCATGACTAACCAAACTTCTGAGGTAATTAGACCTTCAAATGGAAGGTTCTTTTATACGAATTTCCTTCTGCTGAATACTAAAAATATAACATATTTTTATTAGTACTTAGTAGTGTTTTTAATTTGCTCCGAAAAGAAGAAGTAATGTTTTCGACAATAAAATTCTTAACGACTAAAACGATTACAAGGATTCTAAAACTTAAGAAAAATTATTCAAAGTTTTTTTTTTTGTGGATCATATTATTCAAACTTAATAAGAGAAAAAGAACCTTTCTTGCTCTTCTCAGAGCTTACAAGTATTATTCCAGGTCGTTACTACCACTTGGTTGTATCATAAGCCTCTGCAAAGCAATCTGAAGTTCTTGCTCGGCTTTAGGTTGAATCTTATGCTCAGCGGCACGCTTAACAGCAAGCTTTTTATTGCCTATCTGAAAGCAGTGCAGAGCAGCACATGTAACATCTGTCACTGATGGATCTTGGTAAGCACAGAATCCAAATCCCTTTGAGACTCTTAAAAGGAAGAACATTAAAATAAAAGGGAGAACATTAAAATTTTAATCACCTCAAGACAGCAACAGATGTACGTGAGTCACACGCTATATCATTGATGGTTTTGAAAAGATAAGATTGATCTGTGAAAAGTGATCTAAGAGATGGAGAATTAAGGATCTATCAGGAAGATCTTCAGATTTGCAACACCGAAATGAATAACGACGACAACGAAGAGATTGAAGAGGATCGATGATTTTTTTTTTTTTTTGTTTACCGATAGCAACATAGATCCATATTGATTAGATGTTTGTTATTTTTATACAAGTCTAGTTACGTCCGGTCTGGATTGTTACGCTAATGAATCTCACGATATCTTACCGGAACTACGCCAGTAGAGAGCTAAGCCAATCAATTCTCTTTTCGGAGATCACATTCACATTTATCTTCCAATATCTTGCAGTGAAGAGAACATTTGGTGGCAGTGATCCAGTGGACTCAATTTTAACTGAAAACACACAAACAAGAAACTCTGTTAGGGTTTTTTTCAGATCATTAGTTTCAGAACAAAAAAGAAATGGATTAATAATACTTAAAGATAATTACTTCAAAAATCTTGAAAAATTACTGAAGTTACTTTGTCTGAAAAAGAGGTTACCAAACTCTACTAGAGATTTTGTAATTTTTGGAATTTAAAGACCAAAAAATCTGAATGTTGTACTCTTATATATATGACCCTAATTTGCGTGCATGTTCAATTTATTATCAGAAAAAATGATTTTTGAAGAAGATAACAATATTATCAACAACATTTTGAAGGAACAAACAATTTGAGACTACAACACTACGTGAACACCATTTGAAGTTGGCAAGTCATGTTCACAACAATCAAATTTTCTTTTAGAAAGCAAAAATGTAATAAGTGTGCACATATTTTAGCTAGAAATTTACAAAAAGTTGTTGGCCAATATAGAGGAAGAAGGAGAAGAAGCTTCCCCATACCTAACATTCTAACCAATCTTTGAAGTGAGTTAAAAAATTTCATGGCCAGTTATTGGCTGAGCTCATATTTGCTTTTCTGGAACCAAACTCCATATATTGTGAAAACAACATATACTAAATTAAACACTGCTCAAACCGATGTTACTGTACTTCTTGATTATCTTTATTTTTACAAAAAAAATTAAAATTTAAAATTTAAAGGAATTTTAAAATATATTTCTTTTAAAATACTGTTTAACGATCAATATGGTAAATTTACTATCTTTAATACCAAATTAAAACACTCTAATTTTGCAAACTTTAACCAAACGTAAATTCCACACAAGTTTACTTATTTTTCAAATAATAATTAATTTATTAAATACAAATTTGTAATATAAATATTATTTATTAAAAATCAAACCTAAAAACCAAAGAATCTCAGCAAAAAATGAAACAAAACAGTAATTTTTTTTTAAAATTTTTAATAATATTAAAAATATTTAAATTTGATTAACAGTTATCAAATCGTTCTAGGTTGTTAGTATTGTTAGAAAAATTGATTATGCGATAACTATATATGGCTCACTCGTTCAGAATTTGTTAAACAAATTAAATGTGCTGCGATATCTAAAAAAAGCTTTGGATGTGTTTCGAAATGCTAATAAAACAAAACTGAAAACCAAAAAAAAACATATTAATAGCTCTAAACTCTGTAAGGATATGCATCATGCACTGACCTTGTCTTTATTTAGAAACACCTCATGTCCTATAATTGAGAAAAAAATACAAATAAATAAATCATTCATTTATTCAATTTCAAAAATACAATATATGATGTGTAGGATATATATATATATATATATATATATATATATATATATATCAAAAGCTTTAGAAAAATGTATTCCTAAATGCTAAATAATTTGAGGAGAAAAAAATATTTCCTCTTAATTGGTATAAAATTTGACAAACAAAGAATTTACCTTAATGTTTTTTCTTAAAATATGGTTACTAATTGAAATTATATGCTGTGAGTAAGACTAGGTAGAATTTTCAACCAGACCAAAATCTCCAAACCTGAACAGAATTTTCCAAACCTAAACCAAATTAAATAAGCCGAATATAATACTCATTTGTATGCTGAATTTACCCGATTTAGTATTTAATCAAACTGACTTATAAAATTAGAGAGAACTAACAAACATGTATTTAGAAACTAAAATATTTAATTAAATATCTAAAAATTATATTTGAAATTTAAAATTCTCAATTAAATCAGTTACCTATGTTTTTTGGGTCAAAAATCAAAGTAAAATATGATTTTATCTTGAGTAAGACTTATTAAGGTCATTTTTTGCAAAATTTTCTCTTTCCTTCCAAACAGAAATGTTCATATAAAATCAATATTCCTTCTCAACCACAATCGAAATGACTCCAAATTAGTGAAACCTCAAAATTAACTCATAAATATATTTTTTCACTAGAAACCATTAAATTATGGATCCAGAAAAGCTCTAACTAATGACAAACTTTTTGACGTTTTTGTTCTGTTCTGATGGAGAAATTTACGTAACTTAAGTTTCAGAAATTTGGTGGATGGTCTTAATTTGAGAAGATAATTAGATGATTATTTAGTTATTTTATAAAAAAAATTTAAAATTTAAAATTTAAAATTTAAAATTTAAAAGAATTTTAAAATATATTTCTTTTAAAATACCGTTTAACGATCAATATGGCAAATTTTACTATCTTTAATACCAAATTAAGACACTCTAATTTTGCAAACTTTAACCAAACGTAAATTTCACACAAGTTTACTTATTTTCAAATAATAATTAATTTATTAAATACAAATTTGTGATATAAATATTATTATTAAAAATCAAACCTAAAAACCAAAGAATCTCAGCAAAAAATGAAACAAAACAGTAAAAATATATGTTTTTAAAATTTTTAATAGTATTAAAAATAATTAAATTTGGTTAACAGTTATCAAATCGTTCTAAGTTGTTAGTATTGTTAGAAAAATTGATTATGCGATAACTATATATGGCTCACTCGCTCAGAATTTGTTAAACAGTTTAAATGTGCTGCGATATCTAAAAAACCTTTGGATGTGTTTCGAAATGCTAGTAAAACAAAACTGAAAACAACAAATGACATATTAATAGCTCTAAACTCTGTAAGGGCATGCGTCATGCACTGACCTTGTCTTTATTTAGAAACACCTCATGTCCTATAAATTGAGAAAAAAATACAAATAAATAAATCATTCATTTATTCAATTTCCAAAATACAATAATACAGAAAAAGATTTTAAAAAAAAGCTAGAAAAAAAAAAAATGGCTGCATACAAGAAGAGCCTTTTCTTAATAGTTACAATAATGATTATATCGTCAATGTTTTGTGGAACTGGAGAAGCAAGACAATATTTAGGTTATGGAGGTATAGCAAGAGACAGAATTCCACCATGCGGCTTTAAGAGTCTAAGTTCATGTGCTAAAATTCCGGTTAATCCTTACCATGCTGGTTGTGAGGGGTTTAAACATTGTCGTCATGTTCCTCCTACTAAACACTAAATCACCTTCTACTATATATGAAGTCTTACTGTTTTATTACATTCTGTTTTACTTCATGTGAATTTCTTAATTAATTTTATCATTGTAAGATTCTCGACATGTTCTTGTAACTTGGAAAATGTTATTTTGATTTCTCAGTAAAACTATAAAATTTATGTGTTCGTATGCATGGATTTATTTAAATATGTAGATGTATGCCTTTACTGTTTTTTAATAGAAGAAAAAATTTTTTATTTAAACATTTGATTTTTGGAATCTGAAGATTGTTTGTTTGGTTGGCACTTAACTCTCGATTACTACTTCTAAATTCATTCGGAAACTCATTTCCTATAGTTCCGTCCACTGATCATAAGTTAAGTGTACTTACATTTTCTATCATCTGACAAAGAATGGTTTCTTAGTAAGTGACATTTATCCATTTAACTAAAAAAAAAAAACTATATTGATTCTCCACTATATATACAGCTTCATCAGCTAGGTTTTTGGTTGCGCTTCCGGAAACTCAATATATTCGGTGATGGCGCAGATATTGAGGAACTACCAGATTGAGTTTGGTGAAGCCAGCAAAGCGTCTCAGGACTCTCGCAACAGTAAACTTGCTTAGGGACTAATTTGCGACTCGAAAGAAGACAAGAATGGCGAAGCCGAGAATCATACAAATTGTTGGAGCTGATTTCATATTGACTTTGGAATTGACATTCTGTTCCATTCTTGAATTTTGAGATTTTCAAAATTTCGCATCAAACGTCGACCAATGTGCTCTGTGGTTCCTGTTGTTGCTTACACATGTATTTTTTGAGCCTTCAGTGACCAGGAGCTAGGCCTAGGTTTGGTGGTGCATGATTAGCAATTACTAAATTAATTCAATGATATATCGCTCATGTGACTGCGAATTAGTGGAGAGTGTAGAGAAGAGAGACAAAAACTACATTATCCTCTTGCACTGCTCTTGTGCTACGATTCTCAATCTCCTCTTCTACTTTGTTTGACAAAGAGACTCTGTGTTGTCTCCGTCTATGACTCCTCATGACTTCTTCAACAGTCGCATTCGCTGATACCCCCATATCAATGTAATCCAAGAGGCATCCCAAGGAGGACTACAAATCCTACCAAAAGGAAGTTGTCTTATATCTTCTAACTTCTAATCGGTGGAATGTCTTTAATAATCCTGGTATTTTAACATTTTTCCCATATCATGAGCCAGCTTTTCATGTTTTCCTTCACCGTTCATATTGATCCTTTTATAATAATATACAATTTGATTTAATTCACTCGTAACCACATTCTAGACGATAAAATTCTCTAAATGATTTTCAAGCAGCATACTGCATTAACATCTTCTAAAGGTTTCAGTCCCATGCTGCATTCACTATTCCGTTTGCAGTTTTCATTCAAAGATATATTAGCCTTGTGATGAGTGAAATTTTATTGTTGTATAATTATGTCTTTAAATAAGACATATTGACTTTGATTGATGAAAGCATAATAAAAATAATTATTTGATGAAATGAATTTTTGTCGCTCATCATCTAATTTAGGGAAGAAAATATATTTTTATTATTAATTCCTCAATATATGATGTATATATATATATATATATATATCAAAATCTTTAGAAAAATGTATTCCTAAATGCTAAATAATTTGAGGAGAAAAAAAATATTTTCTCTTAATTGGTATAAAATTTGACAAACAAATAATTTACCTTAATTTTTTTTTCTTAAAATATGGTTACTAATTGAAATTATTTGCTGTGAGTAAGACTAGGTAAAATTTTCAACCAGACCAAAATCTCCAAACCTGAACAGAATTTTCCAAACCTAAACCAAATTAAATAAGCCGAATATAATACTCATTTGTATGCTGAATTCACCTGATATTGTAATTAATCAAACTGACTTATAAAATTAGAGAAAACTAACAAAACATGTATTTAGAAACTAAAATATTTAATTAAGTATCTACAAATTATATTTGAAATCTAAATTTCTCAATTAAATCAGTTACCTATGTTTTTTGGGTTAAAAATCAAAGTAAAATATGATTTTATCTTGAGTAAGACTTATTAAGGTCATTTTTGCACAATTTTCTCTTTCCTTCCAAACGGAAATGTTCATATAAAATCAATATTTCTTCTCAACCACAATCCAAATGACTCCAAATTAGTGAAACCTCAAAATTAACTCGTAAATATATCTTTCCACTATAAACCATTAAATTATTGATCCAGAAAAGCTCTAACTAATGACAAACTTTTTGACGCTTTTGTTCTGTTCTGATGGAGAAATTTACGTAACTTAAGTTTCAAGAATTTGGTGGATGGTCTTAATTTGAGAAGATAATTAGAAGATTATTTAGTTATTTTATAAAAAAATTTAAAATTTAAAATTTAAAAGAATTTTAAAATATATTTCTTTTAGAATACCGTTTAACGATCAATATGGCAAATTTTACTATCTTTAATACCAAATTAAGACACTCTAATTTTGTAAACTTTAACCAAACGTAAATTCCACACAAGTTACTTATTTTTCAAATAATAATTAATTTATTAAATACAAATTTGTAATATAAATATTATTTATTAAAAATCAAACCTAAAAACCAAAGAATCTCAGCAAAAAATGAAACAAAACAGTAAAAATATGTTTTTTTAACTTTTAATTAATTTTTAATAATATTAAAAATAATTAAACTTGATTAACAGTTAATTGGTATAAAATTTTAACTGCTGTGAGTAAGACATGTAAAATTTTTGAACCAGACCAAAATCTCCAAACCTGAATAGAAGTTTCCAAACCTAAACCAAATTATAAAATAAGAGAATATGATATTCATTTATATGCTGATCAACCGATTTGAATCAAACCAGATTGAATTATAAAATATGAGAGAACTAACCAACATGTATTTAGAAACTAAAATATTTAATTAGATATGTACAAAATATAATTGAAATCTAAAATTCTTATTTAAATCAGTTAACTATGTTTTTTGTTCAAAATCAAAGTAAAATATAAAAAATTAAAGAGGATATTAAAACCACTAAACTAAGTTGATAAAAATGAAAAAAAATCAAAATATAATATAATTTTATCTTGATAATACTTATTAAGACTTTTTCTACAACCTTCTCTTTCTTTCGAAACGGACATTGTTCATATAAAATCAATATTTTTTTCTGAACCACAATCGAAAATGACTCCAAATTGGTGAAACAAGTAAATTAACTCATAAATATATCTTTTCACTAGAAACCATCAAATTAGGGATCCAGAAAAACTCTATATAATGACAAACCTTTTGATGCTTTTGTTCCGTCTGTTGTAGATTTACCTAACTTATGTTTCAAGAACTTGGTGGATGGTTGATATGATCCTGACCAAGGTTGGACATACGGACGTCCATAAACCATTTTGTCCCATGACCAAGTCCCAAACCAGCAAGCTTGAGGACATCCCAGGAGGTTATCTGAAGACCATACGAACTAAGATGCGACCATGACCAAGGACGACCAAGGCTGCACCTACCTAAGCCGGTATGTTAAGTTTAATTCAAGCTATTTGAATTAAGTAAAGGAGAAAGTTGTATATCTTGGTACTCTTTTTCCTTAGTGAGTTTTTGTCCCATTGTGTTTTTTTCTCACTAAGGTTTTGATGAGCCTTGGATATACATCTTGAATGAACCTTTATTTAAGGCCCATAGAATTTTGTTGGATTGAACTTAGTATTTTTGGCCCGGCCCATTTTCTATCTTTTTTTTTCTTGTCTTTTGCATTAAATAAAATAGTTGGCAGTTGGGGGTTGGGAGTTAGCTCCTTAACTTTCCTCATTGCATGGCTTTGCATGTTGTTGGAGTGTGTTCCGAACATGCAAGCCTTCTAGCTTTTTCCATTTCCTTCTCTATATATAGATGACTTGACCATTTGTACTTCTCATCGAGATTTTTAATAAAAAAGAGCTTTTCTTTCTTAAGAGTTTCGATCACCGAGTAGTGCGTCATATCTACTCTCTCCTAGGCCATTCCTTGGTGCGTAATATCCTTGGGCCCGTCTAGGAAACCCTTGTTGAACATTGGTGTGTTATATCCTTGGTTCATCAAGTCCGGTAAATCAAAGGTCTTCCGCAGCCTTTGTGCGACCTATCGCTCCACATCCCTTGGCAGCTTGAGCTCACGCTCGTTGCGCAAGGCTTATCCCCCTTACTCCCTTGTTGCGCCGGTTTTGGGTTTTTGATCTTGACCAAGATCTTATCAAGTGCTATCAGAGCAACACAACAAGCTGAGTAAATTCTATATTTTTCCTTTTAAATTCTCATTTAAGTTTTATGTATTAAGTCCTTTGATAAATCTGCCTTGACTTTTGTTTAATATTGCGTTTAAGAACATTTGATCTGGCCACATCTTTGTGTTTTAATGGCAGGTACCGAAGAAAAATCCAAAGAGACGTCACGCCAGACCCGCCTCATAAAACAATTGACAACACACATGGAACAGATGATGAACACCCGGTTCAAAAACATGCAAGTCGGGTTAAGGACTGGTATGCGTGAGAGTGTGCGTGAGGAACTTCAGCAGCTGCTCCCTGAACATCGACCGGAACAACGATGTGCGCTGTTTCCAGAACAGCTCAGGCAAGATCATCGAGAACTAAGTCCAGAAATGTGCGATCATGTTCCAGGAAGACATGGTGCGCCCTCTACAAGAAGAAGCCGTGAACGCCAGACATACTATGGTGATGAAGCCGCGTCCCAATTCTACCAAAGCAGTGACTCAAACCGCAACTATCCTAGGCATCAAAGGCGTGTTACTGAGATCATGCCACCACCTCACGACCACTTTAGCGGTCTTAAGCTCAAGATTTCATCATTTCATGGTAAAAATGATCCAGCCGCATATCTGGAGTGGGAGCAAAAGATTGAACTGGTTTTCAATTGCCAGTTCTACACCGAAGTCAACAAAGTCAAGGTAGTCGTGACCGAGTTCTACGACTATGCACTCAGTTGGTGGGACCAGCTCATCACGTCTAGGAGAAGAAATGGAGAATACCCAATCGAGACTTGGCAAGAACTTAAAGCGGTCATGAGGAAATGGTTCGTGCCCAGCCACTATCACCGAGACATTCACCAACGTCTATGATTGCTACACCAAAGAAGCTGAAGCGTGGAAGAATACTATCAAGAAATGGAAACCCTTCTCCTAAGGGCTGACGTTCTGGAAGATCGAGAAGCTACTATGTCCCGATTCCTTGGAGGTCTTAACCGAGACATCCAGGACCGTTTGGAATTACAACACTACGTTGAGCTAGAGAAAATGCTACACATGGCCAAACTGATCGAGCAACAACTCAAGAGGAGATCTTCCACTCGACCCACTTATGGAGCAAGTGACACCAACGCTAAATCTGCTTATAACCACGACTTCAAGCCCACTTATCCTCAGGAAACCAAGATATCCACGTCCAAGGATGAAGTCCATCCGTTCACAACCACCCAAGATAAATGCAAGACCATTGAGCGTTCCACCCAAACCCGCGACATCAAGTGTTTCAAGTGCCATGGTATGGGACACTATGCCAGTGAATGTTCCAACAAAAAGGTGATGATCCTCATGGAAACTGGTGACGTGGAGACTGAAGATGAGGAACCAAAAGAAGACATTCCCTCAGATGAAGGTGAAGAGCGACCAGTCCCTGGTCAATTATTAGTGGCTAGACGATCTCTAAGTGTCCAGCCCAAGATGGATGAACAAGAGCAGCAAGAGAACTTGTTTCATACAAGATGCATAGTGCAATGCAAGATTTGTAGCCTTATTATTGATGGAGGAAGCTGCACCAACGTTGCTAGTGAAGAAATGGTGAAGAAGCTTGGACTGAGCTTAATGAAACACCCTAAGCCCTATCCGCTTCAATGGCTGAATGATTCTGAAGAAATGACAGTCACTAGTCAAGTGATGGTCCCATTGTCCATTGGGAAATATGAGGATGAAGTTCTATGTGATGTTTTACCAATGGAAGCCGGTCGCATACTTCTTGGAAGGCCATGGCAATCAAACCGCAAGGTAACCCATGATGGCTTTACTAATCGCCATTGTTTTTTGTTTAAAGACAGGAAGATTACCTTGATCCCTATGACGCCTCAAGAAGTTTATCAAGACCAGTTGCATTTGATACCACACAAGCAACAAAATGATAAGGTCAATGGTCAAAAGGGTAAAACAAACTTCTTCATCAAAGCTGGAATAGCGGATTGAGGTCAAATTTTTTTCAAGAATGAGTGAATGATATGATCCTGACCAAGGTTGGACATACAGACGTCCATAAACCATTATGTCCCATGACCAAGTCCCAAACCAGCAAGCTTGAGGACATCCCAGGAGGTTATCTGAAGACCATACGGACTAAGATGTGACCATGACCAAGGACGACCAAGACTGCACCTACCTAAGCCGGTATGTTAAGTTTAATTCAAGCTATTTGAATTAAGTAAATGGGAAATTTGTATATCTTGGTACTCTTTTTCCTTAGTGAGTTTTTTTCTCATTGGGTTTTTTCTCACTAAGTTTTTGATGAGGCTTGGATATAGCATTTTGTTGGATTGAACTTAGTATTTTCGGCCCGGCCCATTTTCTATCTTTTTCTTTCTTGTCTTTTGCATTAAATAAAGTAGTTGGTAGTTGGGGGTTGGGAGTTAGTTCCTTAACTTTCCTCCTTGCATGGCTTTGCATATTCTTGGAGTGTGTTCCGAACATGCAAGCCTTCTAGCTTTTTCCATTTCCTTCTCTATATATAGATGGCTTGGCCATTTGTACTTCTCATCGAGATTTTTAATAAAAAAGAGTTTTTCTTTCTTAAGAGTTTCGATCATCGAGTAGTGCGTCATATCTACTCTCTCCTAGACCCTCTCTTGGTGTGTAATATCCTTGGGCCGGTCTAGGAAACCCTTGTTGAACCTTGGTGCGTCATATCCTTGGTTCATCAAGTCCGGTAAATCAAAGGTCTTCCGCAGCCTTTGTGTGACCTATCGTTCCATATTCCTTGGCAGCTTGAACTCACGCTCTTTGCGTAAGGTATATCCTCTTTACTCCCTTGTTGTGCCAGTTTTAGATTTTTGATCTTAACCAAGATCTCATCAATGGTCTTAATTTGAGAAGATATTTAGATGACTATTTCGTTCTCTCGCATCTTTTTAAATCTTTTTCAATGATTTGATCTGTTTACATATACAAAAAATACTTCTAAATACATAAAACTACATCAATTAAATAATCAATTAAAAACTAGACAAAAATCATTTTAAATATTGATATATATCAATTAACCAGGAATGTTTTTAACCTAAAAAAACTTAATTATGTGAGAAAATGAAACTGCATGATAGTTGTAGTCCTTTTTGCACCAAAAATTTTAGAATTTTTTTTTTCTACAGCTTATTTTTACTGTTTAGAAAGTTTTAGAAATAATTATACAACAATAAAATCTAGAGACACTTAAAAAAATCTCACAGTCTAAAAGCATCTCAATGAGATTTTATTATTACTTCTAAACTATATTTTTAAAGTAAAACATTTCTAATAATATTTTATAATCTACGATTAAAATTTAAAAACAAATGATCCTAATTTGGAGTAAAACTATTTATTTTTCTATCTTTATAATAGAATTTTTGTTTCAGAGTAATTTTTTAATTTTAGTATGCTGTTATTTTGTATATTTAGAAAAATAAAATGTCTTCAGTTTTGTTTAGGTTTTTTTTTTTTAGATAATAAGATTTCCTGCAAAATGAATAGACACATCAAATTCAGAAAATACCAATACCACGGAGTAATTTTTTTTTATTGCTCTTTAATCAATGATAAGAACATTGTAAGGAACTAACTTTAGCAAATTACATATATCATATAGCTTCTTGCCTTTTTTAGTGTTCTTTAGAAAAATGGTTTTTAAAAATAAAAATAAATGAGCCTTATAATAATTGGGCTTTTATCTCTGTTCGGGTTCATAATTGAAAAAGAAGAGAGCTCAGTAACAAGGCCAAATCAAATCCGAGAAATCAGAGTAGTACAATGGACCCAACCATCGCAAAGCCTAAAACTTCACAGCTCAGTTGTCTGTACTGTGGCAGGGTACTATTCTACCACTAGCCCATTGGTGCTACTTGTATTATTTTTTTCCTTTTTTGTTTAATCAAGATCATTGTCTCTCTCCTTGCTTTTTCTTTGGACATACATATACGAGATTGTTTTACTGCGCTCATGGGATCATACAATGAGTCCATGATGATAATTGTCCGAGACCATCTAATCTATAAAGAAAAACATGGCTCCACTGTAGAGTGATTCACCTTCATTTTGACACTTAGGTCTACTTTCTGCCTATTGAAATTTTACTATAATTAGAATCAATATTTTTCATTTTTGGGTCAGTGTTAAAAAGTTTATTATCTCTTTTATTTTCACGCTTCAACAATTAAAATTAAAGTTACGTTACAGTGTAGCTAACATAACTTAAAATAAGCAAAGTCGAAATGATAGATAGGGACAACAAAAAGATATTGATGATGACGATAGCGGATTTACGAATTTAGGGCAACATATGTTGTGTTGTCAGATACTTCCTCCGGTAGTCGAAGATTGCGTTTTCTTTCGTATCACCACTACCATGGAACTTAAGTTCCACCTGATGCACATAAGCATTAGGATTAGTAAGAAAGTAAACATGATATTAATAGCAGAGAGCTCCAAGTTTTACATGTCTAAGATTCAAATGATTCATGTAAATGCCGTCCATATATCAGTTGACGTATAACTTGAGACCAACAAAGACATTTGGGCACAAGAAGTGAATATGTGTGATTACCTTACATGGAAATAACACAATAGGATGGCAATCAGAACCAGAACCCACATCCAGGAAGATGGCAGTAAACTCATATGCATTTTCAGTAAACTCATTTGTTCTGTTTAAAAACTATAACTATATATAATTTGTACAAAAAGCAAAAATAAAAAATTAAATAAAATTAAAAAAATGAGACAATGGCTCCATAAAAGAACAGGCTTGCAGTTTTTCTATTTACTATAATACTTAGAAATGACTACTTTAAAAATCTTGAAAAATGACTGAAGTTACATTTTGTGAAAAGAGGTTAGCAAACTCTACTAGATATTTAATTTGTAATTTGTGGAATTTAAAGATAAAAAAAAAATCTGAATGTTCTACTCTTATATATATATATATGTCCCTTATTTGGGTGTTTTATGAATTATCAGAAAATGATTTTTGAAGAAGATAACAATATCATCAACAACATTTTGAAGGAACAAACAACATCAAAACTATGTGAACACCATTCGAAGTTGGCAAGTCATGTTCACAACAATCAAATTCTCTTTTAGAAAGCGAAAATGTAATATGTGTGCACATATTTTAGCTCGAAATTTACAAAAAGTTGTTAGCCAATATCGAGATAAAGGAAGAAGGAGAAGAAGTTTCCCCATGCCTAACATTTTAACCGATCTTTGGAGTGAGTTAAAAGCTCTCATTTAAGCTGTAACTGGCTGAGCTCAAATAAGCTTTTCTGGAACTAAACTCCATATATTGTGAAAACAACATATACTTTTTGATTATCCCTACTTTTTTTAAAAAAATTGAAAAATGTTTTACTCTTGAAAAAAGGTCAGTTTAAAAACATTGTTATCTCTAATACCAAATTAAGACACTCTAATTTTGCAACCTTTAACCTAACCAAACGTGAATTACACACATTTTCCCACTTTTCAAATGATAATCAATTCATTAAAAACAATTTTATAATCTATAGTTATATATAAAAAATCAAACCTAAAAACCAAAGAGTCTCAGCAACAAAATAGAAACAAAACAGTAGAAATATTCTTAAACTTTTTTAATAATATTAAAAAAAAAAATTTGATTAACGGTTATCCAAATCCTTCTAGTTTGTTAATATTGTTAGAAAAAAATTGATTTTGCAACAACTATATATCATCGCTCATAATTTATTAATCAGTTCAAGTTCAAATGTGCTGCCATATCTAAAAAAAGCTTTGGATGTCTTTCGAAATGCTAGTAAAACAAAACTGAAAACCACAAATGACATATTTATGGCTCTAAACTCTGTAAGGACATGCATCATGTACTGGCCTTGTCTTTATTTAGAAACACCTTTCGTCCTATAAATTGAGAAAAAAACACAAATAAACAAGTATTCATTTATCCAATTTCCAAGATACAATAATACAGAAAAACAAAAGATAAAAAAGCTAGAAAACAAAAAAAAAATGGCTGCATACAAGAAGAGTCTTTTCTTAATAGTTACAATAATGATTATATCGTTAATGTTTTGTGGAACTGGAGAAGCAAGAAAATATTTAGGTTATGGAGGTATAGCAAGAGGGGACAGAATTCCACCATGCGGCTTTAAGAGTCTAAGTTCATGTGTTAAAACTCCGGTTAATCCTTACCATGCTGGTTGTGAGGGATTTAAACATTGTCGTCATGTTCCTCCTACTAAACACTAAATCACCTTCTACTATATATGAAGTCTTATTATTTTATTCCGTTCTGTTTTTTTAATGTGAATTTCTTAATTAATTTTATCATTGTAAGATTCTTTACATGTTTTTGTAACTTGGAAAATGTAATTGTGATTTCTCAATAAAACTATAAAATTTATGTGTTCGTATTCATGCATTTATTTAAATTTTTAGATGTATGTCTTTATTCCTTTTTAATAGAAGAAAAAACTTCTAGTCAAACATGTTTGGAGCTGGTTTCATATTGATTTTGGAATTGACATTCTGTTCCATTCTTGCATTTTGAAATTTTCAAAATTTCCCATCAAACGTCGACTAATGTATTTTTTGAGACTGCAGGGACCAGGAGCCAGGCCTAGGTTTGGTGGTGCATGCTGAGCAATTACTAAATTAATTTTATGATACATTCGCTTATGTGACTGCGAATCAGTGGAGAGTGTAGAGAAGAGAGACAAAAACTGTTTGTTTTGAAGTACCAAGCTGGCAACTCTTTGTACATATTCGGTTTAAACTCAAATTAACAGAAACAGATTTCCAAATTGGCTCAGCTAGTAATCCAAATGGAACCAAAAATATAAAGTTCGTTTCAACGTTCTTCGTATTAATAATAATGAGTAGATTTGATACAACACCCAAAATTGGACTAAACCGGAACGACGCCAGTAGAGAGCTAAACCAATCAATTCTCTTTTCAGAGATCATCGATTACACATTCACATTTATCTTCCAGTATCTTCACAGCTTCAGTGAAGAGAACATCTGGTGGCAGTGATCCAGTGGACTCAATTCTGACTGAAAACACACAAATAAGAAACTCTATTAGGGTTTTTTTTCAGATCATGAGTTGCAGAACAAATAAAAATGGCCTTTTTTTTTCTCTTTCTCTTCTTACATATAAAATGGTTCTTGACACTGCGCAAATCCACCAAATCTGCCAAATCATGGTCTCTTATGCATTCCTTACACATTGTGCAATTGCGAGGCTGTGCTACCGTTGCCCTTTTCATACCTGTTAGTACACCACAAGTCAGTACGAAATCAAAATTCAGAGAGTTGTTGTGCATCCAAGTTTCATGAGAACTTCCTGTAGTTACTCAAAAGCACATAAGAAGTTTTTTTGAAGGAAGTTTTGCGAAGGCTTTTAGTTTACCATTGCCCATATCTTCAATGTCAAAAACATTCTGTGGGCAGGCTTTTATGAGTCTTTCAGCATACTCATCCTCAAGTTCCCCTAGTAGAACAACCTAAGATAGTATAAACAAAACCATTACGAGAAAGATTAGAATGAGGCAATGTAAACACAAATAGCTTTTTCCCCAGCGATTGAGGTAATAAACTTCTCACCTCAGGAAGCATTCGATACCAAGCAGTCCCTACTGATGACCATTTTGCATGTGTTTTACCAATGCCTTTCACCGCATGTGCCTCAAGCTCAATTTCCTACATAAAGAAGATGAAAATTAAGAAGAGGCAAGTGTTTGGTTTATCTCTCATCGCATGTAAATTCTTCTTAAGTGTAACGATTTAAGAAGAAGAGAATACATAGAAGCGGTACCTGTCCAGGGCTGAGTTTTACTATCAAGATATCGAGGTGGCTCGGAGTAATATGATTATCAACGAATTCAGGTAAAGAATCTTGGCTACAGCTGAATGAAGTGTAATTCTTTGGCTTTGAGGTTGAACCTCCTGATTCTTTGAGGAACTCACTTCCATTTGGTAACCATTGCAATTCACTAGTTAAAACTACATACATATGACACACCTTTCATGAGACATCAAGCTGACAACAAAACAAGGAATTTTCTGATGCTAACTAAAAGAAGAGAACATTACCTTGAAGACGTGATTCACCTTTTGTATAGCTTCTGACAACGATCTTTAAGCTCATCAGTTGTTCCTTCTAAGGAGAAAACCTGATCCAACCAATCAAAATAATAAAAAAACAAATAAAAATCTTTCAAATCCCAAAAATTTAAATGGAAAGAAAACTGAATACATCCCTAAAGAGGAAAAAGTAGTTTACCTGTTTTTGAAACATTGGTGAATCCTCGAGGTTGATAAATGCCGCCATTGTTAAGACAATAAAAAAAAAAAAAAAAACCGAAGAAGCTTCGGACCAAAAGTGTACGAATTGAGTTAAGACACTACCAAACAAGTAAACCCTATAATGCTGCCTTTCGCTTTCTTCTTCGATTCTAAATGGATCTCGCGAGATCCAGAGGCGTTTTTTCCAGCTGTTTAATGTTGTTTTTGATTTGCTTAAACTGGGAATTAATTTTCTTTCAAAGACATCCCCTCATTTTATTATTCATTATAAAAACGGCAGAAAATAGTATCAGATGACAAAAACCACCCCTATGAGCCGAGAGACACCGTAATGAGAGGAAATGTTATGGTAATAATAACATATTAAGTTATGTCACCACAAAGTCAACCAACATATTAGTTTTTAGAGAACAACTCCCACTTGTGAGATATCTGATGTTATAAATCTAGTAAGAAGAATCGTTCCATGAATTTATCTTTAATCTCATCTCTCAATGGCAGATCCTTCTTCATCTTCCTCAAGCTCTTGGAGAATACTGACATTCAGAGATGTCCAAATCCAAAGAATGTTTGGATGTGCAAGTTGCTCCACCATAGAAATATAAAATAGATCCTCGAAGGAGAAAGAGAATATATGTTGTGTATTAATTTTTATTGATACTTAAGAATCAAGAGTCAATAATTAAAAATTTAAGTAAGGCTCAATTTTTAGTCAGTTTTTTCCAACATTTGAGAAAATAAACAGCTGGAATGAATTATGATTGATCTTTGGACTAAAAAATGTAAATTAAATTCCAAAAAATCATTTATAGAGTCGAGTAAATTAGTTGTCATATGTAATTACTGACCCAAATAGAGTGACAAAGTCTCACATATAAATGTTCTAATAAGAATTGATATCCTAGAATGACATGAAACTGCTACTAGTCTAAGGCACATATGAAGCATGGTAGACAGGTTGGGTCTAAAGAAAGAATCGGCGTAAATGAAAAGGAACATAAATTGATAATGGTCAAACCGAGGAATCAAAGTTTTTTGAATGATCTCCAAAAAAAGACATTAAACTTGACAAAGAAAAAAACTTTAGAGCATGAGAAAAGAAATATATCATAATATATGTCATGCGTGAAAAAAATAGCAAAAAGTAAACTGATGTTTTTTTGTATGCAATATATAGTTGATATTATGAATGAGAAAAAGATGGTAAAACAAAGTCTATTGAAAAGTGTACAAAATAAATGATTGACCAAATTGGAAATAGGCAATAGACACAAAAATGGAAATTTCTAACAAAGAAAAAAGTATTTGGACCAGTAGTCCATACGAATAAAGGGAATAAATATGAACGACCCTATGTGGTAGATGCAAGTACTTTCAAGTTCCTTAATAATAAAAAGACTTGATTTATGCAACCCATTAGATAATGATACTTTCCATTATAAATATCCATGAATGATACAATCTTAGAAGGATTGATGATATTATGTTCTTGGGAATTCAAGGTATTTGATCGAATTAAGACAAATTTCTTACATGGTGTATTATCAGAAAATATTATAAAATGAGTTAATATACATATGTGTATTTATCAAAATATCATGGATCACTAAAATCTAAAATTTAGACATCATTCAAACAACAAGATCCATGCACTACATAATAATGGCGATGCAATTTCTACAATTTCATTCAAATAAAGATTTGATAGACATATTCACAAATGTGTTACTTTCAAGAAATCATTTCATCATATTGGATTACATAATCTCAAGGATTTTGAATGATATCTTTATGAGTTGGAGTATTGAGTGTTGCACTCATTTTCCTTTAATTATGATTTTTTCATTAGGTTTTTCTTGTAAAGTTTTTACTGAAACAGCATCTTAAGCGCATTATAAACTACTTTCCAAAAGGAGTATTATAAATATTATATGTGGATGTTCATTAAAGGAGTACTATCTATTTTTACTTATTTTCCAATTATTAGTTAATCTTCAAGATAGTCCTAAACCTTTGTATTACATCTCTATATAAAAGATTTTTATTACTCTTGGAATAATACGCACAAAAATCTTATATTTTCTCTTTCTATTCATTGGTGGAGCTTCCCTCTCTTCTATACAAAACCTTCAAAAACTGAGTTTGTTGGAGATGTCTTGTTGCACAAGTCTGCATATCATCCCAATCAACATAAATTGAGCTTCACTATCTCACCTCTACTTTAGACATTGCCCCCGACTGAAAACATTTCCAGAGATTTCAACGAATATTAGTTATCTTAAAATAAAAAAGGCACATCAATCACAGAGGTTCCTATATCAGTCAGGTCATGGAGTAGAATTGAAGAAATTTGCATGGACTGAGGTAAAGAGATTGATTCATATTCCTTATATTTTGGATGCGCTATGCTTTGCCTTTCCTAAACCAAGCATTCACCTCAACTTCCCTAATTGCTTGAAGCTAGAACAGAATGCCCGAGAAATGATCCACCAATCTGTTTTTGATGTTGCCATCTTACCTGGAGGACAAGTGCCTGCATACTTCACTCACCGCTATAATGGTAACAGCGGTAGTGATCTTTTGACATTCGATGGATCTGTCAGTTTTTAAAGCTTTAAGGTATGTCTTGTGTTAGCAGCAGGGAATAGATTCGAAAGTTCAGACATCTTTCTACACAAGCTTCCATGGCGATCCCATAAAAAAGTATTACACACTTTATGTCGAAGAGCTTAACGTGGATCATATTAGTATGTTTGAGTTTGTTTTGCCACCTGATTACGATGGTCCGACAACATATTTGCGAGGTCGTCGTAGTACGACCAAATTGATGAAGTTTGACTTTAATTGTAACTATCGTTGCAAAGTTCTGGAGTGTGATGTGCAATTCTTGGAGGCTCGTCAATCTCCGAGTACTGCTAAAAGATCCAAGACACATGTGTGAAGCTTTATAAATTGTTCATTTCATCATATGTTGTTAGAAGATTTCAGAAACTACAGTGCATGATATATGCGATTTTGTATATATGTTTCATTCAATATATACTTTTGATTAGTACTGATAATCTCAACATTTAGGTCAAAACAAAAATATGATATTTTAAAATTTTTAGGGAAGTGCTCGTGTTGCAAGAATATGTAGTATAAGGATATTTTAAATTTTTGTTCGCTGTATCACCACCAAACATGTGTTAATTGCATATTGTTTTTTTAAAAAAAAAAGAAACATGAGCATAAATGAATTACCAAGTTAGACAAACAAAAACACAGTCCAAGAAGGTAAGAACCAAACTAAATTGTGGAATTTTTCCAAGAAAATATAATCAAACTTTATATCTATAAAGAATGAAAGATATACTTGATAAACCCCGAGTTTTATAATTGAAAATTGTACTGATTTTATGAGTATCTCCATCAAATATTTTTACATGCACTATGTTGAAAGTATATTTAAATTTATTTTTAGAATAAATCACACATTTTAGAAATTGAATCCCAAGTATATTTAAATTTATTTTTACTAATCTGTATTACCACTCGACTAAAAGAGTTTCTCCTATGAAAACCAAATTTTAGCCACCAAAATTGAGATTTAATCAAAAAAAGAAATTTCGTCAACAGTATAAGAATTTAGAATAATTTGGTTATGTATGTACAAAACTCTTTTTAGGTAAAATTTACATTCTTATCAAATTTATTAATGGTTTAGTTTTATTTTGATTCTTATTATCCCTAAACCGAGAAGCTATATATTATAAAACTCTAAAAGTATTATAAACGTAGTATCTTTTTGCTATATATTAGTATTAATTTACTCGTATTGTTTTATTTCAAAACATAATTTACAAGTTTAATCTGGGCTTGAATATCCATGATACTCTTTTGTTTTGCTTTACGTAGTGGACCGTAGGAAACATTTATTTTCTATTTTTTATTTTTTTAGGTTCTAGCTTCTGTATCCTTAAAATCTAATTTATACAAAACCGAATTTTGTAAAAATCCAGAATATTATTATATGATGTATGGATGATTTTATTCCAGTGTAAAAAAAAAAAAGTTTTATTTTTACAGAATATTATATTTTGCGAAGGCCACCAATTAAAGCAAAAAGAAAAAGTTTGTACCATCATTTCATCTTTTGACAATTTGTCAAATATATCCAACGGTAATTAAAACTCTCTATCTTTCTCTCACTTCCATTATTATTATTATCGAAAAATTCCCCACTAGAAGAAGCATACGATTCTATCCTCTCATTCATCTCATCTTCTTCTTCTTCAATTCACCAAACATGGAAGCTCTAATTCACCATTTCACTCTCCTCTCCGACCAAGCTCTCGTGGACAAAACATTCGACCCTTCCACAATCGAAGACCTCATGTGTCTCTTCGAAGTCGATTCCTACAAAGCTTGGGCAGCTCTCGAAGCAGAACAGCAACAAGAGCTCGAAGCAGCTGAAGAATCTCTCCGTGAAGCCGAACTAGAACTCGATCGGTAAAATCTTCATGCCCTTTTCTACCTTTAAGTCTATTAGTTTTCACTGTTCCTAGATCTGAAACTTGTGAATGTGTTTTAGGGATATGGAGTGGGGAATGGAGGAGTACAGGCGGACGTTGGAGGAGATGGAGAGGATGGAGGCTGCGGAGCTGAAAGAGCTTGAGGAGAAGGCAGAGAATGCTCGGAGAACGGGAAATTTACTGGAGAAAGCTGCTACGATCGCCGCGAAACGGCATATCGCGGCGGCGATGGGATCAGCTGCCGCGTCTATGAGATCTGCTTGGAAGACAGCATCTGGAAATAAAGTTCATCCATCTTGATCGAGATTCGGGTCTTGAAGTCGAAAGACAAGAAGTAAGTAAAAGTGTGTTACGTTCAGCGTATAGTGATTGTGATAAGATTACGACAACATGACATGACGATGATGATCAATGCATGGGTCCATGGTGAACAATATTATATTATATTAAATAATTATTTCTTTTATTAGACTAATCGGAAGAGCTTTTTTTTTTATTTTGTAACATGAAATTAGTATCATCAATTGTTGGCCACATAAAAATTTCGTCGGATTCACATAACAAGCTAGGACATTTACAAGTATTTCAGCCCCATATCATCACACAAGAGAAACCTTCTAGTTTTTTTTTTTCATATATACGAGATTCGGTATGAAGTTGAAGGAAGCCTTGAGTCACTTGACAAGATTTGTAACCATGGCCAAGTGGAAGGATTGTGAACAGGTTGTATCAGAGTATTCGAGTCACTCTCAAATACAACTTCACCAAAACTTAAATTGCTTACAAAATTAACTGCCCAAACAAGACCCATTGCTTCAGCTTCCAAAATATTGATGGCACGTCGATAGACCTTTGCTACGATCCATTTAACATGTCCCAAACTGTCTCTGAATCCGTGGCTTTAAACAAGAAGAGACAACCCCACCACCACCAGATTCGTAAATAAGAATGGGAGACGAAACAGGTATCCTAAATCAAAACATTTATCTTACATATTTGCAGCTGCATGACAACATAAATGCGATGTAATCGATATTTGTAATTACATAATCTGCATTTATATACATGACATTTGAATACCCAAATAAAAGATGCAAGGCTCAATTTTTACTTCGCACATAATCAAACTTAGTATAGCTTAAAAGTAATACTATTTCTCACCATACGACATATGTATGTCATATACACAGGCGTATAAGCCAAACTTTAGTTTTGGTTTAAACAAGGTTTAGGTTTGGTTTGGTTTGATTTCATTTAATTTTAAATTGATTTTTGGTTTAAGTTTAAAATTCGAGTATACTAAATCGTTATTTGATTAAAATTGATGTTTCAAATGGTGAACTAAGCCTATGACAGTCCGTGAGTTTAGTGAAACAAATGGGTAGTAAGCCAACAAAGAAGAAGAGTCAAGAGTTTTTTGCACACCATTTGAAACATATATTAAATCGATCATACTTGGTTTTAGTAATCATCTATATTCTTTTGATCATGATTCATGCATCTTAAAGATTGATCTTACTATCCGGGTCTATAACTCAAGACGTGGTGAATATTGATGAAGGATTTCTTAGGGCAGAACTTAAGAATGAAATGAGGAACACAAACAAAAAAGGAGTTGAATATTTAGAATGAAACAACATTGCACAAAACATGAGCTTACACTTCGGGGCAAGCAGTGATATGCTTTGCCCTTAATGTTTTATTTGGAAGCAAAAGAAACTTGAACATAAACATACACATATGTAATTGTCCTCATACCAAATGAATACAAAAGTTACACTTGGTAACTGTATGAGGTTATTTCAAACAATTTCTTTGTAGCAATGGCAGTGTTTGGTGGCTCCCTCAACAATTCCTTTACAGACTGCTTGCCTCCCGTATTTGGCCACGCAACAGTGGCAGCAATCGTTATTGGAACCCGTGAACGGCTCCTCGGAGAACGTAGGATTTTTGCATCCTTGTGGAAGGCATCTTACCCTGATGTTCATATCCTCAATTTTGAGGATTTCTACATGTTGACATATTCATCAAGATCATCAGCGCAAGATAGCTACAAATGATAATAGAGGACTTCATTAAATTAATACCGGTTGAAACCATCAAGATGACAAGCAAGAAAACGGTGAAGGTGATGGAGTTAAGCTTATTCAGAGTCTAGTCTAGTCCATGTTTTGACCTTTTCGATGTTTGTTGTTAAGACAACAGTATTTGATAAGATGTTCATTTTCAGGTGTATCCGGTGAAAAGCGAGAGCTCCAATCTCGGTGATGGATATATGAGGATAAAACATATCCATCTTCAGATTCCTGCAGATCATTACGCTTATAATAACTTCCATAAGACACTTGGTTCTGGCAAAACTTACGGCATTGGTGGTTCACGAAACACCATAGAGATGGGATTTCATTCAGCGTTCGAAGCTAATAAGGAGAATGAAGCATTAGCCACAAACTGGAAACCCAAAGATTGTTATTGATCTTGAAGAAACTCCTCCCACAACAGAGGATGCAGATTCTGTTAGCTATGTTACTTTGAGAAAACCTGAAACAAAACCGTCATCTTTGACTGATCAATCCGACAGCATCATCATACTAATATTTTAATGGTTTTTATTTGATTATATTAAATTTTAAAATATTATATTATTAGTTAAATATTGAACCAACAATATTACGACATATAACATAGAATTTTTTAAGATAATTTCTAAAGTCTCTTTATACTGAGATATTGTTAACCAAAAGTTTCTTAATTTTATTTTTTATTTTTCTAACTAGATGATACTTTCAAATTATCGCTAATGTAAATGCTCTAATTGACCATGTGCTTTAATCTTGATAAATTTTGGTTATCGGGGATCTTGGAGATTAAGTAAAATTTTCCGTTGGAAAATATCTTTATAATTGTTTTCAAAAAAATTTGTAATAGAATGGTAATATTTTGGATGAAAAAAATGTTTAATTTTTACTTTTTCCAGTTTTAAATTTCCAAAAAAGAAGTAATCATTAATCTGTCCATCTAAAAAGAAAAAGAAAATGCGAAAGAGTTCGTAGTCCAGTGGTAAGCGGGGGCGGAAGTCCCTCCACCTGGGTTCGAGTCTCCGGTAGCACCTTAGGTGATGGGAACAAGTAGTATAGTTGGTAAGTCGCTACCTCTAAAATTCTCAATATCACTACTTAGTCAGAGTTCAATTCCTGCACCTTATCCATGATGGATCATTTACCTGTATGGATGTGGTATAACCACCGGGCTAAGTATTAAAAAAAATAGTATTTACTATAGTAAAAATGGTAATTCAAAGCACATCCCATTATGGAAATTTTCCCAATAAAGAACTAAATCGGAATACGTAAAAAAAGGAATTAAAAAAAATGAGAGATGAGAAGGAAGTAGTATAAATTAAAGAGAGGAAGATGCAAAAAGGCTCTCTCTCTCTCTCTCCGTGTAATTCACTTTCTTTCTTACAAGATCAATATGGGAGGAACAAAACGTAAAATAGAGATTGAGAAAATCGAAAACAAAACAGTAAAATCGGTTACTTTCACTAAAAGACGTAACTGTCTCTTCCGCAAAGCTGCTGAGCTATGTCTTCTCTCTTCCGCGTCTCAAATTGCAATCTTAGCGACTCCTCTTTCTTCCAAGTCTCACGCTTCTTTCTACTCCTTTGGCCATTCCTCTGTGGACCACGTTGTTTTCTCCCTGCTCAACAATACGTCTCCTCTTCGGACAGGCCAAGAGAACAAGTCAAGATCAGGGTTTTGGTGGGCTTTGATAGATCCGAGAACATCGACGAGTTGAAAGAAGCGACCGATGCAATTTCGAGGATGTTGAACAATGTGAAGCTTCAAAAGAGATGAAGGTTTAGTTATTCATCAAGAGGAGGTTCTTCAGCTTCGTAACACGAAGACGAACAACAACGAAGAGACGGCGAATCAAATTATTAAATTCCAAAGAACATCTGGTTCTGATAGTTTGGTAGAGAATGAGGACGATTATCTTTCTATTGATGATATTCTTAATGATGTTAAGATTGATACATTTTGATTTGATGATGTTCTTTTAATCTCTAGTTTACGTTTATATAGCTAATCTAGCCGTGTGTTTATTTATCTATTTTGTGTTTTCGTATGTGGAGAAAAACAAAACTAAAACTGAAATAGAACTTATCAACGAAAGATTATATGTTTACAGTAAAATCAATAAGTACGCGTTTCGTATCTCGTAACTCTCTTAATCACTTTTCATAACCAGCGGCTGTTGTTTGGACTCTGAAGGTATTTGACAAGGACAAGATGCGTAAACTTGCCTGATCCATATTCATTATTATGTATGTCATTATTTGTCTGTATCATTCTATTTATAGCAAGAGAACTATATTTGATTTATGATCCTAAATGCTTACCCAAAGCATATGTATTATCGGTGTTCTGAGATAAATTCAAGATTGTCAATTGGTAAGAGAATAAGGTTGACAACCCATGGTCATCCGATGGAGAAAGCACCGATGTGGAACTTTAAGTAGATTAGCCAGAACTGAAATCATTCTCTTTAATTAGGTCACGTGTCTAATTATATTTATGTTACTTCATGCCCAAGTCACGGCAAGTAGGCTTCCCCCCAACAGTGGTTTCGAACAAATTATCTTTCCAGATTCACGATCCCTACATGTCTCCATGGCGAACTATTTTATAACCTCCGCCCTCACAAATCTTCATCTTAATGATTCATTTTTGTGCATTATCAATTCGTAGCCACATCACTCAACAAACATAGGAGTAAGGAGATGATATAGGGTGTTACTTCGTCCGCAAGGAACCATCTATACGTAATACGGATAGGGCTTTGACATAAAAGAAAACTCGAACAATGTCAGAGTAGTAAATCAAGTTCATGGTAACTATCCTGGAAATCAATGGAACAAGTACAAAAGAAGAAAAAAGTTAAGAAATTGAGTAATGAGAAGGGAGTAATATATAAGAGAGGAAGGTGCAAACAATCTATCTCTCTCTCTCTCTTCATAACTCACTTTCTTTCTCACGATATCAATATGGGAGGCACAAAACGTAAAATAAAGATTGAGGAAATCGAAAAGAAAACAGTAAAATCGGTTGCTTTCACTAAACGGCGTGACGGTCTCTTGCGCAAAGCTGCTGATCTCTGTCTTCTCTCTTCTGCATGCGTCTCAAATAGCAATCTCTCTTCTTCCAATTCTCACGCTTCTTTTTACTCCTTTGGCCATTCCTCTGTCGATCACGTTTCGTTTCCTCTCTGCTCAACGGTAAGTCAATTCTTCCGACATACCTAGTGAACAAGTGAAGATGCGTATGTTGATTTTGCCTAAATAGTCTCTTGTATATATATCTACTTTTGTAGTTTCCGATGGAATTGATCATTCCACCCAGTATTCTCAAAAAGACAAAGTTTATTTCTTTTTGTTGTTGAGTAAACTTACTGAAAGAAATCATCATATATTAGTGTTTTATATCATTGTAAACGGTATCAATTTTTCAAGTTAATAGCAATGTTTAGACGTTTAAAACACACAAAAGATTATTCTTTCGTAATTTCAATTTTATTTCAAAAATATTAGTACATACAGTATCTTCTATGCTCAACCCAACCTAAAGGTGAGGCACATTGAGTGGCACAAATCTACTCATAACAATAATATACGAAAATTTGTTTTGAAGTATAAGATCCTAAATGTTAGTGTACAAAAGGACTACAGAGCAATACGAGCCAAATCCCTCAAGTCTTTTTATGGCTTATCAACAGTAAGAAAGAATATCGACCGAGTCAAATCATGAAACCATTTGATCTGAAGGGAAGACGAACGATCTCTCTCTATACTTTTTCAGGGAATACCTTAAGGAGGAAATCAGTGAACCGTTTAGAATAAAGCGTAGGTTCGATGGCTGAAATTGTCATAGGATCGTACTGCATTGATTTGCAAGTATGTTCCATTTTCTTTTTCATGTTGTACTCTTGCAGGATGTCGATGATGCCCATGTAAACAACCACATCATATACTTCAAAGAGTTCGACTGTTCCTGATTCCTCCCCGTCTTGACCGAGTTTGTGGTGAGCTTGAGCTGGCATGTTAACTCCTAACTGTACCCGGAGCCTGAAGTTTAATTCCAAATGGTTTGGGTTATATTTAATGAACAAAAAGATCAACTTTCCAGGTTGGTTTTGATATGATGAAGCAATGGGAAGTGACTAACCTTGCGGTTCCAGGTAGAATGAGATCAACTTCTTTCTCCCCAACAGAGAATGCTCGTAGTGTACTTCCTCTGATGTGAGGACCCGGGGCAGTGTTAACGGAACTAGGTTCGTGCGTAACCAATAACAACCCTTTTGGAGGAATGGAGGGTTCACGAGGCAAACCCACTGACGAAACACAACAAAAACAAAAACAAAAACAAAAAAATCAAATTTAAGATACTAATCCGTGACGTTTATTCTTAGTTTACAAAGCTTGGACAGTTGTATATGGAGCACTAGAACTATACCATATACCAATCTTAGCGAGTGCACGTTGGACAAAAGACGAACTTTTAAAAAAAAACATTGAGGCCTACCTTCTACAGAAGCAACACTATCACTTTCTTGATCTGACATTTCATTGGGAGGCTCCAGGATATCATTAAGTTGATCGGGAGCTCTAAAATGTAATCCCAACAGAAGACTGTAATCAATGATTTGCAGAGATTCCAAGAACGAGCAGTCTAACAAAATTTGCCTGCCATTTTAGAAACAAAAAGGTTCCATTTAAAAAAATTAGACAATCACAATTGCAAAACGACAGCAACTACATTGTCCTTAGCATTGCAATCTAAGATAATTAGGTGCATGAGAATGTAAGACAGTAAAAAATCCAAGGAAATTAACGCTAATGGAACACAGGAAAAGCATCAAATAAAAAATTCACTACCAGGACTAAATTTAAAGCCAGGCAGAGAAAATCAAACATCTTATAAAGGGATGTGTGGAGACAGCAGTGAAAGTAAAGACATGTGGTATAACCTCTCCTCTCCAGCTCATTTTCTATCATCTTAACTATTTAATAAAAGCATTTACACAATCATAGGCATACTTATCTGGAAAATTCACATGATACATAAACCTAAAGGTTTCCTAGCAAAAACGACTTAAATGATATCATTCAGCTGACATGTGTAGCCTTATCTTTCACTGAGGATGGAAACGGCTATTAAAAGATTTGAGTAGAGAACTCACTTGAAGAGAGCCTCTCGCAGTAGCTTGTCCATATGAAATTCATAAGCTAAATCAAGATCTTTCATGGTAGTCTTTTCTCTGATTTTATTCTTTTCTGTAAATCTCCCTTGAGTGGAGCCCTTAAGGTCATAACGACGATGAATCTTCAACTCTGTGCAAAACATATTCCCCATGACCACAAAGCGTACCTATCAGAGCAGCCAACGGTGAGAAACGGAATATAATAGATTAAGATAAAGAAGAGATCCGACAAGTTCTTACCTTTTTACCCCACTTGAGTTTTAATCTGTGAACTCCAAAAAATTTCGTTATGAGCGTATTTTCATGGTCCCCTACATGTTCATAGTACCTAGGCAACATCCTGAGTAGGACCTACAAGAAAAAAAATCAAGATGCTCTCAGTCATAATATACACAACGAGATCCTGTGATAAGCATCCTCTAAAAGGGAACAAGAAAACCAAAAGGACCACGAATCAGCTCCCGTAACCAAATGTTAAGGCCTTACAATATCCCCAAAACACTATTAAGCAAGAAAAAGATAACAGCTTGGTGAGGTTAAAAACCTTCAACTCAGATCTTTTTAGTGTCTTTATCACAAATCTGTCGTCGTGAGAAATGTAGAAAATACTGCCACTTTTCCCAGGGGAGGAAATTTCCCTCAGACCATCATCACCGCAAATAGACATCATGTAGTCTGCAGCATCTAGTTTGAACATCTCCCTCAAATTCCTATGACATGTCATTGAAAAAAAATGCAAAGTAAATAATTTGACGAACATGTAATCTTGAATACCGTAAGATTTATATACGTATTGATAGAAACCTATTATGCTATTGTTTTTAGTGATTATAAGATGTTTGGTATATGGCGAAATAAAACCGGTTTACCTGAAAACCATAGGACAATAGTCTTTCCAATCGAAATCAATGGACTTATGTGGAGGCGTATACTGGGAACCGTCTCTAGGGAAAAACATCATGATTCTGGCTCTTTCACCGAAGTCCGAAGCACGAACTTCCCGCCGAGGCACTGGCGTGATTTTCCCAACAGTATACCTGTGAACTTCAAAGTTTTGTTGTGTAAAAGGAATAACTAGTACAAGCATTGTTTTAACTGTTTGTGTTCTGGTATGACTCGTTAATCAAGTTATAGTGTGCAGACATAACTGTTTTTAGCCTACACCTGAACAGTCTCATGATAAAATAAGAATTGAGTAACATGTTCAAAAGTGGTTCAAATGAAGCTATCTTGCCATTTTGACAACTAGGATTTGTTAAGATATGTTGTTCATAAACTTCCACAAAGATAAAATGCGATCTTGTTTACCTGATACCAAGTTGGAGATTAAGCATTAGATAATAGTTCCATTTTCCCCCTAGAAAGGACACGCAAGCGCTAATCGAGATTTCTTTAGGACGGTCCAAAGGTCTAGCCTTGCGTGACATGTCAATAGAACTCATAATCCGTTCTTTAATCAAAACACCTTGCATGTACTCCCTTTCAAAGACGATAGGGTTCCTGCCACGTCCCTCGCTTTGACCAGAGTCAACAGACCGTGCAGACTTGGATGAAGGCCCATGATGCATAAAATCTCTTGGAGGATCATTAGTGCTCCAGTTTTCATCAAGAAACCTCTCCGACATTCTACCCGAGTTTCTAGTCAGTCCACTTGTCGTAGTTATCTCAGAAAGACTTCGTGACACAGCTTTTGAAGTCCGTAGTTCCTCAAGATTGATCGATGAATCATGAGAGAGGACAAAGTTTCCAGTATCATCATAACCAAAAGACCGATGCCACTTCTTTAACGACGGGTGTTTACTTCCAGCAGGATAAAAGACACCAGTCCCATCTTTGAGACCACGTGACCAGGTTCCGAAATAAAAACCACCATCAGCATACTTGTAAACTCCAGAGCCATGTCTAAGACCATTCGACCAAAATCCATTAAAGAGATCCCCATTTGCCCAAGTCATCACCCCTCTCCCAGACATTTTACCCTTTTTCCAATTCCCAATGAACCTATTACCATTAGTCCAAGTATAACTACCACTGCCATCTTGTAACCCTTCTTTCCACGAGCCATCATATGAATCGGAGTTACAATACTCTTTCCTTCCTAGACCGTGACGTACATTCATTCTCCAGGCTCCACTGTAAACAGATCCATCGGGGGAAGTCATTGTTCCATAACCATGAAGGTATCCTCCAGAGAAGTCACCTTCATACTTAGCTCCAGATAACCACAAAAGCTTCCCTTTCCCTGATATTTTCCCTTCTTCCCAATCACCTTCGTAGATGATTCCATCTGACCACGCATACTTCCCCTTCCCATGAGGAAGTGTCCCTTTGAGTTGACCAGAATAAACATCACCATTTGAGAACTCTCTCTCCACAGGCCTGAGGAAACACAAAATCACACTTACAGATCTAAAACCAAAAAGAGAGAAAGTCAAAACGCTGAACTGTAATAAAAAAAACACACCTTGTTTCCATCTTGACAAGCACCTGGTGATTTTATTTAGAACATTGTATCAAAGCCTTACATCTGAGCACATAATATATATAAAAAATCAATAAATTGAGTTTTTCTTTTTTTAAGAAATCAGATCCAAAATTACATCAGAGAGACACCAATCCACGAGGATTTTCGTGGAAATTGCAAAGCTTAAAAAATCAGATCACCATTCGATTCCTATTCCTTCTATTTAGCAAAAGATGCTCCAATCATAAAATGTGCTGAAAATGACATTTTCTCCTGGAGCTGGCGTTCACCAAGTACCCATTCCTGTCAACACCATCCAAAGCTTAAAACTTCAGATGTAACCAAAAATTTAGGTTCAAAACAACAGAGCTAATCCAGAAATTGAGCACCGGTTAATGAGCGCATTGCAAACTCACCCAGAACTCAATACCAACGGTTCAAGAGAATTAAAACAACAAATCAATATAATTAATTAATTATACAAGAAAATAAAGAAAGGGAACAAAATCATTGAAATTAAGTAAGAATACTCAGCTAAGAACTAAGAAATCTCGAGTTCAAGTCGCGGCGGAAAACGACTTTACGAGCTAACAATACTATGGATTTCTAGAAACAGACAACCAAATTCAAAAGGAAAGCAATCAAATAATCGCGTCCGATTCGCAGAATACTCACAGAGAGCTGGAGAAGCAGAGGAAGAAGAAGAAGAAGAAGGAAACCCTAGATTGAAGAAAGGATGATTAATTCCTTCGCTGTCGCTTCAATCGGAGAATATCATCTTCGTACAAATGTTTAGTTGCCCATGCACGAAGGTCCTTCCTCCTCTTCTCTCATCAGTCTCGAGAGTCTTCTTCTTTCTTTTTTTAATCGAATTTTCCGATCTGTTTTTATTTTTATTTTTAATGTAAAACTTTTGAAACTTTTTTTTTATTACTTTTCTGTTTTTGGCCCCCACAAGCTCTGTTTTTCATTTTGTTTGGACTGTACGGTTCAAACCTAAAAGCGATAGGATGATTATCATTTTCTTTTAGCATCTCATCAATTAATTATATTGGAAATATTTTGGAAGAAAAATAAATAAAACTTATAAATGTAGCCTTTTAAAATTAGTAAACAAAAGTTTAAAGACTTTTACTTTAAGAATATTAGTTTATAAATATTTTAAAATAATAAAAATCATCCACAGTTGGCTTTATAAAAAACATAAACATAAAACACAATACAATATAAATATTATTAGCTTAATTAGAAAAAAACACTAAAAACAAAATTTAGAGATGGCTTTGACTATGTAACAGTTGTACACGTATTTTTTTTGTTTTTATTTTTGGGTTACTATAGACAATATAATATGTTTGTGTTTTTTATGATAGGCTCTGAAATTCAATTTAGAATTCGATTGAAGATCACGTTAGAAACAAAAGAAAAGGTTAAGTGACAAACACTCTGAATTTTTAGACTTATGATCCTAATCTTCTTCCTGCTGTGTTAAATAAAGGAACCTACTATAGCCAAATTGAGACGTTTTAGAATTTTGTTTGTCTCATTGGATCACTTATAATAATTAACTCAGATAAATCAATATTTGGATTATAAAAAAAAAAAACGTATCTAAAGGCTTTTCTATATGTAGCCATAGAGATCAACACAGTTCCACATCCAGCTGGCATCACGTCTACGCATATAATACAATTCCATTGATTAATGTAGTGATTACTACGAAAGAAAAACAATCATTCACTATTCAAGTTTGATCGTATATATATAGTCCACTATATAGGCATGTTACTTTCATGCATATGGTTAGAAACATATATAAAAATGTGATCTATTAATATTGATTTATTATAAAAAAAATTAATTACCCCACTATTAAAAATTTATATTAAAATATGTAAGTTAAAACAACTAATATATTAATGATCAGGTTCATTTTTGTTTGTAGCTTTAATATCACCAATAATGTTGGGTTCGAACTCCAGACCTATGTAATGAATATAGAGGTGACTATCATTATGTCACAAGATTCTTACTGTTCATTTTAGATAATAAACTAAGAAAAAAACATTTTATATTATTTGCATTTATTTTCTAAAGTTATTTTTCACATTCATTTAAGTATAATATGTAGAAAATAATGTAGAGCAAATCAGATTTAAATATTAGAAATCAAAGATCATATATAATCAATAAAAGAGTCGAAATTTGGGAGCATTAACTGATCTGGTGTCTGTATAGAAACTATGTGATCTAGAGTTAGATATCAGATCACGAACCGGACCATGCATGAGCTTTCGAGGTGCACAAAGACATCTATTGATCAAGCCAGGTATATATGCGTGGTTGTCGTATTCGCCAAGTCTATGAACGTGTCATCTTATTCCAAAACATACACCATGTGTTTGTGACCGTAACTACATCTTCAAGTAGATCGCAACTGTTCGGCAACTACTAAGCTTAAAATACTACATGAACGTGACAGTTGTTATATACACAAAATCTGCTTGAAATTAATGCAATTGTTTTGATACGAACGTGAATTCAAAATCTGTCGCCCTTGCTACGAAAATAGTAAAATATAGACGTGGATGATATGCATATGTATTTAAATATCTGGACTCAACCGAACATGACCGAACACAAGAAGACAACATCGATCGACGCTTACGAATATTTCGTTTCTTTAATATTATTTATTTAGTTCAACGTTCGAAGCATCCAATGATATGTTTCTTTAACAGTAATTTGTAAATCATAAGCGTGGGTCATCATAGCGTATGGGAAACTATACAACAGTACAAAAACCATAATTCAGCAATGTGATCGTTCATCATCGTATATGAGAAATAGCTATAAAGCACATGAAATTTGACATAAAAAGGTCATATATATATATATATAAATTGAAAGTTACATGATGTGGCTGTCATAAAAAATACATGAAATACGACATCTCGACTTAAAATTAGACTATATACTTATGTTAAATTTCAATAGCTTACTTAGATTTACAATTTTTGTATATAAATTATATTACTATATATAGATTTTTGTAGTTTCACTTACAACATTTTTCATTGCCTAATCTCAATAATTTACTCCATATTCAAGAAAGTTTAAAAATCGTTTGCAATCTGAAATCGCTAGATTTGATTACTGTTTTTGAAGTTTAAGCGTGGACATTCGGCTTCGAAATCTTTGGGTTGACTCAGAGAAGAACAAAAATCAACCAAATTTACATATAACTATTTAATATCATGACTTAAAGAAAAGTATTTACGAAATTTCTCTATAAAAAAAAATAACTTTGCTTCTCTTTTGTTATGAAATATCTTCAAGAAGCGGAAGAGACGTACTAAATAATATCACAATGTTTTCAATATTTTAATGTCTTTATTACCTTTACGCCATTCATAAAATCTATGAGCTTTTCTTTTTTCTTTCAGAATTTTCAATGTATACGAAATCCTTTGCATATGCTATTGTGTTTTTATTCGTCGACATATCAATGAACAAGACGAAAACTTTAAAAAGTAAACGATAAACGGGTAATAATATAGATTATTTCTGTCTTTCTTCTGAGATAAACAATCATTAAACAACTTCAGTTTGCTTAAAAATGTCTAAGCAGATTTAAAAAAGGAACAAAAAGACGAAATAATGAATTGAAAACAGTGGAATTGCATGTGATTGCGAAGAAAGTATTATGTAAAAATTAATAAATAAAGAGGTGATGTTGTTGTCACGTAACGCATCGAGACAAAAACACAAAGAGAGTGGCCCTCTTCTGTCTCTACCCTTAATTTGTCCCTTTCCTTGCCGTACTCCTCGTTGCTAAGTATCAAGATCTTACATTCTTTAATAATCTTATTAAAATATCATTAAACCTAATAAGATTTCAAATTTTATATAATTAACTCTCTAAGTGGATCGGATTCGTTCCCCTCCCACCACACGAAAGATCGATCCTATTCACGATGGCCATGTCTTATATATATATATATAATTAGCATCCAACCATTGTTTTTTTAGAGAGATTATTGTGACTATGATTAGCACGTATATCTATTAAAACTCGAGGGTTTTTCTTTTTGTTAATGATAAAGTATGCTATGTTGGCCTCGATTACTTAAATTTAGATTCTAGTTTGCAACTTGTTAGAATTGGGATGGTGACAAATAACACACTTAAGAAAAAGGAGGAATTATGAAAAATTAAATACCCAAAAATCAGTATATTTAAATAGCAGAAAATAGAACTGTGAAGAGAATGTAATACTTTTACGTTGCATAGTAAACATATAGTATATTCTTTTTCCTTTTTTATATCTCGTTTATCACTTGTCAAAATCACATCCTTCATCACATCATTTATCATCTATTTTCTCCCTTTATCTTTTCCTCCATTTCTTCCTTTTTTTCTTCATCATCATCATTCATGCATATCTACCTACACCTTACATATATATATATATATATAGGGATCTCATATATATATCTAGTAAACCAAACTTTGTCTTAATGAAACCAAAAGAGAAATGAAAAATAACAGGTCCAAAATCAGCACGATGGATTTTCTATAATTAATTTAAGAATTCGTTTGTTTAATAATATATCTAAGAAATTACTGCTATATATCTTGTTTACATCTTTTCTTCAAAACAATATTCTGATCGTCAATTGTTCTACACAAAATATTACCCAAACTAAAACAAAATGGATTAGCAATCCAATGGTCACCGACACACCGTTTCTGTTTATCAATAAAATATGTTTATTACAGTACATTACATAGAAAATAATGTTAACTAATTAAACCTTATCACTTTAGAGATGTATTTTGAATTATAATATAAATTTTAGATTGAAAATAGAGTAACTCAAGATAAATACTACATAGTACCATACATAAAATGATTACAGAACAGAAAATTACGTTTGGTAATTTACGCATTTGATTTATACAGTTTTTGAGGCTTTTAATCTAATGGTTAATGTTTACGTCTATGTTTCTTTCTATCACTAATGAACCTATGTTTTTCTACAGTATTAGTTAAAAACATTCGAATGTATGTTGTATTAGTAAATTACTAAATTCTACTGTTAGAAGATTAGAACGGGAATATCCAAAATATAGATTTGGGATACTAGAAAATTAAAACTACAACTGTTAGGCCCATTCATTAATAACAATCAGGCCATTGATTTTGTGTATGCATTGGGAGCTAGCTTGAATCTCATTAAGACACGATGTCGAAAGGGTTGGGTTTGGGCATAGTATGTTTCCGTAGACCTTGCATTGGTGAGAGCTTCTGACTTCGTAGATATTATTTTATAATTTCAAGTTCATATGCACTCTTTAGAAATGAGGAGATATTATTTGACTTTCGTATATATATTTGCATTTTACTTTCGTCATACTTATGGAGAAGTCTTGAACATATGATTCACAGATGGAATCTCATAATCCTGAAAAACAATATTCAAATAAAATGTTTGATTGTTTTTTATTTTTTTAAAACTAGATTAGGTTTTCTATTGGTAATAAATAATGAGATTAAGAAAAATTAATTGTAATATATAATGTATCCATTACATGAAATATGAAAAAATGTTTAAATGCTCTCCAACAATACAAATATGAACTCTATCACAAATTATTTTCAATTTAAGAATATATGATTATAATCTAGCAAACGAAGTGATTTTCTTAATAGGAAGAAAGTTAGTAGTTAGTCAATTTTTCAAAGGGTTAAAACAAATTTTTTTAAGATTCGTGATATTCTAATCTTTAAACCAGATAATATATAAGACTTTTTATCAACAATAGAAATATGTAAACTTCACAAATGGTTTGGTCAACCAAGATGGTGGGGTCGAGAGTTGATGTACATCACTGGTGATTGGCTTCGTACATTGCATGCTAAATTATCCGTTCTCATGTTAGGATGAGAGATAGCCAAAAAATTCAAAAATAGCTCTTGTATCTGATGATTTCGTCAGTGTTTTATAAAAACTGGCTACTGCCCCGATGATTCTACTATCTTCACCATGTCGAAACAATCAGATTCGAAGGCCATGTTTAAGTATAGAACACATTAATGCATTCTATTGCCTTCAAATTCCTCATGTAGTGGAAATTAATTACACATAATATTCATTGTTCTAATAATATTTTGTCAATCTATTTTGGGTACAAATCCACCTCTGTCCCAAAAAAAATATATGACTCATTCTAGGTAATGAGGATTGCGTGGAAGCAGCTGTTGTCTGTCCTATTGATTGATTCAACTATTATCTGGACTTCTTCCCATAAAAGATTTTGTGCACATGTCTATTTATATCTATATAATTTTTTTTTGTTAATATAGTTTAGTGGCTTTAATATCCATTTAAACACTGTGAGGTGCTGGGTTCGAACCCCAAAAGTCATGAATTTCAGAGATGATCACTACTGTGTCATTCTAGACATATCCATATAATATTTAAATTTGATTTATGGAACTGTCTAATGTATTTATTGATAATATAGATGAATTTTCGATTTTTTAATTACAGTTTCATCCGTAATGTTTGGTTATACTTACAAATTCTAAAATTTATAATATAGAATAGGCTTGAGATCCACTCAAATTTTTTTTAAAAATAATTTGGGGGTAATGAGAAAATTTTTAATGTAAGAAACCCAAACAAACTGATAGGCCCATCAATCAAAACGAGCCCAATATTTGTAAATTTCTTACTACTTATATACCCATTACGATTGGTGTCGGCCCGCTTATTCGGCTGAAACAGCCAGCAAAAAGCTTATCTATGAAAATTTACCATAATACCCTTAACCTTCTTTCTCCTATAATCTTCATAATTTCATCCTCCATTAATCAGTCGTAAAATCCCCCCTAGGGTTTTCTTCTACCTTCTTCCTACAATCACACTCGCCTAATATACAATCGGAGAAGAGATTTAAAAAGGGGAATATGAGTTACGAAGGTAACGGAGATAGCGTTGCTGTCGCCACCGATGAAAACAACAACAACAACGACGAGAACTACATAGCTTTCGAAAGTTCGCATTTCAAGTCTATTGGTGGCGAAGATGGTCACGAAGACTCCAAGTCTCGAGTATGTACACTTGATCTTTACATGTTCTTTGTTCGATTTCAGTAGCATTTTTTCCCTCTTTGTGTTGCGAGTAATGAAAGTTCAAGAGTGTTAATTGGGATTCATGGGTTCCAGTTTTGTCTTAGTCATCTTCTTTCTGGTGTAATATGGTACCAATTTCTAGGTTCTGTCTCTTCCATTCTGTTAAATTATCTGAAATAATTGATTTTCTTAAGATAAGCTATGGTTTAGCTATGTAAAGTGTTGGTTTTGACCATATTATGCTTCAGTAGACCTTGCATTGGTGGGAGCCACTACTATTAGATGTTATTCTATGGTGTGAAGTTCATATTTTTACTTATGGGTTCATATGGTAACTTTTGGAGAAACCTTTGACATTTGTTTTAAAGCAGGAATCTCATGATCTTGAGAAGGATTCTTCAAGAAGCAGGGAGAAAGACAAGGAAAGGGGACGTGATAAAGACAGATACAGGGATCACGATCGACATTGTGAAAGGGAGAAGAGCAGGGACAGAGATAGGGAGATGAGCAGAGATAGAGATAGGGAGAAAAGTAAGGATAGGGAACGCGACCGCCATCGTAGCAGAGAACGTAGTGAGAAAAGGGATCGTGAGAGAGACGATGTGGATGATGATGATCATTACAGAAGTCGAGACCGTGACAGGTACTGATACTGTGTTACAACTTTTTTTTCGCTTGTTTAAGATTGTTTCATTCTTAAGTTGATGGTGTCATCATTTGTCGGTAGGAGGAGGTCTCGCGATAGAGACAGGGAGGAGAGACACAGGCGACAGTCACGCTCTCGCTCGAGGAGCCGCTCTGAACGAAGGTCAAGGTCAGAACATAGGCACAGGTCTGAACATAGATCACGTTCACGGTCTCGCTCACGCTCACGCTCGAAGAGGTACCTCTGTTATTTTTTACCTTTTATGTCCAGATATTCTTGTTGCCGTATTGCAATGTGTGATGATATCAAGTCAAATAAACCCCTTATTCTTTTGTCTTCGATGTCTCTATTATCTTGAAACATGATATAAAATTTATTAACACGTCTCCAGGTTTCTAGGCAGTTGGGTGTACTATCATATTTGTGAATGTATGAACACAAAGATGTAGTGTGATCTGGATTTGATGTTTGTGTGTCTTAGGTCAGTTCAGGCATTATTTTTCATCGTTGTTTCTTCTGATGTCTGACTTCTTTATTTATGCCCTTTCAGCAAGAGGGTGAGTGGATTCGATATGGCGCCTCCTGCTTCTGCAATGTTAGCTGCTACGACCGTTGCTGCAACAGGTATATGCTTCATCATCTACTCAATGATGTTATATCCCTTAACTGCTTGTTGTTTTTGATTTTACGTAGTTTGGAAAGATCATAATCAATTACACGGTGTGACTTTGGTAAGCTGCATTTTTATTGCAGAGAACTTTCAAATCCTTGCTCTCTTCATAGAATGTTTTACTATTTTTTGTTCCCTGATGAAGTGGTTCTGGAACTGAGAGACATTTTTGTTTTTGTCTTTTTTTGGTGGTGTTTGTTTTGTTTGTGTCTTGTCTTTTTGTAGTAAGAAGGCTATGTTGGGTTAGTTTCCCCACTGTGCGGACAATGAGCCGATCTCTCTAGATTTTAATTGTACAAGGAGGAATCAGTGCAACGGTTGTCATTGGTATTCTTCATCTTCCACTGGCAACTATATGCCTGTTTTCTAGCCTTGCAAATTTTGACAACTTTAAACAGATATTACATTTTGCACTTTCCATCTTTTAATGTTCATAAGATGTTGGTTTATTCTGCACTCGGGTTTAGTTGCTAGGAAGGTGCTATTTGTAGCTTTGTACTTGTTGGTTGGTCTCTACTCATCCAGAAAAATAATAATTTCTGACGAACACTTTATTATGTGTACTACTTGTTCTAGCAGGCCAGGTTCCTAGTGTGCCAGCTACTGCTAGTATTCCAGGGATGTTCCCCAACATGCTCGCAATGGCCCCTGGTCAGGTATAAATGTTTAGTTTGTGCGTTTATTTAGTTTTCTATTTATCCCTATTTTCTCCTGTTTTTATGCAAATATACTCAAATAACTTCTCATTCTTTCTTCTCATCTAGCAACTAGGCGCGGTTCCTTTATTGCCAGTTCAGGCAATGACTCAGCAGGTAAGATCTATCAATCTGTTTAATTCATTGGTTCTTCACCTTTTGTCAAGATTGCCTTGCCAATACTGTGTTATGATCTTAGGCAACTAGGCATGCCCGACGAGTTTATGTTGGTGGCCTTCCACCCACTGCTAATGAACAGGTTTGTTACTTTTTGCCTATTATATTCTTTCTAAACCAATTTTTTTGGCAATATCATTTTATTCACGACTGAATCGATTTCCATATTGTAGTCGGTGGCAACATTCTTTAGCCAAGTGATGTCAGCGATTGGGGGAAACACTGCTGGGCCAGGTATTGAAATTTCCTTTGTTTTGTTTGGTCTTATATTTTTGACAGGTCTAGACAATAACTAATCCTCTCTTTATTGTCCATTCATAGGCGATGCGGTGGTCAATGTTTATATAAACCATGAAAAGAAGTTCGCTTTTGTAGAGATGAGATCTGTTGAGGAGGCTAGTAATGCAATGGCATTAGATGGAATAATATTGGAGGTAATTCATTATCTATTGGTCAGTTTAGATATTCAGTCTTGTCTGTATTAATTACAAGAATATGTACTGTGAGTATTAACATCTTAGCTTTGCTCGTCTCCAGGGGGTTCCTGTAAAGGTGAGGAGGCCAACTGACTATAACCCCTCCCTTGCTGCAGCTCTTGGTCCCAGCCTGCCTAATCCCAATCTCAACTTGGCGGCTGTTGGATTGTCTTCGGGGTCTACTGGTGGGCTTGAGGGTCCAGACCGCATTTTTGTGGGTGGGCTTCCTTATTACTTCACAGAGGAACAGATTAGGGAGCTCTTGGAGTCTTTTGGGCCCTTAAGAGGTTTCAACTTGGTTAAAGACAGGGAAACTGGAAACTCGAAGGGATATGCGTTCTGTGTTTTCCAAGATCCTTCAGTGACAGATATTGCATGTGCCGCTCTTAACGGGATTAAGATGGGCGATAAGACACTCACAGTTAGGCGTGCAATCCAGGGTGCGATTCAACCTAAACCTGAGCAAGAAGAAATATTACTTCACGCCCAACAGCAGATTGCTTTGCAGGTGAGGGATTTTGTCTGTTTACTTCATGCTTTGTCTCCATAAATCGTGTGGCTATTACTATATGTGAATTATCGGAAGATCACTGATTAAAACTGTTTTGAACTTCTGTAACAGAGACTAATGCTACAACCGGGAGGCACGCCCACCAAGATTGTCTGTTTGACTCAAGTGGTTACAGTTGATGATCTTGGAGACGATGAAGAATATGGAGACATAATGGAGGACATGAGACAGGAAGGTGGAAAATTCGGTAAGCAACTTTAATTATTTGTTGTATGTTACTGAAGTTCTTCCATTTGCACACACTCAAGCCTCTTACATAGTCCAAACTTTTGATAATTCAATGTTGTGTGCAGGTAACTTGGTGAATGTTGTGATTCCGAGGCCCAATCCGGATCATGATCCAACACCTGGAGTTGGAAAGGTTCGGTTTTCAGTTCGCAAAAACATATTTTCTTATACTAAATTCATGAACACTCGTCTCTCTAATGATGTAGTATTATATTGATGCAGGTTTTCTTAGAGTATGCGGATGTGGATGGCGCAGCAAAGGCCAGATCGGGGATGAACGGAAGAAAATTTGGAGGAAACCAAGTGGTTGCTGTGTATTACCCTGAAAACAAGTATGCACAAGGCGACTACGAAGGCTGATCTTTCTTTACTTTGGGCCTCTTGGCTACAAGTTTGGATCTTTTGTTTGTGGTTTTATGTAGGTCTCTCAACCAAATGGAGATATTTGTTTGTCTAGATTATGACTACAATAGTATCAATTTAGTACTTGTCGTAGACACAATCAACGTGTGTGTTGGATAATTATAGCTTTTGGTTTCATGAAAACACCATTTTGAGTTATATATTATTGTCCTCTTACCGGTTAGAAAGACCAAAAACAACTTTAGATGACATAGAAAATTCATACTAGTAATCTAAAAGTATATATGAATTTAGCCTGCCAGATCTGACCGGGAAATGTAGAGACACGGCGACAGTTTTGAACAGAGATATCTTGTTTGTCAAACTTTTAGGTGTTATATAAACATAAATAAAGAGGAGCAACGTGGTGTAGTGGTAGAATAGTACCATACCATGGTATAGACTAGGGATCGATCCCGGCTGGTGCAATGAGCTGTGAGGTTTTAGACGTCAGCGATGGTTGGGTCTTTTGGCAATTATCATCTTCGATGTAAAGTAGCTTTAAACTGAGTTTTTTTTTTTGTTGAATTTTAGAAGTAATCAGTTAGTATTATACCAAATGATTCTTACGAACTCTTTCATTTTTATTATTCTCTTTTTCTAGCACTTCTCAACAGTATAAATCGGGGATAGGTGGAGAGATGTATGATCTTTTATGTGTAGGAATGGTTTAACGAAATGGGTATGTGTCACAGACTCACAAGTCATAATAATATCATAAAACTCAAATGGACGCATAATCAATGATCTGCTGCTACTCCAAGGAAGGAGCCATACTGCTTCTTGTTGTTGCTCACGAGACTTAAAGAGAGTTTCTGTTCTCCACGAATGACTTTTGAGTAAATTTGCTGCAGTTTAGGACATGATCTGCATCTCTGAATTTAAACTTACGGTTTCATGACTTTTGCTCTCATATGATACCATGTAACATTAAATGTATAGGATTTTTTTTTATTAATCTCACATTTCATACAAAAAATACACAAAATAATAACAATGTCATCACCAAAACCCTAATGTGAATATTTGATGTACACAGATTATAACAAGACCCGATACTCGTGATGGTGGCCCAATAATTGATTTCAAGAAGAATACTAAGAAATCTCTCTTGTCTTGATTCCTGTCAAAACGTACGTCGTCCCAAAAATACAGTAATCTTCTCTTGTCTTGATTCCTGTCAAAAGAGGAGATTGATCGTGAAGCAGAGTGGAGGAGAATACATTGTACGACAGAGGAATGTCTTGGAGAATTGCAGCTGAGATTGAGGGTCCGGACCGTATTTATGTGTGTGGGAATCCGCAGTACTTCACAGAGGCAAAAGATCAGAGAGCTCTTGGAGTTTTTTGATCCCTTAAGCTTTCACTTTGACTGAAGACAGGACAACATGATCAAAGTTATTTAGTTTCTGCGCTTATCAAGGTCCATCAGCGACATATATTGCATGTGACACTCTGAATGGATTCAGATTGGCTGTGCGTACCAAGATCCATCAGTGAAAGATATTTCATGCAATGGGCGATATAAAGCTTGCGGTTAGGCGAGTGGTCGAGCATGCAATTCAACCCAAGATCGAGTAAGAACTTCAGATTGCATTGCAGAGGCTTACTATACAACCAGGAAGTACTAACGAGTACGAACTTGAGTTTGCTTTGCAGAGGCTTATGATACAACAGTAGCCACCTGGAACCGGAATAAGGGTTCTCATCTAAGTCAAAAGATAGATATCGCCAAGATGTTGATTTTTATACACTATATCTCATAGAAACAGCAGATTCAGATTCAGATTTGTTATGCAAGTCAATGGTTTAGTTTATGTTTGAATGGTTTATTGAGAAGAACTACTGTAGGGGTGATTTGTTTATTTTCCAGTTATAGACAAATACAATTAATGTAGGATCATAATACCTCAACTGATATGTGGCACTTGAGTTCTTAGATATTAACACGTGGCTAAAAGTAGCCTCATAAGTCATATCTAAACGAATCCAATATCTATAAAGAGATATAGTCAAATCTAGACTGTGTGTTAATATCCTTTCTAGGCCTGTGTGTATATAAATATAAAGGAATTATTATTTCTAAAGGATATGAATCTGATTCACCACAACTTCAACATGGCATCAGAACAACAAATCTTCCATGGAACACAAGAACAGTCCTCAAATCCTCTTTCTCTATCTCCACTGGAATCAGAAGCTTTAACCGACAAGACCATACCTAGCCACCAAGATGAGGCCAAGACAGAGTCAACAGAGTTCGAGAAGAATCAGAAACGGTACCAAGACCTAATCGCCACGTTTCCTCACGCGAAAGGCTGGTTTGCGAATGGTTCGCTGATCGGGTACGGTGGTCACTGGATAATACAGCCTCTCGTTGACGGTTGCCTTCACGCCCAAGAATTTTTCCAAGCACGACCTGTTGACTTTTTCGTTTGTAGCTACCCAAAGTCAGGTACCACTTGGCTCAAAGCTCTAACTTTCACCATCGCCAATCGTTCCCGTTTGGACGATTCATCGAACCCTCTCCTAAAACGTAACCCTCACGAGCTTGTTCCGTTCATTGAGATCGAATTCGCTTTATTCCCTCAAGTTGATGTTCTCAAGGACAAAAGGAACACTCTATTTTCGACTCATATGCCGCACGGGTTATTACCCGAATCCATATCGAAATCGGGTTGTAAGATGGTTTACATATGGAGGGACCCAAAGGACACTTTCATCTCCATGTGGACGTTCTTCCAAAAGCAAAAGTTAGACAATGGACCTCTCAATAGTCTTGAGGAGTCTTTTGATATGTTCTGTCGAGGTTTTTCTGGATACGGTCCTTATCTTGATCATGTCATGTCGTATTGGAAAGCTTACAAAGAGAATCCAAATCAGATTTTGTTCCTCAAGTACGAGACGATGAGAGATGATCCTTTTCCGTATGTGAGAAGATTGGCTGAGTTTATGGGTTATGGATTCACAGATGAAGAAGAGAAGGAAGGTATTGTTGAGAAAGTTGTGAATCTTTGCAGCTTCGAGACGTTGGTGAATCTTGAAGCCAACAAAGGGGAGAAATACAGAGAGGACGTTACTCTTAAAATTTATCCGAACAGCGCGTATTTCAGGAAGGGAAAGGTCGGAGATTGGCAGACCTATCTGACTCCGGCGATGGCAGCTCGAATCGATGGATTGATGGAAGAGAAATTCAAGGGCACTGGTTTGCTTGAACACTTCAAATGACTAGTTCGTGTTCGGGGCAAACACTGGTCCATGTATGCTAAGTTTACGTACATCACAAGTTTGCTCCTTTTTTAAAGTTTGATTCTAAAATATAGTAATTAAGTTATATATTGGAGGAATAAATGCTGCCTTATCCAAATGTTTTGTTTCTATAGAATGAATAATTGGCTGTGTAACTATATATTGGAGGAATAAATGTTGCTTCTGTTGTATCCATATGTACTGTTTCTATTAAATAAATAAAATTGGCTTCGTTCAATTTCTTAACCCTCTGCAACTTGTGAATTTTATCTAAATGTATTTTTTGGATAAAATTCAAATAAAATTCAACTGTCAGTTTTCTTTTTGAGACGTTACACCTCCCGATTTGGTTTTCAATAAAGATGTTTTAGACCTTTCAATGAATTGGGTTATGATAGAAAGAGATTTCAAACGTGTGAGTTGCTGTGGCTAAGAAAGCTACGATTGACTTGAAAAATTGATACCGTTTACAATGATTGATAGTATTGAAAATGTGAACATCATGATAGTTACTAGATAGTTACATGATAGTTACTAGATGCAAGATGCAGCAAAACTTCATAATGTCCTTCATTATATTCCATCAAAAACTGCAAAATCTACGTACGCATTTTTAAGAACTGTATTTTTTTCAAATTTTTAGATGTACAAAAATACTATTTAAATGAATAAAAATTTATTTGTTGATAAATGAATAATATATTTTATCGATAAATAAATAATCTCGTTAAACGAATATTTTTTACTGATCCCAAGAGTATTCATTTATAAGGGTTTAACTGTAACTAAAAATAAATAAAAATTAAAAATTATGAAATGTTTAGTTAAAAACGTAAGAAGAGATTTTAGATACTGTTTTAAAAAAATTTCTGCCATGTATCTTAATATTACTGGTTCAATATTGATTTAATAATATAATATTTAAAAAATTAATAAAATTAAATAAAAATTATTAAAATATTATTTCTTAAGATACTTTCAACAATTTATACCGAAAGTTTGACATGTGTTATAATCAGGCCCGGCTCAAAGTATGTATGGGCCCTGTGCATGCTCAATTTCTTACGTCAAGCAATGATGAGTATTAATGGAAACTTTTGTTCTCTCAGTTATAGGGTTAGGATGAAACCAAACAATGATCATCCATGGTTTAACTAAACTAAAATGTAAAAAAATTTTCCGGTACCGCATCACAAACTTTCTCGGCCTCAAGACAAAATCTTGGGAGGATAATCGTCTGATGAGCTCAAAAGATGTTAATATATAGTACTAGCTAGTCAGCACTCTAATGGGTAAATATAAATTGCAAATACAACAAATTCACATATTAATGTCTTATTAAGACGTCTACAAAAGAACACTTGAAAGTTAAAATCAAACTCAAAAGGAAAACTAAAACTAAAGGAAAAGAAACATAATATAACCTCTCCCTCAAAATACCTTTACTGTATCGTTTCATCAAACTCATTGTGCACATCAGAGAGAATTTCTTGACTTTTGGCAATTTACAAGAAGCTGCAACCATAACACCTTGTTGATATTTGTTAGCTTGAATTGGATTTATAACCCACCAATTTGTTTTCAAGTTTGGAATATGGATTTGCTTGGTAGTGTTTCAATTCATTTTTATTGATCCCATTGATATTCTTGGTTTTACCAACGCATGTAAATAATACTCATCCTATGATTGAGTTTAATATAACAAAATTTAGCATCCCAAGCATATTTGTTTAGTAAGTGATTGACTATTTCTTGCTGAATGAATCTTCTCTGCTTTACATGAGTTCGCCTGTCATGGAAAGCCATACCTTAGAACGAAGTTTAATTGGCGAATTTATCATCTCATGAAGGTCTCAAAGAGATAATCAATTATGTAAACGAGCTAGAGAACATCGATGAGGAAATCATTTTCTATCTGAAAAAGAATTGACGTCTCTTGAGCTTATCGTACTATCCTCCCAAGAATTTGTCTACTGAATCAGTGTAAGAACCACAAGATAAACTACAAATTCTTACAAAGACAAGGAACAAAGTTGATGTAACACCCGCCTCTTTCTTGTTAGAGAGGGTATGTTAACTGACCTAACTTGATCAGCACATAACTAGGTCCCTAAGATCAATTTCATCTTTATTCAAATCCTTGTCTTACAAAACCAATCCTAAAAACCAAAGAAAATCCATTGCAAAATGTTTTAAAGAATCAAAAGAGCAATTGAAATGAAAAACACCCAAAACCTGGCACCATGGAAACTTTCTCCTCCAGGCTACTCAGAAGGATCTTCAAGAGAAGGAGTGAGTAATAGAATTACCTAATGAAATTGAATTCTGGGAACTCATACATTCACCATTCACGACTATACTTCAACCAACAGAAACACTCGATTAGTGCTAGTTGCAAATATCGCACACTATTGGCGCATAATCAAGGATGTTTCACCATAATCCAAGGCTATCACGGGCCCCATCACTTCACATCTGAAACTCCTCAGACTGTTCCATAAAAAACTGATCGTTTGGGTAAAACAAACCAGCCCTCCTTCAATCGACATTAAGCAAGAGTTCACATCTCCTTAAGTAGTAACTATCATTCACTACTTCATTCATTATTTCACACAGTCATGTATATCAACCAATCACACAAAAATGTTTTTGTATATATAGTTCCTAATCCATATTTTTGATTATATGAAACCCTACACTTAATTTCATAAGCAATAATCAAATACATATCACCTATACTACATATCAGAAGGTATCAATCTAGACTCTACGGATCAGGAGAAGCCAATACTATAATGAAGAATCTACAAACTCTACACAAATCAATTTTCCAATAAACTTTAGCCAATTGATTTCTCTGATAATAAGCTTTCTAGAGTATTTCTACAAAAGTTATAGAATTTGGGCATGATATGGGTTTGGTCCAATTTATGTTAAATCCGTCATGTAGACAAAATCAAACTTGATCAAATATAAGGTTGAGTTTAAACTTTTGACATACAGAATCCATATCCTTTTACTTACCGGTCTTTTCTAGTTAGTGTCCAAAAGGCTCCAAGGGCCCTTTGATATGTGAAAATGTGAAGTAATAACGTAACACTACAAAAAACGATGGTCCGCATTATCAATGGGTCTTTGATGAGAAACAGAGAATGCTCTGTTTTTCTGTATGGATTGATTTAACAAGAGAAAGATGTTTAATTTATGATCCTAGTTGCTTGAATTAATACATTTACGTTAGATCTGTATAAACACAGAGCTACTTCATCTCTGTGTAGAAACGAGATTTTCAGAGGATCAAGACTTTGCACAAATCAAACAAAGGCAAATGGGTTACAAACTGAATTCTTTATTATAGAAACATTATATTTTGAAGAAATAATATTTGAAACAAGATTTTGGCCTTCCAAATGATAACTTGTTACAAACTTGTGTTGTAATTAAACTAAGAACACGAACCGGTTAGATAATCATGTTCAAGAAAACCGGTGCCCTTGAATTTCTCCTCCATCAATCCATCGATTCGAGCTGCCATCTCCGGAGTCAGGTAGTTGTTCCAATCTCCGACCTTTCCATTTCGGAAATATGCGCTATTCGGAAAAAACTTGGAAGGAATGTCTTCACTGTGTTTCTTACCTTTGATGTCGTCTCTGTCTTTCTCTCCTTTGTTGACTTCAAGATTCTTCAACGTCTCGAAACTGCAAAGATTCACAACTTTCTCAACAATCCCATTCTCCTCTTCCTCAGCTGTGAATCCACAACCCATAAACTCAGCCAATCTCTTTACATACGGCAAAGGATCAGCTCTGATCTTCTCGTACTTGAGGAACAAAATATGATCTGGACTCTCTTGGTAAGCTTTCCAATACGACATGACATGATCTAGATAAGGACCGTACAAAGAAAGACCTCGACAGAACATATCAAAAGACTCCTCAAGACTATTGAGAGGGCCATGGTCTGACCTTTCCTTTTGGACGAAATTCCACATGGAGACAAATGTGTCCTTTGGGTCTCTACAGATGTAAACCATCTTGCAACCCGCTTTTGAAATTGATTCGGGTAATAATCCGTGTGGGATATGAGTCGAAAACAGACTGTTCCCTTTGTCCTTGACAACATCATCTTGAAGTAACAATGAGAATTCGCCCTCGATGAACGGAACAAGATCGTGAGGATTACGTTGTAGGAGAGGATTTGAGGAATTGTCGTCAACGCAAGATCGATTTGCGATGGCGAAAGTTAAAGCTTTGAGCCAGGTGGTACCTGACTTTGGGTAGCTACAAACAAAAAAGTCTATGGGGCGTGCTTGGAAGAAGTCTTGCGCGTAAAGCCAACCTTCAAGGAGAGGTTGTACTATCCAGTGACCACCGTACTCGACCAGCGGAGCTTTCGGCCTCCAGCCTTTGGCGTGAGGAAACGTGGCGATTAGGTCTTGGTACCGTTTCTGATTCTTCTCGAACTCTCTTGACTCTCTCTCGATCTCGTCTTGGTGGTTCGGTAGGGTCGCATCGGTTAGGGTTTCTGATTCCATTGGAGATAGAGAAAGACAATGTAAGGAGTGCTCTTGTGTTCTGTGGACTGTGAGAGATGAGTTATATGGTCTGTCTGGATAATGGTTTAGTCATGCATGAAGCTATTTATACACGTGTAACATCATAATCTTTAAACAGTAATCAAAAGACTTTTTTTTGCCAAGTAGAAAACAAATATATATAAATGGCACATATAAAAACTATTACCATTTCACAAACGGGTAATTATGAAAAGGATAAAACAAAAACCGTACTGGGTTCAAGCATGAATGATAGTTGCATGTATAAAGAAACATATATATAGATATATATATATATATAATAGGTGGTATATAAATAGAAGAGGATCTTTAAATAAAGGGAAACTTTGCCAAATGGCAAAAGATTAATAGATTATCCGATAAGCGTGGAAAATCCGAAAAAGTAAGATTAATTGTAATTGTTGACCAAAAAAATGGAAACTTTGCCAGGCAAAAAAAGTAGTGTAGATAATATTATAGTATATGAGCCAGTTATAAAAAAATGCCATTTCCATATCGGATATTTATGGATCAAATCTAATTAATAAACTATACCCTATTTTCTAAAATTAAAGACTATTTTAATATAATTGCCCAAAATTTACAAATATTATGGAAAAATTCATAATAACCCATTTATCATACGTGTATTAATACATTATTTTTTATTTTATTTTATTTTTAATCGGTACAATTTTAATCAAAATAAATTAGGATTTTGTAATCAAAACCAATATATTATATTTCAAATAAATTATTTTCTCATAAATGCTAATTGGTTCACTGGCTTTCTATGCTGATATTAATATTTTTGAATTTGTAAATTAAAAATATATATTTAAATTAATTGTCATTATTTTGTAATGTTTGTTTATGATTTTTAACGATTATTTATGATTTTGTAACATTTTTTTAATTGATCTCCACAAAATTAGTCAATGTACATAAGTAAAAAACTTTGAAAGACTATTAAGCATATAGTGATTTAAATGAAAAATTAAATAATCACATATTCATCCTTTTTTTTTGCAAAAGAGTTGTTACGAACATTTAACTAACTACGAGAAATGATATTTAAACTGAATTTAATAAACGAATCTTTGAGAAAATTAAAGAGTCTAAGTATTACTTGGAAGACGGTCAATCTAAAAGGTTCTTGGTCAATTTAAGCAAATTCAAACAACTAATCGGGACTCTAACCGCTAAAAACCTCCTTATCTTTTACGCTGGATGACACTCAAAGAATGCATGCAAGCTCTACGGGTAGAGCTAATACTGTCCTTTGTTATCCCTGCTTCCCTAACATGCATCGTTCTGCCTTGTTGGGATAGGACGAGCTAGCCTCGTGGGAGATTGGTGGTGGGGGGGTGTGTGTGCTCGCGTCGGTCCAATGCTGGGGTTAATCTCTTCATTCTCGCGTTCTTATTGATTTGCACGTCTCCAACTCTCCACTTTCTTGGAAGCAAGCTGTAGATTGTCTAAAAGGATCACTTTCTTGAAAATATCACTCGTTACTATTCCTCATCTGTTTTGTTGAATTATTTAAGTATCACGAGTGGCTACGACGTGATGGAGGAGAGAGAAGAATCAGAATAAATAGAAATCGAAAATGGGTTTTGGAGGAAAGAGGAGGGACTAAAATGGTTGTGCTCGTGAACCGAGGAGATGATCTGATTAATTAGGGTTTCCAATTAGAAAACTTGTGCAGGTCACTTGGGCAGGGGGTAACTTAATTAAAAACAATAATTTGACATGTAGTCTAATGAACAAAGGATTATTTGAACTGTGGGATAATCCTACTTTAGTCCCACGTCTGTAATTTTTCTGCCAATCAAGTCTATATAAACTGTTGCTTATTATAACAAATTATCAATTGGAGAGGAGATAGGAGGTCATGAGTCGGATTCGTGGAGCTCGTGTCCTGTTTAGGTGTAACCATCTCTTTTTGATGAACATAGGATAGGACAACCTATTCTCTTACCAATTGACATTTTTGAGTTGATTATGGCTGGTTTAAGCGTTAGATTTGCTCCACAGATGGTATCGGTCCATTCTTGTACTCTTCGGATTTCATATCGATGGTTGATCACGCTAGCGTCTAGGTTATGCCCTGTGCATCCTATCTTCGTGGGTTTGTCTTTGAATAATCAGTAGGTACTTTTTGCGAGATGCAAAGTCAGTCGTCCTGGACATTAAAACCGGAACCGAAGAACCGAACCGAAACTGATATAAAATAACCAGTTCAGTTCAGTTTCAGTTTTAATATAAATATCTATTAGATTTTAAAATTAGGATCTATGGGTAATGGTTCAATTCTGGCTAATCCTACTTTAATCCCACATTGGTACTTTGCTCCCCGAGCATGGGTATATAAACAGTTGTTGATTATGATTGATTAACATAGCTCATAGGGGTATGTGGCATAGGCGAATGAGTTTGGTTATCTATAAACCTAAACCACACAGCCCGGTCCATATTCTCTCTGGCCAAGGGTTGAGTGGTCTCGGTCAATTCTCGGGACACTACCGTATCGTTCAGCTATGTAAGTATTCTAGCTATTCTTTTTCTTGAATCCAGTTTGATACCTTCCCTATTCAAAATTTGTAACACAAGTAAATTTAGAAGCATTATAACGATATAGAATTATAATTATGTAGCTTTTTCACATTTGAGGTTGTAACTAATATTTCCGCATCCCTATCACTACGCCGAGACAGACAGAATAAAAGAAAACTTCTTTCACTTACCATTCTGTTCTTGGCCACATTTAACCAAGGTGATAATATATTCCATCGTCTTCGAAATCAATATGTAGCTTCTCCAAACATTAACCATGAGCCGCGTTACTATTTGTTCTTCACTGCCTTTTTGTGGGGCTGACTCGGAAGTCCAGTCGGGATCATCATCGTCTACTAAATTTGGACTAATGTTCTCAACTCTTCTCCTCTTCCCTGCCCTAAGATCCTCACTCTTATTAGTTCTGTAATGATCGTTTAATGATTGACTCTATACTTTCCAATAAACGATCCCCGTACTTGCCCACCTTGGCTCTGTTTAGCGTTTGAAAGATAATCATCAGCATATCCCCTGAGTGGTCTTCATTGCTTTGGTTATAGAGAGTAGAGAAGGTTATAAATACTTACTTTCCAAGACCATTGATATCGAGGAGTTCCTCTTTGGTTCGAGGAAGTCGTTTACTTATCTGCTGAAGCGTTGCATGGCTACAAACATACAAGGAACTTTTGTATTACTTATGACCGGAAATTTCATGAAGATGATTTCTGGACTTACCCGAATACCATGACTGCATCCGAGGATTCCTTGACAATTTTAGAGCATAATTACCAAAAGCGAAAAGCCAAAAGATCAATACTTTACCCAAACAAAAAGTTTAGTAACGATGATACATATTCACAAAGATCTTTTTTTTATGACATCAATCAGAGTTAAGAGCGAAAATTGAATTATTTGTACATTAAGCAACGACGATACAGATCCATACAGATCACTTTTTTAACACTCTGCGAGAATGTCTTTTGTCACAAGATAGTGCAAGATACGAGAGGCTTCACTGTTGGCTAAATGCTTTCCTGCTCCGTGGAGGTGCAAAGTCTCATGTCTGTGTTTCTTGATCTAAAAGCGGAAAGAAAATTACTTGCACGTGGTTCAGTGACACTGATAGTTGTGGTTCGAATTAACATGATTTATGAGACAGAAATGGTTGGAATTAACAGATTATGGAAATTGAAACAAAAGAAATGTATTGTTAGTTGTGCATACCGTCTGGTTTAAGGATCCCTTGTAGAGTTCTATAATATGAGCTGAAGAAAACATTTTCCCTGTTTTGTTTGCTTAACCAATTCAACCTATTAAGCCACAAAAGATTGTGGTATGTCACCGATATAACATCCAGCAGGTAAAATTACATGACGAACTTCAGATGATTCCTATACCAGTTGCCTTGCAATCAAAGTTACATCTTTGTCAATCAAAGCTTTGCTGTTGGAACAATTATCACACGTGTTTCTGCATTTTGTCGAAACAAAATTTTCCTTCAAATGAACTAGCTGTAAGAAACGTCGAGAATCACTAACCTGAAGCAGCAAAATTTTGGAAATATATCTCAGCAAGTAGATTCGAACTTTATAGCAAAGACAAAGAATCTTGCCAATAAATACCATGCGGAGAAGGTTTTCCATTGTATCCCGTTTTCATAGGGCCTTGGCTAAGTCCTCCTTGGCTAATCATATGCTTCACTCTAATCTGAAAAAATGTACATTGTGTAACCACAAAAAATGACAAAGAGCATAGATATTCCTCCAGAGTAGTAACTTGATAATGTGTCAGAATTATGCAACTTACATAATCACTATAACTGTAATACAAAACACATGATGACCTCTGGCCGTCCCGACCAGCACGACCACATTCCTTCACCGATAACAAAATTAGCCTATGTGAGTTTCTAGCTGATATCAGTTTATCCATAATTGAATGTTCGATAAATCACCTGAAGATAGCCTTCTATGGACTTTGGGAGAGAGTGATGAATTTAAAAACCGAACATTCCTAAAATACCAAACATTAGAAGGCAGCAAACTTCTATCAATCTAACTGGCTATAGCAGAGACCATTCATTACCCATCCCAAATGCCATTGTAGCACATATTATATTGATTTCATCCTTGCTTCATTGTTTCTGTACAAACGCACGTTGACCAGGATTCATACTGCCATGGTAGAAGGCTTCTTTATGGCCAAACTCCTCAAAATATTATGCACCATAACACATGCAGTACGCTAAGTGATACGAAAAATGCAGACAAATGACCAACCTGCAACGTTTCAGTAACTTTTTCGTGGTCCATTCTAGAAAGACAATAAAATGATGTCAAAATGGTTTTTCTTGATAAACTGGTCAATATCTTTGTCTTGGGAACAACAGAGAACCTGCAAATGTTTTGGTAAGCAACATTTTGAAAACAGAATTCGTTTTAAGCTATTTCAGTACATTACCACAGATTTGGGCGATTAAAACTTTGCCGGAACACAACACAGTTAACCAAGCCAAGAGCTTGCACAACATCTTCTTTTACGCTGGCTGTTGCAGTAGCTGTCACAGCTAACATGGGAATGTTAGGAAACTTCTTCAGAACACCTAGACCCTGCATATTTCCAGCATTGTTTTTGGAGGAAAAAGAGGAAGGATATGTTTCTTGAAAACAGAAATGTAAGAGGAAGGTTATGTTTCTTGAAATCAGAAACGTAAGAGGAATATATGTTTCAAGATTTAAACAGGCTAGCCTGGTAGTCTGGTCGAAAGTCATGCTCACACAATGTGCTTCATCAATAACAAATCGAGCAAGCAAACTTTGGGAGTTTAAGCTTTCAAGGTGCCTCAAAAGGGAATCACTTCTGTAGTCAAGAAAGAGAAGCTTCTCAGCTGCATGTTACTGGTAACATCTTTCACAATAGGAAAAACTTGCAATAATTTCCCATATCCATGCTAATAACCAATCCTAAGAATATGAAGATGTTGGTCCAAATCTATCGAGAACAATTTTGCAAGTATCTAATGCGATATAAATCTCAGCACCAGCTAATATGTACAAATCTAATAGTAGGAGAGAATCTGATAGAAGTTGGGCACAAAAGTCTCTTATGTTATGTTGTCTAGAAAAGCTAGCTTTGTAGGTTTGGATGCTCTGTATTTTCGTTTGTGTTAAATTTTCACTGTATAACACAATCTGAAAACCGTCATCTCTTTGTTATAGAATAAAAGCCAGAAATAAAATTGCCATATAGAAGTCACATTTAAGATTTCGTTACCTGATAAGTCAAGCTTTTCCTCCCTCCAGTTGGCATCAAAACGAAAACATTACAACAACTCATTGTAGCATTAATGACCTCTATTTGGTTGGGTCGAAATGAGTGGTTTCCAAACACTCTTTTGTTATTGACCTAACCATTGCAATGAAGCACATGAACTACACGGGAGCGAAGTAAATGAAAGAAAAGCTAAAGACATATAATCAACCAATCAACTCCAGATTTTTAGTCCAAGGAAAGTCACGGCTGCTCCACTTTTTTGTCATTTGAACCATCGGTATAAGTGACATCTATAATCTCGGGAACATATCGTTCCTTCTCTACAGGACCAGATGAAAGACCATGCCTATCTTCAGAACATAAACAGTCTCGTGGCATTATCACTTACATATCTGCCTTGTTCTTGTAACTGAGCTTGAGAATCTGTTTGCGCATAGTCCAGCTTATGATTTGTTGTTTGAGGTGTTTCATACTGAATATTTTGAGTACGCGTAGATGCCAAACACTGAGATTCTTTCTTTTCGTTATCTTGGATATGGATCTCGAGCTGCTGAATTTGCCTTTTCAACAGTAACCTACCAACAAATCAAGTGTCAACAGCTTATAAGCTACCCCAGAATTCAAGTCACACTCTCAATGCAGCAATTAACGATATTAATTCCTTCTCGCTGTATTAGCTTCTGATAACTTTTCTGTGTAATATATCACATTCTCTGAAAGAAGCCAAATTATATTCTGAATAGGACAGAGCAAAGAAAAAGGGAATATAATTGATGAGAATACAAACCTCTCTTGACAAAGCTGTTGAAAATGATCAGGGCTCAGGTCAGTAGAATCGTCAAGTAGTTCATTTGATGTTGCAAGCAGCACGTCCTTCAATTGTTCCACATGGCTGGAAGCTTCAAGACATAGCCCTAGCTGTTTTGATATTAAAGCAACCAAAATGAGAAACCAATCGGTCTATGAAATAACCATGGAGAAAATGAGAGAAATGGTAGCGATACCATTACTCCATGAGAACAGTTGGAACATAATTCAGGAGGCAAACAGGACTCTTCTTCTCCTCTGGAAGAAATTATATTAACAGATGGAGCTATTGGTGAACTCTTAGATACTGATGGTTGAGGTGTACACGTTGAATGGTAGTGTTCCATCACAATTTGGTCTAAAAGTAAGCACATGTCAGAGTTAATCTAGTTTTTTATTCTGCACAAGTAGCTATTACAAGATTTCCTTCTAGTGCAAACTCCAAATTTAGCTATAAGGAGTGTACTATTAACTCTGTAATAAAAGATGTTAACAGTTTACTCGGCTAGTGCTGAATAACTACAAATCCAAATTGAGAACAAAAATTGCTTGTTTTCATGGAAAAGATACTTAGATTTCAATAACGTGCCATAAGTGCTTCAAGAACTTTACATTGAGTATGTCTTCATCATCATCATCAATCTCAATGACACTAGCTTCCACCTGCCTACCTGTGTGTGCAAAGTTTATGATTGGTAGCATCTTCAGACCATTTATATAGTTGCAACTTCTTACTGAATCTCTAACCTCTTCATTTACCCGCGTAACCTCGCCAGCAGTTAATTTGCTAGCACCTGAGGCAGAGGAGGAGAAACGGTCAAAAGATCTTGCAGTTCCTCTTACATTCCTTTGACTATGCTCTTGATGATTGTGTGCATGGAAAGATCCATCGGCGTTGGATGTAACTTTAGCAGTGGATCTTTCTCTCGTAGACAATTACAGCTGCTATCATCAATTGCAGGAGTAGTGACATGTCTCAAGTAGGTATTATTTATTGAGAGATTTGTTAGCGCACACCAAACCTGACAACATATGATAACAAAAAATTCAAACATAATTTACAAAATATTATATTCAAGGTCTTAATGCCGAAACAAAATTCACAAGTCATCACTAATCAGTCTGTTCTTCTACTGCAGATAACTTCCAAATGCAAAATCCCACAAGCAACCTTTAACAAAATTTACGGACCAAAAAGAAAACACAAAAGAGTAGAGAGCGAGAGAAGAAATTCGACAGATCAACAACGAAAACTTTCTTCTTTTTTCAACAAAAATAAAACCAAATCTTTTTTATTTTATTTATTAACTGATTCGGACTTCTCCACTAGCATGCACTTGCTTCACCGTCTTATCATACTCATCTTCTTCGTCTTCGTCTTCGTCTTCTTCTTCTACTTCCTCAAGTTCTTCCTCTGCATCTTCTTCTCCTCCCCATCCAAATGCTCCAATGGATCGAGAAACAGGAGGAGGTGTTTTCGCTTCTTCCACAATCTTCATGATCTCTTCGACGCTCTGGAGAGAGAATGTCGGGTTCTCTTTCCTGTAGTATGCAGCTTGAGCTGTCTCTGTAAGTTCCCTTGGAAGGTTCTTTAGGAACCATGGGTGTTTCTTGATTTCAGCTATTGTAATCCTCTGCAAAAGAACCATTAGTTTTAAACGTAATAATCTCACAAATGGATGTTTTTAGCTTTTTGAGATATATATGATACCTTGAGCGCATTGGCGACAAATATACGAGAGAGAAGATGTTTACAATCTTGAGAGATATGAACATAGTCTGGGATCTTATACTGAACAGCCATTATTCTCTGTAAAAATGTGGCACAACGATTAGTGAGTGGATCACATCGTATCTTAAAGCAAAGACTTCAAAAAACAAATAAACTTACTTGTATTGTTTTTCTAAAGTTTTTGGGATCCTCTTGATCTTCAAATGGGTATGCTCCAACCAGCATGACATAAAGAGTCACACCACAAGACCATACATCAGCCATCTGAGTGAGCAAAAATATAAGTACAGACCATTATGATTTGTGTGAAGATGATTTCCAAATCGTAATCATAAAACATGGAAAACATATTGTCCTGGAGAATTAAAAAAAGAAAGAAGAAGATATCTTTCTCAATCCCTTAATAAATGACTGCCCAAATCTACCAAGGCCACAGTAGAGTTATGCCAAGATGGGGTCTATCTCTGTCATAACATGCACGGGTCTCATGAATCAAAATATTATGCATGAGCAAAACTGAAAAACCTACATAACTACACAGGGAGATGTTTCAAATGTATTGTTTCTAATAAGGTGATACGCACACTTGACGTGTGAATACCTTGCCATCATATTCTCTGCGAGAAAGAACCTCAGGTGCAATATATGCTGGAGTTCCAACAGTTGATTTGGGCCTAGAATGCAGAAGTGAGGACTACAAAAGAAGAAAAACAGATCACATGAAAGTGACGAGGGCCCTAGGAAAAGGAAGAAAAGAACAAAAAAAGGAGCTTGTTATGAGAAGCGCAATGAAGAAACCACTAGCACGCTCAAGTGCCGGAGATATATGCCAGACCTTGGAATACCCAAAATCACAGATCTTCAGACGTGGTGCAGGACTCCCATCCAAGAGAGTATTTTCGAGCTTCAGATCTCTGTGGCATATTTGCTGTGACAATAAGGAAAAATAATGTGACTACAGGACTAATAAACAAAAGGTTCTGTATATCTGCAAAAGTTGAAAAAAAAAACTTCGCTAAGTCATTCCTTACCATAGCATGGCAATAGCTGACTCCTGATATAAGCTGCTGGAAAAAGTACCTTGCCTGGAAAAAAAGATGACCACAAAAAGCTTGAATCTCATAATCAGAGAAGCTACTACAAAATAGAACACATCTCATTTTTCCATGCTAGATACTACAGATGATATATCTACATATTCTCCCATTTCTGTCTGCTCAATCTTATTTTAGACAATACGGAACTCTGAAATTGATCTAAAAAATGGACTTTTGATCTCTAGCCAAGCTCACCTCATCCTCACTGAATCTTCCAGCGCTACATATACGCTCAAATAGCTCACCACCTGCAGCATATTCCATGACAATGGCGATATGTGTTGGTGTCAAAACCACCTATACAAAGCCAAGAGACAAAACCCACATAGAGCAGTTACGAGATGCGAGCTAGCTTTAAACATGCCACCGTCAAAGAGTAGGAAATGCACTTACCTCCTTAAACCGGATTATATTCGGATGACGAAGTGATCTGTGGTTAATGATCTCTCTCGCCACGTTCTCATCGATCTACACACCAAAACAAAACCAGAGAAAGTCTGAATCTTTGACCTTAGAAGACAACAAATATAACAACTCTGAACAAACTGCACTACGCAAAATACACACAGAGTTTAAAAAAAAAAACAGATGAGCAATTCTCATCTGTGAATCTGAATACATGGCACATGAGCTCATAAGAATAAAACATTCCAACTAACAATTTACACACATACATATATAGCGAAGTAATTTCCAGAGAAAAATTAAACCTTTGGGCCACGCTCGATGTACTTCATGGCAACGAGTTCCTTGGAGTTTTTGACCCTCATGAGCCTAGCCACTCCAAAATTCCCAGAACCGATGTCTTTAACAAGCTCGTACTTCTCCATGTTTCTCACAACGAAGAATCAACAAACCCCAATTCCCACGACACAACCCAGAAAAATAATCCCCCAAAAAAAAAGGCTCGAAAATTCTCAAAAGTATAATCAACGAATGATCCGAAGGTGAGTGAGAAATGGATTAGAGAGATTTAAAAAGCAAAGCGGTGAATCGTCTAGTTGATTATCACTTTTTCTTCCGCGAAGAAATTTCAAAAGAAGATATGATTATGATTACAATGATGATGATGATGACGATGCAGTAATCTGCGTCGCTCCTTGTGGTGGCTTCTTCTCACGAAGTCACGATGTCTTTTTTCTTTATTTAATTAGATTTGTTTAAGTAAAATAAAATACAGTATAATTAAAATGTAGGACCCACAAAGTCTTTTTCAATCAGTTCAATGTTTTCTTGCTGACTGAGACGTCGCTATATGGGAAAAGGATTCTAGTTTATGTCACAGAATTACGTCTATACTTTCTTAAATCTCTTATCATTTTCTTCAATTGCTGATTATACGAAACCAACTTGTTACAAACGAATGATCTAATCTGATAAAACGTATGATTACACAAAACCTAATAAATTAGTGTCGTATATAAAGTTAGCCATATTTTATTCGGTTTGTCTGCTTAAAAGGAAGGAAGTTCTACTTCTACCGTTAGTAGACATGAAGGGTAAAAAGTTTAGATAAGCTGTATAATTGTACCTAATGGTCAAAGTTAGAATATTACATTTACGTATGATCTAATCTGAATATAAACATAACTTCAGGGACAGGTTCGATTAGGACAACTTCAGGGAAAGGTTCGGATTGATATGAAAAAGTAGTTAACATTGACTTGTTGTTATTGGTGGAATGGTTGGTTTGGAGTATGTTTTTGAAATTTGGATAAATTACTATATATTATAGAGAAATTTGTCAAAATAGGTCAAAAACTGACATTCGTTTCTTGTTTTTTTTTTTAATTCTTTTTTTTTTGAAAATCCTATTATATCTCTTAGATATTATTAATTTTGTATCTTTTATAATTATTTAATAATTTTTAAATTTTAAAAAATCAAGTTTATAAAAAGGAAAACATATTTCTTATAAAAAGAAGGAGGATATCGTTTTTTTTTTGCTGGAAAAAAAGATTTGAAAGATATGGTAAATATTTAGTAACCATATTTTATAAATTTTCTCAAATTTATATAAAATACATATTCTACAACAAATATAAAATAGAAAACATTGTGAAAATTCAGTTCTGTTAGTGGTAAAATATGTATTATGAATTTGGTAGAATACATAATAAACTTTAGAAAACATATTATACCAAATTTAATCAAATCGTATAACATATAGTAAATAAAAAGATACATATTTTACGATTGGTAGAATAACCAACAAAAGTTAGAAATCATATATTTTACATTTGATAGATTACATATCAACTAACACAAAACATAATTTACTAACATGTAAATAGTAGAATATGAATTATGGAGTTGGTAGAACAGAAAATAAAATACTTTTCTAAACATCAATTTTTTTTAAAAAAGAATATACTAAAATAACATCATGAGTGATTATCTTATTGTTTTGAATTTTCCAAAAAAATTTGGATTATTAAAATATTTATTGAAAATTTATTATATATATATTTAGTGAGTAATATAGTCATATTTTGGTAAAAAAATAAGTTATAAATGACGAACATTCTATTTATTTTACTTATTTTTCCAAATTTCCCATTATTATATTTGTACCGTTGAGATATTTAGAGACATAATTAATAAACAGTTTGTTAACACATGCAATTAAAAAAAATATCTCGTTTACACAACATATATCAGAACTAGTATTATCTCTCGTGCTACGCACGAACATTGTTTTATATATATAAATTTATGTTAAATATATATATAATTTATAATAAAAGAAATGTTATTTGAGGTTTATTATTGATAAAGTTAAAAAAATATTCAACATTATGCAAATTATGATTTGAGCATTGAAGAATTTGAGCGTTTTTAATTTCAGTAATCTGGATTTTAATATTTGTTGGATCTTGCCAACATGTACCACTGTTTGGCCAGAGACCCAGAGCGTGTCGATATGGATTTTGAATGAGAGAGAGAGAGAGAGAGAGAGAGAGAGAGAGAGAGAGAGAGAGAGAGAGAGAGAGAATTATTGCAAATAATATTGTAATTTTCTAATTTAAGTAGATATGAATTTATATTTATTACATCGTGAGGTAAAGATCGTGAGATAATGGTGTTGTATGAGAAATATCAGGGATGTTTTTATTTTATATAGAGATAAATAAATATATATTTCAGTTAATAAATGGTGTTTTTTCCATTAAAATTTTTCTTTTCCTTTTTTACATTTTTTTCTTTAATTTGTAAAAATATATGATGTGTCAGAATTTTATTGGCCAAATGACTTTTGCTTTATTATATAAAGGGTTAGTCGAATTCCCGTAATTATACCATAGAACTGGGTGTTTTATGTTACATATTGGAAGTTATGGGGCTCTTTATAAACAATAAAAGCTAAGGAGTGGTTTAGTAAATACCAAAAATATGAGGTAATTCGTCAAGCCCAATTATTTCAAATCGATGAATGGAATTCTGGAACTGGGCTGCTTGGTTTTAAAGGCCCAATCAGTATATGGCAAACCGAGTGCATAACTCTACGAAAACTATATTCTACAAATCTCTGGTCGCTCTTTCGGTCGTCCGCATCGGAGAAAAAAAAAAATAAGAGCAAATAAAGATTGTAACATCTTAATTCACATATATATATATATACATATATGCCATCTGAACCGTAGCTCCGAGACGAGTCATTGGTCTAACAACACATCCTCTTCACCGTCTGTCTCCCCTCGGATCTGATACTCCACCGGATTCCGATATGCCGTCTTCCTCCGCCGTCAAATCTCTCTTCTCCGTTTACTCCACCGTCGCATGCGTCTTCCTTCTTCTCTGTCCGGCTTTTTCCTCTGAGTCAGATCACAAGGTTAGATTTGAATCTCTAGTCTTTGGCGTTCTTTTTCTTTTCTTTAGCTGTTGCTCGTAGATCTCGGTATTGCATGTTGTTTCCGTTTGTTTTTTCGGCTTGGATCTGTTAAATTTTTCGGGTTTGTTTGGAATTGGAGGCTCGATCCAGCTGGTTGCTTCTCCACTGTGTTGTTAGGTTTCTTGTTTTCGTGGCATTATGGATTAGGTTGATATGGTTTCTACGTTGCTTGAAATTGTGATTGCCTGATGAATGATGGTACATCTAAGGTATTCGCAAATTATTGCCAGTTTTGGATAGGAAATTGTTCTGGTTTCTTGTTATAGTGGAGGTTTAGAGATCTGGATATGCAAGGCTTTGCCTTTAGGATGCTCTCTTTCCCTTTGAGTTTTTCTTATGAAGTTTACTCTAAAATAAGTAGTTCGTTCAACCCTAACTGCAGTTTCCACCTTTTGTTTTCTGTTTGATGTGATTTTTTTTTGACAAAGCAGATCATGTGTTAACAGTAGCAATCTTCTAGTCTAAGAAGAGAAAATTAGTCTTTGTCAAGTAAAAGTCCTATATATTCTTCTAAGGAAATGATAGTATGGCAGTGACAAGATTTGTAATGCTTTACCTTTTTCTTCCAAAGGATGATGTCTTCCTTGTCTTGTATCTGCATTTTTTGCCGTATTGCCTACTATTTTGCGGAACCTACAAATTGTTGCACTACAAGAGCTCCAATATAAGTCTAGGCTTGCTATTTGACTGTGTTATCCTTTCTCAGTTTTAATATATTCTTCTCGTTTGCTCCCTTATTTGTTTCCATTCGTTCTCATATATCCCAAATCATAAAAGTTGGTGTTCTGCTTTTTTCCCAGTATCAAGCTGATGAGCAGGTTACTCTGTGGGTGAACAAAGTTGGCCCATATAATAATCCACAAGAAACATATAACTATTATAGCCTCCCGTTTTGCCGCAAAACTGAGAACAGCATTCACAAATGGGGTGGTCTTGGTGAGGTTCTTGGTGGAAATGAGCTCATCGACAGCCAGATAGACATAAAATTCTTGAGTATGTTAGTTCTTATGCTAGTTCTTCTTTCAAAATTGTTATCTTGATTGCACAACAGTTATATTGCCTTCTTGTGTTTTACTCCCAGAAAATGTTGACAGAGGCGTGATCTGTCAATTGGAACTTGATGAAGCTAAGGTCAAGCATTTCAAAGATGCCATCAAAAATAGTTACTGGTTTGAATTATTTATGGGTATGTATCATATCACATTTTCTTGTACATATTACTGATGAAGAAGTATGAAAGAAAAAAGTTAATTTTCTCGATTGTAAAAAATTCGTTGTTGTTATATATGAAATTTAAAGTCTTTATATCTAGGAATTCCACTATTCTTACATCAGTGTAACAGTGTAACTAAAATTTTAAGCATCCTTCGTTTGCTAATCTTTTGTCTTGCTTCTTTTTTGGCAAATGATGTTTATGGCGTACGTGGATGCAAGTTCAGATGATCTGCCTTTGTGGGGTATGGTATTTCTTATATCCACTTTGAAATACCGAATTTTCAATTTCAGTTCTTGACATTAGTTTTTAACTATCTCATTGTTGTTGTAGGCTTTGTGGGCGAGCTGCCTCCTGGAAAAAATAATGAAAACGGCAAGCATGTTCTTTACACTCATAAGAATATTAATGTCAGATACAACAAAGACCAGGTCGGTTGTTTCTTTGCCATTAAGCAGTATTAAGGATCTCATATGAACTTTTCTGTGATCTGATTTTGTTCCCGTATTTGCATAGATTATTCATGTGAATCTCACACAAGACAACCCAAGACCATTAGAAGCAGGGAGGACGGTTGACTTGACATATTCTGTGAATTGGATCCCAACCAATGTCACATTTGCTCGTCGTTTTGATGTTTATCTAGACTATCCATTCTTCGAACACCAGGTAGGTCATAGCATGTTATGTCTTACCGTTTTCATCCTTCTGTTGTCAGACGTTATTTCAGATTTGCTTCATAATCTGATCCGTATTACACTGAATGCTCCTTTACTTGCTTGTTGATCAAACTGCTATAACCTTGTCTCAAGATTTTTTTTTTTGTTTGTAAGCTTTTTGTAAGGGGTTTTAACGGATTCGTTCATCATGCAGATCCATTGGTTCTCCATCTTTAACTCGTTCATGATGGTTATCTTCCTCACTGGTTTGGTCTCGATGATATTAATGAGGACTCTTAGAAATGATTATGCTAAATATGCTCGGGAAGACGACGACCTGGAGAGCTTGGTGATTTCTCCTCAACCCTTTATCTAGATTAGCTGCAGATGTTCACTTAATGTTACTATTATATTGTCAACTTGTCAACTTTATCTTCATTGTAATTGCAAGAGTGTGGAGCAACTTCTGACAGTTGGTATTATTGAGCACAGGAACGGGATGTAAGTGAAGAATCTGGATGGAAACTTGTCCACGGAGATGTGTTCCGACCACCACGTAGTCTGGTCCTTCTCTCGGCTGTTGTTGGTACAGGTGCCCAGTTGGCTTTGCTTGTTCTTCTTGTCATATTAATGGCAATCATTGGGACACTTTATGTTGGGTATGTATTACACTCTTCTTAGTTTCAATCAACTTAGCATGTTGTTTCTTCTCATGAAATAAGGGTTTGGCTTTTGTTTGAGTATCATTCTTGCAACGTAAACTTATTATTCTGGTTTAACCTTATTCAGGAGAGGAGCGATCGTCACAACTTTTATAGTTTGCTACGCTCTGACGTCATTTATATCTGGTTATGTGAGCGGTGGAATGTACTCAAGAAGCGGGGGTACGTTGTATCCTTCTTTGTTAAAAGCAGCAAGCAAGCAAGCTCTCCGATAATATACCTTTCCTCAACTCATTTTCAAAATTTTCTTATGCTTGTTTGTTTAGGTAAACATTGGATCAAATGCATGATCCTCACAGCTTCTCTCTTCCCATTCTTGTGCTTTGGGATTGGATTCCTCCTAAACACAGTTGCCATATTCTACGGATCTCTTGCGGCTATTCCCTTTGGAACAATAGTGGTTGTTTTCGTAATTTGGGGTTTCATTTCGTTCCCTCTCGCCCTCCTCGGGACAGTCGTTGGTAGAAACTGGAGTGGTGCCCCAAACAATCCATGCCGTGTCAAAACTATCCCACGTCCAATCCCTGAGAAAAAATGGTACTTAACTCCATCAGTAGTCTCTCTTATGGGAGGTCTCTTACCCTTTGGCAGCATCTTCATTGAAATGTACTTCGTTTTCACATCATTCTGGAATTACAAGGTAAAAATCTCTTAACATCTTACAACTTCAGTTAGAAAGAGAAAAATTACTGTACATTTGTTGATGGCTTTATTTTTTTGTCGCATGATAAGGTATACTATGTGTACGGGTTCATGCTGCTTGTCTTTTTGATTCTCGTTGTGGTGACTGTCTGTGTGACAATTGTTGGAACATATTTCTTGCTGAACGCGGAGAATTACCACTGGCAATGGACATCGTTCTTCTCAGCTGCTTCGACTGCGGTTTATGTCTACTTATACTCAATCTATTACTACTACGTAAAGACCAAGATGTTTGGGTTTTTCCAAACCAGCTTCTACTTCGGATACACCTTGATGTTCTGTCTCGGCCTCGGAATACTTTGCGGTTAGTTTTTTCGTCACTCTCTCCTCTCACTTCACAACTAATTGGTTGGCATTGGTTTTGGTCTGAAGATTGTTTGGTAATTGGAAAAAAATGTGCAGGAGCTGTTGGGTTCTTAGGATCGAATCTGTTCGTTAGAAGGATCTACAGAAACATCAAGTGCGACTAGAGAGAGAGAGTTACTGAACCAAAAACGAAAAGAAACGCGGGAAAGATGGATTGGAGAATGGTCTTGGTGACAGTTAAATCTGTTAGAAATAAGCTTCTTACAGGTTTAGATTATAACAAGGGAAAGTGGGAATGAATGGAGGCGGAAGAGGTTGTATGGTAATTGAAAAAATCCAACTTATATTATATTCTTCTTGAAGTCTCTTTTTGGTAGGGGGAGCTTTTCTTTTCTTTTTTTCGTTCCCTTCTTTTTTCTCTTTTTGTTTTGTTTAATCTCCCCTTTTTGGTAAAGTTGAATCTGCTCTATTTAATTTAGGATTCAGAGATACACTGTTCTCTTCTCTGTAAAGTGAAAACCCAATTTCTAATTTGGTTTTAAAAATTGAAAACCCATTTAATAAAATTGAAAACGTCGAGGATATACTGTTAGCACCGTTCAGAAAATAAAAATCTCAGTTGCTAATTAAAAAAAATATAGAGAATTAATAAAGCATATGAAGAGTTGTACGTTTCAGACACAAACAAGTCAGACATAAAGAGTTTGTGAGCTGTCTAAAGTGAGACCACGTATAACTCACCTCAACAAGATAGCGTAAAGTGTGTCAAACACAATCACACACAAAAAGGAAAAAAAATCACTATTCACCAAATAAAAGGCGATAATCCACCAATCCATACGATAAGCGCCACGTGGAAGATAAGATTCCACAACAATCCCACCTTTTTAACCTTCTTGTCTCTCCACGCCATTTCCACAAGCCATAACACACTGAGAAACCAATACCAAAAGAATCCTCAAATCTCATATTATCTCAAAACATACAAAAAATGGCTTCTACAGCTCTCTCAAGCGCCATCGTCGGAACATCCTTCCTCCGCCGTCAAACAGCTCCTATCAGCCTCCGTTCCCTCCCCGCAGCCAACACTCAATCCCTCTTCGGTCTCAAATCAGGCACCGCACGTGGTGGACGCGTCACCGCCATGGCTACATACAAGGTCAAGTTCATCACTCCAGAAGGAGAGCAAGAGGTTGAGTGCGACGACGACGTTTACGTCCTTGACGCGGCAGAGGAAGCCGGAATCGATTTGCCTTACTCTTGCCGTGCCGGTTCTTGCTCGAGCTGTGCCGGTAAAGTTGTCTCTGGATCTGTTGACCAGTCTGACCAGAGTTTCCTCGATGATGACCAGATTGCTGAAGGATTTGTTCTCACTTGTGCCGCTTATCCTACTTCTGATGTTACCATTGAGACCCACAAAGAAGAAGACATTGTTTAAGCTTTTGATGGTTTCATAATCATTACATTTTGGGTTGAGTTTGTTGTTACTTACTACAAAATCTATCGTTGTCTGTTGTAATTGTTCTTGGTTCGGCCCACCTTTTGGTTAAGATCAATGGATAACTGTTTGAACTTGTGGTAATGAGAACTTTTGATGAGAATCTAAAACATTATCTTTAAACATTGGAAATACAGTTTCTTTGAAGACTATTATTTAGTGGTGCACCTTTGATGAAATCTAACATTATCCTTAATTTTACTTTAATTTATTTGTTAAATTTTTTTTTTTTTAACATTGAAGAGTTCTTTTAAAAATATTTTTTACATATGAGTTAGCATGTACTCATTCTATTATATAAATTTTTTTTTGTGGTTCATATTATTAAAATTAATAATTTTTTCACTATCCAACATGTAAGTTTATATGCTAAATTACATATAAACTTACATAACACCCAAATTACATAACACCATAAGTTACGTGAAATTAAGGTAGTTATTTTGGTTTAGTTTTTTAGAAACTCATTTTTGTCTCATGCACAAAGAAATTTTCAAAGTTTTTAACTGAGTATCAAACAATAAATTAATATGCACTCATTCTATTATATTAATTTTTTTTTGTGTGGTTCATATTATTAAAATTAATAATTTTTTCACTATCCAACATGTAAGTTTATATTTTAGTTGATAACATCTATAACATTAGTTTGTATTGGTCAAAAGGTTTAATTTTCTCATACTCACCCGAAACAGCTTTACAAAACCAAACGAGTAGAGTATACTGTACTTTTAAAAATGATTATTAATTTGGAACCTTCTAAACAATTTTGTGGTTTATTGTAAATGCAAATACTGAACGCATTAAAAAAGGTCTCTTTTTCCAGTGTCATCTACGTTTGCATTTTTTATCTTATGAAAAAACATATATTTTTGGTTAAATTTATATAAAACATACTCGTTTAGATACGAAACTTCCATACCTATTCGCTATAGTGAAATTTGAGATTGTTTATCGTAAAACTATACAAATTATATGTAGCTAGCTATAACAAAAGAAGCTTCGGAATCTTACAATCTACGCCCAAATAGCAAGAGAAGACATGAGTCCAGCTCCTAGGAACAACATCATATAAGAAACAATTTGAAGCCTGAAGTTACAGCTCATCCTCTTACTCAAGAAATCAGCAGCTATGAGATCCACTAAAGCCATGTACACAAGAATCCCTGCCGAGAGCGAATCCAAGATACCTTCCGTCACCAATGCTCCAACGCTGTGAGAGTTGAAAGATGACGCCACTGCTGTTCCAATACCGATCCCTATCGGTGTTGTGAGAGCGAAAAAGCAAGCCATTATGGTCGCTGATTTGTTCTTGAACTGCGCTTGGGAGATGCATCCACCGAGCGCAAATCCTTCAAAGAATTGGTGGAACGATAGTGCTGCGATTAGAGGCCGTATTGTGCATGGAGATTGAGATACTCCAAGTGATATACCGATGATAATCGAATGTGACACGATTCCAAGCTCCAGAACCTAACAAATGTTAGTAAGAAAATGATATTAATAAACACAAAGTTTTTGGATATTTATACATTTGCGACTCTATAAGAATCAAGAAACAGGAAACAGAGGTTTGTACCTGAGAAACAACGACATGCCTTGCTCCACTACCGAGCTCCAAACCCCCGTGTGAGTGTCCATGTCCGTGACCATGTCCATGAGCAATGTCGATTTTATGGTGTCCATCACACGAACCATGAACTTGAGAGTGACTATGTCTATGGTGAGCCGCATGAGCATGAATGCCAACAATGTGAATCCCACCACTGTCTTCTTCTCCAAACACTTTCTCTTCGTTAGCTCCTCCTTCCGAAACCACAGGAACAACAATACCTGGCGACTGTTCACGACCAGGCTGTTGATCAGACTGATCAGAAGCTTCCCTCTCTTGCTTCCTCTCATAGTACTGAGTCCCCATGAAATCAACAAGCAGAGTGATCAAAGCAGCAACCATCGCAAAGAACCCCGGGAAAGGAAACTTAGACCAAGGGAACTCCGGTAAGCAAGGGTTGGTCAAAGCTTCCGTGCCACCGGCTAACATGTGAACAAATCCCGTGGCGAGGATCACACCAGCTGCAAAGGCTTTAGCAGCCACAAAGAGACTACCTTCGGTTTGAAGGAACCGACGGTTCCTACCAAAAAGTGGTATAGCTACACCTGCACCACCAGCTAAGAGAATCGAAGCAATGGCTACTAACTTAAGCAAAAACGCAGCGGAATCGTCACGACAAAGGTCTGACTCGCCGGCATTGCAAAGGATGCTTGATGAAGAAGTAGCCATTGTCTCAGGAACTACCTGCAAAATGGACTCTGTTGCTGCTTTTGAACAGAGAAACATTGCAACAAAATCAGAACAAAAGTATGAATCTTTAATCAGATAAGTTCGTATAAACATCCAAGCAGTAGAAGAGAAACAGCAAGAACCTAGAGAATCTGTGCTTAGTTTTCTATTAAATCAAACTTCAAATCACATGCAATTGAGAAGAAAAGAAAAAGTATCAATCTTTTTCTTTTTTAATTGGCAAAGTATGAAACTTTATTTCAAAAGAAGATTGTTGACGTAAAGCTATTTGAAAATACCTGAGAGAGAATCTCTTTCTGATCCGAAAAAATATAGAGGAAGCAAGTTCCTAAGAACCTAATACCATAAAAATTTAAAAACCCAGAATCAGTTTCAAGAAATTCAAAAAAAAAAAAAAAAAAATCAAATTGAAAATAACAATCGGAGATTGGATTTACGAACATCGATGAAGAACATTGAATGACTAAGAAAATTTCGTCGGGATCATGAAAAAGTAGGAGAAAAATTTGCGTAAAAGAATTTTCTCGTAAAACCCAAAAACATGAAAGAGAATTAAATACGAGAATCCCAAAGAAAACACAAGTTGGAGAAAGATACAGTTAATGTCGACATCGTGATGGAATTTGCAGTTGGGCAAAGGGTTAAGACTTTTAGAGAAGAGAGACATTTGATAATAGATTCCTCATAATATTGTAGCACACGCCAATTATGTCGACATTTTCACGTAATTCTAGTATATTGTTTTTTTTTCGTTTTTTTAAGATGATATAGACAACGACGGGGACGATGTACGTCGTTAAACAATTTATTGCACTGGAGAAAAAAAAAGAAACCGATTTATTTGATGAAAGCAACAGAATAAGTAAATTTATTTATTTCTCAATCCCTGCCTATTTTCCTAAACTATGTAGACCATTAAATATAATACAATTTATTTTATTTTATTTTATTATTATCATCATCATTTCCAATTTTCAGACAACAACAAGCAAGCAACCAAACATAACCGAACAGCAACACATTACATCATTTCAGAAGTGACCTTGTCAAATGCTCTCTTGCGGTCGCGAGTGCTTGACTTATCGTCTTGAAGCGAAATAAATACCACAGAGAAAAGTAATAAGAGATCCGATTAGTGCAACTTTTTTTCAAGGTTTGTATCAAGAAGATGCAAAAATATCAAGAAAAAGTTAAATCACATTTTATATAAAAAAAAACTATACCTGTTCGGATAGAGGAGCATTAGGGCCAATGCTATTGATTCCCACCTTTCCTGCGATCACATTTGCATCCGTCTCCAGAACAATACTGAGATATAAGATTTAGTATGTAGAGTATATAAGTAACCTATGAAACGGTTCTAAAAATGTGGTGAAAGAGAAGAAAGTTTCATACCCGCCATCGATAATTTCATCGAAGCATAGAAAGATGAGATCAAGGTTGACCAATGCCTCTCTCTTATCAACATTGCCTCTGTAATTTTTGGGTTTGAAAGAAAGGAGAGTCGAAAAATTTGAGCTAGTTTAGGGAAGGAAGAAACCAAAGAACAAAAGTTTGAAACTGTGATTAGACAAAACCTAAGGAGAAGGTTCACTGCATCGAAGAGACCCTGAAGCACACTGGCTAAGATAAGCTCGTTTTCTTCTTCACCTCCCGTAACAAAGAAATGAAGATCTTGAACAAATTTGTAGACAATAATATTGTTTTCCATTGCCGTCACTTCCACTGCATATCATAGCAATTTTTGGTTGATAAAGAAATGCAAGTCGATGCACACACATAATCAGACTTGAAAAGGATTCAATGAAATATACTATTCAACAAGACAAATGAGCATTTACAAAAAATCAAGATTCACTACGAAACATTACCTTCGGTCCGGGCATTTGTTGTTTGCGTCTTTGTGAAGACAGCTTTTTCGAATGCTTCTTTTGCTGTATTTGTTGGCCAGTCATCTGAGTAATACTTAACCGCTATACGTTTTCCTTCAGAATCAAGAAGCAAGATGTTCTTCACTTTTGGGGGCAACTCCTATGTAATAAAATAAAACACAGGAAAGCATAAAGATTGTGAGATTTTGCAAATCAACATATTCAAAAGAATGGTCCTTAGGACAGAGAAATTGAGGATCTAACTTATGATAGAACATTTGAGAGCTGATAGTAATTAATACACTACTAAGTGCGGCAACCAGTTTCCCCCAAGAGTAACTTGGAATCTTCAATAGAAGAGCAAGACAAAGCATAATTATCCTTTTCCCTATAGAGGTAAATATCAAACTGAAAGGTACTCTATATGACAAAAGTCTAAACCAAAGTTAATGGGATCGAAGAAAAGATCGTAGAAAATGTTCTCATAAGTCTGAAACATTTAACTATTTGTGTCATATACAAGATCTCAGCCAAACTGTTAAAAAAACCACATCTTCTCACATTCCTTGCTTCTGTTCCAAACTTATCTAAACACTCAAAATGTCACAAAAAGAAAAATCAAAGAACTATCATTACATCAAAAATTTTAACTTCTTTGAAAAGAGTGATCAGTCAAACAACATCACCAACTCAAACTATCACCTCCTCCTATAGCTTCAAGTTAAAGCCTTAGCTCCTAATTTTTCTTTTTGAAAACTCTGATCCAATAACAACTACAAAACCTGAAATTTGTAACATATTGCATGCATTTTAGTATTTTTTTTTTCTTGTTTCAGATGATTTTCCTCGGAAACAAAAAAAAAAACCAAAATTAGATGAGAATCCACATGAACTGAAACGGTGCAAGTGAAACAGTGAAGTTTGTGGGAAAGAGACGAAAACAGAGTTTTTTTTTTTTACCATGGCTTGAGGAGATGAAATCGGCGGAGATATCCCTACAACAACTCTCTCTCTCTCTCTCTCTCTGCGTCTCTCTCTAAAGAATAGCAGAGGAAATTTTCTGATACGTTACCAAAATATAGGCAAATTCATATTTCCATAAATGTCATAAAATTTCCACTAAAAGACTCTTTTTTTTCTTTTCTTTCTCTTACTTATTTAATTACTATTTGCTTTTTCTTCTTGTGGTCAACTAATTAATTACATGAATATTAATAAGAATCCAGTTTACTTCCAGACGTCACCCTGTCCCGGTTTTCTCTAAACCGGATTCTAAACCGGATCCTAAATCACTTAATAGACCGATATTTGGGCCTTCTCTTGGACCGTGGTAACTGGTAAAAACAAATATGATTAAAAGACGAGTAGATTTGGACAACTATGGCAGAAAAGCAAGCTTCATTTCTATGTTTTCAATTGGATAACTTTTTTTGTTGTGTAAAATGTTCCCACAAACAATTTCTTCCATGCTTTACAGTTTCTCTTATAGATTAAAGAAAAAAAACCAAATATGTTACAAATGGAAAAAGAGAAATGAAAAGAGAAGCCAATAGAAGTTTTAATGAACCATAATAGAAGTCATATATGTGGTTAAAAAACTACCATCGCTTCCATTGCCTCTGCCAAATGATCAAAAACAGAACAACTGCAAACGGTAAAAAAAAAAAAAAAAAATCAACAATTTTTTTGTATTTCTCTATGTCTTTTGGTTTAACTCACCACCTTCAGCTTCTTCCATATTGATCCGACCTGAAGATAATGTATAAACTATCACTTGTTTTTCGTTTCACACAAAACAAATGGACTGTGTCGGTTTTACACTTTAGTTACATACCTAACAATGATATCAACGACGGGGCGTCCCCTGATCCATTTGATTTCATGTCCGCACCTACGTTTCAATGTCACAGCTAAAACTTAGATCTATTATATCAACTATTCGACATTCTCTCAATAAGAGAATCTAACTTAAAGAACAAGCAAACACATAAGCAGTAGAGATAGAAGACTCACCTGTATTTTCCATTGATCTTGTGATGTCTGACTTCTTAAATGTAAACCCTATGAAGTTGGTGTCCTTGGACGTCAACATCTGCTCAACCAACCCCAAAAGTTAGCACCAAAACTTACTATCCAAACTCGTTAACAGTTTTTTTTTCCTACGTTATGCTGATACTCATAACCACAGCAAAATGAAATTTGCAACAAAGTTTATATTATAGGAATCAAGTGGAGTGCGTCACCTTTCTCCAAGGACCAACTTGTGGTGCTTCAGATGGCGATCCTTCAACCTACAAAATATCAAAAACATGTTTTGGATTCACTAACTAATCGATTTTCACAACTGTCTCATGCCAGAATAAACGCCATGACAAAACAGTTTTTCAGATTCTATCTAACTTACTTCAGGGAACTTCTCAAAATTTTGTGTGTCTAGTTCTCCATCAACAGTTGGTCTATAAGCTGCCTCCATATCATACAGTTTGTCCCATTGGGTGCCGTTGAACCACGGATGCGTCTGAAAAAACAAGGATGTCAATGCTGAAGTGTGAGGAAGGAGTAATGCAACATTAAATATCCTTTTCAGAAGTCTCACCTTTAACTCCTCAGCACCTCTGGTTCCCAACCTTGAATCAACATCACATAGCAAGCGACAAATCAAGTCCCTAGCTTCATCAGATATTTTTGGTTCTTCAGGGAATTTCAAGCATACCCTCCAATTAATTATCTGAGAAAGTAAGTACAAGTCTTTATAAGTAAGCATGAATATTTCTACTATAGATAACAAAAATGCATGACTAACCAGCTATACATACACCTTACCTTACGACATGTAATACGAGGGTCATCAGAGCAGAATGGGGGATACCCAACTAACATCTCATACAGAATTGCGCCGAGAGACCACCAGTCACATTCCATTCCATATCCTTTCTTAAGTAGTACTTCTGGAGCCATGTAATCAAGGGTTCCAACAGTTGAATAAGCCTATAAAAAACGAAAGATAGTCATTTAAGAATATTGAATTACTCAAAAGACATATTGGATGTGGTAATTGATCTTTATAGACTAGCAAAAGTAAGTAAACCCATATGACTCAATTAGAGAACAAGCATGGATACCAATGCGCGGCGATTGCGCTTCCACTGCAGCAACTGCTCTTTAGGCATTTGCCAGGGCGCTTTATCAGCGTCTGCTTTTCCTGCCTGGCTCTCTGCTTCCTGAGACAGCATTTCTTCGTCTTCTAATAGCAGTGAAGAATACTTATCATCTAGTGGCTTACATAACCCAAAATCTGAAAGCTTCAAATGCCCACTTTTGTCTAGTATCAAATTATCAGGTTTGATGTCTCTACAGGCAAGAAAAACACAAACTCAAATCAAGAACCAGAGAATACACATGTTTTCTACAATTCACACAGATTCTCCCCAACACACTAAATCACTAGGCATAAAGAAGACCCGATATCGATGGTTATTACAATACCTGTGAACATAGTTGTGTTGATGGATTGAATGAATAGCAAGAATGCTCTCAGCAATATAAAAGCGGGCAACATCTTCGGCGAGAATGTCTTCTCTCATCAGTAATGTCATAATGTCACCTCCAGGTAAATACTCCATGATAAGATACAAACATTCAGAATCTTGAAAAGAGTAGAATAGCTTTACAATGTAACGGCTGTCAACCTCTGCAAGCAAGTTCCTCTCAGACCTTACATGCTCAACCTAGAGAGAAATATAAAAAATGATAGCAAAACCAGTCAAGTAAAACTCAGAAAAAAAAAAACCAAACTTGCAAATCTGAATGAAAATGAAGCAGTCCAATGATATGAACTTTATTCTCAAGCTCATCTCTTGCATCAATATTTGCACTTACCACTACTACTCTAAAACATTCTTACAGTTCCCTTATTCACTTGAATAAAAGAAACGAAGTACGCACCTGTCCACGGCTAAGCATCTCAGTTTTTTTCAATTTCTTCATGGCATAAACCTCACCCGTAGATCTCAAACGGCATAATCTAACCTGGAGATTTCCAGAGATTTAAACAATATCCTGGAGAGTTATTTCCTTAATTATAAACATGTAAAAATCAACAATCAATTTCTAAGGAAATCACATTGATCTCTCTGTCCAAAAAGATTACAACAATAGTGTTAATGTTACCTCACCAAAGGCACCTTTGCCAATAATGGTCAAGAGCTCAAAGTCATCAATCCCAATTTTACGTCTCTGAAGCCTCATATACTCAGTTTCTCGACGAGCAAGATTCCTCATCATCTCGTCTTGTTCTTCAACAGGTAACTGAGCTTCTTGCACTTTCCTCTGAAACTCTCTCCGTCTGAAAAAGTAGAAAAATCAATTAGAATCAATTTCATCTTCCAAAAAGCTTAAATCTTTGAATCAGATTTTATTTTCGTAGTCAAACAAAAGTCAAATCCTATCCAAAAAAACACCATTTCTGATCCAAAAACAAATAATAATTCCGACAAACCTCTCCATTCGTTCGTGCAAGCCTTGCAAGTAATTCTTGTAATGATTCTCGATAAACTGCTTCGCGGCAGCTGCTTTCTGACGCGTGACCGGAGAGGAAACCGCCGCATCTGTCTCCAATTCTAATCCGCGACCAGGTTTGGCGTTTAGACCACCGACACGAACGGTTCCATCGGCTCCTCCTTCCATATTGAAGTAGATCAAAGAAGAAGAAGGAAATTGGTGTGTGTGTGTGTGTGTGGAGAAAACAGAAGAAAGAGTGAGAATTTTGATTAGAGAGACATGGATGAATGAATTAAAGAAGACAGTATAATCGAGGAGAGATCTAAATGAGCTGGAAGAAAAGATCGAAAGGAGGAAGAACGTGGACTATTTTGGAGGAGATGAAGTTGTAGAGCTGTCTCCTGGTATGGTTTTCGATTATTTTATTACTATAATATTTATATAATTACTTCATTAATCATTTTATTAGAGAGTTTTACTTTTATAATATGGATTAATTTGAAGCAAATCGGTTCTGACTTTGTGTCAGCGGAAGGTTTGGATCTCTCCTGAGGTAAGATTTCAATATTTGTTTCTTCTTTTATAATTTTGATATGTATACTGTTTTTGAAGTCGTGTTCAATAATACCAAGTAGAGCTTTATTGAAGGGTTAGTACTATTACATCTTTATGATTTAAGGGGCGTTACATTTACTCTATCCTCTCTATAATTAAACATATAACAACTGAATTTTTTGAATTTATTTCACCAAATATATAACTATCATGCAAACGAATAAAATATAAAAAATAGTTTAAATGACATGACAAAATTAAAAGTTCGAGTATAAAGAAAATACAATATATATATATGAACTAACAAACTACTTCGACCACATCATGGTCTAACATAATTCATTCTGAAATCATAAATATCTGCCAAATCAGGGTCTAACGTGAATATGCTGCATTTTTTATACTTCGAATATCAATATCATATGCAAACGAAAATAATAAAATATTATAACAAAATTTAATTAAAAAATTACAGATTTCAATTTAGTAATGTTAAAGATCTGGATAACAGTACTTTTCGAATCGCTAATCTTCCATCATCTTAATATACATATATCAGCTTGACTTCGATGATGATTTCATTCACGCTTAAAATTTTGAACAATTTTACCTCAAGCAAAATACTCAATAACATGTTCCATACACAACATAGTTTATATTAGATATCAAACTAATAAATTTGGACAAAAGTATTATATTAGCATTTTAAATACCACAACAAACTTTTCATCTTGTAATGAAAACATCACAACAGCATAATCTTCATCATCATAATTGTTGTTAACACTTTAAATATATTAACTATTATTTTATAGTATAATCATCAATACAAATATTAAATGGAGATTATTGTTATTTATATGATTTCTATTGATAATGATATTTATAAACTGTTCTATTAAACATATCACATAATGTATGAATTATGTGGCATAATGGTAGCCACCTCTGCATTCATTACACCAGATCTGGAGTTTGAACCCAACACCACACATATTATTAGGAATATTAAAGCCATTATGCTAGTGACAAAAAAAAAACATATCACATAATAAAGTGAATAAGTAGTTAACGCAAAAAAATGCAAAACAATATAAACAAAGATGATATAAATAATATTTCAAACTTATCAAGTATAATACAATTCATAGAAAAAATGTAGATATACTAAAACTTCAAATAAAAATAACCATCAAAACTACATATATTGAATAATCACAAGGACACTAATAGTGAGGATAATGGGGATAATTAATGTTGGATCACCATTATTCATCAATGCCATCGAGGTCATCTGTGTGATCAACTCTGTATTTAAACACACAAAATTTGTAAATTGTTTATATGCATATTTTTCTCAATCAAATGTCGGAACTATAAAGTCCATATATTACATAATCTGCAATGACTGCACTTCTAATATTGAAGAATTGAATTTAATCTCTGAAAAGTCAACTCCAGACTCCAACCAAATCTCACATAAAATGGTTAAAACACTTAAACCCATAAAATACTATTCACTATAAGACATAATAATGTTGTTATATGTTTATCACACACTAATAAACCAAATCAACCATCAAATTGTATAACTTTCCAAAACCTCAAAACACGTATGCATTTCTTCATTGAGGCTGATTTTGCCACATGACCTCAAACTCAACAACAAATTTATCACGGGCCATATAATCTATATCAAAACCACTACACCAAACAAACAAATGATGTTAAAAGTTTTAAAAATAAATAAAGAAATTATGAATAAACCTGAAATCCCTGAGGCTGATTTGACAACAACACCAAACACATCTACTAAATTGTTTTTTTAAAAATAAAATAAAAAACAATAAAAACTTAGAAAACAATTAAAAAAAAATCTAAAAAGAAAAAGAAAACTCGATAAATTCACCAACACAGATCCTTTGCAAGATAGATCGTCCCAATATTTTTGCAAATGATTCAAAAGAAAATAGAATAGTCTCTGATTTCGGATTTGTACGTTCGATAAATGTTTCCCGGTTAAAATGAATGTGGCGACCATGCGTTGTTAAGCTTGCTACTCTTTGTCAACCAATTACTCCTTGTCGATCAAACATAATTCTATGTAGTAGATCTCTTTTGTTTTTGTTTTTTTTGTAGTATTATTTAATATTAATCAATAATACAGATTCAATGGATTCAAAATTTATAACTTTTAGTAATTAAAATCATAATGGTAAATTATTAACCAAATAGAAAAAACCAAAATTCAAAAAAATAAGAAAGACAGGAAACAAACACAACTTTTCTGTTTTAGACTACAAATAGTATAAGACCGCCTCTTACCATTCCCAAAGTTTCACAATAAACAAAACAACTTTATTTTTATTTTTCTGTTGCATTCAAATTTTCTATTTTGTGCGTTTAAATTTAAAAATTATATCACAAAAATTCTAAAACAAAACTTTTATAGGATTCTAACATTTCATTAATATTCAGCTTATTCGATTTTGTTTCATAATTTATTCTAAGTAAAGCTTGTTTAAAGAGAATAATTACACTTAGAAGCGAAATATAAAAAACAAACATTAGTTATTATAATTTAAAAGATTTTTTTGTACAAATGTGTTCTCAACGAAAAATAAAACTTAAAAAATGTAAAATCCTTTAATTTCTTTTCCTTATCCACCACCACTTCTCCCAAACCTAAAAACTCAATTTCTTCTCTCTTCACCCGCTTTCGATCTCTCTATCTCTTTCTAAGAGAACAGAATGGTAGGAGTGACGGATGGTTACCATGCTATGACGACAATGGTTCTGTAATGTAAGTAAACACAGAATCACAAAATTAGGTCTAAAACTTATCAAAACTTAAAACAATCAAACACATAGAATATATCAAATTCAAAGAATAAAAATAGTTAAAAAATATATATGACATGATTTAAAACATTAGATTTGTTATATTAAACAAATAATATTAACTTCCTCAGCGGACGGCAAACTCAGCAGTTTTTTTATTATATTCTATTTAACTGCATGAGAAAATAAAAGTTACAGAACTATTAAAACCCAGTTTTGGAAGCCCAAATATTACAAAATTAGACTTAGGGTGTTTTTTAAAAAAATAGGGTGTTTTTTAAAAAAATATTGAAAAAATCAATGACTATTTTTTTAAAAGTATGTAGTTAAGGTTAATAATAGATTTGTGGTATTTATGAAGAAAAAGATACTAACTGGATTAATAAGGAGAGAGTAAAACTCTTTTTACAAAAATCAAATTTTTGTAGTGTGATTTTTTTTTTTGACAATGTAGTGTGATTTATTTATTTATTTTTAATGAAAAAATTGAGCAACAGTATTGGGCTTATGGTGATTAAATCTCATTATTATGACAGAAATTAATATGTTACAATAGTAGGTTTATGAAGATTTTTTTTTAATTTCATAATTATTGCAAAAACTAAATTGTCTTTGGAGAGTTTAGTAATGATTAAATAATAAATGTATAATTTTTGTGAAAAAAGTAGAGGCTTGGACCAATAAAGAGATAGTGTAAATATTATTTTTTGTGACCAATAAGGAAAGAGAGAAAGTTTTATTCCAAAACTCAATTTTAGTAATGTGATTTATTTAACTTTTTATGGAAATAGTGAGTTACAATATTATGTTTAGGGTGGTTTGTGGGTTTATAATCTCATATTTATTGAAGAAATTAATTTGGTACGATAATAGACTTAGGTTGATTAATTTATATTTATTTAATCTCATACTTATTGCAAAAAAATTAGTATTTGTTTTTTTAGTGTGTATTTAAGATTAAGTAATAGATTTATAATTTTTTTGAAGGAAGTAAATGCTAAGTGGACTAATTTAGAGAGAGTGAAACTTTTTTTACATATGTATATGATTTGGAAAAAATGTATTTGATTCAATTCGGTCAATCTCTTATTTGATGAAAACAAAGAACCAAAAGACAATTTCTTACTATCTGTAAAGATACAATACATAGAGCTATGTAATACGTGGTTCGTGTATTCAAATGGGTCAAAGCTCTTCTTCTCATTCTCGGTGTTGATCACTCAGCTCCAATTTCCTAGCTATATTGTCACGATGTGAATGATTTTTGATATATGTCACCACCTGAAATTTGAAATGTTTATCGTTTTTTTTGGTCAATTTAGCTTAATAATTTTTAATATATTTTTAAAGTCTAGTAGTTTTTAATGTAGTTAGATGATTTTAATATCGCAATGCTGACAAAGCAAATGTGGAGATTACTAAATTTCTCTGACTCTTTATTTACAAAGGTGTTTAAGGATCAATATTTTCGGAATTCAGATCCAATGGATCCACTACGAGTGTACTCTCCTTCTTATGAATATAGAAGTATCATCTCCGCTAGATCTTTGGTTAATAAATGGCTAATCAAAAGGGTTGAAACATGTCACAATATTTTAGTTTGGAGTGACCCATGGATCCAACCCAATGCCTAAGATCAGCAACTTACAAATTCTCTGTATACTCTTTAGATTTCAAAATTGAGGATTTAATTGACATACACACAAATCAATGGAACATTCTGTTATTATACGCAATAATGATACCAGAAGATGTGGCAATTATTCAGAAATTGGCAGTAAGTCGGTTTGGACGACCAGACTCTTTTGGTTGGCATTTTACGAAACATGTAAGTATACGGTAAAATCAGAATACAACATAGCACAACTCTATCCAGATAGAGATATTCAAGGCATTATGCATGGCCCGACAATCAAGGACCTCCAGGCATCGGTATGGACGATTAAGTGCCCCAAAACATTTAATTTGGCAGACAATTTTAGGTTGTGTAGCAGTAGCACAAAATTTAAGATCACACGGAATTCTTTGTGCAGATCAATGTGGTAGATGTAGGGCAGAGAGAGAAACTATAAATCATGTACTTTTTGAATGTCCTCCGGCAATTCAAACATGAACTCTATCTATTATTCCTTCTTATCCGGATTTATTTCCTATAACATCGATCTTCACAAACGTTGAGTATTTAATCACAAAAATACAAAAAGATGGACCCAGCAGCATACTACCCATGAATTATTTGGTACTTGTGGAAAAGTGAGAATGACAAACTATTCAATAACTTGGACATGAATCCACAACAAATTTTGAGTATGGCAGAAACAGAAAGAGAATCATGGCATAGTACACAAAAGTGGAAGGAGGTACCATGACATGTACGACGGACTCCACACGTTGGCACGGTCCTCACAAATATGTGGGAATGTCGGGTAGATGGGTTATGGAAGGAGACAGATCGATTCTCTGGCCAAGGATGGATCTGCACGAAAGACAGATATGAAGAAATATTATTTGGAGCTAGAAATTTTTGATGTAGTCAATCAACTTTACATGCGGAACTGGAATCCCTATTTTGGGCAATGGAATGTATGATTGAGCTTAATCGTCTACATGTTGTATTTGCTATTGATTGTGCAGAGATACTTAAACTAGAGGCCTCGCCAGAAGAATGATCCGCATTTGCAGTACATTTGGAAGAACTCACCAAATGTAAGCCATATTCCAAAGTATAAAATTTATGCAAATCCAAGACGTTCAAACATCAAGACAGATATTTTAGCACGGAGGATCAAATATCTCCAGGTTTCAACAAGATATATTGACTCCAAACCATCATATTGGTTCAATGTGAAAATATAGTTATTTATAATAATTGTTGTAAAAAAAAACTTTAAAGGGTGTTGGATTTAAATCCCAAATCTATGTCATGAATTTCAGAAATAACCACTATTATGCTAAATACTTCCGACCAGTTTTAAAAAAGTTAAATAAATAAAATGTAAAGATCTTTTTAAGCAAATTTGACACATTAAAATCTCAATGTATTTTGATATTTGTCTTTATATAACGAGATACTACGGAAGAGCATCTCCATTGATGTTTTTAGATAATATTTTAACTATTAAAATATTAAAAAGAAATAAAAGAAAGAAAGAAAAATAAAGAATCAATCCTTAAAAATAACAATAAGAATGGGTCCTTAGTCTATTAAATACAGGTGTCCAAATACTAATAGTTTATATTTTAAAATTTAATTATTTAATACATATATATTAAAATAATATTTTTTAAAACAAAAAAATACTAAAAAGAGTAATCTAATGATGGAGGTAATCTAAGTTTTGTTGTAAAAAAATAATAATAATGAGATACTACCATGTCTTTGATATTACCGTTAAAGCTATAGTCAAAGATTTTGACTGGCTCATAAATTTGGACAAAAATTGTTTATGATATAAAAAAGAAAATGGGCATCTCATTTTCATTACTTGCCATTTGTCCTTATATAATGAGATTTTTTTTCATCAAACATAATGAGATTCTACCATATCTTTATATAATGAAAGGCCTTTCTTCTCGCTCCTATAAACGTTATTCTCCTCTCCATTTGCACAACACTGGATGAAAAAGAGGGCCTAAATCTAACGTAATTTATCTTTTAAAAGGCCTTTCAAGTTCTTGTTTCTTTCAAATATTAACAATCTTTTTTCATTTCCACTTGAGATGGAATGCATCACAAAGCTCCCTTTCAATGATAAAAAATCCATAGATAACCCTTTGACGTTCCTTGAACCAGCGGTCCTAAATAATCAACAAAACCAAATACCTCAAGAGTTTGTATGGCCCGACCATCAGAAACCCTCTGCAAACGTTCCGATCCTCCAAGTACCTCTCATCGACCTCGCCGGCTTCCTCTCCGGCGACCCATTCTTGGTCTCGGAGGCTATAAGACTCGTGTCGGAAGGTGCAAAGCAACATGGGTTCTTCCTGGTCACCAACCATGGAGTCAATGAGAGGCTCATGTCCAGTGCCTATACATCTATGGACACATTCTTTCAGTCACCGACTTGTGAGAAACAGAAGGCTCAGAGGAAGTGTGACGAAAGCTGGGGTTACACTAGTGGGTTTGCAGAGAAATTCAAGAAGAATCTTCCATGGAAGGAAATGTTGTCGTTTCGATTCACCCCAGAGGAGAAGACTGAGAACCACTCCCAAATCGTTAAAGATTTCGTTATCAAGAAAATGGGAGACGGATACAAAGATTTTGGGTACATAAAAGACGCTTTCTTCTTATTATTATTTTTTTAATATTTCGTTTGCGTTTCTATGACTATTATACGTAAATGAAAGGATACTAATGAGTAGATTTTTGTTACATGCATATATATATATGCAGGAGGGTTTATCAAGAGTACGCGGAGGCAATGAGCACCCTCTCACTGAGGATCATGGAGCTTCTTGGAATGAGTCTTGGCATCAACAGGAGCTATTTCAAAGATTTTTTCGAAGACAACGAATCGATACTTAGATTGAATTACTACCCAAAGTGCAAGCAACCGAATGTTGTACTAGGGTCAGGACCACACTGCGACCCAAACTCTCTAAGCATACTTCAACAAGACGTAGGTGGTCTTCAAGTTTTCGTGGATAACCAATGGCAATCAATCCATATAAACCCTCAGGCATTGGTGGTTAACATTGGAGATACTTTCAGGGTAACTTTTCATTTGCATTTAAGTTCAATGAATGAAGAATATATAAATGAGGAGTGTCTAGTTTTTGTTTTCAACATGATTTCAATTAAAATTATCAAAGAACCTCTATATAGTTTGAGAAAAGAGACACAAAATAATACAAGAAATTTATACAATTATATCTTTTCCGGGTGGGGCTTTGATTATAGGCTCTAACCAATGGAAGATACAAGAGTTGCTTGCATCGGGCTGTAGTGAATAGCGAAACGGAAAGAAAGTCAATTGTATTCTTCTTATCTCCGAAATTGGACAAAGTGGTGAAGCCACCAGAGGGATTAGAAGGTGAAAGAGCATATCCTGATTTTACATGGTCTATGCTTCATGAGTTCGTAATGAAACGTTATAGAACAGACGAGAACACGCTTGAAGAGTTCACAAAATGGCTCAAGCACAGATGATATTTCTGATGATTTGGTCCTATCATTTTTACTTTTTTTTTCATTGGTCCCTAATAGTATATCGCTTCATCTGCCGAATTTAATGTTAGAAGTTGATTGGTTTATCGACTATCACCTGCTAACTCAATTTTTACTGATAGTAGTAATTGTTAGAGTTTAATAATAATAAAAAAAAAACATTTTTTTACGTTTTGTATCCTTTCAAACTTTTCAAAATCAAATACTGATGTTTTGATTATGGGCGATTATAGATAGAAAATAAAAAATAAAATTTTTAGTTATAAAATAATAAATTTTTTTTTAATATAATAAGTTAGCTGACCAAAAATTTTAAACAAAAGTTTTCTGGAAATTTTTCTAATTCAACTAATAATATATAAATATGTATATATTATGTTATATAAATGTAATAAACTAAAATTTTATATATCTAATATTACTTTTTCATAAAAAATAATTTTTCTATTGGAATCATAACTTTTATCCAAATTATAAAATACATGGATAATTTTTTATTATTATTTATGTTGAATTAATAATTTTTATATTTTCTTATAATAATAAAGTTTTTGGTGGTTTATATAATATGTTTGTAATGTTAATTTATTGTTTAACAGCTATTACATCCTTTAGGCAACCAGTCATATAAGCATCTCCTTTATAGTATCTTAGAGAGTTTCGTAGAAGAATTTCTTAGAAGAGTTTCTAACATTAAAATAAATATAAAAAATTACAAAAATTTAAAAATCTCTTAAGAAATTGTTTCTTAAATAAAAACTTTAAATTATTTAATATCCCACAAACTCACCAATTCTCAATCGTTGTTGAATGGTATAAATTATTTAATAATGTTTGAAATCATAATCGTCAGCTTCAGCAAATTCCATCAGGTGAGTTTAAACCGGTCAAACTCTTAGTCATTAAATATAGTAAATACTAAATACATCGGTACTGACGCCTCTTCATATTCAAAATCCACAAATATTAATCCTAATTTAGCCACCAAGAGCAGAAACATTCAGCCATTCAGGTTTGTATTAGTCCTTCAGTTTAGGTTCGTACAAGTGCAGCTACAAGTAATTTTAACGTTCTGATTTCTAAGTTCTGCGAGGAAAATTCAAGCCTCCCCTTCTTCTGAATTTTTGGATTACTTTATCATTCATTTTCATCTCTTGCTTGGGTCTTTTGTCAAATTTTTTTATGTTTTATTTGGGACGCCTATCAAATTTTCTATGTTAATGTAATGTCTTTGACTCTCAACTTCTTTTGTTAAAACCATTTTGGGAAAATAAGAAACCAAAAGCGCTAAAGTCAACGGATGATTAACGGATCTCAAGGACAAAAGAAGCACCAGAGTTCTTTTCATTGGAAAACGCAATATCTCATATACTGTGTGACTACAACCTTTACACATTTCATATCTGTGTCTTTTATTCCTAGAGTGTTGTTGGAGTTTAGATCTGGAGAACTGACATTCCATTAGTGATTTGTTGGTTGGTCTCTAGCACTTGATCTCACCAATTTGTTTATCCCTATAGACTGAATACTGTGACTTTATACATTTAATTTTTGTTTTTTTTTTGTGTTTTGAGCAACCGTAAGCGTATTGAATGATCATATTTTGGTAAAAAAACAAGAGTAAAGAGATCATATTAGAATAGTGGACAAATGATATAATAATGTTGTAGCAGTGGGTATACATTGTTCGGTGGATTACAATTAGGGATGCGATTTTGGTTAACCGAAATTAAACTGGATTGGTTAATCAAAAATTTGAAATTTTTTATCCAAAATTAATCAAAATTAATTTTAGTTTGATTCGGTTTAATTTTGTTATTTTTGTTTATTAGTTTTTTTTACTGTGGTTCAATTTAAATAAACTTGGTTTAATTTAAGTAAATCCAGTTTCAATTTAAATAAACCGGATTCAGTTTAAGTAACCCCGGTTCAATTTTAGTAAATCCAGTTCAATTTTGGTTTAAACTAGTTTAATTTAATTCAAAATAATAATAAGTAAATCGGTTAACCGATTGGTTCAGCTGAACTGAACCAAACTGAACAAATAACTGATTGATTATTAAAAATCTGTTGAAATAGACCGATATTATAACTAAATATAAACCAAAAACTGAAAATTTTGGTTTGGTCTAGTTCGATAATATGGGTTTGGTTAAGAATGGCACGTCTAGTCACAACATTTATAACTCATGCATTCAAACGATTTCACCATGACATAATTGTTAGCGGATTTCTAGAATCGTTGGTGCCATGCGTACACTACCCCGTTTGTCATGGGAATTTCGTATTAAAAAATTTAAACTAGCTTAACAAAAAAATCAAGTATAACCAGCATCTGGCGTAAGCTAGCTATGAAGTTACAAGTGCTCTTCCATTTGTACATATACATGTGTGATTGATTGTAAGTTGCAACGAATGGATAAGTTGGATTGGACTTGCAGAAACACTTAATTTAATTACTAGCTAATATAACATAACAGGGCAAAAACTAAAATATAAAAAATAAACACGTATATTGCTGGAAAAAAAAAACATTGGTGTCAATACAAACTAATAAATATACACGAAACACACAAGGCATTACGCTAATACATTACAGTCTTGACAGCATTGGATTCTTTACATCACTGTTCATGAATCGAACAATTCTGTTAAAATGTGTAAACAGAAACACATGCATAATACCCTATTCAAATTTCCTACATGACTATATAGAAAAAATTTAAAGGTTATATTTACATAATCCCCAAAAATTACAACGAAACAATATAAATATATAAAAAATTATAACATATAAAGTACGTACAGATTATTTAACATCTAGTTGAGGAAAATCGCATAAAAACCATCAAGATAGCAGCTACTGACATTTTAAAACCTCGAGACTGTTTAACTAACAGTTTTAACCATTAATTTACAAATTTTATCTCATTAAACTTTCAGTCTGTCACTTCACTGCGCGCCGTTATTTTGATTTAACGGAATAGTTGACTCTCATAACTGAACAGTTTTTCCCGGTAACGAAACAATTATTTTTTTATTATAAAAATATTTTGAATGTTTACCTACATTTTAAACTTGAAATTTATCTAGAATTGTCTCAAATCCTCTGTATAACTTCATTTTCTAGAATTATACTATTTATTTTCGAATTTGTCAAACGACGGTCCAAATGGATATTTTCCATAAATTAATTGGTATTTATGAAAAAACAACAATAACAATGTTTTCAAAAGTTTAAATATAAATCTGTTAAAAAAATTATGTTGACAGAAACTAAAAGAAAAATATGAAAAAAATCTTAAATAACAGAGGAAATTAAACATATTATGATAATAGTTCTTCGAATTGTCCTATTTCAACATGATATATGGTGGTGTTATGGATGAGTCTTGGAAATAGTATGACAACTATTCAAATCAAGGATGACTCTAAACTAATAACTGGATATATGAGTTATTGATTGGAGGTAGAAACATTTATTGTAGTCAATCCCTACTTCACGTTGAGCTAGAGTCTCTTATTTGGTCAATAGAATGTATATTACGTTTCAAAGATTAGAAGTTATCTTCACCGGAAAAGTGACCAGCATTTTCAGTTCATTTGGAGGAATTAACAGATGTAAAACTTATTTTGATAATATAATTTATTACTTATTCTACGAATAACAAACATGATAGCATGTAACTTAGCACTTAGTGCATGAAATCTCCTATCAGCTATGATGTATATCAATTCGTCTCCAACGGTTTGATTAACTATATATTTTTAGTATTTATCTATTCATATTTTATAAAAAATAATTAATTACATATGATTAGTAGGTATTTAAATCTATAAAAAAATCAGAAAGTTTAATTTTTTCAAATGAACGAAAATGAAAAAATGATATTTGCATTTAAAAGTTGATTTTAATCATTATTTTATGTTTTGTTACAATTAATAAATCTAAAAACATACAGATAAACAATCTAAATATGAAAAATAATTAAGAATTTTTCTTTTTGATTATTACTTCATATAAATATATTACAAGAGTACCACAAAAATCAACTATTTTAGTCATTTGTATATTCATCGATTATTAAAGTGATTTTATTTTAAACTGCTTATTTTAACTATACAATTTATAATGTTAGCTATTATTTTAAAAAATTAAAAATTCTTATGAAAAAAATTAAAACTATCTTATTGCTCTTTAGTACTAATTATTTTTATTTTTACATTTAATTTAAATATCAACTTATCACAAAAAATAGATTTTTATTATTATCATAAAATCATTACCAGATAAAATGTTCCATTGGAGTAAACTATTCCGTTAAATCAAATGATGGCGCCCAGTTAAGTGACATATTGAAGATTTTATGAGAGAAAATTTATAAATTGTTGGTTTAAACTGCTAATTAAATAGTTTGGAGGTTTAAAATGTTATTAACTATCACTTTGGTTGTTTTTTTTTCTGCGATTTGAGTAATAAAAAGTGGAATTTGTTACAAATTTACGCAAGTTACTGACTAAATCTAAATATTTTTCGATAATCACGATCTGAAAATTGAAATGCATGCAGTTTACGAAAGTTAGTGAGATATAGATATTTTTAAAGAAAATTTGACACCCACCAGTATCTCAATGTCTCTTGACATTTGTCGTTATACAATGAGATTCTCCCATGTCTTTATATAGTGAGATGACCGTTATAGCTATAGTCAAAAGGTTTTGATTGGCTCAAAATACGGACAAAAATGTTTAAGATAAGAAAAGAATAAAAAACGGACTTCTCGTGTTCTGCTAACGTGACTATTCCATGGGCGTACGTTTCCTTCTCGCTCCTATAAATGTCACTCTTTTCTTTTCCATTTACGTACATAACAACGCTGAATGCCAAAGACAGCCTAAGTCTAAACATTATTTCTCAGTCCTTGTGTTCTTTTCAATACTAAGCATCTTTTCATTTCCACTTGAAAATGGAATGCATCTCAAAGCTCTCTTTGAATGAAAATGAAACCGAAGAAAACCCTTCGATGGTCTATGATTCAACGGTCCCAGATGATCAACAAAACCAAATACCTCAAGAGTTTATATGGCCCGACCATCAGAAACCCTCTCCAAACGTTCCGATCCTGCAAGTGCCTCTCATCGACCTCGCCGGCTTCCTCTCCGGCGACCCATTCTTGGTCTCGGAGGCGACAAGACTCGTGTCGGAAGGTGCAAAGCAACATGGTTTCTTCCTTGTCACTAACCATGGAGTCGATGAGAGGCTCCTGTCCAGTGCCTATACATCTATGGACACATTCTTTCACTCACCGACTTGTGAGAAAGAAAAGGCTCAAGGGGAGTTTCGTGAAAACTGGGGCTACGCTAGTAGCGGTTTTGGGAAATTAAATAAGAATCTCCCATGGAAGGAAATGCTGTCGTTTTCGTTCTCACCAGAGGAGAAGACAGAGAACCACTCCCAAATCCTTAAAGATTTCGTTATTAAGAAAATGGGAGACGGATACAAAGATTTTGGGTATATAAAAGACGCATTCTCTTCTTTTTATTTGTTTTTACTTTTTCGTTTCTGTTTCTATGTTATGTAGTAAATATTGTAAGTACGTAAATGAAATGATAGATGCATACTAATTAATTAGTTAAATTTTATTCCATGCATATATGCAGGAGGGTTTATCAAGAATACGCAGAGGCTATGAGCAATCTCTCATTGAAGATCATGGAGCTTCTTGGAATGAGTCTTGGCATCAACAGGAGCCATTTCAAAGAGTTTTTCGAAGACAACGAATCCATATTGAGATTAAATTACTATCCAAAGTGCAAGCAACCGGATGTTGTACTAGGGACAGGACCACACTGCGACCCAACCTCTCTAACTATACTTCAACAAGACCACGTCGGTGGTCTTCAAGTTTTCGTGGACAACCAGTGGCAATCAATCCCTCCCAAACCTCACGCTTTGGTGGTTAACATTGGCGACACTTTCAGGGTAACTTTTCCTTTGCCTTTTTTAATGAATGAAGGAAATTTTAATTTACAATATAGTCGAGTAGAGACTACTAATAATTCAACATACACATTTTTTTTCTTGTTTATTTTTGGGAGATTTGGTCAATGCAAGATACTGATAGATTTTTTTTTAAAAAAAAATTCTCTTCTTTAAAACATGAAATATGCTACGAAATAAAATTTGTAGAGAACGTCTGAATAGTTTCAGAATTGAGATAATAATAATACAAGAATCTTAACAGTTTTTTTTTTCGGGGCTTTGATCAAAGCATATAGAAATGTTTTTGAATATGTTTATAACTTAGTCTCTAATTTTTTTTATTTTTATTTTGCAACATGATTTCAAATAAAATGATCAAAGAACCTCTAGGTATATATTGAGAATTGAGACTAGTAAATAATACAAGAAAATTAAACAGATTTTTCTTTTTTTCGGTTATTTGTGGGGTTTTGATTATAGGCTCTAAGCAACGGAAGATACAAGAGTTGCTTGCATCAGGCAGTAGTTAATAGCAAGATGGAAAGAAAGACAATTGCATTCTTCCTGTCTCCGAAAGCAGACAAAGTGGTGAAGCCACCAGAGGAATTAGAAGGTGAAAGAGTATATCCTGATTTTACATGGTCTAAGCTTCATGAGTTCGTAATGAAACATTATGAAACAGACGAGAACACGCTTGAAGAGTTCATAAAATGGCTCAAGAACAAATGAAATTTCTGATGAAGGATCTTTGCAAATTGAAGAGTGTTGTCGCACAGAAAGTGACCTTTTAGGTGTCTTTCGGAAGCTGTAATGTTAAGAGCTTAAGGTTCATCGTTTTACTTAAAAGACTAATTTTAGGAGCTTCTTTTTTTTTTTTTTCCTTTCTCTTTCTTTATGTTGTTGGATGTAATCAAATAAATTGATTTGATCCGTTTAAGCCCTTTATGCATCGTTTTTATTCTCATTAATCACCCACGTTTCAATTTTAAGGGAAAAATGAGGATATGTCTCAATCTTATAGAAAAAAACTAGATGAAAATAATTTTGAAAAAGTAAGAAGGTATATGGTTATAGGAAACTAGAAGTGTGTCAATTTATGTAAGACTAAAGCGGTTTTAGTCAAACAAGATTTTATCAGAATTTTACATTATAAGACAATGAGAGATGGCCGGTTCGAATCTTTCGGGTATGATTGTTTTGGAAATGATCTCTCCATTAGCCTAAAACAAATATTGGGCTTAGGTTCAATTTTAGCTTAAATTAAGAGCCTAAGAGAAAAGTTTAAGCATGAAGAAAATTCTAGAAATATGGCGAAGAAGAAGTAATATTATGGTGAAGAATCATGACAAATAGTTCAATTATATTTAGTAGAGGAGAGTTAGAGTAATATCTAGAAATATCAAGGCCAAATGAATAAAGATTATCTAAATAACATAGAATGTGTTTTAGAATAATGTAGTATTTAGCTATAAATTGAAGTGTTTGGTCTCATTTGTAACGATACCTCCAAAAAAAAGCTAAAAGGGTACACTCAAATTGGATACTGTTATAATAATTTCTTTTCTAATAAAATAGAATTTTTAAAAATTATAGTTGTCTGATTCCCACCTTAATCATATTGTTGGTAATTTACCGTATAGCTGGAATCAGAGCCAGGTTGGCTTGTAACATCGATATCTCCCAAGAGAAAATAGATACAAGCCTGTGGAAAATAGCGTAGAATAAGACTTAATTAGGATGAAAACTTAAAATTTTGTATGATTTAATATCCATATTTAGTATTCAAACAGTAATGGATATGATCAAAACGAATACTTGATGTCAAAGAATGTATTGATCATACATCGTTATTAATATATATAAAACTTTTATTTTATTAATAATTTGTTTTGAGATATTATATAAAAGTAGTTAAAGAAAATTTTATTTATTTTTTATTTTTTTCAACAAAGAAAATCTTATTTTAAATAATTTTATATTATCAGCTTTGTTTTATAAAATAATATAGAAAATTTTAATAGATATAAAAGAGTGTCTTTAGAAAAGTTTGTTTTGATGATGTGGACATTAATTTGAAAAAAAAATTGTGTGGTGATGTGGACATATGGAAAAGCCCAAATAGATTTTTTTTAATTAGCATAGATTTGACATATTACTTTGCTTAATTATAATAACAAAAAATTGGAAATGCTTTACAAATTTTGGTTATCAACTAAACTGAATCTGATTTTATTTTGATAGGTGTCACCATCTGAAAATTGATATACTTACAGTTATAGAAAGTTGAAGAAATGAACAAAATTTGATACATCAAAATTACAAAATATAGATGCATCAAAATGACAAAATATGAATGTATTTTGTTTGACATTTGTGTTAATTATAAATATGACATCTTTATACATTTAAGGTTACCGTTTTTGCCCAAAAAGAAAAAAAAATGTTACTGTTTAAAGCCATAGTGAAACGTTTTGATTGGCTAAAGAATTTAGACAAAAGTTTAAGATAAAACCAAAAAAAAAGAAGAAGCAAACCTCTCCTGTTTAATGGTCTACGTACGTTTTCTCGTCGCTCCTATAACTGTCATTACTCTTCTCCTCTCGCCTTACACGACCCAACACTGAAAAAAGCTTAAATCTAACGTTATTTTCTCTTTTTTAAAAAGCCTTTTTAGTTCTTGTTTCTTTCAAATATAATATTTTCGTTTCATTTCCACACTTGAAATGGAATCCATTACAAAGCTCCCTCAAACATTCAATGAAAATGAGACCGAAGACAACACTTTGGCGATCTTTAATTCAGCGGACCTAAATAATAAACCGGACCAAATAACTCAAGAGTTTGTATGGCCCGACCATGATAAACTTTTTTCAAACGTTCCGATCTCCAAAGTCCCTCTCACCGACCTGGCCGGCTTCCTCTCTGGCGAGCCATTCTTGGTCTCGGAGACGACAAGACTCGTGGCAAAAGCGGCAAAGTTTCTTCCTAGTCACCAACCATGGAATCGACGAGAGGCTCTTGTATAATGCATGTACATTAATGGACACCGGCTTGTGAAAAGCAAAAGGCATAGAGGAAGTGGGGCGAAAGCTCGGGTTACGCTAGTAGCTTTGTGGGGAGATTCAAGAAAAAAATCTCCCCTGGAAAGAAACGCTGTCGTTTAAGTTCTCACCAGAGAAGAAGAGCAAGAACCACTCCCAAAACGTTAAAGATTTCATCATTAAGAAAATGGGAGACGGATACAATTATTTTGGGTATCTAAAATACGCTTTCATTTTGGTCTCGATTGTTTATTTCTTTTTACTTTTTCGTTTCCGTTTTTTTTTTTTTTTAACGCAAATACCAATTTTCATTACTGATATCGGAATCTATAAATAGGCTATTACAACCTAAAATTAGGCTAATACAAATTTTATAAAGGTTAATACAACCTAAAAAATTAGGCTAAGAACAACCCAAAAATAGGCTCAAACAACGCCAGAGCCACTGCCCGAAAGCATAAGATCGTGAGCTGAATATATAATTCAGTCAACTCTTCTAGGAATTAAACCATCTAAACTTCCCGAAGAAAGTTTAAACTTAACCTAGATGACTCTATCACGCTACAAGATTATTAAACGGATAAGACGACCCTCCAATAGGCGATGGTCAAATTCACTGAGAAATCCGAAATTATAAACTAGCAAACAGCCAGTCATAACAACAAAAACCATTATTATCTTCTTCAATTACGCTTGGAGTATCTTCAGATCTTGTCCTCTTCAGATCCGAATCTACAAATACGCAACCTTCAGAGATACATCGAAGTCTTGGATAACTCCTAAATAAGGCCATCGACCTCCCGTAGATGGCTAAGATGGGAACCCAACTAAAGCCCAGTGAAAACCGAATCATGGCACGACAAACTTAGACGATCCACAAATCTGAAAAATTAACATAGGAGACCCGTCCTCAAGAACTCCATAACAAGTAATTTCCCAAATTGTTGATATCGTCATATCGCCATATCGCAAAACCATGAACGTCAACACTAACACTGAACGCCAAAAGTCAATCGCAGACGTCGAACGCTAAATACAATCGCAGAACGCAAACATTAAAACGCGATCGCTAACGCTAAACGCTAAGCACTATCGGCAAACGCAAACGCTAAACGCAACAAAACGCCCAAACGTCAAACGCAATGAAACACAATGAAACGTCCAAACGCTTAATGCTGAAACGTTCTAAACGACATGGGAACGCCAAGGTCGCTAAACTCTGAGATCTGTTGAATCGCACAGCCGTAAACTCGCGTTCACCTAAGGCCAGGTTCACCCAAAAGCCACCGTAAGCGCAAGTTTACCACATCACTGGTTACTGCGTGCAGTCTTCCAACGAAGTCAGATCCAAACAAACCCCACCGGAGATGCTTCCCACCTCAAACGCCACCATCTAGTAACATAGCTAGCGCGAAAACCAAGGAGAACTCAAGCTACCATTCACACCGAGAGGAGAGAAGAGCTGCACATAAAGAAAATAAAACGAAAAGAAAGAAAATAATTGGGTTCATACATATATGCAGGAACACTACAAGAAAACATGAATTTAGCGATTACAAATGGCGACTACATAATGTAGTCGCCAAATTTTACGACTATTTAGCTACTACATAATGATTTGTTTACGACTACAAGTATTTAATCGTAAATCAGTCGCTATTTTACGACCAAAATGTCGTAGTCACATAATAGTCGCTAATTAGCGACAAATATGCGACTGATTAGAGAGTCGCAAAATATTAAATAATTTGGCAACTAATTAGCGACTAATTTATAAAATTTCCCAATTAAACCAAAAAAACAAAATCCAATATTTTTTGTTTAATCTCTATAGTCACTTATTGACGACTGATTAGCGACTGAATAAAGACTTATTAGTGACTAAATAAAGATTGATTAGCGACTATATTCAATTTTTTTTTTGTAAATTAACACATATAATCCTAAAACATATACTCTAAACTAAGATTCAACACTCGTAACAAAAAATCTATTTTTCATAACTACTCTTTTAAACCCTATACCCTAAATCATATACCAAAACTCTAAATCCTAAAACATAGATTATATTTTCCATATCTAATAGCTTTTAAACAATAACTCTAACTCTAAACCTAAACCTCCAACCTAAACTTGAAACTCTGTACCTTAAACCCATTTTAATTTATTTGTAGATTTACAAAATTCAAGCAAAAGTGAAAATCGATCAGATATTATTTTGAAAATTTGTTACAAAAAAAAATATTCTGGATTATGATATCATGTTTGGAAGTCATTCATGCTAATGTCATTACAAGGAACACTCGAAATCGATATCATATTATTTTTACTTCTAATACACTAACTAGTTTAATTAAGCCAATAAACAATGAAGATTTTTTCTCAATTGTTAACTATGATGATTTAACATAAGGTTTCGTTCATCACAAATTTTCTTTTGCTAAATTATTAATCTTATATTTATTTTTAAATTTGATATATATATATATATAATTTTCAGCTTATTTTTATATATTTTATAATTCTTCTATTTTTAATAATAGATTTACTTGGAACATTGGTTTGTATTTAAGATTTTCAAGTCTCTGTAACCTGTACTAACCATCTAAATATTGGAAAACATTCATTTTATATACAATTTTCTTTAAGAGATAAAAAGTTGGTTATTTAGATAATAGCTCTTTTTATTAGCAATTACTATTTTTCATATATACTTACTATTTTAATTTTTCTTCTGTATTTTCAGTCTCAGTCAATTGCAGTGTGTTGTTTATGGAGATATCGCACATGAGATTGACACTTTCTAGTGCTGCTTTTGTGTAGTAATTGTTATATGTTATGATTTTTATGTTATTTTTTAAAGTGATGCAGCTGGTGTTAGAGAAATTAATAATATTACAGGATGCTCCCAAATAATTTTTTGATTCCAAATTCCAGAAGTTGAAGATTTTTAAAATGGTGTATTTATTAAATATATATATGTTATTCAATATACTTTCGAATATATCCAATTAATTTGCTATTTTATTTGAACAATATTCAAAACCACACAGAACACATGTCTAGACACCTACAGTTAAACCTTACAAATGAATACTCTTGGGACCAAAAAAAATATTTGTTTAGCGAAATTATTTATTTATCGATAAATGAATATATTATTATTAATCGATAAATGAATTTTTATTCATTTAGATAATATTTTTGCAAATATAGAAATTTGAAAAAATGAAAATTAAAAAAAAAGTTTTTAAAACTATAAAAATAAATTTTTATAGAACTATAAAACAAATTCTATATTGATGTAGAATTAAGAAATATAATTTTTTTAGTTCTTGATATTCAATGTAATCTATATAAACATTAATTTTGGTGATAAATTCTATCACATAAGAAAGAGATAGAAAGACCATAAAGAGTTGATTAATTTTGGGAGAGTTTCTAAAAATCAATAAAAGAAAGTTCTTATAATTTATCTTGACATTCAACTTGATGGCTTCCAATCACTTTACGAAACTACTTTTTACAATACGAACAAGATACTTATAAAGTTTTCCTTGCGCTAGATAAAAATCAAGGATAAGATGAATTTTGGTGAAAAAAACAAAATATTATAGAATCTTTTTTATAAAAGAATGAATAATTGTACGAACATTGTTGATTGAATTTTTTTAATATATATATATATATATATATCTAATGAAATGTGATGATTATTCATTTATATTTACATAGGGTTTTTAAAGATTTCAAAACAATTATTTATTAATGCATTTAGCGAAATTATTTATTTATCCCATTAGCCCAAATCAAAACCGAAAAATTATTCATTTGTCAAGATTATTCATTTATCAAACATTCATTTATCGAGGTTTAACTGTATTTGATTTGTCGAAGAAAATGATTTTTTTGTATTTATATTTTCTTGCGACATTAATGTTCTCATTCATTCATTTCTTTTTCTTAGTGGTTTTGGTTTATCCTAATAAAAAAAATTATTCGATCGTTCGACTATAATATATATAACATATATATATATATATAATCACATAATTGCACCAACATAATTTGATGTATATAATACTAATATCTAAAATATTTTAAAAAATAACTGTGTTCCTGTGCTAGGCATGGGTATTATCCTAGTGTCATATTAAAAGGTACTAGAATGAAAAAAATTTAGGTTGGACATAGGGATTCGAATATCTGAACTTAATCCAATCTAAAATAAAGAGTATGGATTTAAACTAAAACCAATGTAAATATTCGAACAAAGTCTAAATTTTTATATTTGAAGAACTGGATCCAAACCTAAACCGATTAGAAAATTTTTGGGTATCCGAGAATATCCAAAATATAAGTATATATCTAAAAAATATTAGTCATGTAAATATTTATAATAGTCTAAAATGCTACAAATTACAAATATAAGTTTAAATATTTTAATTAGTTTTGGATCATTAAAGTATTTTTGGATATGTTGGGATATAAAAACAAATCTGAACTAAAACCAAAAGGATTTCAATTCTTTCATATATTAAAACCGTTCCAAACCAAAATTATAAAATATTCAATCAGTACCAAAAAATTTTAAACCACAATATATAATAATGTACCAAAAATTCTCAATCCAAACCTGATTTGATATTCAACATTTTGGATATGGGATTACCAAAATATATGATATTTAGAAACAAATCTAGATGACCTCAATCAACAGATCCCATAAAAAATATGTCCTATTAATTATTCAAATTTTTACAACAATTATTCTATTTTATTAGAGTATTTTTATAATAGTTAATTTTTTTTATATAGATATAAATAATAAAATATCAATTTGGATGGTTGGTTTTGAAAGAAAGATAGCTTACCATAAAATACGGATTTCATTTTTACTCAAATTTATGTACAATTAAATGTATTAGGAGATATATATATATAATATTAGTGCTTGTTTAATTCACTAGTTATATAACAAAATATATTATAAACACACACACACACAAAGGAGAGAAGAGACTTACAAAATAAAATATGAAGTTGACTGCAATCGTCTTGGCTTGTTGTATCTTATTCTCCTTACTCCCAAGCCACTTTTCTCAAGGTCTTACCATCATATTGAAATTACCATTTTGTTCATCATATTCCAAGTTAACTCAAACCGGCAATGTTGATGAATTATAGGTGAAGAACCAAGTGTGACTGCTCAGAGAAGACCGTGGTGCCCATCGAAACAACAAGTGTTCAGTGGTTCATGCTCAAATGATGGAGCACAACAATGTCTAAATGACTTATTAAGTACTTGGGATCCAAGTGTAAGGCTTAGCCCAATCTCCTGCACTTGCACTCCTCAATCTAACAATATGCGTCTCTGTAGTTGTCCTAATATGATTTGCCCTTAAAAATCGTCTTCTTATTGTAAGACCCTAAACTGTTGTTCTAAACAATATATTCCTATGTATCGATAATAATGTTTTAATTTCCCATGAGAATATGATACACTTGCATCTCCAAATAAACGTGGAAACATTTGAAATATATGATAAATATTATCTAGACAAATGGATAAGAATTAGTAGAATTAGCTACCATTAGTATACATAGAAGTAGAATTACATAAGAATTAGTTCATGACACCAAGTAGAATTATAGGTGAAGAACCAAATATATTGTTTTTTTTTTGTTCTACATTCTTTTTTTTATTGTTTTTGACATATTTTTCTTTGTCGACAAATTTTGTTATTATATTTTTCTTTATATTACCACAAATCAGGATAAACACAGTAAACTATCCAAATATCTAACACAACAATGTATTTTATTTGGTCGAGACATCATGCAGCTGACTAGCACAACCCATTTATGTATGAGTGTATGTGGCCTCGAAAGTCATCTATTTTTATGATGATTTTTTTTTTTTTTTTTTTTGCTTTTATTTTTTTGTCTTTCTCACAAAGATATAATTGGTCCACAAGTGGTGGACTCCATTTCCATTTATAGTTCTTAATTATGTAATGTATGTAACTATGTACGAAAATGATGTCTAAGGGGTAGGTGAAGCTGACATGTGTACAAAAAGTGATCCGTGAAATCATCAAACGAAGAAAACATTATTAATTCACAGGGAAATTTATACTTTTCAACTACAAATGCAACGAATAGATAGCTTACCATTATTAACCGACAAAAAAGCTACAAATAAAGGCTTACCATTATAGATGGATTCAATTAGGGTTGGGTAAAAATATCAAGGATATGAAACCCGTTCCAAAGATAGTTTATCCAAAAATTTTGGATCGAAAATGATAACTAAATTTACTAACCAATATATATGGATCTATTCCACTTCAATATATAATTTTCTGAATATATATATATATATAATATATATATATATATTTATATAACGAATAGAAATATATTTTAAAGTGTCACCAAAATTAAAATTTACTTATAATAGATGGACTATTAGTTTAATATACAATAACGAATATGCTCTATTATGTTTATAATAATCAATTGGAAACCTTTTAAAAATTATTTATATTTTATATTTTAATTCATTTATTATTTTGAGAAAATTATAGATCGTAAGTATAGTATTATATTTATTTTCAAATTATTCTTTATTCTTTTTAATAATTATATAAAATAATTTTGGTTATTTTTAGCGGATATGGATCAGATAAAAGTTGTTCGGTGTATCTTGATATCAAATGTTATCTTTGAATATAATTTTTTTTTTGTCTCAATATTACATTACCCAAAACGGTAAAACCCAAGTTACAAAATTAGGTACAGTGAAATATACTTGTGTGTATATATGCCTTATAGCTAAAATATTAGCTTGCAATGAAACAACCACAGAGTCATAACAACACAAAAGCAGAAGAACACAGATAAAAAGAGAGAAAGAGAGAGATAGAGAGAAAGAGAAGAAACTTGAACAAATTAAGAAACTATGAATCTGGCTGCGATGGTCTTAGCTTCTTGTGTCTTATTCTCTCTTCGCCCAAGTCACCTTTCACAAGGTAATCATCAAACTGACTACTGAGATAACCATTTTGCTCATCGAACGCCGGTTAATCCAAACCGGTTTGATTGAACTCCGAACGTTTCTTTTGTTGATGAATTAGGTGAAAACCTAAGCTTGATCACTGCGAGGAGAAGGCCATGGTGCCCATCGAAAAAACAAGTGTTCAGTGGTTCATGCTCACAAGATGGAGGACAACAATGTCTAAATGACTTATTAAGCACATGGTATCCAAGTGTAAGGCTCAGTCCAATCTACTGCGATTGCACTCCTAAACTTAACAATATGCGTCTTTGCACTTGTCCTATTATGATTTGCCCCTAGAAAACTTCTATTTAAGACCCCCTAACTGTTGTTCTATATCGTTTTCCTATGTAATGTATCAATAATAATGTAAAGCTGAGTGCATCTCAAAATAATTATATTCATAGCATTTTTCTTATAAATTCTAGATATTGAGATCAGGATTACTCAATATGTTTAATATCTCTACATATACTACATGATTTTTCTATATAAAATGCCTTAACATCTGATATATCTTATTCGAAAATTGAGAAGATCTAATTTGGGAATCTTTTGGGATCCAAAAAACTAATCCACTTCTACTATGGGGTAGGTGAAGTCCACTAACATTAGTAGAAAAGTGAGGCATGACATGAAATCACTGAAACGAAGAGAAGAATATTAATGCAAAGGTGAACGTTTTAACTTTATAATATAAAAAACAGATGCAACAAAATGACAAATAGTCAACTAGTCTAATAGATAGCGTACCATAAGATGATATATAAACGGAAGATAGCTTACCATAAAACATACGAAAATTTTGTACAATCAAATCAGATATACTTCTGTTTCTCTATATGTCTACATGTAGAATATAGTCATAACAACATTTATATAAGCAAAAGACACAAGTAAACAAGAAACAGATAAGAAACTTACAAAAAAAAAAAAAAAAAAAAACATGAAGTTGGCTACAATCCTCTTGGCTAATTGTGTCTTATACTCCCTTCTCCCAAGCCACCTTTTGCAAGGTCTTATCATTCTCCTGAGACAACAGTTTTGCTCATCTAACTCCGGTTAACCCAAATCAGCTTGGTTTAACTCTTCTTAATTTGTTGATGAATCAGGTGAAAGAAGCTTGGTCGCTACGGAGCAAAGGCAGTGGAATCCGTTCAAAAGACAAATATTCAGTGGTTCATGCTCAAAAGAGTGGAGCAAAACAATGTCTAGATGACTTATTACGTACATGGGATTCAAGACTAAGGCTCAGCCCAGTCAAATGCAATTGCACTCCTATAATTAACAGGCGTATCTGCAATTGTCCTAATATAATTTGCCCCTAAAACGTCTATTTATGACCAAAAAACTGTTGTTGTAATCACCTTTCTATCTATCATTAATAATGTTTCTATTTCCAATGAAAACCCAAATATAATATGCTCGCCTCTCGAACCAAATTTGTGAAAAAGTTTTGTTTTCGGTACCAGTGTATGTGTATGTCGTGTGCAGTGTCCTTTTGCGTCAATTTTGTCTTCTACTCAAGAACTTGGGTTGGTTGATGGAGGATGTTGCCGGGATAGATAAGGGACTTCAGCTACTATCCCAGAAACATCTTCTCCTACAGTCACTGTGGTTCCAATTGAGGCTGCTTGTTTCTTGATGTAGCCTAACCCAAAATGGCTAGACCCGTTTCTTCCTCTAGTGTAGCTCGTTAGCTTCCCGACCTGTTAAATAATGTTTATCGACTAGTCAAGGAAAAAATAGAAAAAATAGAAAAAATTGCAGATGCTCTTTTTTGTTTTAGAATAAGTAAGGTATGCACACAAAGGCTCAAAACCTTTTTCCCATCGAAAGTGATGGTGCTGCCGGGTTCTGCTTGTGCAGAGAGTTCAAGTCCACACAACCTTTGTTTGATTCCATCATATGTTATGAGTCTTGCAATAGTCTCCTGCCCCTTATAACATCCTGAGAAGTTTGAAATTTTTTTACCCAGGGCGCTTCTTGTTTCTTTTACTCATTTTAGTTCACTTATCAAAGCTTCTTGAGTACCTTTGTTCAAAGAGATTGAGTTCCATAGACCCGCTTCCAGAACATTGAAATCCTTGCTGAGTTCTCTCTCAGGCGCTGGTCTTCCTGCAAAACATCAATGCTTAGGCCTGAGAAGACATAATTTTCTCCGCTTATTCACTAAATAAACGGTGTTGTAAGTATATGATTCTGATTTCGCTAATGGGAAGACAAACACATCTACAATAGCATGTACAACATTGCTTCCAAGTGTGAGAGCAACTTTATAAACTTATTGGCTAGATTAAGTAAATAATAAATATCCAAGCAAACTCAAAAGTTTAGTTTTTGGAGGTAAACTGGTAAAAGAATTGTTGGGTCACTAAGCAAAACCAAATGGAGGAATACTGACGGCACCTATTTGGACAATAGTTTTACTAACCTTGAATGACTCTAAGTTTCTCCCAGGCTACAGAACCCATTGGAATGGCACCTTCATATAATAGAGTCTTCCAGACTGAAGCAGCACCACCTGGTGACATTAACATGGTAAAGCCTTCATTTGAAATAAGACTCCCGACCCCAACTGTTATTGGCATTCCATCGAACTGAAAAAGAAAGGAACATATTACTACATACCGCTTAACAGGATCTGTTTTGGGAGTTAAAAAAAAGGCTTACACTATAATGCTTATGCTTGCCATATGGCTGCCCAATAAGATCTCCCAGATTCAGTTTAGACATAATCTGTTTTAAGTTTTTAACATTAGCATAGAAACAATGTATTTGAACTATGGCCACTCTGCTTAAAGAAGAATCTTACTTCGTTACTTTTCGGTCCTGCTACAGCAAATAAACAAGTTTGCTTGGTGATATCCTTGATCTCTACTTTGTCAGCAAAAAAAATATACCTGAGAAGATGAGAAATAAGTGACATCACAATTTTCCAATTCAAAGCCTTAATCTTCAAAGAAACGACCACAAGATTTGAAAACAGGGATGAAACGCTATCACATACTTATTTAGCATCTCAATTATGCTTTGGCACGTCGTTGGAGAAACCATTAGCATTACTGCATTTTTCTGAAAGTGAAAAGAGTCGTTTTTAACACAAAAATTTTCCATATAAAATACAAGAGCCACTAAAGATGAACCCAAACTTATTTTACTCCCAAAAGGAAGGATTGTTGTTACCATGATCCAGGCATGTGCAATATCAATCGTCCTAGCTGTTGGGGTAACGAAGACAGTGTCACATCCCTTAAAAAAACGAGCAAACATATCCACACAAGTGGTTACTAGTCACAGAAGCTACAATCTACACAGGATACAAATATCCTTAAAAAACAATCACCTGTCCTTCGTTAAGACATTCAAAATTTGCAGTAGTTTGGTTGTGAAGGAAATGAGAGCGGTCATCTCCACTAACTTGACGGCAATATAACCAAGGATTAAGACCACAAACATTAGGTAGTAGCATAGGCAAAGAAACCGCGAGAAGCTAAATGTTAAAAGTGAATTAGAACCAAATCCATGCCGAGAAAGCACGACAAGACAAGTGATACCTCGTATTCTCCCAAAATGCGAGAGATTCACCACCTATAATCAAATTTTGATCAAACAAAAAATCATCATGCAAAAAAAAAGATAAAGAGCTTCAAATTTAAACAGAGAAGTTGAGTTACATACCACCACTCCATTATCAAATGCATCCAAAGCCTCATCGTCATTATCAAAACTCTCAACAATACCATCTTCTGAAACTTTACCTCCAGCAACACTAATGGTATCCTTCACAAGTCCATAAACCAAAAAGAAGCAGAAGTGCATAATAAGCAAATTTACAATCAAAACCCCGAAAATTTAATACTAATTTCTCTAAAAACCTTCCAATAAAAAAATAAACTGTTTCATAGTGGTGAAATTTAATACTTATATATATTAAACAAATTGTTATTAGCGGCAGATTTTAGAAGTACTGTACGATGAGATCGTGATCGATTGGAGGCGGCGAGAAATCAAACTGCAACGAATCAGAAGGCGAGACGCGTCGGAGCTGAAGCTTTGGTTCTCGAGAAGCACTATTTCGGAGAGGAAGGGAGCGACGGCGAAGAATTGTTCCGTCGTAGAGACATGGAAGCAGAGGAGTAGCAGTGGCGGTGATGTGGCTAACGCCAGCCATTCTCATCATCGCCATCTTCGTAAATGTGTCAAATTACATATTCCTTTAATTTCTCTAAATTATGCAAAAAATCAAAAAAAAAAAAAAAGGGATTCATTAATGGGCTCATAGCTTTCGACAGAGGCTATAAATTTGGGTCATGATATCTAATTTAAGCCCAATGGTCATTGACATCTTCAATTTCCATTTACATTGATCTTTTGGTGTATTCCAGATGTTTCATCTCACGAAATAAACGTTTAGTGCGGTTAAATATAATATTCAGATTGAGCATCCGAATGATTTATAAGAAATCAAATTTTAATAATAACTCGATGAGTTTAGAAACGTTAGCATACAGAAACATCTGGCAGAAGCCAAATTTAGAACAAAATCTATCTCCATAATGATTATACAAAGATAGAGATAAAAGATAGTTTTTTATAAATTACTTGCTTTGTTAATGATAACTTTCATAAATATGGATTATCTTATTTTAAATTTGATAGATAAGTAATTATAATTATATAAATATAAATTTAATTACAAAAATATAAAACAAATCCAATAAAATAATAGAATATATTACATAATACTATCATCTACTTAAAATAATTAATGAGTACATTTCAAAATATAACTTTCACAAATATGTTTCATATGAAGTAAAAAATATAAAAACAAAAATCAAGAAAAGAATTTCATTCACTCTCAAAACATGTTAAATTATATAATATATTTATAAGAAAATAAAACTTTTAATAGATCTTAAATTTTTAAATTTACAAGTACATATTATTCAAAAAGAACTAAACATTAAGAACAAACCTCATCTTTAAAACAGACCAAAATCTAATATATTATTTTAAATTTACAAGGATTTCATACATAGACATGGTGGTGAAGTATATCTATATGTAAAATATTGTGTTTCCTTGGAGACAATCACAAGTCATAAGAACATCTATATAAGCAAATTACACAAATAAACAAGAAATAGAGAAGAAACTTGTTTTGCAATAGAATATAATTATATCAAGAACGATGTCATACATTTCTCTACCAACCCTTTCCCCTTTTCTACCATTTTTTATTCATCTTGTTTGTAACCCAAATGCTTGTTTCTTTGGCCATTGACTATACAAGCAACAAGGAACAGAAAACAGAAAAAAAATATATATATAGCAAACAAAGGAAGATCCTTTAGTCAACTAAAAGAGTATCACGATGAACGTTTTGAGGGGAAGTATCTGCAAACACTTGAGCTTCATCTTCATCTCTCACATCCCTAAACATCGAAAGAAACGAGTTAAGTCCTTCTGAGGAAGCACCGCCTAAAATCCAAAGAAGCATCGAGCTGAACGAGCTCATAGCGCCGGCTAGTGGGTTAGGCTCTGCGGGAATGGCGTTTGCTGTGTCCACTTCTTGCTCTTGATGTTGCATTGGATTCTCGACTCCTGCATCCGTTCCTGCCGCAGGAGATCTTGTTTCTGTGTTTTGGTTTGGGGTTGTGTTGTTCGGACCAGATGGAGATCGGTTTCTTGTTGTTCTGTTTAGCCTTGTAATGTGAAGAGTTGACGCTAGGATTGTTGAGGAAGTGATGTGGAAGTCAGGGTGTTGCTGAAGGTGTGATTGTCGGCTTTGAAGAAATCTCTGAAGTGCCGGTACCTGCGAATTTTGTGTCTTAGTTTTTTTATATAAAGAAAAAACTTTCGACTGAAGCATTTCTGGATTTGGCCTAACTTGGACTTGGTGGAATCAAACGTTTACCTCAAAACGGTTCCAGAAGTATAAAATCAAGTGTTGCATGAATGCAGCGGTTGTCATAAGGGCTAGATAAGAAAAGCCTGTTGAGAGTTACGCAGTAAGTGACAAATATAATGTGACGTCTCTAAAAAATATACACAAAGTTAATCAGACAAATATAATGCATAATAAACTCAGTTCTTACCATATGCGTACGAGAAGAAATAGATGTGGAACACCAAGAAGTAGAGTAAAAAGAAACGCGGGAAGAACTTCATCGATATTGGTGTCCTGACACTGCAATATTTGGAAGGTAAGACTTTTGTTAGTATTCAGCTACGGAACAAACTTTTAATTGGTTGTGAGATTATCAAGAGCAAGAGAACTCGCTAGTGCATATATACGGGTGACTGAGGCAAAAGAGAAAGACCGAACCTTATTAGAGTGAATAATTCGCATAGCCAGACAAGAACTAGAACCATGAAAGCCAATAGCTGATCGTCGTAAAACTCAAACAGGAAGAAGAGAATCCCAATCATTATCTGCAATTTCAAATGATTATATTATGTCGGTCAAGAGAATCCTCTGAAATGTTGGAATAAAAAAAAGAACCAGGGAAGTGTGTGCATACCGGTACAAAGACCAGGGATTCGATCACGTGCACAAAGATCAACTGAAACGTTGGTAACCGATGCTGAGCATGGTGTTGAAGCTGGACTGCAAAAAATTGATATCAAAACAAAGGTAACTGCTGAGAAGCAAAGATCGGAAACCATCGGCTACTGAAACAGAGGAAAAACAAACCTGTGAACTTCAACATCCGAGTTTGTGTCTCTCGCAAAGTGAATGACACAGACATTGTGGTTGTGAAAAATACAAAAAGTGACATCATAAGCACACCACATTTCGTCACCAAGTAATCTGCATACGTCCGTAATAATAATATTACTTTAGCAAATATACTGAACTAAGGAGAAAGTTGCAAGAGATAATGCTGCCGCCTTTGCGAGATCTACCACTCCAATATTATGCTCACGCTAAATAGGGTTGAGAGATGCGAGGTAAACTTTTTAACATATGCTGTTTGCGATAGAGAACATGACAAACCTCCAAATTGCGAAGAACCTTCAGAAAGTTCTTGGGAATAACTAAGATTGTAAGACTCTCTTGTCTGGAAGTTGTATAGATAACCTGTGATGGATGAAGTTCGCAGTCATATTGGGTGAAAACTGCAGCTTTCACAATAGCATATACATAAAAATAATCAAAGGGACATGAGGAGGCGGCAATGACATTGGTTATTTTACACTATGCAAGTTCATGCATGGACCAACTAATTCCTGCACTTCCTTGATCAAGGTAACAATAAGATATAAACAGACAGTCTCTTTTAGCCGTAGCCTAAACTTTCAGATGGAAATATGTTGCAGACAAGCTACAAAAGCAAGGAAAAAAACAAGTAGTTGTCCTCAAAGCAAGGAATCACAGGCCTAGAAGGATGCAGATATATAACTTCGCTCTGCCTAATTGCAAAATGAAGAGAACCACAAATGGTGAAACTTGCATGGCATTATCAACCAGAGAAACAGCTACTAACCTTGACCAGCAGAGTTCTGTAAGCTATTCATTATAATTGTATCATATCCTACAACTCTGTTTATAAGAAGTTGCTGCCACCTGCAAAAGTAATTCAATTTTAAGAAGCTTATCATCAGGATCCAGCCTTTCCAGTTAAATTTAATTGTTTCCAAAGTGAGGGC